>OW240919.1:111089646-111111145 GCA_933207985.1 Pelobates cultripes
TTACATTAGATAGAAAAAAAAAATCCAAAAAAAGCATACCCTTATCCCTAACCTAGCTATGCTTTTCCCTATCTTATGAACAGCAGCTACACTTCCCCTCCTCTTACTAAGCATGCAGCTTGAGAATGAATCTAAAATGGATGCTGTCCAGTAGGTGTGAGGGTCTGCTAGGGAGGCTGTGCTGCTAATTGGCTGGAATGTGTCTGCTGACTGTGAGGTACAGGGTCAAAGTTTACTCAATGATGACGAATAGGGGGCGGGTCGAACCGCGCATATGTTCGCCCGCCGTGGCGAACGCGAACATGCTATGTTCGCCAGGAACCGTTCGCCAGCGAACCGTTCGGTACATCACTAATTTTCAGTCTTTGCTGATTTTATTTAAAACGTTGTCCGTTTTTTATTTATATTTTTCTCCTTGCTGTTTTAATTAAAAAACCTTTTGGCCTTTTTCTTACATATATTTTTATTCTTTACTTTTTTTATTTACAACTTTTTCCCTCTTTTTTATTATATTTTTCTCCTTGCTTTTTTAATTTAAAAACTTTTTCCATGTTTCTTATATATATATTTTTATTTCTTTGCTGTTTTTATTTAAAACTGTTTCCCTATTTTTTTTTCCTCTTGCTGTTTTTATACCCCTGCTTGTGTGTGTTGCTGAGCTAATTAGCACCTGTGTGGGATTTGTATTGCCAATATAAACCCACTACTGACTCACAGAGCTTGCTCATTAGAGTTTGCTTGAAAGTAGGCTATTTAAAGTAGTATTTTAAGTATAATAGGCATAACAGAAACATGGTGGGATGAGACACATGACTGGGCAGTTAACTTAAATCGGTACATGTTATTTAGCAAGGATAGGCAAAACATAAAGGGTGGTGGGGTATGTTTGTATGTCAACCATGAGTTAAAGTCAAATCTTAGGCATATGAAGTGTGACGAGGAAAATGTGGAAGCTTTATGGGTAGATATCTGCTTAGGGCAAAAGAAGGGAAATCCAATGTTGGGTATAAACCACCTAATGTTTATGTTATAAACCACCTAATGTAAATATTATTGAGGAAGAACAGCTGTTAGAGCAAATTTGGGAAGTTGCAAATCTGGGTAACACATTAATTATTGGAGATTTTATTTACCCAGACATAAATTGGGATAGAGTGACTAGTACTTCAGAAAGGGGAATCAGGTTTTTGAATGTGTTAAATTACACCTTTTCCCAACATGTCACAACTGGTACAAGCACCTACTAGAACGGTTGCTTGTCTGGAACTCGTTATAACAAACAATGTTGATCTTTTGACCAACATTCAAGTAGGAGAGCATTTGCAAAATAGTGGTCACAATATAGTAATTTTTTAAAATAAACTCAAAAAAGTAAAAGCACGTGGGGTATACTAAAACGTATAAGTTAAAAAAAAAAAAAACAATTTCAACATATTCTACAACATATTGACTGGCATAAACTCCTTAGTAAAAAGAACAGAGGATAAATGAAAACTCTTCAAACAAATATTAGAAAGGTAATAAATATAAAAGAAACAAATTAAAATCAATGTGGCTTAGTAGAGAAGTAAAACAAGAGATTAAAAATAAGAAAAGGGCATTTAAAGGATTTAAATCAGACAAATCAGAGGCATCCTATGTAAGATATAAGGAAGCCAATAATGCTTACAAAAAGGCAATTAAAGTGGCTAAACTAGAAAATGAGAAATTGATAGCCAAAGAATGCAAAACCAACCTCAAAACATTTTTCAAGTACATCAATTCTAGAAAAACAAAAAATTAAAGTGAGTCTGTTAGTTAATGAAGACCAGGAAAAGGCAGACAATTTAAATAACTATTTTTCTTCAGTATATTTTAATAAGGATCCTATGGCAAGAGATATGCAAATGATTTCTGCAAAAAACTTGCAGATAACTTGTGATTGGATGACTCGAGACAAGGTGCTACAGCAGTTAAAGAAAATTAATGTAAATAAAGCTCCGGGGCCTGACGGTATACACCCATGAGTACTTAAGGAGCTAAGTGGTATTTAATCTTTCAAGATTCTTTTGTTTCAGGTATTGTACCAGAGGATTGGAGGAAGGCAGATGTCATTCCTGTATTTTAAAAGGGTTCAAAATCCCTGCCTGCAAATTAAAGACCTGTGAGCTTAACTTCTGTGACTAGGAAAATATTTGAAGGACTATTAAGGGAAAATATTCAGGAATTTGTTATTAGTAATAATTAGCATGGTTTTATGAAACATAGTTCATGCCAAACTAACCTGATTGCATTCTACGAAGAAGTAAGTAGAAGTATAGATCAGGGTGTTGCAGTGGATGTGATATACTTGGATTTTTCCAAGGCATTTGATACGGTTCCTCACAATAGGTTAGTCTTCAAACTAAAAGAAATTGGTCTAGATGAATATCTTGTTCTTGGGTAGAACATTGGCTTAAGGAAAGAGTACAACGAGTTGTCATTAATGGTAAATTTTCAAGCTGGACAAAAGTAGTAAGTGGTGTCCCTCTCGCCGCGCGGGATGTCTGCTGATGCTGGGAGGCGGAATATGACGTCATATTCCGGCTCCCAGCATCAGCAGACATCCCGCGCGGCGAGAGGGAGCAGAGAGGACACAGCTCCCTCTCCGCATGTGACAGGGAGAGAGCCGTTCGCAGGGGGGCAATCCATCAGGTGGCCCCCCATGACAGGGGGAACACAGGGCATTTGGGGGGCGGCATTTCTTGCCGCCCCCTGAGTGCCTGCAGGGGGAACGGCGTTCCTGCTGTGAAAAAAGTGCAGGAACGCCGTTCCCACGCGTTCCTGCAGGACTCGAGCCCTGCATACATACACTCATGCATGAGGACATACAGACACATACATACATACAGACACCGACATACATACACACACACACATACATACATAATGACATACAGACATACATACATTTATACTGGCATACATTCATAAATATATACAGACACTGACATCCATACTCACATACATTCATAATGACATACAGATATACATAGACATACATTCATATGTCATACAGACATACATACAGTCAGAATGACATACATGCATATATACAGACATACTGAAAGACATGCTGACAGACATCCATCAATACTGACATACATGCATACAGGCATCCATACACACAGACATACGTTCATAATGACATGCAGACATACATTGATACTGGCATACATACTATATACATACATACAGACATACATAATGACATACATATAGACAGACATATATACAGACATACATACAGACATACATACAGACAGACAGACAGACAGACAGACATACAGACATATATACAGGCATACATACAGACAGACATACATATATACAGACATACAGACAGACATATATACAGACATACAGACAGACTTATATACAGACAGACAGATATATGCATACATAATGTCATACATGCATACATTCATACACACACACAGCTCATTTTCCAGCCACCACTTCCACTTCCTCCCAGCAGCACTTGCTTCGGCTGCTTTTTTTTTTTTTTTAAAGGGGCCCGGTTGCGCTATAACATGGCCACAGAGCTGATCGGGCCCCTAAAGATATAGGGACCATCGGGTGGTCCTAAGTGCGTGGGCCACCCGATAGGCCCCATCAGCGTGCGGGCCCCGGTGCAACTGCACCGGCGGCAATTCCGCAGCTACACGTGGGGCCCGGGCTCCCCAGGGCCCCCGGGGCCGTGACAATCGTTATGGTTGTCACCCCCTGAAGGTGGCCCTGCTTTTTTTGGCTGTATATGGTGCTATGTGATAAATCTTATGACTGGCTGAGCATACTCTTATTTGGAGTCCTAAACTGCAAACATTTTAGAGGATGCACTAGGCCAACCCCAATAGCAACATTAAAACCCTTCAGCCACAAAAGGGTTAAAGAAAATCATCAAGAAGCTTTACTTTTCTATTGTTAAACATTTGTTTTTCTTGTAAATATTCTACATCATTCTTTACTATTTATTTTTACCTTTTTTCCCCCCTAAAACCAAAACATTTAATCCCCACATTGGCAGACAGCCAGCCTGGCAATGCAGCCAATTATTTTGCTAATAAACACCAACAAGGAATTAACCTTGTACTAGAGCTATATAGAACACTTAAATGCTAAATGGGATTAATTAAAATTTAAAGGTGGTTGTGTCGTGTGTATCCATCCAGCAATAAATCATTATTGTATCTCTTTTGTGAGAACATTTTTCTTTGTCAGCAGCTCATCCGCAGACAAACTCTTTTACGATGACACAAATGTTTTTCTATCCAGAAAAATGCCTATTTATGAAGGCACAATACTCTCTCTCTCTCTTTATGATGGCAATTTTAAAGAAAGACAATTTAAAGGGACTTTTTCCAACAGTTTGGCAGCAGAACAGTACTGCATAGAATAAACCATCTAGTATATCCATGAAACTGCAGGCAAATTAAAAGAATACTCTGAGCACCATAATCACTACAGCATTACCGTTGACCTACCATGTGGCCTCTCCCTGCATCTCCTCTTCCAGTCAACCGATAGTTCTCAAGCAATGAGCAATGCACTAATGAGCTTAACTGAGGCAGAGAGCTTCCAAGCTGCAGAGAGTGCGCCCAGTGAACCCCAGGTAAGAGGTCAAACCGTTAGTCAACAGTTTGACTACTTACATTGGATGGTGCACCGGGTACTTTTGGAACCATAAACACTACAGTGTACTAATACAAAAGCAAAAAAAACAAACAAGTCCTGCCCCCTTAATTCCCATTACTCCTAGGCTGCAGCAATGACCATAGTACACATCAGCCCCAATACATACAGTAAAAACCAAAGAAAACAATTACCTGCGCTTTTCACAAATCCCTATGCATATTTAAACAAATGGAGGTTATTTTGTTTCTTCAATGGCCATGAGAGAGTTCAGTCCACATGCTACGTCAAGGCAAACCTCTCAGGTGGGTCCTAACTCTAACCATTCACCTTGCTTCCTTGAGCTTCTGGCAAAGATATCTCTAATGAGACAGAAAGGGGTATTTTTTTTATACACCCCTCCATGCTTATTAACCCTTAATAAGGAACACATGGGATGGGCAGCAGCATTGCAACCTAGCTGTGTGATACAAAATGTAAATACAAAACCCCCCCAAAAAACAATGTTTTTACTACAGTCTACTGCATACATGTGGGTTAACAGTGGATACATATTTTTTTGTTTGTTTGCTTAACAGTGGACCTGTCATGGTTTTTTTTCGTTTGGTTTTCCTTTCCTTATGCTCCCTGTACATTATTGACTGTGCTCCCCTTCTTGCCACTTGGCTTTGTTTATATTTATGTCCTTTTCTGGGAGCAGCCATTTTGTTCTTCTCTGTCAATGATGTCTGTAGTTTCCCCTCTGTGGTATTGATTTTACTGGTGGATTACTGGTAGATTTGATTGGCAACTGAAACACAACTATACTTTAAGCTCCGTCCATTGTCATGTTTTGGCAACCAAACTGCTACACACGGGGAAATGTAGTTTCTTTTTTAATTTACGTCTTTAAAGAAAACTAGAGCATTCAGGAAATAGATGAATAGAGGTTTAAACATAGGGAGCTACATAGAAACATTTTAGATGAAATTAATTTTTGATAACAGAGCTGCTTTAAGTCTACTTTGAGCACAGCTTTGGAAAGGCCCACAAAATGCACACTCAAACAAGTGAGCTTATCTCAGTTACCGTACATTGAAAGGGCTGTAATTCCACTAAATATCACCCATGTCTTTTGGAAGCCAAATGGTATTATTTAGACAGCTTATTAGTCAATATCTTGGAGAAAAAGCTATTTACTTTAAATGTCAATGAAATGGCATGTTAAGGAAATAATGGAAATGGTTTAAAATAGAATATAATTAAGGGCCGTTTAGATATATTTACAGATCTGTGCTGCAGGAGAGAAATGGGTTCTTTTTGCCTCACATTATTACGTAAAGCATGTAAAGAGACTGCAAAGAGAATTTACAAGATGCTAATGTGAAATGACACACTTCCACCAAAAACCACGGGGGCCCTAAAATTTGTTTCCATGCATTCCAAGAGTAATCATTGCTAGACTTCTATTTATTATTGGATTATAACTTCTATAAATTATTGCAGATGATTTGCTTGGTATAATGTAGCAAAGGGTAAAAAAATTAGAAATTAGAACAAAGTTTGTGAGAAGTCCCAAAAAGTTAAAATCTGGTGATTCTATAAGCAATTTTGGTTTTACTTTCAGAAAATATTGATGACAAACTAAAAATAGCAATTGTGGAAAATGGATGAGGGAATTTCGAACTTTTGACAAAAATAATGGAATTTGAAGAATGCTATTATAATTATTTTTCCAACTACGGTTTCTATTTAATTCCCACGTTCCCGTTTCATTGTCAGTTTACATTTTATCTGCAGTTTATCAGCTCCCAAAAGGCCTTTTATCAGTTAATATTTATTGAATTCCATCTACTAAAGGCTTATCTATAGTCAATAAATATCATTTTGATAATCGAATCTGAAGCATAATTTTATATTGAAAACCCAGGCTTTGGAAATTCAGTTCCATTTAATGGTAGCACATCAGTTGTTGATAAATGTTTTTTTGACTCTTTACCCACTGGCAGCATTAAAATTGACTGTTTACTTGTTGTCTAATATATTACACCCCTGGTCTGGTGCCATTGTAATGATATAATCAGTGCTATTCACTTCACCTGTCAGTGGTTTTAATGTTGTGACTGATCAGTGTATACTATGCTGTATGTGAAACAGTGAGCAGCAAATGACTGGGGATGGGGCAAAAAAGGATAAGGGGGTTGACCTGGCATTGGTCCCCTCTCTGCCACCATACATACCTACTGGGTAGAAGCTCATTAATAATACACGGGGAACATGACATAATCCAACTCCAGCCATGGGAGGGGGCTACAGCATAGAAGGGATGGAGAACATGCCTATTACCCCAGTTCCGCATTAGTGGTGACTGAGGACAATAAAATATGTGATAAGGAGATATAATTGTATTACCCTACCCATGGGCACTGGGTGTTGCTATAAATTAGATATGGGGGAACAATTCCACCCCCTACCCATAGTCATTGACTGGGAGGTATTAATGTAATTGAGGGTGGGCATGTTAGTAGCCCACTCCTGAACTCATGATCAATGCACCCAACCCTCTGGTAGAATTGTGCTTTGGTTTCTCCAAAATCACGATCCATAAGAATTTTGGATTATTGATGATTAGTCCAAACTCATGAAAAAAATAAAACGATGATTGATGGTTAGGAGAGAGCCACTAAATATTGGCTTTCCTCACAGATGTGAGAAGTGACCAATATAGAGAAATGGGAGAAACAGTAAAACAAAATCTATATTATTATATAATGAATTAATATATAATATATAAATATGCATATATATATATATTTACTGTTCTTTTTTCCCCCCATCTTGGTTACTTACTCTCACTTGATCTGTGAACCAAATGGCATGAACATATCACGATCCGTGTACTACAAAATATATGCATAATTCATATATTTGCAGTACACTGATTGGCCAATTTTCACACATTTTGGTTCCTCACAAAAAGATCACATGGTCAAAATGTATCAAAACCAAAACCGCCACCCCCTCACAATTAAACAATTTTTTTTTTTCGCCATGCACAAGGTTAGCTAGGGGTCCCCAGGAGTATAGCCAATGCAATAAATTATCTTACCCACCCCCTCACCCTAATAAATGTTGTGGGGCATAATACATTTTATACCTGTAAAACTAACATTTTTCTTACCTCTTTAACATTACATTTTCAATCCCAAAATTGCCAAAAAAAAAAAAAACCTAATAGACATCTATTAAAAATAGACAAATGCATAAATCACAAAAAACGCCAAAATATAAGAACCACAAAGCCAAATAAACAAATCTATCTTTTCTCATGCAGGACTGCTCGCTGAATGACAATTCGAAGTGGGAAAGGCTTTCATAAATTTCTTCCTACACTTTGAATTGTGAGTCTCTCCACTCCCGAGACTTGCCTGGTAATATAACTTGCAATTGTGCACCCTGCAGGATGCATTCAGTCCCAATTACCTACACTTGGTTCTTTGTAAATGTCTGGATCCTATACTTTATGTAGGATTAGGGTGCGGAACATACTAATTTTAAAGTACAGAATACAATTTAATCAGGAAAATCTAATTCTGATTACATTTGTCCAAATGGACACAATTTGGTGTTTTTTTTAAAAAGACCCACCATAGTTGTAATCAAAATCATTCAACCCACATTGAAAATCAGGTTTATTGTCAAAATTTACAGACTTTCACCTGTTTGCAATTAACAAACCAAACTAACCAATGGACAAAGCTCCACACGACTAATGCTTCAAGTGGTTTCCCAAAATTCATCATGACTTCTCCATTCTCAAAATTATTCAAGCCCCTCATGGCGAGCATCTTTACTTTACTTTTGCTGTTATAACCTGCTGCAAACGAGATGCATAGCCAGACACCAGTTTCTGGCAGCGTTCCTGAGGAATCTTAGCTCATTGATCATGAGCAATGGCCTCCAGTTCAGTAATATTCTTGGGTTTGTATGCTGCAACCACCTTTTTCAATTCCCACCAGAGACTTGATCTATGGGGTTCAAGTCAGGTGACTTTAATTGCCAATGTAGAATTTTCCAGAACTTCTTCTATAACTAAGCCTTGGTGGAATTTGAGGTATGCTTGGTGTCATTCTCTTGTTGGAAGGTTCAATGATGCACAAGCTTCAGCCTTCTCACAGACAGCATGCTGTTTTCTCCTAGAATTTCCTGATACTTAAATTAATCCATCTTGCTTTACACATTCTGCAGGTTTCCAATGCAAAGCAGCCTCCAAGCATCACCGAGCCACCACCATGCTTAACGGTAGGCAGAGTGTCCTTTTCAGCATATGCTTCATTCTCCTTCCTCAAAACATACTACTGGCCCATTGGGAATAAAAGTTCCAGTTTTGTTTCATCGCTCCACAGAACAGAATCCCAAAATGTCTGTGGCATATTTATGTGATTTTGAGAATTTTGCAGCCAACTTTTCTTGTGCTTTCTTGTGAGTCAGTAGTGGTGTACGTATTGGAGTTCTGGCATGGATTCCTTCTGTGTTTAGTACACATCTTACCATACTCACTGAAATCTCAGTGCCTGTTTATGCCAAGTCTTGCTGCAGGTCTTTTACACAACCTACCTTCTCAGAAATCTGGTTGCAGCCATTGTTATCTTCCTTTTTCTGCTCTGTTCGGGTAGTGTAGCCAGTGTTCCATCAACTTTAAACTTGCACACTATGCTTCCAATGGTTACAATATACAGAATATTGGGTATGCAGCTGTAAAAATAAAATAAAAAAATCATAGCATAGTGTAACACAGTATTATATGATGCTACAATGCTCAAGTATGAATGCACTCACAAACTGTTTCTGGATATTATCGCCTTAGGGGTGCCTCTCTTTAGAAATCTGGGGGGCTTTACAACTCAGGAAGCCGCAGTCGCTTGTGGAAATTAATTCCAAGATGTTCTCCAGGACACAGGGTGGTGTAAAAAATCTGTTTTTATTGTTCCACTGCAGTATTTAAAAAAAATAAATAATAATAATAAAATGAAAACAGAAAAAAAAATGAGCAAGAACAACAAAATGGTCCAACATGTTTCGGCAGAATACTAGGCAGTGTATAGGATTGTGTTCATTGGTTTTGTTTATATAACAGACACTTTATTATGTTGTGGTAAAAAGTAACCCGTGCATGCAAAAAAGGCAACATATCATGACCTCCAAGTTGCTGCAGACCAAGCATTAGAATAGATGAGTCATTGAGGGCCCTAAACCAAAGAAGTCTTGATGGTGAAAGTGAAGCTGTGAACACCTGGTTGCCAAAATGAAATCTGTTCTCTATCAAGTCATTTCCTTGATGTTATGTCATTTTGTTTTACATATTGCACACAATCACACACGCATGGAGTGTCCCTTTAACACACTAATTATACATAGCCTTTTAAGTGGCCAAGGACCTAGATTGCCCTAAGTAAATCACTGCTTGGGGCAGAAAAACTGTATACTCTAGGAAAGTTTTCTATTTATGGTACCCAGCTCCAATTGTAATGTGTTTGTATTTGTTTTGTTTAACTGTAATAATTCAAATAGAAATGCAATTCATGGTAAGCAAAACCCCCAGGCTATTAAACGATGGGTCACAAAGCAAACAGAAGAATGTGTGTACACAACTAAGCATCAGAGGTTCATTTACCCCATCCCCTATACAAAACTGCAATATGTTTAAAAGTGGTGGATGTATGAAGGATAGTTTATTATAGCAATAAAGAAGAGCCCAGCTAGACTATAAATCAACATGACAGCCCCGGGAGGTGAGTGAGAACTTATCATCAGTCTCCTAATGTGCAGGCATAATCTATACAGGATGGAGAAAAAAAAATGTTTTACTCACAGTAGCTTTCTGGGAAATGGAATCATTAACTGAGTTTTTTTTTTTTTTTTTTTTAAGCAAACTCCTCACTGTCTGGGACTTGTATGAAAAAACATGGATTCATGCAGGCAGATAAGGACTGACTGGACAATCTGGTGTATTGTCATTTACCACAAAAGCTCATAGTTATATTGTTTGTGAGATATATTGAAACAGGAAAAAATATTCATATAGAAATAGAGGGTAGGGATTTACATGAAAAAGAAGGGAAGACAAAATAACAGAAATGACACTAAAAAGGGAATTTAAATTTGCATTAACGGACTCCTTCAAAAGCTTCCAAGGTGAGTCATTTTAGGTCGATTGCCGATTAGCACAAGTCAGATATAAGAAATCAAGGCTTGATGAAGACACTCTCTAGTGTCAAAACATTGACATTCCATCCGATTATATTTTCAGAAGAAATTAACTCACTGAAGTGTAACTGATGTGGCTGACTTTTCTGTATCTCCGATGATGGACAATTGCGTATGTCCTTTAACATTATTTTATAAGCTATAACAAAGGTCAAGTAAATATAACTAATATGTTAGTTTGCAAAGGCATGATGAGGACATAAAAAAATTCAACATAAACAAAAAAGTAATTTCTAAATTTCAGGTATATTGGTTATGAAAACTACCAAATTGTTGTATACAATGAACAGTCTCCAAACTTTCAACAGCATGTATCACATGTAAACAAACTGATCCAGCAATAAGGAACAATAGCCTCAAGTCAGAACACACAGCCGGAGACAGATGTACATTTCATAGCGTCACAGTATGTGATCAGAGGCGGTACTACAAACCACGGGGCCCCAGTGCAAAAATTGTCCTGGCCCCTCCTCCCATACATCTACCTCCCCCATACATCTACTCCTCCCCTATAACACACACAGACACACATACATACAGACACACATACACACTGGCATACAGAGACAAATACACATACTAAAAGACACACATGCACACACACATATACAGAGAAACATACATACAAACACACATCTACAAACACACACACATATATAGAGACACATTCAGACACACATGCAGAGACATACATACAGACACACACACATGCAAAATGTTTGTCACCGTCCTGTTTCCTACCTTTTAGGTGCAGGAGGATGACTTTCCCTGGGGTCCAGAGGTGGCTCAGGCTTATGTGAGTCAACTCTGACTTCCTCTCCTTCCTCCTGCGCGGCTCTCTCTGATAGCTGGGAGGAGTGACAGGGGCTGTCACTTCCTCCCAGCATCGGACGTCATCACAGGGGGTCCGGTTGTGCTGTTAAAGCGCCAAAGTGCTGACCGGGTCCCCATGGATATTCATTGCCATCGGGTGGCCCTAACAGCATGGGCCACCCGATGGGCCCCTTTGAGCACGCATCCCTGGCGGTTTCACCGCGCAGGCCGGGGCCACAACACATGGCGGCAAGCACAAGGTTGCTGGAATCTGCAGGTGGGGCCGGGCCCCCTGGAGTGATGGGTCTGGTCACAGCTGCAACCCCTGCGACCGCGGTACGTCTGCCAGTGTATGTGATAGTGCTTTCATGTATAGATTTTTGATTTTAATATCTACCTGAAACAGATCTAGACATTGATATATTTGATATATTTTGTTTGATAAGCCCAGAGCACTAACACATTAGAAAGCCCTTGCACTAGAGAATACATTTTCATTTGCTTGTGGTTTCAGTGCACACTGTTTGATTCAAACAGCCAGCACAGGATGTTCACAGTAAATGGAATGGAAAGTTTGTTATAGATATAATCCTCTCTATAGTTCTTAAAGTCCAACTGTAATCAGATATTCACTTCTGAGACTTTACTGTTATCTGGCCAATTGAAACTCATTATAGAAAATGACGTAAATTCTGTGAAAAACAGACACGAAGAAAACATTGTTGACAATTTAAAAAAAGCTGCTACCACCTGTGCAACTTTCTTTTTACTTAACACAACATGAAATGCAATAGAACTGACTGATGATCTTGCAGAGGAGTGATAAATAAAAGGGAAAACTCCTAATACAGATTGTACAAATTAAAGTGAGTACACACAACACAAGAAATCCCAAAGTGCTTATCTGTTCTAGAACCCTAATGAGCTGGCTCTAGGTAAGTGAGTATTTGTGCCAATAAAGGGGACCGCAAGCCCTTCTTTGAGTTCTGGATCAGGTAGGATGAATATGATCCACAGGACTTAGAGGCCATACAATAATTACATATATTAAATAAAAATAACAAATAAAAGCACAAAATTTAAAAACAATGACTAATCCAATAGAAAGTCCTCTGTGGGGACCTTGAGATGCGTTTCGCCGATTGTGAGTTTTTTGAGAATGCTCATTCTAACTTTCCTGCTGCAGGTTCACAAAGAGAATACAAAGAAAACACAGCAGGTAAGTTAGGTTGAGCAGCAGATGTTTAGATAACAGAAGAATCTTATCCAATATGACAGATCAGCCAGATAAACAAATAAAAATTTCTCAAAAAAATTATTTAGTTTTATTAAATGCAATAAACATTTGAAAACAAGTGAAAATGTACTGAGTTTTCCTTTAAGTGGAATAGGTTTTTGATTCAGTGTATTCACCCTGTCAACCCAAATTCTAAGAACTACTATGTGTACCCTACCATGCCAATTTTTGGTTTTCCTTAGCCAACATACCAACCCATCATTCCAAGTTCGAAGGAGCAACATGTCCACCACGTCAATACAAATTATAAGGGACTGTCTGCACGGCATGTCATTTAGACTTAGAGGCTATGCTGTAAAGGTTTCACTGAAATATCAACATTTTATGAAAGAGTGTGTATGGGCACACTGCAAAAATGTAAACATCAGTTACACAGTTACATAGCTGAAAAGAGACATGTATCCATTAACCTTTCTCATGTTTGTTTTTTCTGTTGATCCAATAGAAGGCAAAAAACTAAGTTTGAAGGACTTCCAATTCTGAAACAAACTAGGAAAAAATTCCTTCTTGACCCCAGAATAGCAGTCAGATAGCTCATTGGATCAAGAAGATATTACCCCACGAATTATTAATTAAATCCATGACCATTATGTAGTGTATACAGTATACCTGGAAAACAAGAATTGCTGTTAGCTATTCTGTTCTAATTGAAGTCTGAATGAAATGCAAAAAAAAAAAAAGAATCATCTTTGCATATATATTTTTTTTAATTACCGGTAAGTATTGTTCTTTTAAATATATTAATCTCATTCAAAATACAGTCTGTTGGGAAGGTGAAAACTGCCACTAGGAGATCAATGCCTTATTGCCTTCCAAGTGATATAGTAAGTTACCTTGGAGCTATATTGAGCATTTAAGAGTCGGATCATTTTCAGGCATTGACGATCTCTGAAATGAGGCTTTGTCTTTTGGAAAAGGGAACATGTTGATAACCTATTTTTTTTTGCAATTCAAGTTTATTAAAACCAGGATAAAACCGAGCAATATAACTCATTGTCAATTTAAGATTAAAGAGATCTCTCACAGGATTATTTACTAAAGTGAGAATTTGATATCAAAGTGATATCAAAGCAAATATCTTATTTAAGGTCGAAATAGCGCAACTGAAAAATATTGTAAGTCAGCTATGCTTTCAGTTTGGCTACTCTGGCTTTAACCCCTTAAGGACCAAACTTCTGGAATAAAAGGGAATCTTGACATGTCACACATGTCATGTGTCCTTAAGGGGTTAAAATTGAAATTCACTTTAGATTCACCTTGAGTTCTCACTATAGCAAATAACCCTGGAAGATCTCAAGGAAAGCGAGATAAGAAGAGGCCAAATGCTAGATTGAATCCACAGCCTGTGAAAATCCCAGTATCTCTCCCACTACAACACATCCGGAAAGAACTTCCAAGAAAAGTTACACTTGCTTATGACCCGTGAGTTACACATCATATTGAGACTGGAGAGAATAGCCGATGATACTTCTTGAGATGAGAGGGTAAGCAGAGAGCTCCTGTGTTATATTATGAAAGAAAGAAGTACCAAAGAGGTACTTTTATTCACTAGACCAGAACTCATTTGTGATTGTTGATAGCTGATAGTTTTTAGACTTGTGGATTTGATTTATGAAGATATTTCAATTGTCCAAATTTTGGTGAACTGGCAGGTCATCTAAATTCTGTAGCTTTGAAGCGTTATGGACATATCATGTAACAAATGACACACACAGTGGACAATTATTGTGGTTTGTATTGAGATTTGACAATTTGTTCCTGCTGTCAAAAAAGAGGAATGGAATAAAGAAGAAGCTGTTTTTTTTGGGCGGGTGGGGGAGGATTTACGGGACGGACAAAAAAAACATCAAAAGTTGAAGTGGACTGTATCTCCTAGCCAATCAACACTTTTTCTCACCCAGAGAATAGCAAAGCTTTTCCATACATAAGTCTGTAGCATGAGTGTTTTTCTTTCAATATTTAAAAAACAGTGCCCTGTTATAACAACTGGGTCTGTGGAGGTAGCAAGTGTAGCTACATCACAAAACTCAGCCAGGCAGGGTAAAACCACATTAAAGGGAAAGTAGCCCCAGGAGTAATTTTAAAGGGAAAAGTGAGTGACTTCTGAGGTTGCTTCCCATTGTTTAATGTTTTCAAATGCCTTTTATTGTAGTGGTTTTGCCCTGCCTGGCATAGTTCTGTGAGTTTATTCACTTTTTTTTTTATCCCCTTTTTAAATAAATAATTTACTTCTGTTGTTTCTGATCCACACTATTTAATAAACAGAAAATTGCAAAATGAAAAACAACCATTTTAACCCCTTAAGGACCAAACTTCAGGAATAAAAGGGAATCGTGACATGTCACACATGTCATGTGTCCTTAAGGGGTTAAAGTTTCAAAAAGTCCTCTTATTTACTAGTTTCTTTTTTAATATAGATATAATAATAAAATGTATACAACTAAAAATAGTCATTGCAAAAATTAGGCTAGGCATTATTGTAGCCATATTTTGAATTGAAGTACACCAATATGCGACTTTTCCTCCCTTCATTTTCCCCTGAATCGTTTTTTCATAAACGATTTTCGCCAGAGCAAAAACACCCTATTAATGACTTTTGGAACATTCAAACAAAAGAGGTTTTTCTTTTTTTGCCCTGCACAAGTCTTAAAGCTCTAACTTTTCCAAAGATTTTTAGGATCTTAAATTGCAGCAAATGTAGGGACCTAGCTTTTGCAAAGCAGTCGAGGTTATAGTGCCTTGAGTGCCCGAGTGGCCCCCCCCATCTTTTACAAATGGTTTAATTTCTTACCTGGGATGCCACTACCCACCTCCACTTCGAACACTAAAAAGCCAGATAGTCTTGGGCAGGCTTTCCTGAGTTACGTTTACTGGTATGTTTACTTCTACACAACTGGACCAGCATTATATAGATATAGATATATATGAAATAAATAGCAGCATACTCAACTTTAACCTATCCTCAAAGCCCACAAAGTTATTTAAAATTCCTAAAACCTTTGGCCAGGTACAAATAATATGGCTTTAGATACAGCATATGATCATGCATTATTATTATATAATTATATCATTATGCCACTATTTGCTTGCCTCTAACATACTAATGGATGTTCTTAGGGGTTTAACACACTTACCTGGGACTTCCATCCACCTGGGACTCTCTAGAGTGAAGAGCAAGGGAGGAAGAGTGACAGAGAGAAGTGCATTTGCCTGAATATGCATACTTTATAAGGATTCTGCTCCGTTATGTCAGAAACCAGGATGACTCAGATAATAGGTTCATTTCATGAGAGCAGACATCAGGTTGGTAGAGTAGGACCTGCCATAACTAAATAGTGACATGCATTTGCAATGTACGATCATACCCTGTTAATAAATTCCCATCACTTCTACCCAAGACAGGAGTTTTTAAAACATTTTCAAATAACTTTGAAGAAAGTTGTATATAAGCAGTAGACCCTATAAAAGAAATGAGAGCATTAACATTTACCAAATATAAAAATTACCCACCCGACCCCTAAAAAAATATTTCAACCCATGTCTTTTCATAACCAATGTTTATAATTTTTAACTCACATCATTTTTTTTTATTTTGCCCATCACTTAGATTTTTGCAAAGTGTAAAGATCTCCATTTTTAATAAAGGCATTATATGGGTAATATCCAATAGGATTTTCTTTCTCTGGATGTAAAGTCCCTTTAAGAAATATCTAGTGTGAAGTTGGTGCATCAATCACTTGCACAGAGAAGAGATTGGGGGCACACCCGAGAGATGTATTATGCAAGAAAGGTGCTGCCGCAGTGACCAAAATTCATACAGAAGAAAAATAGTTATGGCGCACTCAGACTTCTAAAAATACATAACTAAGAAGGCTACTATAAAACGCCTATCGAAGGAAATAAAAATGGGGATTTAGTTCCACCATATGGCCATATGATGTTAAGCCCACCACTGCTTCAAAGTACCCCAATGATAGTGCGCTAATTACAAAATGTGGGAGACAAATTAAATAGTACTGGTGCTATTTAATTTGTGCTATTTCATTTGTCTCCCACATTTTGTAATTAGCGTAGGGCCCACTAACATTGGGGTACTTTGAAGCAGTGGTGGGCTTAACATCAGATGGCCATATGGTGGAACTAAATCCCCATATTTATTTTCTTAGATAGGCGTTTTATAGTAGCCTTCTTAGTTATGTATTTTTAGAAGTCTGAGTGCGCCGTAACTATTTTTTTTTCTGGGTGCATCAATCACTGTCTAATCTAACCTGACCCCAACCAACACAACACAAATCTTCTTGTTATCCGTGTCTTCTTCTTGGTCATGTGGACAAGACTTGAGTAATGGCTTTTGATTTCCATTTAATATTAGCCGGTGTTTATATCTGTGAATGACTTTCCTGCGAGCTGGATATCCTATACAGGAGTAAAATTACAGCATACAAGTAAGATTTCTTTCATTGTTGAGTTTAGCATAGAAGAACATTTAAAGGCACACCTAAGGTTCGTGAAATATAAATCTGGACCAATTTTCCATGGAAAGTTAGAAGATAAAAAGCATATATTATGACTGTAAACCAGATCAGGTGAAATCCATGAAAAGTTTGGGGGAGCTGAGAACAGAATCAGGGTTAATCACTAATTAGTGAATTGTCGTGAAAAATGCATATTTTAGAGTAAAATAGCTGAGCAAAAAAATTAGCAATCATTGATTTTTTTTTTCCCAATTTGGATAATTTGGCCTAAAATGTTTAATTTCCTGTGGAATTAATGAAACTTGTCAGGCTGGTAAATAATCTTTGTCTCATGAAAACGTTGGACAGGTTTAAGTTCAAAGGCTAAGTATAGCTCCCATGGACTAAGTGAAGATTTGATGACTTTTGGACTTGTTAGCTAAACCTGCAAACCTGGAGGTAAAGCGAGTTGATAAGGAAATATAACATTTTGCCTAAAATTGGCAAGCTGTTCAGAGCATCTTTTTATGAACAGTGGTCCTTGTATATTACTATATTAAGTGTAAATAGTTAAAGGTATTTAACAATCAGTCTTTTAAGGATCCTATTATACAATTTATTTGTGCATACAAAAAAACAGCGTAAGCAAGAAAAACATTTAAACTTGTGTTTCTTTTAAATATTCCATGATATTTACTAGTCTGACCCATGGTAATGGAGAGTAGTGTAAATGTACAGCTCTGGCGTAATAATTTTCTTGCTGTAAAACCTTCAAAGTAGTGCCATTATTAGATATCCAAGACCAGCTCTATGTTCATCAAAGGAACACAGACAATATACCGTCACTACTAACAGTGAGATTAAACACACATTATTAATTAATTAATCAAATTCGAGGCTTAGTGGCAGCCGGTATAAGTAGCGACAAAGTTTGAACCAGTTGATAAGTTCTTCTAATAGAGTTGTTAGTGACTGGGGTTTTTTTTTAGTGGTTGCTGGTAACTGATTTTTAATACTTGTGAAGAGGCAGACATACTTGCTAAAAGTAGTGACAGGTACGTTAGCAACTAGTGGTTGGCAGGTAAAAAGTAACAACTGGTATGGAGATATGTAAAAGTATTTCAGATGTAAATGTATCTGATTTCCATGCATAAGTAGCTTAGTTCCTCATTTACCAAACCATCAACAGAAAAAAACAAGGGGAACTTAATATTAATTTCCCCCATCAAACATTTAGTTACTGATTGAAGCTTGACAGATACCCCACCTCATTTATTCTAGTCTTTGTCAGCATTTAACATACAGTTATTAATATTGTGTGTGATAAAATGTGGCTGTTAAACTTTTATATTGTATTACCCTCCCCATCACTTTTTCCAACTTAGCCCCTCTTAGCAGTAAATACCTTTACAGCCTTTACAGAGGACTACCATCCACCAAATCATCAACAGAAAAAAAAAAGAGAAGTTTGAAGACTGTGTTCTCTTTATTTTTAAATTTTACAAAAAGGGCAGATTTCAAAAGAAATTGGCACATTTATGAACTAAACATGTCCTGTTACTTTCATGGTTTGTTCAGCTCGGTGGAGCTAAAGCCAAGAGGCAGCAATTGTCCAGAACACCTGTGTTGCAAATACTTATGCATTGGGACGTATCTGATTGGACAGTCACAAAAAGTCTGGGTGAGGTTAGAAGGGGAGGGCTTTGAAAGGCTGCAGACAAGAGATCTGCAGCTTTTCCAAGCTGTTTTTAGATATAGATCCGATGAAAAAAATGCACAATTAAATTCATGCTTGTTTTCACAGGGGGTATATCTACTAAGTCGTGATTTTGTTTTTTAGGTTTTTTTATTCCTTATTTTTTAATTGGGTAGTGGAGATTCCCTTTAATCATCACACTGTCAAAATTAACATAATATATATATAGTGTGTGTGTGTTATCCCCTTTTGGATTCATTCATTCCCCATAGTGGAGTGTCAAAGGTTGCCTGCCCTGTTGTAGGCTATCAAACTAAGTACTCTGTATTAAAGAACTTCAATGGCTAGATCTCAGCTCACAGGCACGGGTCACTTTACCTTATGTACTGTCTGTGTATATTGTACTGTCTTTTTCCACAACTGTATAGTTCTGCGACACATGCTGTCATTTTATAAATGACAGCAGTAATTATAATAATGTATTTCTAATAAATGTAATTCCCCGTTGCTATTTGTGTTTCTATGGGAGTTTTTAATTTCACTCAGAGAATTTTCTACTCCAGCATAACTGATTAGATATGAACACAAGGAAATGTCATTTCTTGTAACTTTGACCTAATGCTAAACATTTTTAACACTGGCTTCTAACAAAACAATCAATACAATTGAATAGAATGTCCATGTGCAGAGGGTGGGAGCTACAATATACAAACCTGGGGGAGACAAGTCATTATAATGTAAAAACGACAAGTCCTATGAAAGCTGAGACTTGCCTGTCAGAATGCTCTGATTGGTTGGCTGGTATTTATATTTAAAATCTAAATGGTAGAGAATTTTATGGCAAGACAGGAGGCTTTATATTTGCTTTACTTCCTTTACTGTTCCTCCCAGCAGCAAAGAAATAGTTAACAGGTTGAAAAAAGAAACAACCAATCTGAACACATCTAGTCAGTAATATATGGCTGTGAGACTCCTCCCACTTCCTCTTTCTTTGCTGTGTGCCTCCCAGGTGAGTCAATTCTAATTACACAGGCCCTTATATGAATATGTAAGTCTGTTTATTTACACTTTTCATATTTTATATGTCATGTTAATATATTTATTTATTTGTTGTATTCCATTTAGTACTTTTAGTTGCTTTTCCTTATCCTGGTGCCGACCTTGGTGATGCAATGTCTTATGACAAGGTATCTATGCAGATCCGATTCCTACGACCAACCAATATTCCTTACAGAAGAGGTCCATCTAGAGTTAGATTGGTGGCTCCAAAATATGGAAGCCTGGAATGGGAAAGTGATCTTCGGATGCCAACCAGTTTTCATCCTAGAGTCCGATGCCAGCCTCCTAGTTTGGGGAGCCACCTGCTCCGGCCTCTCTACTGGAGGCCTATGGACCCAGTCAGAATGCTCCATGTACATCAATTGCCTAGAGCTGATGGCCGGCGCCTTTGCGATTCGCAGTCTCGCCAAGGACGCTTACGACTGCTCTTTGATTCTCAGAATGGATAATGTCTCCGCTGTCCGTTATGTCAAGCGTATTGGAGGCTCCCACTCCAAGCTCCTGACAGACCTTACCAAGGAACTCTACCAGTTCTGTCTGTGTAGAAATATCTCTCTTCAAGCGGAATACCTTCCCGGGTCGGACAACCTTGTGGTGGACTGGTTTTCCCGTCACTGGAGGGATGCCAGCGACGCCAACAATTGGAATGTCTTCTACCAGCTGCACCACCTTCGGAAGGCCCATCCTGTTGGACCTCTTTGCCTCCAGACTGAACTGTCAGACAGACACGTTCTTCAGCTGGTTACCGGATCCGTTGTCACAAGCCGTCGATGCCTTTCTACAACCCTGGCCATCGACAGGATCATACGCATTTCCACCTTTCTCCATGATTCCTTGCACTCTTCATCACCTCATGGTTCTGGGAGTCAGGATCCTGTTAATAACTCCTCTCTGGAGAGCCCAACCCTGGTACCCCAACCTCTTAGAGATGTCCGTAGACTACCCTCTGCTTCTGCCTCTCGCCCCAGACCTTCTCAGAGACCCCTTCGGAGCATGCCATCCCCTCGCCATCCAGGGACGCCTCCAATTGGTGGCCTGGACCGTTTTAGGGGATCCTGGTTCATCTAAGGCCTATCACGCTCGGCTCAAAACCTCCTCTGGGATTTATGGGCCCCAGGAACCCGCAGATCCTACCTTTCAGCATGGTCAGCCTGGGCTCGCTAGTGTTTGGAAAGGGATATTGATCCCGTTTCAACGACTCTGGTGAATATCATGAATTTTCTGTCCTCTCTCTTTGCCAGTGGCAAATCTTATCATACATTAACCTTTTTCGCTCTGCCATTT
>OW240919.1:111111245-111121939 GCA_933207985.1 Pelobates cultripes
TGTGTTTAGATAATGTTGTATGTGTTTGCTTACAAGGAATGTAGTGTGTGTGTGGGTGGTGCAGTGTGTGTGTAAGAGATCTAGTGTGTAAAGGACCCAGAGTGTGTATAGAAGATTGTGTGTGTGTGTGTGTGTGTGTGTGTATAGAGGATTAAGAGTGCATATATGGTAAGGGATCTAGCGTGTATCTGGAGCGTTATGTGTGTAGTGGTGCAGTGTGAGGGGTGCTGTAGTGTGTGTGTGTATATATATTTAGAATATATTTGGACGTATTGTATGTGTGAGGGGTGCAATGTGTGTGTATGTAAGAGGGTGCTGTGTGTGAGGGTGTTTTTATCTGCCGTCACATTCTAGGTTTCTAATTTTCTTTGTCTGTTAACTCACTGAGGGTTATTTTATATATATATATATATATATATATATATATGTGTGTGTGTGTGTGTGTGTCTCTGGGGGTGCTGTGTGTGTATCTTGGGGTGCTGTGTGTGTTTGGGGGTGCTGTGTGTGTGTCTGGGGTGATGTGTGTGTGTGTGGGGGTGCTGTGTGTATCTGGTGTGCTTTGTGTGTCTGGAGTGCTGTGTGTGTCTGGGGGTGCTATGTGTGTCTCTGGGGGTGCTGAGTGTGTCTGGGAGTGCTGTGTGTGTGTCTGGGGGTGCTGTGTGTCTCTGGGTGCGCTGTGTGTCTCTGGGGTGCTGTGTGTGTGTCTGGGGTGCTGTGTGTGTGTCTGGGGGTGCTGTGTGTGTGTGTCTGTGGGTGCTGTGTGTGTGTCTGGGGGTGCTGTGTGTGTCTGGGGTGCTGTGTGTGTGTCTGGGGTTGCTGTGTGTGTGTCTGGGGTTGCTGTGTGTGTCTGAGGGTGCTGTGTGTGTCTGGGGTTGCTGTGTGTGTGTCTGGGTTGCTGTGTGTGTGTCTGGGGTGCTGTGTGTGTCTGGGTACTGTGTGTGTCTGGGGGTGCTGTGTGTGTCTGGGTGCTGTGTGGGGGTGCTGTGTGTGTCTGGGTGCTGTGTATGTCTGGGGGTGATGTGTGTGTCTGGGGGTGATGTGTGTGTCTGGGGGTGCTGTGTGTGTGTCTGGGTGCTGTGTGTGTGTCTGGGGGTGATGTGTGTGAGTGTGATTTTTTTTTAATTTAAATTATTTTTATTTTTTTTAATTAATAATAATAATTTTAAAAAAAAAGTTATATCCCCCCCCTCCCTTCTTACCTTTAGCCTGGGAGGGGGGGGGGCCGTTTTGCCTGGGACGGGGGGGAGCCGTTTTGCCATGGGAGAGCCATGCTGCCTGATCCCTGGTGGTCCTAGTGGTGAGCGTGAACTCTAGCCTGTAGGCTAGAGTTCACTCTCGCGAGATCTGAGCGTTGCCGCGGTAACCACGGCAACGCTCAGAATCCCGCGAGAGGACCCGGCGGAGCTGCTGGATAGAGCTCCGCCGGTCCTCTCCTCCCTCCCTCAAACCCCAGCAAGCGGCCGCCTGGAAGTGTCTCTGGGCCGGTAAAGGGAGATCTTTGATCTCCCCACCGGCCCATGGAGGCACACAGCGGGGCCGGCGCTCGGGTAGCGCTGGCCCTGCACGGGCTGGCAGGGGAGATCCTGTGATCTCCCCTGCCGGCCTCGGCCCCACGGCCATCGCGGCCCACCGGGCATTTGCCCGGTATGCCCGATGGCCAGTCCGGGCCTGAGTACGGGGTGCGGCCGCATCCTCTGCCTTTGTCGCTGGGAGTTCTCTTTTGGATATTTTGACCTCGGCAGATTGGTCAAGGGAATCTACCTTTCGTACCTTTTATTTCAAGCCTCAATCTCATCCGGGTTTTCAATTACTCTCTGGCCATTAAAACAGCAAATATGAAGCCTCCTGTCTTGCCATAAAATTAGAGATTATTCTAGCGTCAGTGACCTAATAATCTAAATTTTACTAAAGACTGGAGGAGAATATTTTCCCACCCTACGTCCGCTCGGATACTTCGCACGTCGCCCGCCCTACTTCTTCCAGAATGGGATATTCAGGTAAGGTGTTTGTGCTGATGTAGGTTTGTTCATAGGTTCTATGACTTTCATTCATATAAATATGAGTATCACATCACAAGTGATTATGTATATGTGTAGTACTCCACAAGTTTTGTCATCAAGTTAATTAACACTAGGCATTTGTATGTGGGCATCCTGCCAATCACACCATACTTTCACAAATTTTCTTCTTTTTCTAGTGTGAAATGGTCCTCACTTCTCTGCATGACGACATCATTGAGGATCTGTTATCCCAACTTCCAGTTTGTTTACATGGTTGATCTCGTTTGTTTGAAGATTACTCGTTCTGGTTTACATGGTTGACATCAATTCGGCTGCATCAAGAAAGAGGAAGTGGGAGGAGTCTCACATCCATATATTACTGACTAGATGTGTTCTGATTGGTTGTTTTTTTTTCAATCTGTTAACTATTTCTTTGCTGCTGGGAGGAACAGTAAAGGAAGTAAAGCAAATATGAAGCCTAGAATAATCTCTAATTATGCACTTAGAGTGCAGACACATTATTTATACACCAAAACTAATTTGTTAAGCTAAAGTCTTTTTGGTGTTAAACGTGTCACTTTAATGAATAACAATATTTGTTGCTAAATCCAGGTATTGGCAAATCTTGAGGACAATATCCAGGTTTGCAATTTCAATGCTCCTTGAAGGTGTTGTATTATTTCCAATAATCTGGACTGCAGCAAATTAAGCTTTATTGAATAAGGCACTTTTTTTGCTAATCAGTTTTGAATTCATTACAAATAATTGTTTAGTGAATAAACCCCTTTAGAGACCAACATTGACATCATTGACATGCTGGTTAAAAAATAAATTCATAATACAAGGATACCCCAAACAACATCCTCGATTATTAAATGTATTTCTCTCCTACAGTATATGAATGCTACATACATAACTCTTGTGTTGCTACCCAACATCATAAAGAAATGTTAAGTGCTCAGGAAACCATGACGGATCTGGCAACTCTAGTTTTTTGTTTTGTTTTTTTATTGACTGGTTGTGATGACTGTTGTGCCCGGCAGCCCCCTATAGTAGGTAGACAACGTGTTTTAGAATGGTTTGCTTTCTTGGACACCTCCACTACAGATTTCAGAGAATGAGAAGATTCTGCTTAGGAGATTCTGTTTGCTCTCTTGATCTACGTTTTCCAGTTCAGGGCTCGCTCACTGGCTGAGAACAATTTGTTGCTGAGCCAATGAGCTGGCTAAGCCCTTCATCACCAGAGATTTTGTGGCTAGAGAGGAGTCCCAGGCAAGAGTCAAACCTTCTAAAAAAGTTTGACTATATACATTGTAGGGCTGCAATCCTGGTACCATAACCACTACCACATGCCATAGTTTTTATGGTGGTTGGAGCATTCCTTTAAGAAGTTGGACCTCAAATAGCAGATTATTAGGACAGGAAATCTGAAGTTTATTTGTGGCCTTGTTTTTACAGGGAAGCTAATTATTTATTTAATATCCACTGTCTAACGTATCTTATGCTAACTTAATCTTGGTGCACATTCAAGTCAGTTCTGTAATTGAAATGTTACCATATACACAATTCAGGCAGCTTTAGTTAAATCGGAGCCCTAATGCATGTTTTTCAAGTGGAGATCAGACCAACCAAATTGAGACAGGGAATAAAAAAATTAGTATTATAAATACTATTGCAGTGTAGTTTATCAGACACACGCATACCAAGCTATCTAACGCAGGTTCTGAGTCAAACAGAGTTTTATGGTTTTGTATTGCAGGATCAGATTACGCAGAGGAAGACTAATCAAAATGAAAATGAACCTGTCATCAAAAGAAATATTTGAGATTGGTGTGTAATGCATGAAAACAATGTACTGCTTGCAAAAATTGTGAAAATAGTTTGTAACATAGGGTTGCAACATTTACATAATTGTGTATATAAATTAATCAGGCTGTTGGGCAGGGCATGAAAGAGCTGCCCAACAGAATGCAGAATTTATGAGCTTATAATGCACTATGAATTAATTAATTAACATCATTGCAATGCCAACCACCTTGATTAAATTATTTCTCACTAGGCGCATATAAATTAATTGTTCATTGTTTAATCAACACCCTGCAGATCTAATAAAAAATGTCACACCAAACAAACTAGTAAAAGGGTTGCTAGTTAGCAAACAACCAGTAGGGTTGTTTACTATGGAAAATTTATTCATACTTACCGTAATTTTCTTTTCCTGGCTATTATTCATGGCAGCATTTAACATATGGGTATAGCTCCTCCCTCTAACCCTCAGGACAGGAAACACAATTAATTAAACAATTAAGCATACCTTCCCCTGATATAATAGGAACCCCATTAGCCATCACACCTCAGTCAATTAACAAGAAGAAAATCCAAGAGAGGGTGAGAAACCAAATGCTGCCATGAATAATAGCCAGGAAAAGAAAATTACGGTAAGTATGAATACATTTTCCGTATTCCTGGCTAATCATGGCAGCATTTAACATATGGGATTCCCCCAGCAATAATAACACAGGGAGGGAAATACATGCTACAAAAATAGTTTAATATATAAATCAGCTATGTGGATTAAAGGAGTTTAGGACAGACAGGCCAAACTCTGAATCCGAGAGAGAAGCCACGTCTACTTTGTAGTGTTTGAAAAAGGTCTTAAGAGATGCTCTCTACAGGAAATCCTGACTCTGCAGCCCATGAAGTAGCAATGGAACTTGTGGAATGAGCTCTGATGTCTTTGGGAACAGGAACATTCCTTGCTTTATAAGCCCTGGAAATAGCAGAAACCGTCCAGGAACAAAGAGTGGAGACTGAAGCGGCTTCATCTTTGCGAGAACCCCAAGGTATAACAAACAATTGAGAGGATTTCCTCCAAGCAGCAGAGCGCTCGATATACATCGACAAACATCTCCGAAGATCCAGCATGTGACACCTTGACTCTTCAGGGGTAGATGGATGCTGAAAAAAGGCAGGCAAGACAATTTCCAGATTGAGATGGAAAGATGTAACTACATCTAAATTCAGGTCTCAGGTGGAGAACGACCTTATCATCGAAGAAGGTTGCTCGGCAGATAAAGACCTGATGTCAGACATTCTTCTGGCTGAGACTAGAGTCAGTAACAATAGAGTCTTCTGAGAAAGGATCTGCATATGTATGTCACCAATAGGTTCAAAGGGAGGATCCATTAGAGCCTGTAGCACCAGAGGCAAATTCCAAGGAGCTGCCAGTTGTCTGACAGGAGGTCTAATACGTAATACGGCCTTAAAAAAATGAACCACCATAGGATGAAGGGTCCATCGAAATACCAGAAAGAGAAGAGATAGCTGAGCAGTGCACTTTAAGGGTGTTAAACTTAAGACCCTTCTCCAGGCCAGCTTGCAGGAAACCCAGGTCTTGAGAGATGGTAGGAGTACTCACGTCCGGCACAGATTAATTCATCCATAAAGCAAAGGCTTCCCAAATTTTGTGGTAAGTAGAAGAAGTGGAAATTTTTCTGGAACATAAAAGGGTAGAGACCACCTGGTCCGATAAGCCCTGTTCCATTAGGGATTGCCTTCCAGAAGCCTGAGCTTGTGAGGTTCTGGATGAACCACAGGGCCTTGTGTCAGTAGATCTTCTGAGACTGGAATCTCCCAAGGTTCCCCCATTGCCAACCTCTTCAGAAGTGGAAACCAAGGACGTCTTGGCCAGAAGAGGAATTACTGAAATCACTTTGCAACGTTCTCTGGAAATCTTCCGCAGAACTGCATGAATGAGATGAATGTGGGGAAAAACATCCGCAAGATGAAAGGACCATTTAATTGACAGAGCATCTTGATCCAGTGCCTTCAGATGGAATCTCCTTGATACAAAACAAGGAACTTGAGCGTTCTGTGTGGTCGCCATGAGATCCACTTGGGGAAGACCCCACCTCTGGACCAATTGCTGAAACACCAGTCTTGAAAGATGCCATTCAGTGGCTTCCACCTGGTGTCTGCTGAGGAAGTCCGCCAAAACATTCTGCTTTCCTGGAAGATAGACCGCACGCAGGCCTTCCACATGCATTTGTGCCCAGGTCATGATTGCCATCACCTCTTTCATCAGTGAGACACTCCTGGTGCCCCCTTGATGGTTGATATAGACGGCAGCTGCCTTGTTGTCCATTCTCAATTTTATCCAGGTACCCTTGATCTGGTGCTGGAAATGGAGAAGAGCCAGAAATGTCGCTCTCAGCTCCCTTACATTCGAAGGCAAGTTCCGAGCTCTCGGAGGCCATTCTGCTTGGAAGAAATTTTTTTCCCAGATGTGCTCCCCATCAGTACTGACTGGCATCTGTCATGATGACTACCCAGTCGATTTCCTTCAAAGGAAAACCTCTGGAAATGTTTTCCCCTTTCAGCTACCAAAGAAGCTTCCTTATCAGATCGAGAGGAATGTGGATCTGTCTCTCCTAGTCCTCTGAGTTGGTTCTGAAGTTTCTCAGGAGATACTGTTGAAGTGGACGCAAATTCCATTGTGCCCATCTGACCAGGTCTATAGTAGAGGTCAAGGTACCTAGGAGCTTCATAAACTCCCTTGTGGAAGCAGAAGTCTGTCGAATAAAGTTTCGAATATGATCCTGCAGGACCATCTTCCTTTCTTGAGCGAGAGATACTATGGCAATAAGAGTACTGAAGCTTGCTCCTAAGAACACCAGCTCCCTTGTTGGTTGTAGATGACTCTTCTCATGGTTGATGAACCACCCAAAACTGAGATAGAGTCTCGAGGACCAGATGTTTGTGTGAAAGTATGGTCTCGAAGTCTGAGGCCACTACCAAGATGTCGTCAAGGTAGTGATAAATGGCAACATCCATCCTTCTAAAGGAGCAATCACCGTGACCAGTATCTTCGAGAAAGTCCTCGGGGCTGTACTTATCCCAAAGGGAAGAGCCTGAAACTGGAAGTGCTCCTTTTTTACACAGAATCAGAGAAACTTCTGATGCCTGGCCGTGACAGGAAGTAGGCATCTCGTAGATCTATTGAGATTAACCAGTCCCTGTGGTGTATCACTGGGATGATGGAACAGACAGATTGCATGCAAAACTTTCTTACCCTCAAGGAGAGATTGAGCTGGTGTAGGTCTAGGATAGGTCTCCACTTTCCTCCTGGCTTCTTTACCAAGAACAGGGGAGAATAAAAACCTTGGAACCTCTCTCTCACAGGTACAGTAACGATGACCTTTTCCAGTAATAGATAGTCTATATAATGAGTCAAGATGTCTCTCTTTTGTCTGTCGACAGGGAGTCTTATTCTGATAAATCTTGGTGGAGGGGAATCTTCGAACTCTAGAGAATGACCTGCGGTGATTATGGAATTCTCCTAAGCATATGGAATCACTCTCCAGGTCCTCCGGAAGAACAAAAGATGTGCTCCGACATGAGGGACCTGACATAAGCCACCTTCAGAACTGTCTGGTGGGGCGAAAGGAAGAATTTTGAGCCTTGGGTCTGGAAGATTTTAAGGTTTGACCACTCTTCCAATTGGAGAGCCGAGTGTACTTTCTGCCGAGTAGCAGCATGATCAGGTGAGCATAATAAAAAAACGTTTTCCCTTAAAAAAATCAAGGAAGTAAAAAGAAAAAAAAAAAACAACTGTCCTAGGGCTATGAGGACAGGAAAAAGACTGAGGTGTGGTGGCTAATGGGGTTCCTATTATACCAGGGGAAGGTATGCTTAGTTGTTTAATTGATTGTGTTTCTTGTCCTGAGGGTTAGAGAGAGGAGCTATACCCATATGTTAAATGCTGCCATGATTAAACAGGAAAACATATTTAAGGCAAACTAAAAACATAACGGATGTGCAGGTATATTTACTAAACTGGGGATGTTAGCTAAATAAGGCCTTGATTTAATATTGTTGGATAAGCTTTCCAAACGATATAATATTGTTGGATAAGCTTTTAATAAAGAAATACTTAAGCTATGTAATATTTAGATTTAGTTTTGTTTCATATTGATATATTTTATGAGATAGTTTTGATATATAATATATTGAAAAATAATTAAAAATTTTTATTCAGATTTACTAAATCATTTGGAAAGCTTATACAACGTTATTAAGTTGAGGCCTAAATCGGAAGAGTAAAAATGAAGCAAACATGATATAGAAAAATTCTCTAACCTCGCTACAGTCAATGTTTGGCCTTTCTAGCCTCAGTTTTACAAACCAAATTTCAATTCACTACAAGTCACAACCTTATTAAATAATCATGAAGCGTTTTTTTTCCGTTCAGCTACTTTGACCTCAAACTTCACTTTCATTTCTTGATAATTCACACTACACGGAATTATTCACTAAAGTGAGAATTGACAGGAATATATAGTGAATTCAAATGGAATTTCCAATTTCAAAACCGCTGAACTAGAATAATTCTCCTAGTTAGCTATGCTTTTATTTCAACAACTTTGGTCTTAAATTTGAATTTCACTTAGAATTTTCGATAATTTGCACTTTAGTGCATAGTAGACTTGGAGATTTATTTCAAACTGCAATTCGTCCAAGTTTGTGTGATCAGATGATTGGTCAAATTCCATAACTCCGAGCCGAAATGTAGCCGAATCATGAATCAACTGAAATGTGTGATGTCCGAACTTGGTCGTTTTGAGTCGTGATTCTGAATCCCATCTTATGCGAAAAAAGATGATTGAGGGCTCTGGGGACAGTCATTTTATTCTCAGAGCATGTGAGAAGTGACTAATAGAGAGAAAACATAAAAATAGAGGAGCAGAAAAAAAAAATATATAATATATATATTGACATATTATATATTTAATAAATATATAAATATATATATATATATGTATATATATATATATTTGCTGCTCCTCCTGTTTTTCATTCTCTTGGTTTATTTTTCTCATTTGATCTGTGAACCAAATAGTGGGAGAAAGTACTGAAAAATATATACATATTATGCATATATTCTGCAGTACACTGATTGGACCATTTTCGTGTATTTATGGTTCATCTGATTCGTTTCCTGAATCATTTTTCAGTACCATAATTCTGCCAAGCCAAAGTGACATTTGACCCAAATTTGTCCGTCATAAAAATACTAAAAACATTTTTTATTTTCAGAAAAAATGGTTCAGCCGAACCTAGTTTTCTCGCCATGCACAAGTCTAGTGAATAAAATAATAAAAATGCAGTTTTTCTCATGCATATCAGTTGTTTGTGTCAAAGGGAATGCACATAAAAAATTGTGGTACGTAGAATTTATATGCTGCAGAATTATTTAATGATTACTGAATTGATTACATATTGCAGAATTTTAATCATACTTACTGCAGGGCAACACTTTTCTAGTCCTGCTCATGCATGTGATGTGTGTCCAGGTATATATAATGGATAAGACAGCCCTATTGCTACCCACATGTACCAGTTAAATACCTTGCATACTGCATTTAATGAGTCTTACATTTGTATCCATTGATGGGCTGGCCATATAAGATGATTTTGAAAAATAGACCTGATCGATATCATGATATGATAACAGCATGGTTATTAAATAAATTCGTACTGTAAGAATTTAAATCCAAATGGCAAAATTGAGGCAAAATAGCTAATCTGGAAAAATCTCCCAATTTAGCTATAGTTACAGCACCACTATTTTAGCCTTACTTTGCACATTTTTATCAAGTAAAGTTATGTTTTTGGAATAACTGTTAATTACAACTATACCATTATTGCAATGGCTGGAATTTCAACTTGGTTTGGCCAAATTAGTCATTGAACCTTTTTCAATGGTAATGGGCAATACATGAAAAGTTATGACCGGTGGTATGTGGCTCTCAAATTCTGTGGGAGGAAATTAGTTAATTAATGAAAGCAGTCCCTAAGAGGAACTCTCAAACTTGTTACTGCTGCTGTAGATCAAATATCTTGTAAATTTCAGACAGTCAAACAGGTACAGTAGTACATACCATCTGGAGTGGCCTATGGTATTTATCATGCAACTCAGATTTGTTGGCTCAATGAACTCAGCAGAGTCGCTGCCATAGCTCACAAGAGTAGTAAAACACAGATCATTATGATAATAAGTGCTTTCAGTCCATCTACTGCACATTCTAGTGGAATGTTTACTTGTGATTCTGCCAATTTCAACATAATGTACGTTTGATGCCGCTGAGTGCATCATACAAGCTTACATTTGCTTGTTCAACGTAAAGGTGAATTGCAATTAACACAGAATTATAACAGTGCCTATGTAAATAGCAATGATAAGATGCAGGAATTAAATCAATCAATGCAAACAATCAATTAATTTAAGAACACAGGGCATCCAAAAAAGAACTGTATTTTGTGTACTTTTCATCTGCTGCTTATCAATATGTTAAAGCAATATTTTTCCAGACAAATATGATAGATCTAGAAACTATATTCGCACCAGGACAGTAACACTGCAACCTTTGGAGTATCCTTAGAATTGTAGTATTATCCTTAAAGGGACGCTCCATTGACCAAATACAAAAATAAAAAGCACTGCTTACTGGATACACCTCCTAATAAAAACATTCATAATTTTATTTCTCTCTCTCTTTTTTTTTTTTTATAGGAGTATATCTTAAAACAGCTTGCAAAAGCTGGGAGATCTGCCATTTGAAAACCCTTTTCTTCTAACCCAGCTCAGACTTTCTTTGGCTGTCAAATCACAGACTGCGCACTGCAGCTCATTGA
>OW240919.1:111122039-111166829 GCA_933207985.1 Pelobates cultripes
TCTAAATGTGTTATTAGAAAAAACAAAACACTTTAGACACAACAGTGTAATCCCTAAATCCTGGACTGGTAAGGGGTACTTGAGGACAAGGTTGGGAACCCGTGCCATAGATGGTCCTCGCTTTTAGTTTGTGGTGCTCCTGTGAGGTCAGATATTTGTGGTTTCACAAGTGAAATTGCTAACAAGTTTTGGGACAGAAATGCAGTGTGCAATATTAAAGTCTGCACAGTTTTTCTTTTTTTTTTTTTTAAATGTACCATATGTTTACTCGTGGCACTATTTAGCAAGCCAGCACCAATGTATTTCCATTCTCAGTCTCAGTTGTGTTTTATTTACTTTTTGTAGCTGTGCCTTTCAGACTGGTTAAAGGAATATAATCAATTATAAAAGTTAGGCAAACAATATATAGTGCTGCTTTAAAGAGTACAGTTTCATCTACCAATTATGCAATCTATATGTAAACTTATTATTAACTGTTCTTATGTCAATGGTCTGTTACTGTAATGGATTGTGTGTGCATTGAAGCACTTTTCAAAGGTTTAGACCAAAATAACTTAATTTGAAAAAAAGAAAATAATAATAATCCAACCTTTCGCCTGTATATTCAACATAAAATCTTAAATTCTAGCAAAATCCAGACTATTACCAATTCAGGAGATAACCATGTGAGGTATTACATTCCCCTTTTATAATATTGTCAACACTCATTACCTGAGTCTCAATACCAAGTGCCAGACCTCGCTGATCGACGACTATGACCGTAATTATTGTCTGAAGTGCCAATGCAACAAATGTATTGATCCCGAACATAAGAGCGTAGCGTTCCATACTTAGATTGATAGCTATCTGGAATCTAAAGGTAAAGCAGAAAAGTTAAATGGACATATCTATGGACTGGCTTTACTCAGGTTGGTACATTTTATTTTGTAAACAAAAAATAAAGTACGCTGTGTCTTTAAGACTAAAAATAAATACTTTTTAGTAAAAGTGAACTTTACATAAAACAATTAAATATAATAGTATATTTGTACCCAAAGTAACAATGTGCACTGTACCCAAAGTGACTTTTTTTTGTGGATGTGTTTTAACGGTTACATTGATGTGTAAGAATTACAAATTAAAAATACCCCCAACCATCACCAGGTCTAAATTTTCAATGTCCTGCTGTTTTAATAAACAGATCCACTTTAATCAGTGAAGTATAAAATAATAAACCTGCCATGTTTGTAATAATGATCCCATACTTGCCCTGAGAATTTGAAATCAGCTGACGGTGCCCTACTGTGGTCACAGAGAATGAGTCTCCTACTAACAGCAGGTCTTTGAAGGCTTAACGCTTATTATTAAAAGTAGTTTTAAAAGTGCTGGACAGTTAAAAACTATTTTAGCCCAAAATATAATCCATTCACAGTTGGGAAAATTCCTTTCCATCATGAGATATGCACTTTATAACTGATCACTAACAGGTTAAATTGCTAGAAAAACAATTATTTTATTTAAGGTACAGATATAAGAATTTTATATACTTACATATATGCAACAGGGAAAAAGGGTTAAGCATTTAAGGTGTTTGGTGAAATAAGTAATAATTTACAGTGGAATTGCAAGGTTGTTTCTAACCATTGTGTACATTTACATGGATAAAACTATATTCCTAACCAAATATGCATACACTTTATTGTTAAACATAATACTAATATACCAAGTGAGCTCCCTTTCTTAAAGAGTTACTCCAACTGTCATAACAACCATAGCCTGCTGTGATGTGAAAAGTACACTGGAAAAGCAACAGATTGTCCTCTTATCTGATCTCCTTTAATGCTGGCTGTGACATGCTTCCGACTTCTGCCGAGCAGGGGGATAAACCCAGTGTAACATATTACTGAACATAATAAGAAAGCTACTGGATGCTGCTGATTGGTGGAAAACGGTAAAAGGGATTCTAAGCACCCAAAGTACCTCACCTTAACAGGTATATGCTGTCCCTGTAGTTTTGTAAATGAAAACTGTGCTGTTCCTACGTTTTGTTTTTGCAGTTTCTAACCGGACCCCAATTTTACACCCTGCGCTGTCTGAGATGAGAACCACAGGATTGGCAGATCATGGCGAGGACCATGCAAGTGCCGTATGGCCACAATGCTGCTCTAAGATTGAACAAAAGTCATCAAGCTTCACAGGAGAATGACTGGGCTGCAGTGAGAATATTAATTTTATCACATGTCAGGAGGCTTCCTATTTTGCATAATCTCTCTTTACTAAACTCCACAGCAGTAAAGAAAGTAAACATTTAACCAATCAAAATGCAATAGGGAGTAAGGTATTCCCACCAAATAGGCTCCTCCTCCTCTTTCTTTACTGCTCCATCGCAGACAGGTCAGAGTTTTGGGCTCTTCCTTTACCTTTATATGTCATTATACTATTTATGTTTTTATTACACTTATTGAACCTCCTTTATATGTTTTTATACTATTTATACTTTATTACCCCCCTTTTTTACTTATTGTCAGTAGTATACCTGTAGTATATTTATTTTCTTGTTTATGGTTTTGGACTCCCTTACTTTCTTCTGGGCAAACCTTTCCTGCCCCATTTACTCTCCCGCCCATGGACGGACACGGCCGGGCCCGTCCCCCGGCGGCTATCCATCGTTGCCCGCCCTCCCCCCCCCTCCCCAGTCCCGTCCGCGGTATCTATTCCCTTCCTTGCCACCCGTGCGGCTCGCCGTCACCTTCCCTCACAAGTCCGGCGGCCATTTGCAATCTCGCATCTCGCGAGATTGTGGACGCCATTTTGGATTCCTTCACAGTGCCGCGAGGGACACTCCGTTTTCAGTTAGTGCTTGCTCGGTTAGCTAGCACCTTCAGGGAATCCTTTAGTTTTTTCTTGCCTTACCTACATTCTGAGGTCAGTCATTAATTCTTTGTTACTGTACTGAGGCATCTCCTGTGCCTGCTTGGGGTGCTGCCCCACATATTTGCTGCTCATTTGGAGGTCGCCCTGTGGCTACCTCTGTCTCTCTGGGTGAAGCCCAGCAATATAAAAAAATCCCAATATTGTGGTGATTTGCTCTGTCTGAGCATTTTTTATCTAAAACTTTTCTCAGTGCCTATTATATACACCCTGCTGGGATTTTATTATCCTCCCTCTGCTCCCACTCTGTAAACACCACAAACCCTGCTGGGGTTCTTATTATTATCACATTACCACCAGTGGCGTACACATGACCCATGGGGCCCCGGTGCGAAAATTGATTCAGAGAAACTGCTATGTTTATGAATGGGTTAAGCCTTCCCCTATTTCCTCTAGCGGCTGTCTCATTGACAGCCGCTAGAGGCGCTTGCGTGCTTCTCACTGTGATTTTCACAGTGAGAGCACGCCAGCGTCCATAGGAAAGCATTATGAATGCTTTCCTATGTGACCGGCTGAATGCGCGCGCAGCTCTTGCCGCGCGTGCGCATACAGCCGACGGGGAGGAGAAGAGGAGGATCGGAGGAGGAGAGCTCTCCGCCCAGCGCTGGAAAAAGGTAAGTTTTACCCCTTTTCCCTCTTTCCAGAGCTGGGCGGGAGGGGGCCCCTGAGGGTGGGGGCACCCTCAGGGCACTATAGTGCCAGGAAAACGAGTATGTTTTCCTGGCACTATAGTGGTCCTTTAAAGGACCACTACAGACACCCAGATCACATCAGCTCAATGAAGCTGTCTGGGTGTCAGGTCCCTCTAGTTTTAACCCTGCAGCTGAAAACATAGCAGTTTCAGAGAAACTGCTATGTTTCACTGAGGGTTAATCCAGCCTCTAGTGGCTGTCTCACTGACAGCCGCCAGAGGAGCACACTGAACGTCCATAGGAAAGCATTGAGTAATGCTTTCCTATGGGCGGTTTGAATGCGTGCGCGGTCTCATTCGGAGCTGAGAGGCTGAGGGATCCCCAGAGCCAAGGGAGTCCGGCGCTGGAGAAAGGTAAGTGCTGAAGACACACACACTCTCACTAACAGACACACACATTTACTGACAGAGACACACTCAGCGACAGACATACATACACACTCACACACTCACTTACAAAACATACACTCTCATTGACAAACACACACTCACTAACAGACATCAAACAGACTCACTAAGACACACACACTCAGTAAGACACACACAGTAACACACACACTAACACTCACTCTAACACTAACACTCACACTCACTCTAACACTCACTCTAACACTCACTCTAACACTCACTCTAACACTCACTCTAACACTCACTCTAACACTCACTCTAACACTCACTCTAACACTCACTCTAACACTCACTCTAACACGTTTTTTTTTGTTTTTTTTAAAATGTAATCCCCCCAGCCTCCTTACCTTTTGGAGTGCTGGGGGGATTCCCTGGGTCCAGTGGTGCTGCTGGGCTCCTGGGCGGGTGGCCGGTCGGGCAGGAAGGCGGGCGCGCGAGGGAGCACTCACTGCTTCCTCTTCAGCTCCCTCGCGCGCCGTGTAGGGATGCCGGCGCCGGAAGATGACGTCATCTTCCGGCTCCGGCATCAGTGCGGTGCGCGAGGGAGCTGAAGAGGAAGCACTGAGTGCTCCCTCGCGCGCCGCCTGCCCGACTGGCCACCCGTCTGCCTGGTGTCAGCAGGGCCAGCCTCGGGGGGCCCTGGGGTGGCCGGCTCCTGGGCCCCCCAGGGGAAGAGGCTGGCCCTGTCGGTACATACCGGGTCGCAGGGGCGGCTGGGCCCTCTGGTGGGCCAGGCGCGGTCGCAGCTGCGACCCCTGCGACCCTGGTATGTACGCCACTGTAGCAAAATAAACATGAACATGAAATAACTGTGCACTTGCTTTACTTAAGGAAATTTAAACTGAGGATGAGTGTCGATTAGCAGGCTTTCCGCTTAATTTATACTACACTTGTATGTCATGCAGTGTAGATTAATTCTAGCATATTATATGCAAATACTCGTGTATGAGCCTAAGCATGTTCTAAATTGAGTAGTTTACGAGTAACCAATAGATTAGGTAAAATATCGCTTAATTAGACATGAATATGAACAGAGATTAAGCTAAGCTTGTCGTGCATCAGGATTTCCACGGGTTTCAATGTCCAGGGCACAAAGTGTCGGTAATTGGTGACAATTCTTACATTGTTATGGGCTCGGGTGATGCCCGTGTGTGGGTTTTTAAGGCTGGTAGGTGTGAGTACGCCTGTGTGTGTGGTAATCTATACCTGCCCTGAGCTGCCTGTTGTTGAGATGGGCAGTGCAAGGGTGCCAGTTAGAGTAAATATTATTTTTAACTTTTCTCGTATAAACATTTATTTATTTTTGCTGTAGGTGAAATATCCTTTCCTTAGGTCTCAATCAAATAATTTTGTACTCTTTGTATGGTTCTGATACAGAACAGGTGACCAGTGAATGGTTTGTTATGTTCATAGAAACATAGAATGTGACGGCAGATAAGAACCATTCGGCCCATATAGTCTGCCCAATTTTCTAAATACTTTCATTAGTCCCTGGCCTTATCATATAGTTAGGATAGCCTTATGCCTATCCCACGCATGCTTAAACTCCTTTACTGTGTTAACCTCTACCACTTCAGCTGGAAGGCTATTCCATGCATCCACTACCCTCTCAGTAAAGTAATAATTCCTGATTTTATTTTTAAACCTTTGTCCCTCTTGTTGTGGTAGTTTTTCTTCTTTTAAATATAGTCTCCTCCTTTACTGTGTTGATTCCCTTTATGTATTTAAATGTTTCTATCATATCCCCCCATGTCTCGTCTTTCCTCTAAGCTATACATGTTAAGATCCTTTAACCTTTCCTGGTAAGTTTTATCCTGCAATCCATTAACCAGTTTAGTAGCCCTTCTCTGAACTCTCTCTAAAGTATCAATATCCTTCTGAAGATACGGTCTCCAGTACTGTGTACAATATTCCAAGTGAAGTCTCACCAGTGTTCTGTACAATGGCATGAGCACTTCCCTCTTTCTACTGCTAATACCTCTCCCTATACAACCAAGCATTCTGCTAGCATTTCCTGCTGCTCTATTACATTGTCTGCTTACCTTTAAATTATCAGAAATAATCACCCCTAAATCCCTTTCCTCAGATGTTGAGGTTAGGACTCTATCAAATATTCTGTACTCTACCCTTGGGGTTTTACATGCAAGATGCATTATCTTGCACTTATCCACATTAAATGTCAGTTGCCACAACTCTGACCATTTTTCTAGTTTACCTAAATCATTTGTCATTTGGCGTATCCCTCCTGGAACATCAACCCTGTTACATACATAGTACATATATAGTATCATCAGCAAAAAGACATACCTTACCATCAAGACCTTCTACAATATCACTAATAAAAATATTAAAGAGAATGGGTCCAAGTACAGATCCCTGAGGTACCCCACTGGTGACAAGCCCAAGCTTCGAATATACTCCATTGACCACAACCCTCTTTTGTCTGTCACTCAGCCACTGCCTTACCCATTCAACAATACTGGAATCCAAACTTAAATATTGCAGTTTATTGATAAGCCTTCTATGTGCAACAGTGTCAAAAGCCTTACTGAAATCTAGGTAAGTAAAGTCTACTGCACCACCCTGATCTATAATTTTAGTTACCCAATCAAAAAAATCACTAAGATTAGTTTGGCATGATCTCCCTGAAGTGAACCCATGTTGTCTCTGATCTTGAAATCCATGTGTTTTTAGATGTTCAACAATCCTATCCTTTAACATGGTTTCCATCACTTTACCCACTACTGAAGTAAGGCTTACTGGCCTATAGTTGCCCCACTCCTCCCTATTACCTTTCTTGTGAATGGGCACAACATTCACTAACTTCCAATCTTCTGGGACTACTCCTGTTAACAATGATTGGTTAAATACATTTGTTAATGGTTTTGCTAGTACACCACTAAGCTCTTTTAATAGCTTTGGGTGTATTCCATCAGGTCCCATTGACTTATTTGTCTTTACTTTTGACAGTTGAAATAGAACCTCTTCCTCTGTAAACTCACATGTAATACAGGACTCATTTATCCTTTTTCTTAACTGAGGTCCCTTTCCTTCATTTTCATCTGTAAATACAGAACAAAAATATTCATTGAGGCAGTCAGCTAGACCTTTATCCTCTTCTACATACCTTCCTTCTTTTGTTTTTAATCTAACTAATCCTTGTTTTACTTTTCTTTTCTCATTTATGTATCTAAAAAAAGTTGTGCCCCCCTTTTTTACTGACTGTGCTATTTTCTCTTCAGTGTGTGATTTGAAAGCTCTTATAACTTGCTTAGCCTCTTTCTGCCTAATCTTATAGAACATTCTGTCTTCCTGTTCATGTATGTCCTGATTATTTTACTATAATGCATATTTTATTTCTGCTTAATTTTTGTTTTGTAGGGATGGCACGAATTATAGCTGTATTGGTGATATCCCTTTCAGCTAATGCTGGACAGATGTTTTGTCCCTATGTTGCATCAACAAATCACTTACAGTAGGACACAATATATAGTAAATGCAATAGAAGCCAGTCCATGTCATACACTATTGACAAGCAAATATTTTCTTACATCTCAGTTCAAATTCTTCCATAATTTATGTTGGCTTCTAAGTCTAACCTAACTAGTAAATTTAACCAATATAAGTGTTTCTGTTCAAAATATGCACAACCATTTTAATGAAATAAGCTATTAATTAAGGCTGAGCTGCATATCCCATACAGCCATGGAGACCGAGGTTTGCTGGAATATGCCCAATGCTCCATTTTAGAACAATGTAAAATGTCAAGATTAGCTGATATATCCTAAACACTTCCTGGTCTACAGAGCAGTTGAATGTTTAAGGCAAATGTTGGAAATTCATTGGGAATTATAGTTTTCCTTGGATTTTTGTTTCTTTTTGAGTACATCATTTTTATCATGCATTTTATAATGAGCAGGGTCCTCATCTGCTTATTGTTCCTGTAACATTTTGTAATTGTCTCATTTATTGTTAAATGTCTCCCTTTCATAAAATTGTAAAGCACTGCAGAATAAGTTGGTGCTATATAAACACAAAAAATATAAAATAATAATAATAGTAATAGTGTAGCCTTTGGGATTTTTTCTGCCTTCTGACCTGGTTGGGAATAACTGTCTGCTCATTCCTTCTTCTTTCCTATTTTATCTCTTTTCTTTCTTCTTCTGGTATTGGCCTGGCTATTGTGATGTTGATTGACTACTCTCCTGCTTTCGAACACTGAGATTGTTTATTGGTCATTTCCCCATGTCTCTGGTGTTTACTTACTGGAGCCTGTCTCACTGGTACCTACTAGATAATCTGATATTCTGGTTCATATTCTTCTCTTGTATCAATACACAAAAATTCAATAACACATGTTAATTACTAAAAAAAAAACCACACAGTCAATATAAGCCATTTAAAGGCCATGTACGAGTCATTTGCTCTGAACCTATCTCCTGCAATCTGTTCAGTGATCTTTTGTGGGGACACATATAAAATACATTAGTAAAATCTATATAGAACAAATCCAATAACCCACTGTTCTATATTTTCTTATCTCTTAATTGAATTTAGTTAGAAATTAGATTCAAATGATTCGCTCATAAAAACATGTTGATTACCTACTAATGACATTGTTTTTTTTTCAAAATGTATTCCTTAAATGATTATACTGTGTCCAACTTGCACAGGGGAACGGGAACTGTGTGTAGATATTTACTTCCAGTTAATGGCATACAATGTGCAGTATGATTACTCTCAAGCAAAGTACTGGAAACAGCATTGCTTTCTAGCTGGTAGCACTCCCCATAAACTTTAAACTCTGTGATCCTAACCAGGATGGTAGTTGCTGGTGTGAGAAGCCCATGGCATCTTTATTCACATCTGATGGGTCTGTTTGTTCATTAAACACTACTGGTGGGTGCAGCACACACACAATTTGAAATGGTTTTCCAAAGCACTTCCCCCTCTCCTGCCTGCCCTATTCCTATTACACCATACAACAACTCCAAGCTCAACTTATAACAGATCATGTATCATCAATATTCTTAAATGGACACTCTAAGTACCAAAACCACTTAATTGACCCTGTCCCTTTTCAGAAAAGGTAAAGCACTGCCCTATTGGTGCTTCCTCATGGAAAACTAAAAAGATCAAAGGGCTGCATGTTTGGCACAAGCACATCCAGCATGTTGATCTCAAGCATGTCTAATGCTTCTCTATGATAATTTCCTGGTTTTTATATGTTAACTCTGTGAGAAGCATTGGATTGGACAAAAGTCATCATAACTAATAACTTTTTGGAGAAGGAGATTCATGCACTATGGAGACTATCCTGGCATTAGATTATAGGTATATTAGACAGACGTTAGACAGTAAATTACTAAGATGAAGGACCTGTGCTCTATGAAACAACTAATGTTTAATGTTATAGACATTATAGATGCAAGTGGACACAATGATCAACTGAATAATAACACTGATCACTTTATGTTCTCAATTAATGTCAGTAATATATCTTACACTGAGGTACTATATTTTCTTTCTACCACCCAATACTACCTCCCCACCCTGGACATCTAGTCATTCCAGACTTACAGGTCTGTATTGTGAATATTAGAAAGGGCTTCCTAAACCACAGCGTATTGAGACATTGTTTTGGAACACCATGACTCTAATCCTAAGCACTTAGAATTTTGTGCCATTGATAAAGTCAATGCAAATTGGAGGGAAGGGGATATTGCTAGGACCCTCAGTATACAAGAGTCTAAATGGATATTTGAGCTTCGTACATTAACTCCAAAAGGATTGAACATCGATTTTGAGATAGACAATATCTTGTAATATCCTTTCTTATTATTCTAAATAGATGTAGTCTTTTTAGGTTTTATTTTTATAATTATTATTATTATATATTTTTATATATCTACTCTTACTGGGTGTTCCTCCTTTTCTCTCTTTTTTTTTCCTTTTATTCTTTTTATTTATATTTTTATATATTTTTTTTTTATTCTTTTGTGGGGTGCTTAACCCCTATGTTGAAATATATTATCTCTTCTTTGGATGTATATGTGTATCCATATTCTAACTATAGATGTGCTTTTCTTATACTTATGTTTTTATTTCTGTGTGGGACTTTATACCTCTTTAAAAATGGCGTCTAGCCATCACCATATGAGTAGAGTTGAGCGAACCCGAACTGCAAAGTTCGGGTTCGTACCGAACATTACGGTTTTTGGACCCCGGACCTGAACACGGACATTTCAGTGTATGTTCGGGTTGGAGTTCAGTGTTCGGCGAATTAATGGCGCGTTTTGAAAGGCTGCTGGGCAGCCAATCAACAAGCGTTTGACTCATTTGCCCTTAGAAGCCATCACAGCCATGCCTACTAATGGCATGGCTGTGATTGGCCAGTGCAGCGTGTGACCAAGCCTCTATATATAAGCTGGAGTCACGTAGCGCCACACGACACATGAGCTATTATTAGTGCAGGGACAGGATGCTGCAGGTGAGAGGGACAGCTTAGGAAAGAATTCTGGTGTTGAATCTGCAAACTACAGCAATTATTTTAGTGGGTGCTATACTACATTTTTGTACCCTGCCCTGAGACCAGTGCCACCGAGAGTGCAGTGCACTTGCAACTGCATGTGTGCCAGGCAGATGACTTTAATCCTGTTCTGGTAGCTCAGTGGGCAGCATCTTGGCATTTTTAAATACTGCAGTTTTTTGGGTGCTAATTAGTGCATTTCTTGCAGTCTAATAAAACCCTTAAATACAACTGTTACATATTGATATATTTGAAAATTAATGGACATTCAATTTTTGGGACTTTTGCAATCAGTAATAGAGCTCCGGCAGTGGAACGCATATAATGCGTTCCACGAAGAAAGAGGAAGCATAGCAGCCGGATATTACGTTTGAAGATGGTGGAACGCATATGTTAGCGTTCCACGAAGAAGAGAAACTATGTCACGTGATTTCCGCACGCACATTCATACGTGCGTTCCAATCCGCTCTACGTGCGTTCCACAGAGCGTTCTTCCGGTGTAGCAGATGCCGGTTATTTTGCTATTAAGCATATATAAAAAGAACAGGAGGACGCAAGGTCTTTTATACCAACTGAGGAAGCCAGTTTATTGGCGAAACGCGTTTTGGGATTATTTTATGTACTTTTATCATATATTCCTTTCAATTTATTTTATTTGAATATTTTTTAATATAATAAATTCTTGTTTACACTACCATTTGGAATTTGCCATTCTATCCATTCCATCCATACTCGAATCTAAGGTGGAGGACATCAGGAGGCAATCGAAAGAGGGTGGTGGATCTCCCCTAAGAAGATCCAGAGGCATTTACCACTAGAGCCAAGTGTGTTATTGGCTCTATGTTTGTGAGTTACCCATTTACTATTCATGCTTTTATATATTTATATTGATACTACTGTCTGCACTTAGATTTTATTGTTACTTACTTACAGATTATTGTAATAGTGATTTTGTCCATCTGTATTATACCACCATTCATACAGGTAAATCAGAGCTCCACTTATATTTTGTTTTTCATTGCACAACTGTTACATTGTTGGTTTAAAAAAAATCACACTTTTTTGTGCTAAATAGTACATTTGCGTCCTTTGGTGCACTTCATATTTGAGAATCAAATAGAACCGTCAAATACCGTGCTTACAGCGCACTTTTGAAAATTCGAATTGTTTTGGGTGCAAATCCTAAATAGTACAGTTGTGTCCTGCGGTGCACTTCATATCTGAGAGTCAAATAGAACCGTCAAACACTGTACTTACAGCGCACTTTAAAAAATTCTAATTGTTTTGGGTGCTAACTAGAACATTTGCAGCCTGCACTTCATATCTGACAGTCAAATAGAACCGTCAAACACTGTGCTTACAGCGCACTTTTAAAAATTCTAATAGTTTTTGGTGCTAAAAAGGAAATTTGCGGCCTGCGGTGCCCTTCATATCTGAGAGTTAAATAGAACCATCAAATACCGTGCTTACAGCGCAGTTTGACTCATTCAAATTTTTGTAGTGATAAAAAGTTAATTTTGGGTGTGCATTTCATATCTGAGAGTCAAATAGAACCGTCAACTAATGTGGTTACAGCGCAGTTTGACCAATTCAATTTTTTTTGGGTGCTAAATAGTACATTTGCGGCCTGCACTTCATATCTGACAGTCAAATAGAACTGTCAAACACTGTGCTTACAGCGCACTTTAAAAAATTCTAATTGTTTTGGGTGCTAAATAGTACATTTGCGGCCTGCAGTTCACTTCATATCTGAGAGTCAAATAGAACCGTCAAACACTGCGCTTACAGCGCACTTTTAAAAATTCAAATCGTTTTGGGTGCTAATGCTAAATATTTCATTTGAGTCCTGCGGTGTACTTCATATCTGAGAGTCAAACAGAACCATCAAATACTGTGCTTACAGCGCACTTTTAAAAATTCTAATTGTTTTGGGTGCTAAAAAGTACATTTGCGGCCTGCACTTCATATCTGACAGTCAAATAGAACCATCAAACACTGTGCTTACAGCGCACCTTTAAAAATTCTAATTGTTTTGGGTGCTAAATAGTACATTTGCGTTCTGCGGTGCACTTCATATCTAAGAGTTAAATAGAACCGTCAAATACTGTGCTTACAGCGCACTTTAAAAAATTCAAATTGTTTTGGGTGCTAATGTTAAATAGTACATTTGCGTCCTGCGGTGCACTTCATACCTGAGAGTCGAATAGAACCGTCAAATACTGTGCTTACAGTGCACTTTTAAAAATTCTAATTGTTTTGGGTGCTAATGCTAAATAGTACATTTGCGTCCTGCAGTGCACTTCATATCTGACAGTCAAATAGAACAGTCAAACACTGTGCTTACAGTGCACTTTTAAAAATTCTAATTGTTTTGGGTGCTAATGCTAAATAGTACATTTGCGGCCTGCGGTGCACTTCATATCTGAGAGTCAAATAGTCAAATAGAACCATCAAATACTGTGCTTACAGAGCAGTTTGACCCATTTAAATTATTGGGGTGATCAAAAGTAAATTTGGGGTGTTCACTTCATAACTGAGAGTCAAATAGAACCGTCAAATACTGTGCTTTCAGCGCAGTTTGACCCATTCACATTTTTGGGGTAAACTGTTTCCTGGATACATTTCTAAAACAATTCCCATATGTCCTTTGCAAAGTTTACATGCTGGAAAAACACAGGTGACACTGTCTGGGTGGTGGTTGGACGACCGGAACCCAGTATGCCTGATGTTGAAGTTAGGAGTCACAATGTGGAATGGATTAGCAGGGTCTGGTGCAGGGTAACCGCATGCTCCCTGGTGTTGAGCACCAGCGTTTGTGCGGCCACATACCAGGACCCTGATGCAGCTTCAGTAAAAAGAGTACTGGATACCAGAAGCCATCACCAGACTGATCTGCAACTTGGTGTTACGCTACTTGGGGTGATTTGGATTGGAACTCAACTGCAGCTTGTAAACTCCCTAATTACAATAATGAAGATACAGAGAAACTTTAAAGTATCAATACTGTAGCTTTAAGAAAAGAGAGAATCACTGGTAATTTGGTTCAACCGAAGTTTTAATAAGTGTTGAATTTTATTTAGGCAATAATCCAATAAGAAGTGCAAGTAATCAACAACACAAAGTTCATTATTAAGTATTTCCTCAGAGATGCATTAAATAACATTCTTTACATTCATGAGAATAATCTTCAATAGAAACAATTAGCAAGTAGCTAAGCATATTTGCAAAGCGAGAACAGTTCATAGTGAATAAGCATGATGGGAGTTGTCCTCCATATAATTAGTAGCTTGAAGCAGTGAAGATTTGAGTAAGCAAGCATTAGTTCATTATTAAATGATATTGTAGACAAATAGCTGAAAGATATACTTAAGGTTAATATGAGTAGTCCTCCAATAGTTCAGAGATATGGTCCACTTGTAAAGTAGCAAAGTATCCGTTCTCCAGTAATCCTTTATGGCATGCAGCAATCCTTGCATTGGCTCAAAGGCTGGGACGGCTTGTCTGAGCTTGTGGAGAGGTAAGTCTGGTGGAAGTAACTCCCAGTTGCTGAGCCTGTGGAGCCCGCGGTCTCGCGAAGGCAGCTCACACATTAGCTCACACACAATCACCAAGCACCCTCTCTCTGGCCCAGTCTCCCTAAATACCGTCAGAGCTGTGTCAGAGGGGGGCGGGGTCCGGCTCCTCCCAGCTGAGTGCCGAACCCGGAAGTGTTACTCCATGACACTTGGAACAGGATGTGACATTCACAGTAGCGGCTGTGTGCACTTTCGGCGTTCTCACCCTGCTGCTGCTCGCCTGTCTGCGCTGCAGCGTAACTTTGACCTTCCCACTCACCGCCTCATATGCGACGTGCCCACATGCTGGAGAGACTGTGCGAGCAGCAGCAGGCGATAGTGGAGTTTCAGCTGCAGCACGCACGGGTCAGTCGCTCTGCACCAGACTTGCCCTCCAATTGATCCTAGTTGAAGGATTTCAAGTGGACTCATTACAATTACAGGGCCTCTAAAGAGTCCTGTATTGTCATTTGTCTTCACTACCTCCCCGTGTCGGGAGTGGGTAATTTGTGCGCCTGCTGCCTTCCTTGGATGTGGTAGCTGTTTCTCAAGCTCCCTCTCCGGAATCGAACCCTGATTCCCCATTACCTGTGGTCACCATGGTAGGCGCAGAAAGTCCATCGAAAGTTGATAGGGCAGACATCTGAATGCACCGTCGCCGTCACGGGGATGTGCGATTGGCCCAAGGTCCTCTAGAGTCATCAAAGTGCCTGCGCAACTATGTCTGCCTAACGGATCTTCACTAATAGGTAGGGCATGGAGGGGGGCCCCGTGGCGGTCCCTTCTCTTCCCCACTCTCTGGCAGACATCTGGCAGTACTGCCTCAGATCCTGAGAGATGCCTGGCCAGAAGAAGCTGTGGGTGAGCCGAGACGCTGTCCTGCTCCTGCCCAAATGCCTTCCAAGGGGATATCATGAGCTAGCTTCAGCAGCTCATACCAATACTTCTTGGGTCTGGGGCTGGCAGTCTCTCACCAGCCGTGTCGTTGGGGAGCCCATTGAAAAAGTGCTCTAGCATGACGAGCTGGGTGATCTCCTCTGGGAACTTGGCTTGATGGAAGTTGAGCCAGTTCTGGGTGGCCCTTGTGATGCGGCATGCCCACTCTGCATGGGAGTCCTTCTCCCCTTTCCGGGTCTCCCTAATCTTTCGGCGGTATTGCTCGGGGGTGACCGCATACCAGGCCAGGAGGATTTGTGTAATAAAGGGATAGTCTCTGATCTGCTCTTCTGGTACAGCCCGGTAAATGTCTGCTGCCTTCCCCACTAGTTTGCTGGCCAGGATGGTGACCCAGTCACTGGGGTCCACGTCTTGGAGTAGGCACTGGCGCTCAGTCTTGTAAAAAGTCATTGATGCCTTCTTCTGCATCCTTGAACTCTTTGAAGGCATTGTATGGTAGCTTGTGGGCCAGGGTGGTTGTGCTTCCCGATGCCCTCTTCTCCCTTCTTCCTTCATCTGGGTTCATGGAGGTCGCCCTCTGTCTATTGGCAAGGACATAGGCTTGTACCTCCAAAAAGGTCCTGCTGACAATCTCCTCTGAGGGTGGCTCTCGGTAATATGCCAGGCGCCGTTCCACCTCCTTGCACACTTCCTCCTCATCTCTGGCCCCTACCTGGGGTTCGTTGCCTCACTGCGTGCCTGGTCGTCCTCCATGAGCGCAGCAGTCAATTCGGCCTAGTTACGCCCACCAGGTGTTATTCCTCTGCCTCCACACAAGTCCTGCAGTGTAGGTCGCTTTAGAGCACTGTAGTCCACGGGTCTGTTGGCAGGGACATGGGATCCCGCCGCTTGCCACGAATTGAAGCGGGACCTGGGTAACCGATGGTTATCCCCTTTGATTAGGTCAGACTCATTTCCCCAGTAACCGGATGGGACACAGTTCCAGGATACAACGTTTGACAATCTTTATTTGGGTACACAGCTTTGCCTCATGTTGCCTCCTCCTCCGCTTCCTCCTCCTCTACCAACTCCACCTTGCACATGCTGGAGAGACTGTGCAAGCAGCAGCAGGCGGAAGTGGAGTTTCAGCTGCAGCACGCACGGGTCAATCGCTCTGCGGAACAGCACCACTTCACCACCAATGAGTGGGCCTCCATGCGAGACCTGAGTGCCATGTTGCGCTGTTTCGAGTACTCCACCAACATGGCCAGTGCCGATGACTATGTCTCCTTGAAAAAACGCTTCGGGCGATGATGGAAGAGGATGTGGCACAGGAGGAAGAGGAGTAGGAAGAGGGGTCATTTCCACTGTTATCAGGCCAGTCATTCACAAGTGGCTCTGAGGGTGGGTTCCTGCACCAGCATAGGCCAGGTACACAATTGTCAGGCATTTCCACACTGTCCCATGGAAGCGTTCAGCTGTCCATCTCCAAAACACTGGAGAGAAAGAGGAAGTACCCACCTAGCCACCCACGATCCATGGCCCTGAATGCCAGCATTTCAAAATTCGTGGCCTTTGAAATGCTGTCATTACGTCTGGTGGAGACGGACAGTTTTAAAAACCTGATGGCGTTATTGGACTGCAAGAAATGCACCGCAGGCCGCAAATATTTCTTTTTTTATATGTCCGAATATTTTGGGGTCTACCTCAATTAAAAAAAAAATATAAAAAAAAAATATATATATATATATATATATATATATATATATATTTATAAAAAAACAGTGTTGGCTACCTCCTCCACCGCTGCTTCCACCTACACCGCCACGGTCACCACCTCCTCAACCTATGGGTCACTTAGTATAAACTATGTACATAATAGCAGAGGCTTGTGAAGGCCTTTTCTCCATGCATCAGGAGTTGAGCATTTCTCTGTGCATCAGGACTGCAAGAAAGGCACTGCAGGCCGCAAATGTTTCTTTTATATGTCCCAATATTTTGGGGGCTACCTCAATTAAAAAAAACCCATAAACAAATAAAAAAATTTTTTAAATAGTGTTGGCTACCTCTTCCACCTACACCGCCTCCTCAACCTATGGGTCACTTAGTATAAACTATGTACACAATAGCAGAGGCTTGTGAAGGCCTTTTCTCAATGCATCAGGAGTTGAGAATACCCTGCACTCCAACCCTCTCTCAAATGGATAATTCTGGTGATCCTCCTGACAGCCATGCTTTTGATTTTGATTTATGTTCTTCCAAAGCTAAAATCAAATATTCCATCTAGTGCTATTTTATGGCTCAGCTGTATTTTTAATTTTTATGTATTTTATGTTATTTTAAGTGATTTCCCTATCCACATTTGTTTGCAGGGCACTTGTCCCATTTTACTTCCTTTTGCAGCCCTATAGCCCTTTCCAGGACTTTTTTAGAGGCATTTTAGTGCCCAAAAGTTCGGGTCCCTATTGACTTCAATGGGGTTCGGGGTCAAATTCGAAGTTTTTTCGAAGTTCCGCCGAACCCGCCGAACCCGAACATCCAGGTGTCCGCTCAACTCTACATATGAGCCCTATCTGCATCTGTAGGAGGAGATGAGCCCTACTAGTATCTGGAGAAAAAATAAGAATGTAATCTATGATTGGTGAAAGCGGCGAAACTGGAAGAATTGCGTTAGAGGAAAAGACGTGACGAAGGATGAAACTGAAAGTCCACACGTCACAGGAAGTGATGCGATGCATACATATATGATTTTATATAGACACAAATATGCCTTCAGTGATATTGTGATGTCTCTATCCCGGTGGGATCTTTCTATATTGATTTTTTATGTTTTTTGTTTTATACTGTTGTATATTTAAAGGAATTCCAAACCACCAATATGGGGGCTATACACGCCTGGACAGGAAATACCGCCATATTGGGGATGGATACATCCGGTTCAGACCATATATGGAAATGGGTGTATCCCAGAACGAGAATGTGTTAGTAATTTTGTTTGATTAATTGATACTAAAACATATATAAGCATGTTTGCTTCCAGTATAACATTCAGCAGCACCCGAGGAAGGCCATATTTTGTGGTTGAAACACATTGTGCATTTGTATTTGTTTGTTTTTTATATATATTAGTAATAATAAATTACTTTTGAAAAACAATATATTTTTAAATCTATATGTTCCTGATCTCAACTTTCTACCAACTGTGTAAATCCTACTACAACTGTGGGACCCATCCTATGGAGGAAAGCTGTTTACATAAATGCTGTATAAGTCCAGAGTCAACTTTAATGGGCTCAAAAAATTGTGAGTGTATCGAGTTTTAAATCTCTTTTCACCTAACACTCATACAGATTACTCTATGTTGTGTTATGTTTGTATTTCTATATAGGAAAACCATAATACCTTTTGCCAAGTGTGCTGTGTATTTAAGGTAATATTTATTTTATTTTGTGTGCGCTTTCACCTTATACCTTTGGACTGTATTGTGATTATTTTCCCTTTGGTAACTATAGGCAACAGAAAAAACATTAAAATAACATTATGGAAATTCTAATTTTTGTAGCATTTCTTTGGGGCAGAAATCTTTGAATGTCTTAAATTAGTGTTAACTTTAGTTAAAACAAAGCTGCTGGGCAGCCAATCAACAAGAGTTAGACTTTTGTGCCCTTAGATGCCATCACAGCCATGCCTACTAATGGCATGGCTGTGATTGGCCAGTGCATCATGTGACCCAGCCTCTATATAAGCTAGTAGGGGCATGTCTATTAAACAGTGAGCAGCCTGTTTTGCCACGAATTGAAAAAACTTTTTTTTTTTTAAACCGGGGCGCCCCTCCCGAGCCCCCACTCGTGATGTGCGAGTGGGGCCTTTTAATCTAAAGGGGGGATCTTTAGAGTAACCAGAGTGTTATGAGTCAAATTACACAGCGTGGGAAAATTCCAAAGAATTTTCCCACGTTGTGTAAAATGACACAGAGCACTCTGGTGGATTTCAAGCCAACCAATCAGAGTGCTGTGACAGGTAAATGTAGAGATTTACCTGTCAGTCTCTTCATTTACCTGTCAGAGCACTCTGATTGGATGGCTTAAACCCACCAATCAGAGTGTTCTGAGCCTAGTTGCAGGGCAGGATGAGGCATTATAAGCCTTCCTCTGCCCTGCAGAGCTCAGTCTACACGGAGCCCTCCATGGGTGAAAATTGATTATTTTTTATTTTTTTTAAGTGCGTCGGTTATTATGGATTTTTATTTGGCCTTTTTTGGGGCTGAAAAAAGAAGATTTTAGAAGAAAGCAAACATCAAATGGTAAGTTTTATTTTATTTTTACAGGTACCCCCTAATTATTTTTAGGGTGAGGGGGGTAGGTAGGGGTTACATTGTTTTGGAAGGGGGGTGACTAGGGGTTTGGGGACCCTAGTCACCTGGGGGGTTAAATTTTTATTTAGGGCCCCCACTCGCCACTCAGGGGTGGGGGCCAGGGGGAAGGACAATAGGTCCCCTCCCTAACTGGTATTTAGGGAGCCCACCTACCGCTCAGTGGTGGGGGCCAGTGGGGAGGACATTAGGTCCCCCCCTCCCCAAATTTTCTTTAGGGCCCCCACCGCTCATGGGTGGGGGCCAGGGGGGAGGACATTAGGTCCCCCCCTTATTCTAATTAAGGGCCCCCACCTACCGCTCAGGGGTGAGGGCCAGGGGGAGGACATTAGGTCTCCCCCTTATTCTAATTTAGGGCCCCCACCCGCCGCTCAGGTGTGGGGGCCTGGGGGAGGACAATAGGTTCCCCTCTATTATTTTACTTTAGGGCCCCCACCCGCTGCTCGGGGATGGGGGCCGGGGGGGGGAGGACAATAGGTCCCCCCCCCCTTATTCGAATTTAGGGCCCCCACCCACCGCTTATGGGTGGGGGCCGCGTGGGGGCCAGGGGGAGGACAATAGGTCCCCCCTTATTTTACTTTAGGGCCCCCACCCGCCATACAGGTTCCTTTTTACAGTGAGCAGCCATAGGCTGCTCACTGTTTAATAGACATGCCCCATACTCACGGTATAGCGAGTAGGGGCATAATTTACTAATACTAAGTAATCTTTAATTACTATTAGTAAATTTGGCTGAAAGACCATTTCAGGTCTTTCAGCCTTTTAATAGATAGCTCTCTAATACTGTCGGAATTAGAGAGTTATCTACTTATTCATTCCTGTCATTACATTGACTGGCCAAGTAACTTACATTTTATATTAATGTGTGTTACTTGATTGCTGTAAGTGTTGCAAATGCTTACAGCTGAATCCTGGCTATGTTTGTATACTTTTTATTTAACATTGTATACAATGTAACATTCTTCTTCTTCCACTGGGTTAGTACTTAGGCAATACATTTTACTTCCTTTTGCAGCCCTCTAGCCCTTTCCAGGACTTTTTTAGAGCCATTTTAGTGCCCAAAAGTTTGAGTCCCCATTGACTTCAATGGGGTTCGGGGTCAAGTTCGAGTCCCGAATTCGAACTTTTTGCCGAAGTTCGGCCAAACCCGGCGAACCCGAACTTCAAGGTGTCCGCTCAACTCTAGTAATTTCCTTTTGCAATACAAAGCATTACAGTGGTATGGTTCATATCTTCATTAGACCAGGCATGTCAAACTCCTGCCCCCCCAATGTTGCTGAACAACAATTCCCTTGAATCTCTGACCATCAATTGTATTCAGAGAATTCTGGGAGTTGTAGGCTAGGAATATCTCAAAGGTCAGAGTTTGAGATCTCTGCATAAGACCATATTCTACAGTGACAACATCTCCTGAGATACAGTTTGACATTTTCACATTACCTCCCTATGTGATGACCTTTCAGAAACTATTTTTAACCTTTCTTTCTGACATTAAAATGACAAGGTCATTAGGCACAGACATGAGCTGTAATTTGTCAAAAATGTATACCCGCACTAGTCATATACAGATTCATCCTGATCCTACATCTAGATTATTAAAATATATTTTGATTGCCCCACCTACAAGCTTATTGTCTATCATGACATTACACTGTGAGTACAATCAGGGATATTGTCACGGGTGGCGGTACAGAGACTGGGACCCCTGAGTGCCTGATGATGATGAAGGGAGTCTCAGGGTTGAAATGGACTATCAGGGCCTGGTGCAGGGTAACCACATGCCCCCTGGAGTCCCTGCTTCCCCAACAACCAGAATCCAGGAGCTGCACTACTTCCACCTCCATAATGAATAGAGGTAACTATGTGTGATTGTCTGCGTGTGTGTGTGTGTGTGTGAGAGACTGCCTGTGTGTGTGTTACTGTCTGCCTGTGTCTGTGTGTGTTTGTCTGCCTGCGTGTGTGTGTGTGACTGTCTGCCTGTATGTGCGACTGTCTGCCTGTGTGTGTGTGTGAGAGTGTCAGGGTCTTACCTGAGTTGGGAGTCTGTAGCGCAGATATGATGCTCACCCTTGCAGATAGCCACAGGCCGAGGTGGTCAGGTAAGAATTCACCTGGCCTGTGGGTCTGTGCACGGGGGCTGTGCAGGATGCAGTACCAATACGCAGGACAGGCAAGGACTGAACCAGCAGGATGGTCGAGGGATAGCCGAGGTCAAAGGATGCCAGAGGACAGGAACAACGAGGAGTAGCCGAAGTCAAGGGATGCCAGAAGTCAGAATAAACGAGTCAGGAAGCCGGGGTCAATAATGCGAAGCGATGAAACAGGAACACTAGAACAAACAGGATCAAAGACTTGACCCTGAGCACAGGGCGAGGCTGGGTTTATATACCCTGCTGATGACTGATCAGAGTCAGGTGAAACACAGCCAAGTCAAGGTGCAGCCCCCAGAGTAGTAGCCATGTCAGGATGAACAGGACTAGAATCAGTCTTCACTGTAAATAGCTGCTGTGGCTCAGAGGTAGAAAGCAGGACCAGGACCGAGAAGATCCCTGGTTCAAGTCCCCTGTTGGGAACTCCAAGAGCGACCACGTCTTGCCGTCTGTCTATCAGGTGAGAACCGTGACAGAGAGTGACTGTCTGCCTGTGTGTGTGTGTGTGTGTGTGTGTGTGTGAGAGTGACTGTCTGCCTGTGTGTGTGTGTGTGTGACTGTCTGCGTGACTGTCTGCCTGTGTGTGTGTGTGTGTGACTGTCTGCCTGTGTGTGTGTGTGACTGTCTGTGTGTGTGTGTGTCTGTCTGTGACTGTCTGCCTGTGTGTGTGACTGTCTGCCTGTGTGTGTGGCTGTCTGTGGCAGTCTGCCTGTGTGTGTGTGTGTGTGTGTGTGTGGCTGTCTGTGGCAGTCTGCCTGTGTGTGTGTGGCTGTCTGCATGTAACGGTGTATGTGTGACGCTGTATGTATGTGACTGTCCATCTGTACCTGTGTGTGTTTGTAATTTTCTGCCTGTAACTGAGTGTGTGTGTGACTGTCTGCCTGTAACTGTGTGTGTGTAATGAATATTTTAAAATCATTAATTTAATAAATCCCCTATACAATCACTACACTTCTATACACACCCACTATACATGGATGACAGGAGAGGGGGGGGTGGGAGGGTGAAGATGTTTCGCACAGGGTGCCTAAAGGCCTAAGGCCGGCCCTGCCAGCTATACATGCTTAGCATTTATCTAGTGCACACAGTTGTAGCTGCTGACATCATAGTGACTATATACTCAAAGCATACACATTTATAGCTTCTGACATCATAGTATCTGATTTCTGACATCTTAAGGTCATGATGCCTTTTGAACCAGGTATACACATGTCTACATCCTGACATCGCTCTGCTCTTGAAATCACACAAGGTTATTTATGAGAATTGGCAGGAATTCAAAGTAAATTCTAAATGAATTTCATATACAGCGTGGGCCAAAATTCAGAGTATGGTTTGAGGAGCCAATAACTTCTTATTAATGTAAAAAAAACAATTTCAATGATATTGAGATATATGAGATTTGTTTGACTAGTTGACATCTTTTATATGAAATCCATTTATCGCTTTGCAAAGTCAGGCTCTTTTGATTGGATTGTTCATAACTTTAGTTAATGTTTGAGCTCTAGCACTCGAATTTCTGCACAAATATTCTCCTCGGGCTACTGAAGTGTACTCTGCTTGTTCACGTACATCCGCTCCTTGAGATATCCCCGCTGGAAGTAATCGGGAGCTGAAAGGTCCAAATGTGGAGGCTAATTTCTTGAAATTTTCCGCTTGCAGAGCAGTTGTATCTACTATTTTTATTCATTGTTGCTTTGTGAAATTACCCATGATAAATCTCCCAAGACTCAGTTACAATTTGTACCTGCAACAAAAAAATGGAACTAGTAACAAATAAGTCAGTATCCTGTCAAATATTTTAATTTATGCTATGTATTGGGGCTGATGTATACTGTACCTATTGCTGTTGCCCAGGAGTAGTGGGAGTTTGAATGCAGGGGTTTATTTTATTGTGTTTGAAAGCATTGCGAACTTGGAGAATTTTTCCAGTTCACATACATTTGCCTTAAATTTGAAATTCACTCTGAATTCCAACAATTATCACTTTAGTTAATAACTCTGACAGTTCTATATGTATGGATTATACATATGTTTAACTCCTGACATCCTGGTGCAGAGATTATTCACAAGTCTAGCTACTGCCATTACATTGCCATTTGTACAAGTATACAAAGCTCATCTTCTGATATCACAATGCCATTTGCACTAGTTATAACCACATCCATCTCTAGGCATTATAGACACACACCTCACAACAAAGAGGGATTGTAGGGGTCTGAGTGGGGTTAATGCTTGGGTGGGGCTGTTCTGAGAAATTTCAGGTGATTTACTAATAACAACTGTGTGACGAAGTGCCCTTTGTCACTTGTGCCTGGAGAGGACTAATTGCCAGCCTCCTGCCCTGCGACTATGGCCCCTGGAAGATTTTGCCCTTTAAATACGTTATTTGGGCATAGTGGATTTTATTAGACTGGTTCCGGCCCTTTAAATGCTCTGACAAAGGATCTGCAGTTTTGCTATGCACTTCGGATGCAGAGTGTGAAGAAAAACCCTGTTTTATGGACTTAGTTTGACTGTTTTATCATTAAGTTTCCGGTAGTCGACGCAGAAGCGGGTGGTTCCGTCCCGCTTCGGTACCAGCACTACCGGAGAGGCCCATGGGCTATCTGAGTGTTCTGTCACTCCTAGTTGTAACATTTCGTCAATCTCCTTCCGCATATGATGTTTTACGGATTCGGGTATGCGGTAGGGGGTTTGTCGAAGAGGGTGTTGCCCTAGGGTTTCTACCTTGTGGGTAGCCAGCGGGGTATACCCGGGCTGGTTGGAGAATGTATCCCCTTTTTCCCAGATCAGCTCTAGTATTTGAGCTCGCTCTCTAGTGCTCAGCCTGTCTCCTAGCTGTACTTCCCCTAATTCGGTGTTGGCCCCCCCTTGGGCTAATAGGTCTGGTAGGGGTAGATTATCTGGGTCCTCGGCGGCCGAGGCACATATGGCAGTTACTTCTTCGGTCCGCTCGTGATAGGGTTTCAGCATGTTAACGTGGAGCATGCGTCTACCGCCTGCTCCTGTACATGGGGCAATTATAAGGTGGTGTTTAAATTGTGACGGACCCGCTGGCACTCCGACTGAGTACCTCCGCCAATCGATGCTCCTAGTGCTTGCCGAGGACTCCAAGCACTCCAACCGACACCATCAGCACTGCAGACTTATCCCATTCCCCCAAGCATGAGCCAAGGCTTCAAGAAAGGGTCAAGCAGGTCTGTTTAATGAGCACACAAAGCAACAGCCCTCATGCAGCAAAACAACTCCTCCTCAGAGGAAAACAAACTGACCGTTAAAGACAGACAGCGTTTGAAAATATGACAGTTATTAAGGGTTTTTAAACTGGTGTTCTAGGAGGGAGGGGAATAAAACAGTCAAACTAAGTCCATAAAACAGGGTTTTTCTTCACACTCTGCATCCGAAGTGCATAGCAAAACTGCAGATCCTTTGTTAGAGCATTTAAAGGGCCAGAACCAGTCTAATAAAATCCACTATGCCCAAATAACGTATTTAAAGGGCAAAATCTTCCAGGGGCCATAGTCGCAGGGCAGGAGGCTGGCAATTAGTCCTCTCCAGGTACAAGTGACAAAGGGCACTTCGTCACACATCTTCCCTCTGGGGGGGAGACTAACCAGGTACCTGACCTTCTGTCGGTCAGTACCTGAGTTAGTCGAATAGCCCACCCACAATAAACATTTAACAGAGTAGCCCACCCACAATACACCATTACTGCACCTGGTGATTCCTGGTGTCCGGCTCTGGCCTGTATGTCCCAGGTTGCTGAGGGGAACCAGTGGACAGAGACCAGCGGCGCTCTGCCCAGATGCCAGCGCTTCTGCTGGGTTGGCCAGTGGGTATTCAGGTTCTGAACAAGAGGGCAAGGGGGGGCAGAAGCCGAACACGCTCTGACCGGATGCCAGCTCTTCTGCTGGAAGGGGGTCAGTGGAGGCTAACATCTTCTTCACTAAACCCAGTACCGGGTTAGGGGTTGGCTGTGGAGGGGAAGGGTCGCCTACCTCCTCCTCCTGGTACTCCTGCTGCCGCTGGGGAGCGAGCCAGGTTGCTGCCTCTCCCTGGGGCTCCAACTGCAGTTGGGGATCTGGGCCAGCTGCCCAGCATCCCTGTAGGGCTGGTAGAGAGACGTTGGTCCCATCTCCACCTGCCATTTGAGGTTCCTCACAGTGCCAGTCTATGAGATCACCCAGGACTTCGGAATAAGGACCACCTGCCTCCTCTCTCTGTAGCCCCGGCTGCAACTAGGGATCTGGGCCGGCTGCCCAGCATTCCTGTACTGTCGGTAGAGAGACCTCGGCCCCATCTCCACCTGCCATTTGAGGTTCCTCCCACTGCAAATCTATGAGATCCCCCAAGACTTGGGAATAGGGACCACCTGCCTCCTCTATCTGTAGCTCTAGCTGTAACTGGGGCTCTGGGCTGGCTGCCCAGCATCCCTGTAGGGCCGGTAGAGAGACCTCGGTCCCATCTCCACCTGTCATTTGAGGTTCCTCCCAGTGCAAGTCTATAAGGTCCCCCAAGACTTGGGAATAAGGACCACCTGCCTCCTCTGCCAGTAGCTCCAGGTGCAGTTGGGGATCTGGGCAGACTCCCCAGCATCCCTGTGGGGCCGGTAGAGAGACCTCTGTCACATCTCCACGTGCCTGTTGGGGTTCCTCACAGGACCAGTCTATGAGGTCCCCTACTTCGGGTACCTCTGGCTGCCTCTGGGGAGAGAGGCTAACCTCCTTTCCTTGAAGGCTTCTTTTCCTTGCTTTAGCCAGCAGGAATTCTTGGTCCCTCTTTGCTTCTCTTTCAACGGTTACCTGGTTCCAGATCGCCTGGAAGGTATCCATGGACACATCAGGGCCATACCAGGCCACTCGTTGCCTCACCTCGGCCAGAAAATCTTCGCAAGAGTCAGAGTATGCCATACTTGCTTGCTCCAAGTCAATGGACACCTCTGCTTCCAGGGGGAGCTGCACGAATGCTAGCGTTGCCCTCACTTTAATCACTACGTTATCAGTTTCTCTGAGCTGCTTCTCCTCACACTAGGACGCCATCCCACCGCTGCCACCAAATTGTGACTGACCCGCTGGCACTCCGACCGAGTACCTCCGCCAATCGATGCTCCTAGTGCTTGCCGAGGACTCCAAGCACTCGAACCGACACCATCAGCACTGCAGACTTATCCCATCCCCCAAGCATGAGCCAAGGCTTCAAGAAAGGGTCAAGCAGGTCTGTTTAATGAGCACACAAAGCAACAGCCCTCATGCAGCAAAACAACTCCTCCTCAGAGGAAAACAAACTGACCGTTAAAGACAGACAGCGTTTGAAAATATGACAGTTATTAAGGGTTTTTAAACTGGTGTTCTAGGAGGGAGGGGAATAAAACAGTCAAACTAAGTCCATAAAACAGGGTTTTTCTTCACACTCTGCATCCGAAGTGCATAGCAAAACTGCAGATCCTTTGTCAGAGCATTTAAAGGGCCAGAACCAGTCTAATAAAATCCACTATGCCCAAATAATGTATTAAAAGGGCAAAATCTTCCAGGGGCCATAGTCGCAGGGCAGGAGGCTGGCAATTAGTCCTCTCCAGGCACAAGTGACAAAGGGCACTTCGTCACAAATGTATGCTACCAAAATGTAATTAAGAACAAGAACAGTGTATCTTTTTTACAAAGACTGATTTCTAAACACATTTCTTTTGTATTTTAAAGACATATCCCACAGGGAGGTGGCATGAAATGGCCAACTGTATCCCAGGAGCAGATTATAGAAAAGAGGGATATCAGGATAGAAAAGAGGAACATTGGGTTTTGGTCTCAAAATAAGGAGTGCCCTTTCTATGGACACTTAAGAGGTATGATGATATACACAGGTCTAACTCCTGACATCATAGTTAGAAGCACCAAAACACAAAGATGTAGATTCTGATATCACAGTACCATGGAAACCAGTAAAATACTGGTCTAGCTTCTGACATCAGTGTGCTAAGTGCATCTGGTATAACAAGGCAGTTTTTGACATCAGAGCATTAGGTATACACAGGTATAACTTCTGACAGCATTGTTCTATGTGCATTAGGGCATGTAGGATTATTTTCTGATATCAGAGTTCTACAGTGATCTATTTTCTGACACCATAGTGCCTCATACACCTGGTATACAAAGGATGGGTTTTTAACATCTTAGTGCCTTGGGCACCAGGTGTACCACTGTCAAGATCCTGATATCCCAGTTCTCTGTGTACCGTATAAAAAAGATCAAATTACTGACATCACAATACAACGTGCAACAGGTAGACAAATGTCTAGAATTAACATCATTGCTATATCTAATATGTAAACATAGGCTATCTTAATAATACTATAAAGCCTGGGGTGGAGCCAGCACCTGATCGAACAAGATGCACATCGAGGCAGCTCTGCCTATTCACCGCAATCTGTATATTACCTTACCTGGCACCTATCCTGAGCACTGGAAGAGGCAGTCGAGTAGCCAAACTTATGGGGGGAAAAAAACAAATAAACAGCGAGCAGACCTTGGATCGGGTTCCCGAGATATCGGGGGAATTATTGCACATAACCGCATGGCCTGAAACTTCAAAGATGGTGCCTGATGAGGCCTACACCTCACCACTTCCGGACGAGGACGGCTTTTATGCGAACCATCCAGCCCCATCTCGGCCACGTTCAGGGCCACAGACAACCGCAGAACTGGGAGACTCGGCTCCGTTTACCAAGGCTGACATCAAGGCATTGATGCTGAAGATTAAGGCCATGTTTAAAGTGGACATTGCACCAGTCCACGAAGAGATCTCAACGCTTGCCAACCGTGTGGTGGCAGTGGAGGAAAGCATGGAGAGCACCAGGCTAAAGCAAACGGCCACTGATGCCGCACTGGGAACGCTACAAATATAATGCACCAACCAGAAGGCACAACTGGCCAAAGTGGAGGATAGGGCAAGGGCCCGAAATCTGAGGATCCGAGGAGTGCCAGAGATGATCTCAGGAGCTGAACTCCCTCACTATTGCAGGAGGCTTATTGCCACGCTACTAACACCCAAGAAAGCCAAGCAACTGACAGTTGACTCCTGCTACTGACTCACCAGGGCTACCACAATAACCCAAGACGCATACCAAAATCTCCTACTAAAGCTGGTATGAGACTCTGACACAGGGGTGCTCATGGGAGCAGCAAAAGGCTCTCCCACGGTGTCCTTCGAGGGGGCACAACTGGCACAACCTTATGTGGCCAAGGTGTCTCCGACAAATTACCCAGCTATTGCAAGAGCACTGAATCCCTTACAAATGGGGTCCACTTTGGTTACTAGCGGAAAAGGCCGGCAAGACCTACCTGCTATCCAACACCATGGAAGCATCAACCTTCCTCCAGAACCTGGGCATACAGTTGGACAAACCACTGATAACAGGGCGGCCATCTTGGACTGTTGCGGATATCACCCCTTTTGTTTCGGGATGCGGAACGCTTATGGCACCTACCTTGCCTATCAGATACCTGCAGTGGCAGATCTCCATGCTCTTCACTTGTTAAATTACTAATTATAGTACTCACTGCATGTTTTAAAATATATGATATTGTAGATGGCTCTACCTTGGCTCCGTAAGCTACCAACTTATTTTCTGACCTAGTCTCCCCCCCCTCCCCACCTCTTTATGGAGTGTGCACATTTATTATTTCCAGTTAATGTCTATAGGAATTATCTTACACGCTCAGCATAGGATTCAGGCCTTCCGAGTAGTTGACAGTATACCACAGAGATAGTCCTAGCTTTTGAAGGCGGCACAGCTCTCAAACCACCCTACATGCCTTAAATATGCCACAGTTACTTATGCCACGAGAATAAGCGCACAGGCATCTGAAGCCCCACATTAGCACCCCTCAGACGATGTGCACAACACGAAAGTCTAGACGAAGAGGGCACCTCCAACAATTAAAACTCAAATTGGGTTTATACCTAAAATGTGTACCTATTGTTACAATTTATGTTTTTGTTTACCTTAATTTTTATGCAAAACACATTATATGCTGTGCCATCTGCACTAACTCACAAAAATAAAGAATAAATAAAATAAAAAATTATACAGTAAAGCCGTGTGCACCAGGTACATCGAGGTCTAACTCACGTCTGGCTTATGGCAATATTTTGCTATATATTAAAAAAACAGCACTTTCATTTTTTATTGCATTTTAACCTCATTACCAGGGTTTCACATTGGTTGCTGCAATTACACTGAGAACTGCATGATTTATTAACTTGTATGCACCATCTTATTTATATATACATATTGTGATTTTGCTATATATGCTGGTAACCAACACACAAAAGAAGGTTTTTACTAAGCTGTGATGTTACAAAAGGATGGAATGGAACCTTCATCTTTTGATAACCTATGCTACCAGAATAGTCAATGTATGGATTTCATAATAAATTCATACTGAACGTTAGCCTAGAATTTTGAAGCTGGATAAAATGCAATCCTCGTGACTAGGAGTTATTATGTCTAATAGCACATTGTGAGTGCGAAAGACGTAGATACAGTGTGAGCTATTCGGGAAACCCAAAATTGGCACCAACACTGCATATTAGGGGGATCGGAGCTATTCTCATGCATTCAGCTCCTGCAGCAGTCATTTTTACTCAACTGATTTAATACTCCTGGCCTGGAGATGAATACATTTGCTCTGTGTATTTCTAAATCAAAACAGAATGAAAAAGACTGCTTTTATCCTATTTTATTCCGGTCCCACTTATCTTTGTCACCTCTAGCCTGCCGCTGTCAAGAGTGATATGTCTCTAATGTCTCCTCCTCCCCCTGCGGGATGCACCATTAGCCCTTCTTCTGTTTGTGTCGGAATCTGGCATATTGATGCACAAATCCAGCCCTCGTCTTCTGAGCTCAGATAAACTTTGTGTACGATTCTAGCCTAGGATCTATGTACGTTACATAGGATATTACACAAGCTAAATCAGTCCATGTAAGAAATACAAAATGTCTCTACATGAGCATTTATTGCTGAATTCTCTGCTAGTTCAATTGCCTCGCCAGCAGGGGGCAGAATACATAACTTATATTTATGACAGAAATAAATTCTTGGTTTACTTAGTGCTTTTGTGAATTCATGTACAATTTACTTTTAACCCCTTAAGGACACATGACGTGTGTGACATGTCACGATTCCCTTTTATTCCAGAAGTTTGGTCCTTAAGGGGTTAAAGGACCTGTCATTCACATATCATATGGACGAGTAGATCACTTTTAGGTAGGTTTGGATTCAGTCTACACAATGCGTTGTAAAATTCTCACACATGTAAATATTGCCACAAACAAAATACCAACAACTGAAGAAACAGCATTAAAAAAAAAACAGCTATAAAGCTAGTTTAATACTGTGATGAAAATAGGCATATGGTGGGTATGGTTAAAAATGCCCTCACAAGCCAAAAGGTTGTAAAAGGTGTTGAATATAACCTCAATACATGCAGGTTAAGAGAAAATCTTTGTTATGATGGATCTCAGCAATATCTAGTTTGGTTTCAGAATGGCAGACAATCTGGAGAAGAACTTTTCCCCAACTCAGCACTAGAGGATAGTGAAGATTGCTGAGATCCATCACAATAATTAACCCATCATAACTCTATTTTCATCACAGTATTACATTGCTACCTTTATATTTATTTTTATAGGTTTGCTGTTTCTATCACTTTTTTTTGGGACAGTATTTTTAAAAAAATTTAGTTATAAATGTAAATATTAAAGGAACACTATAGTCACGTAAATTACTTTAGCTAAATAAAGCAGTTTTAGTGTATAGATCATTCCCCTGCAATTTCACTGCTCAATTCACTGTCATTAAATCACTTTGTTTCTGTTTATGCAGCCCTAGCCACACCTCCCCTGGCTATGACTGACAGAGCCTGCATGAAAAAAACAACTGATTTCACTTTCAAACAGATGTAATTTACCTTAAATAATTGTATCTCAATCTCTAAATTGAACTTTAATCACATACAGGAGGCTCTTGCAGGGTCTAGCAAGCTATTAACATAGCAGGGGATAAGAAAATCTTAATTAAACAGAAATTGCAATAAAGAAAGCCTAAATAGGGCTCTCTTTACAGGAAGTGTTTATGGAAGGCTGTGCAAGTCACATGCAGGAAGGTGTTACTAGGGTTCATAAACAAAGGGATTGCATTCCTAAATGGCAGAGGATTGAGCAGTGAGGCTGCAGGGGCATGTTCTATACACCAAAACTGCTTCATTAAGCTAAAGTTGTTAAGGTGACTATAGTGTCCCTTTAACCCCTTAAGGACACATGACATGTGTGACATGTCATGATTCCCTTTTATTCCAGAAGTTTGGTCCTTAAGGGGTTAAAACAAGGATCAAAATGTAAGTCTTATGTCACTAGCTTGGTCTAAAAGTTACTAGCCACTGCAAAGCTCCTCTTCTATGTGTCTCTCCTTTACAATGGCCGCTGATTTAACAGTTAATTAAAGAGATATTATTACAGGCCAATACATTATTAAAGGGCTATGCAAGCATCATACCTAATACAGATGCTAGAAGTACCCTTGCACTGTGCGCCAGTAATGGAGTCAACAATGTTGTAACTGTTTCTTCTCCAGAGACCCAATGCTCGAGTTGCACCTCCAGAGCAGCAAAGGGGTTAAAGCTAAGCATGTACAGCGTTTCATAGCGAAATGCTGCACATACAGACTCCTGGCACCATGACCACTTAAAAGTAGGCTATTTAAAGTAGTCTCTTTTAAGTAGGAATTGAAACAACAGCAGTTTCTTGGAGAACTGGTGGACTGTGGTTGATATTAGTTAATACCAAGTGGCTCTGCTAAAATTGAAAAAGCAGGTTTATTTTTAAAAATTTTTTTATTATTTAAAACTTTTTTCCCATCTTTTTTTATAGATATTTTCAGTCTTTGCTGATTTTATTTAAAACGTTGTCCGTTTTTTATTTATATTTTTCTCCTTGCTGTTTTAATTAAAAAACCTTTTGGCCTTTTTCTTACATATATTTTTATTCTTTACTTTTTTTATTTACAACTTTTTCCCTCTTTTTTATTATATTTTTCTCCTTGCTTTTTTAATTTAAAAACTTTTTCCCTTTTTCTTATATATATTTTTATTTCTTTGCTGTTTTTATTTAAAACTGTTTCCCTATTTTTTTTTCCTCTTGCTGTTTTTATACCCCTGCTTGTGTGTGTTGCTGAGCTAATTAGCACCTGTGTGGGATTTGTATTGCCAATATAAACCCACTACTGACTCACAGAGCTTGCTCATTAGAGTTTGCTTGAAAGTAGGCTATTTAAAGTAGTATTTTAAGTAAAAGTTGAAACAACAGGCATTTAAACCATAAGAGAGTTTAAACCAAGAGGGTAAATGTTGTTTTGCTCACTTGTGTTTTTGATAACTAGGAATGAGTGTTAGCAAGATTGCGTGTTTTACTCAGTGTACATCCTGCTGCATGTATGCATGCCTCAATGATTCTGTCCAGGGTCCATACCTCTATGGCGGGTGTGAGCGAGTGGCTTTTCTGGAAGCTCAGATTGGAGATCTGGAAAGGCAAATTGCAACACTGAGTGAGATTGACAATCTTGAGAGGAGTCTGCTGCTCACTGAGCAGAGTTTAGTGGGTGCAGGTAGTGGAGTGGGAGTAGATGAGACAGTTGGTGAACATGCACCAAAGGTTGGAGGAGATTTTAAACAAGTAGTAGGGGGGAGGGTAATTGAAATCTAGAAAATGGAGATAGGATGGAAAGTAGATGGGATTTAGCTACGTATAAGGGGGAAGGAGATGGGGGGTTCGGGGGGTGCAAGCTCAGAACAGAGGAGGTATGTAATATTGATAAAAATTCACAAAAAGTACAAATGACTCATGATAATATCAAATGTATGCTTACTAATCCAAGGAGCCTATATAACAAAATGTTGGAACTAGAGGCAATAGCATACACTAAACAATATGATATAATAGGCATAACAGAAACATGGTGGGATGAGACACATGACTGGGCAGTTAACTTAAATCGGTACATGTTATTGAGCAAGGATAGGCAAAACATAAAGGGTGGTGGGGTATGTTTGTATGTCAACCATGAGTTAAAGTCAAATCTTAGGCATATGAAGTGTGACGAGGAAAATGTGGAAGCTTTATGGGTAGATATCTGCTTAGGGCAAAAGAAGGGAAATCCAATATTGGGTATAAACCACCTAATGTTTATGTTATAAACCACCTAATGTAAATATTATTGAGGAAGAACAGCTGTTAGAGCAAATTTGGGAAGTTGCAAATCTGGGTAACACATTAATTATTGGAGATTTTATTTACCCAGACATAAATTGGGATAGAGTGACTAGTACTTCAGAAAGGGGAATCAGGTTTTTGAATGTGTTAAATTACACCTTTTCCCAACATGTCACAACTGGTACAAGCACCTACTAGAAAGGTTGCTTGTCTGGATCTCGTTATAACAAACAATGTTGATCTTTTGACCAACATTCAAGTAGGAGAGCATTTGCAAAATAGTGGTCACAATATAGTAATTTTTTAAAATAAACTCAAAAAAAGTAAAAGCACGAGGGGGATACTAAAACGTATAAGTTAAAAAAAAAAAATTTCAACATATTCTACAACATATTGACTGGCATAAACTCCTTAGTAAAAAGAACAGAAGATAAATGAAAACTCTTCAAACAAATATTAGAAAGGTAATAAATATAAAAGAAACAAATTAAAATCAATGTGGCTTAGTAGAGAAGTAAAACAAGAGATTAAAAATAAGAAAAGGGCATTTAAAGGATTTAAATCGGACAAATCAGAGGCATCCTATGTAAGATATAAGGAAGCCAATAATGCTTACAAAAAGGCAATTAAAGTGGCTAAACTAGAAAATGAGAAATTGATAGCCAAAGAATGCAAAACCAACCTCAAAACATTTTTCAAGTACATCAATTCTAGAAAAACAAAAAATTCAAGTGAGTCTGTTAGTTAATGAAGACCAGGAAAAGGCAGACATTTTAAATAACTATTTTTCTTCAGTATATTTTAATAAGGATCCTATGGCAAGAGATATGCAAATGATTTCTGCAAAAAACTTGCAGATAACTTGTGATTGGATGACTCGAGACAAGGTGCTACAGCAGTTAAAGAAAATTTATGTAAATAAAGCTCCGGGGCCTGACGGTATACACCCATGAGTACTTAAGGAGCTAAGTGGGGAAATAAGTGAACCTCTGTATTTAATCTTTCAAGATTCATTTGTTTCAGGTATTGTACCAGAGGATTGGAGGAAGGCAGATGTCATTCCTGTATTTTAAAAGGGTTCAAAATCCCTGCCTGCAAATAAAAGACCTGTGAGCTTAACTTCTGTGACTAGGAAAATATTTGAAGGACTATTAAGGGAAAATATTCAGGAATTTGTTATTAGTAATAATTAGCATGGTTTTATGAAACATAGTTCATGCCAAACTAACCTGATTGCATTCTACGAAGAAGTAAGTAGAAGTATAGATCAGGGTGTTGCAGTGGATGTGATATACTTGGATTTTTCCAAGGCATTTGATACGGTTCCTCACAATAGGTTAGTCTTCAAACTAAAAGAAATTGGTCTAGATGAATATCTTGTTCTTGGGTAGAACATTGGCTTAAGGAAAGAGTACAACGAGTTGTCATTAATGGTAAATTTTCAAGCTGGACAAAAGTGGTAAGTGGTGTCCCTCAGGGTTTGGTACCGCTTCTATTTAACAAATTTATAAATGATCTTGCAATAGGCATTGAAAGCCATGTTTTAGAGTTTGCAGATGACACAAAACTTTGTAAAGTAATACAATGTGAGCAGGATATTGCTTTGCTGCAGAGGGATTTAAATAGATTGGGGTACTAGGCACTAAAATGGCAGATGAAATTTCATGTAGAGAAATGCAGAGTTATGCACCTCGGGGAAAAGAATGCACAAGCAACTTACACCCTAAATGGTAGTGAATTAGGGGTAACCCCACACGAGAAGGATTTGGGAATTGTTATAGACAACACATTAGGCCGCAATATGCAATGTCAATCTACAATTGCTAAGGCCAGTAAGGTTTTGTCATGTATAAACAGGGGCATAAATTCTTGGAATGAAAATATAATTTTGCCTCTTTATAAATTGCTGGTAAGACCACACCTTGAATATGCTGTGAAATGTTGGGCACCTGTTCTAAAGAAGGATATCATGGCACTAGAAAAAGTGCAAAGACAAGCTACAAAATTGATAAAAGGAATGGAGCATTTTAGTTATGACAAAAGGTTAAACATTTTTAATCTCTTTAGTTTGGAAAAACAGAACCTCAGAGGGGATATGATAACATTATACAAATATATTTAGGGCCAGTTCAAACCATTATCTGGAAATCTATTCATAAACAGGGCTATACATAGGAGACGAGGTCACACATTTAGGCTGCACATACACACGTACAAACGCTAACAGACATAAATACACTCCTACACACACTGAGACAAACACACACATACACTAACAGACAAACTAACAGACATACACACACACACATACATACACAAACAGACATCCACACATCCACTAACAGACATACATATATACAAATTAATAATATTATTTAAAAAAATTAACATTTCCCACCCAGCATCCCTACCTTTCCCTGGGGTCTAGTGGGGCTGCAGTGAGGACGGCTCTCTCCCTGTCACACGCGGAGAGGGAGCTGTGTGCTCTCTGCTCCCTCTCGCCGCGCGGGATGTCTGCTGATGCTGGGAGCCGGAATATGACGTCATATTCCGGCTCCCAGCATCAGCAGACATCCCGCGCGGCGAGAGGGAGCAGAGAGGACAAAGCTCCCTCTCCGCGTGTGACAGGGAGAGAGCCGTTCGCCGGGGGGCAATCCATCAGGTGACCCCCCATGACAGGGGGAACACAGGGCATTTGGGGGCGGCATTTCTTGCCGCCCCCTGAGTGCCTGCAGGGGGAACGGCGTTCCTGCTGTGAAAAAAGTGCAGGAACGCCGTTCCCACGCGTTCCTGCAGGACTCGAGCCCTGCATACATACACTCATGCATGAGGACATACAGACACATACATACATACAGACACTGACATACATACACACACACATACATACATAATGACATACAGACATACATACATTCATACTGGCATACATTCATAAATATATACAGACACTGACATCCATACTCACATACATTCATAATGACATACAGATATACATAGACATACATTCATAATAGCATACAGACATACATACAGTCAGAATGATATACATGCATATATACAGACATACTGAAAGACATGCTGACAGACATCCATCAATACTGACATACATGCATACAGACATCCATACACACAGACATACGTTCATAATGACATGCAGACATACATTGATACTGGCATACATACTATATACATACATACAGACATACATAATGACATACATATAGACAGACATATATACAGACATACAGACATACATACAGACAGACAGACATACATACAGACATACAGACATACAGACATATATACAGGCATACATACAGACAGACATACATATATACAGACATACAGACAGACATATATACAGACATACAGACAGACTTATATACAGACAGACAGATATATGCATACATAATGTCATACATGCATACATTCATACACACACACAGCTCATTTTCCAGCCACCACTTCCACTTCCTCCCAGCAGCACTTGCTTCGGCTGCTTTTTTTTTTTAAAGGGGCCCGGTTGCGCTATAACATGGCCACAGAGCTGACCGGGCCCCTAAAGATATAGGGACCATCGGGTGGTCCTAAGTGCGTGGGCCACCCGATGGGCCCCATCAGCGTGCGGGCCCCGGTGCAACTGCACCGGCGGCAATTCCGCAGCTACACGTGGGGCCCGTGCGGCCGGGCTCCCCAGGGCCCCCGGGGCCGTGACAATCATTATGGTTGTCACCCCCTGAAGGTGGCCCTGCTTTTTTTGGCTGTATATGGTGCTATGTGATAAATCTTATGACTGGCTGAGCATACTCTTATTTGGAGTCCTAAACTGCAAACATTTTAGAGGATGCACTAGGCCAACCCCAATAGCAACATTAAAACCCTTCAGCCACAAAAGGGTTAAAGAAAATCATCAAGAAGCTTTACTTTTCTATTGTTAAACATTTGTTTTTCTTGTAAATATTCTACATCATTCTTTACTATTTGTTTTTACCTTTTTTCCCCCCTAAAACCAAAACATTTAATCCCCACATTGGCAGACAGCCAGCCTGGCAATGCAGCCAATTATTTTGCTAATAAACACCAACAAGGAATTAACCTTGTACTAGAGCTATATAGAACACTTAAATGCTAAATGGGATTAATTAAAATTTAAAGGTGGTTGTGTCGTGTGTATCCATCCAGCAATAAATCATTATTGTATCTCTTTTGTGAGAACATTTTTCTTTGTCAGCAGCTCATCCGCAGACAAACTCTTTTACGATGACACAAATGTTTTTCTATCCAGAAAAATGCCTATTTATGAAGGCACAATACTCTCTCTCTCTCTTTATGATGGCAATTTTAAAGAAAGACAATTTAAAGGGACTTTTTCCAACAGTTTGGCAGCAGAACAGTACTGCATAGAATAAACCATCTAGTATATCCATGAAACTGCAGGCAAATTAAAAGAATACTCTGAGCACCATAATCACTACAGCATTACCGTTGACCTACCATGTGGCCTCTCCCTGCATCTCCTCTTCCAGTCAACCGATAGTTCTCAAGCAATGAGCAATGCACTAATGAGCTTAACTGAGGCAGAGAGCTTCCAAGCTGCAGAGAGTGCGCCCAGTGAACCCCAGGTAAGAGGTCAAACCGTTAGTCAACAGTTTGACTACTTACATTGGATGGTGCACCGGGTACTTTTGGAACCATAAACACTACAGTGTACTAATACAAAAGCAAAAAAAACAAACAAGTCCTGCCCCCTTAATTCCCATTACTCCTAGGCTGCAGCAATGACCATAGTACACATCAGCCCCAATACATACAGTAAAAACCAAAGAAAACAATTACCTGCGCTTTTCACAAATCCCTATGCATATTTAAACAAATGGAGGTTATTTTGTTTCTTCAATGGCCATGAGAGAGTTCAGTCCACATGCTACGTCAAGGCAAACCTCTCAGGTGGGTCCTAACTCTAACCATTCACCTTGCTTCCTTGAGCTTCTGGCAAAGATATCTCTAATGAGACAGAAAGGGGTATTTTTTTTATACACCCCTCCATGCTTATTAACCCTTAATAAGGAACACATGGGATGGGCAGCAGCATTGCAACCTAGCTGTGTGATACAAAATGTAAATACAAAACCCCCCCAAAAAACAATGTTTTTACTACAGTCTACTGCATACATGTGGGTTAACAGTGGATACATATTTTTTTGTTTGTTTGCTTAACAGTGGACCTGTCATGGTTTTTTTTCGTTTGGTTTTCCTTTCCTTATGCTCCCTGTACATTATTGACTGTGCTCCCCTTCTTGCCACTTGGCTTTGTTTATATTTATGTCCTTTTCTGGGAGCAGCCATTTTGTTCTTCTCTGTCAATGATGTCTGTAGTTTCCCCTCTGTGGTATTGATTTTACTGGTGGATTACTGGTAGATTTGATTGGCAACTGAAACACAACTATACTTTAAGCTCCGTCCATTGTCATGTTTTGGCAACCAAACTGCTACACACGGGGAAATGTAGTTTCTTTTTTAATTTACGTCTTTAAAGAAAACTAGAGCATTCAGGAAATAGATGAATAGAGGTTTAAACATAGGGAGCTACATAGAAACATTTTAGATGAAATTAATTTTTGATAACAGAGCTGCTTTAAGTCTACTTTGAGCACAGCTTTGGAAAGGCCCACAAAATGCACACTCAAACAAGTGAGCTTATCTCAGTTACCGTACATTGAAAGGGCTGTAATTCCACTAAATATCACCCATGTCTTTTGGAAGCCAAATGGTATTATTTAGACAGCTTATTAGTCAATATCTTGGAGAAAAAGCTATTTACTTTAAATGTCAATGAAATGGCATGTTAAGGAAATAATGGAAATGGTTTAAAATAGAATATAATTAAGGGCCGTTTAGATATATTTACAGATCTGTGCTGCAGGATAGAAATGGGTTCTTTTTGCCTCACATTATTACGTAAAGCATGTAAAGAGACTGCAAAGAGAATTTACAAGATGCTAATGTGAAATGACACACTTCCACCAAAAACCACGGGGCCCTAAAATTTGTTTCCATGCATTCCAAGAGTAATCAGAGGTAGATTCTATTTATTATTGGATTATAACTTCTATAAATTATTGCAGATGATTTGCTTGGTATAATGTAGCAAAGGGTAAAAAAATTAGAAATTAGAACGGAGTTTGTGAGAAGTCCAAAAAAGTTAAAATCTGGTGATTCTATAAGCAATTTTGGTTTTACTTTCAGAAAATATTGATGACAAACTAAAAATAGCAATTGTGGAAAATGGAAGAGGGAATTTCGAACTTTTGACAAAAATAATGGAATTTGAAAAATGCTATTATAATTATTTTTCCAACTACGGTTTCTATTTAATTCCAATGTTCCCGTTTCATTGTCAGTTTACATTTTATCTGCAGTTTATCAGCTCCCAAAAGGCCTTTTATCAGTTAATAATTATTGAATTCCAGCTATTAAAGGCTTATCAGAAGTCAATAAATATTGTTTTGATAATTGAATCTGAAGCATAAGTTTATATTGAAAACCCAGGCTTTGGAAATTCAGTTCCATTTAATGGTAGCACAGCAGTTGTTGATAAATGTTTTTTTGACTCTTTACCCACTGGCAGCATTAAAATTGACTGTTTACTTGATGTCTAATATATTACACCCCTGGTCTGGTGCCATTGTAATGATGTAATCAGTGCTATTCACTTCACCTGTCAGTGGTTTTAATGTTGTGACTGATCAGTGTATACTATGCTGTATGTGAAACAGTGAGGGATGGGGCATGGGGATGGGGCAAAAAAAGGATAAGGGGGTTGACCTGGCATTGGTCCCCTCTTTGCCATCATACATGGCTACTGGGTAGAAGCTCATTAATAATACACGGGGAACATGCCATAGTCCAACTCCAGCCATGGGAGGGGGCTACAGCATAGAAGGGATGGAGAAAATGCCTATTACCCCAGCTCCACATTAGTGGTGACTGAGGACAATAAAATATGTGATAAGGAGATATAATTGTATTACCCTACCCATGGGCACTGGGTGTTGCTATTAATTAGATATGGGGGAACAATTCCACCCCCTACCCATAGTCATTGACTGGGAGGTATTAATGTAATTGAGGGTGGGCATGTTAGTAGCCCACTCCTGAACTCATGATCAATGCACCCAACCCTCTGGTAGAATTGTGCTTTGGTTTCTCCAAAATCCCGATCCATAAGAATTTTGGATTATTGATGATTAGTCCAAACTCATGAAAAAAATAAAATGATGGTTGATGGTTAGGGAAGAGCCACTAAATATTGGCTTTCCTAACACATGTGAGAAGTGACCAATATAGAGAAATGGGAGAAACAGTAAAACAAAATCTATATTATTATATAATGAATTAATATATAATATATAAATATGCATATATATATATATTTTTACTGTTCTTTTTTTCCCCCATCTTGGTTACTTATTCTCACTTGATCTGTGAACCAAATGACATGAACATATCACGATCCGTGTACTGCAAAATATATGCATAATTCATATATTTGCAGTACACTGATTGGCCAATTTTCACACATTTTGGTTCCTCACAAAAAGATCACATGGTCAAAATGTATCAAAACCAAAATCGCCACCCCCTCACAATTAAACAAAAAAAATTTTCTCGCCATGCACAAGGTTAGCTAGGGGTCCCCAGGAGTATAACCAATGCAATAAATTATCTTACCCACCCCCTCACCCTAATAAATGTTGTGGGGCATAATACATTTTATACCTGTAAAACTAACATTTTTCTTACCTCTTTAACATTACATTTTCAGTCCCAAAATTGGCCAAACAAAAAAAAAAAACATAATAGACATCTATTAAAAATAAACAAATGCATAAATCACAAAAAACGCCAAAAAATAAGAACCTCAAAGCCAAATAAAAAAATCTATCTTTTCTCATGCAGGACTGCTCGCTGAATGACAATTCAAAGTGGGAAAGGCTTTCATAAATTTCTTCCTACACTTTGAATTGTGAGTCTCTCCACTCCCGAGACTTGCCTGGTAATATAACTTGCAATTGTGAACCCTGCAGGATGCATTCAGTCCCAATTACCTACACTTGGTTCTTTGTAAATGTCTGGATCCTATACTTTATGTAGGATTAGGGTGCGGAATTTACTAATTTTAAAGTACAGAATGCAATTTAATCAGGAAAATCTAATTCTGATTACATTTGTCCAAATGGACACAATTTGGTGTTTTTTTTAAAAAGACCCACCATAGTTGTAATCAAAATCATTCAACCCACATTGAAAATCAGGTTTATTGTCAAAATTTACAGACTTTCACCTGTTTGCAATTAACAAACCAAACTAACCAATGGACAAAGCTCCACACGACTAATGCTTCAAGTGGTTTCCCAAAATTCATCATGACTTCTCCATTCTCAAAATTATTCAAGCCCCTCATGGCGAGCATCTTTACTTTACTTTTGCTGTTATAACCTGCTGCAAACGAGATGCATAGCCAGACACCAGTTTCTGGCAGCGTTCCTGAGGAATCTTAGCTCATTGATCATGAGCAATGGCCTCCAGTTCAGTAATATTCTTGGGTTTGTATGCTGCAACCACCTTTTTCAATTCCCACCAGAGACTTGATCTATGGGGTTCAAGTCAGGTGACTTTAATTGCCAATGTAGAATTTTCCAGAACTTCTTCTATAACTAAGCCTTGGTGGAATTTGAGGTATGCTTGGTGTCATTCTCTTGTTGGAAGGTCCAATGATGCACAAGCTTCAGCCTTCTCACAGACAGCATGCTGTTTTCTCCTAGAATTTCCTGATACTTTAATTAATCCATCTTGCTTTACACATTCTGCAGGTTTCCAATGCAAAGCAGCCTCCAAGCATCACCGAGCCACCACCATGCTTAACGGTAGGCAGAGTGTCCTTTTCAGCATATGCTTCATCCTCCTTCCTCAAAACATACTACTGGCCCATTGGGAATAAAAGTTCCAGTTTTGTTTCATCGCTCCACAGAACAGAATCCCAAAATGTCTGTGGCATATTTATGTGATTTTGAGCATTTTGCAGCCAACTTTTCTTGTGCTTTCTTGTGAGTCAGTAGTGGTGTACGTATTGGAGTTCTGGCATGGATTCCTTCTGTGTTTAGTACACGTCTTACCATACTCACTGAAACCTCAGTGCCTGTTTATGCCAAGTCTTGCTGCAGGTCTTTTACACAACCTACCTTCTCAGAAATCTGGTTGCAGCCATTGTTATCTTCCTTTTTCTGCTCTGTTCGGGTAGTGTAGCCAGTGTTCCATCAACTTTAAACTTGCACACTATGCTTCCAATGGTTACAATATACAGAATATTGGGTATGCAGCTGTAAAAATAAAATAAAAAAATCATAGCATAGTGTAACACAGTATTATATGATGCTACAATGCTCAAGTATGAATGCACTCACAAACTGTTTCTGGATATTATCGCCTTAGGGGTGCCTCTCTTTAGAAATCTGGGGGGCTTTACAACTCAGGAAGCCGCAGTCGCTTGTGGAAATTAATTCCAAGATGTTCTCCAGGACACAGGGTGGTGTAAAAAATCTGTTTTTATTGTTCCACTGCAGTATTTAAAAAAAATAAATAATAATAATAAAATGAAAACAGAAAAAAAAATGAGCAAGAACAACAAAATGGTCCAACATGTTTCGGCAGAATACTAGGCAGTGTATAGGATTGTGTTCATTGGTTTTGTTTATATAACAGACACTTTATTATGTTGTGGTAAAAAGTAACCCGTGCATGCAAAAAAGGCAACATATCATGACCTCCAAGTTGCTGCAGACCAAGCATTAGAATAGATGAGTCATTGAGGGCCCTAAACCAAAGAAGTCTTGATGGTGAAAGTGAAGCTGTGAACACCTGGTTGCCAAAATGAAATCTGTTCTCTATCAAGTCATTTCCTTGATGTTATGTCATTTTTTTTTACATATTGCACACAATCACACACGCATGGAGTGTCCCTTTAACACACTAATTATACATAGCCTTTTAAGTGGCCAAGGACCTAGATTGCCCTAAGTCAATCACTGCTTGGGGCAGAAAAACTGTATACTCTAGGAAAGTTTTCTATTTATGGTACACAGCTCCAATTGTAATGTGTTTGCAGTGGCGGCTCTAGACTTGGCGAGGCCTTAGGCGAAACTCATACACCAGGCCCCCACTAACACCATTATTGGAAAAAAACAGCAGTTGACTTGTGTTTGTATAAGAAGCTGTAGATATATTGAAGGGCGGGCTTGCAGTACTGGATATAGAGAACTAGTCTTTGTATACGTCGTTGCATTGTCTACCTGTGTGTGCCTGAGAGTGTGTGTCTGGCAGTGAGTATCTTTGTATATGTATGCATGTTTCTCTGAGCATGTGTATGTTTGTGTTACTGCCTGTGGCCTTTGGCATTAAGTTCATGGCGAAGCTATGTTTTATGACAGTGTGTAGAATGATTGCCTTCAAGGGGTGACAGGGTGAGTAAAGGAGTAACTGTGGCAGGGTGATTGTAAAAAGAGCAGGAGGGTGCCAGAGTGCGGAGAGTGGTGCCCGTGTGAGATGGATGGGGGTGACAGTGTGAGAAGAGAAGGAAGGGTGAGGGGGTGACAGGTGGGGTGGCAGGGTCAGAGGGGGTGACAGGGTGAGGGGGTGGCAGAGTGAGAGGGAGTGAGGGATGACAGGTGGGGTGGAAGGGGGAAAACAGAATGAGAGGTGGGGTGACAGGGTGAGAGGGAGGTGACAGGTTGGGTTGCAGGGGGGTGACAGGGTGAGGTGACAGAGTGAGAGGGAAATGACAGGGCAAGATGGCAGGGTGAGAGGTGGGCTGGAAGGGGGATGACAGGATGAGAGGTGGGGTGGCAGGGTGACAGGTGGGGTGGCAGTGTGAGAGAGGGGTGACAGGATGAGATGGGATGACAGGGTGAGGTGGCCGGGTGAGGGAGTGACAGGGTGAAGTGGCAGGGTGAGAGTGACAAGTGGGGTGATAGGG
>OW240919.1:111166929-111246069 GCA_933207985.1 Pelobates cultripes
TGTGTTTGTATTTGTTTTGTTTAACTGTAATAATTCAAATAGAAATGCAATTCATGGTAAGCAAAACCCCCAGGCTATTAAACGATGGGTCACAAAGCAAACAGAAGAATGTGTGTACACAACTAAGCATCAGAGGTTCATTTACCCCATCCCCTATACAAAACTGCAATATGTTTAAAAGTGGTGGATGTATGAAGGATAGTTTATTATAGCAATAAAGAAGAGCCCAGCTAGACTATAAATCAACATGACAGCCCCGGGAGGTGAGTGAGAACTTATCATCAGTCTCCTAATGTGCAGGCATAATCTATACAGGATGGAGAAAAAAAAATGTTTTACTCACAGTAGCTTTCTGGGAAATGGAATCATTAACTGAGTTTTTTCTTTTTTTTTTTTTTTAAGCAAACTCCTCACTGTCTGGGACCTGTATGCAAAAACATGGATTCATGCAGGCAGATAAGGACTAACTGGACAATCTGGTGTATTGTCATTTACCACAAAAGCTCATAGTTATATTGTTTGTGAGATATATTGAAACAGGAAAAAATATTCATATAGAAATAGAGGGTAGGGATTTACATGAAAAAGAAGGGAAGACAAAATAACAGAAATGACACTAAAAAGGGAATTTAAATTTGCATTAACGGACTCCTTCAAAAACTTCCAAGGTGAGTCATTTTAGGTCGATTGCCGATTAGCACAAGTCAAATATAAGAAAGCAAGGCTTGATGAAGACACTCTCTAGTGTCAAAACATTGACATTCCATCCGATTATATTTTCAGAAGAAATTAACTCACTGAAGTGTAACTGATGTGGCTGACTTTTCTGTATCTCCGATGATGGACAATTGCGTATGTCCTTTAACATTATTTTATAAGCTATAACAAAGGTCAAGTAAATATAACTAATATGTTAGTTTGCAAAGGCATGATGAGGACATAAAAAAATTCAACATAAACAAAAAAGTAATTTCTAAATTTCAGGTATATTGGTTATGAAAACTACCAAATTGTTGTATACAATGAACAGTCTCCAAACTTTCAAGAGCATGTATCACATGTAAACAAACTGATCCAGCAATGAGGAACAATAGCCTCAAGTCAGAACACACAGCCGGAGACAGATGTACATTTCATAGCGTCACAGTATGTGATCAGAGGCGGTACTACAAACCACGGGGCCCCAGTGCAAAAATTGTCCTGGCCCCTCCTCCCATACATCTACCTCCCCCATACATCTACTCCTCCCCTATAACACACACAGACACACATACATACAGACACACATACACACTGGCATACAGAGACAAATACACATACTAAAAGACACACATGCACACACACATATACAGAGAAACATACATACAAACACACATCTACAAACACACACACATATATAGAGACACATTCAGACACACATGCAGAGACATACATACAGACACACACACATGCAAAATGTTTGTCACCGTCCTGTTTCCTACCTTTTAGGTGCAGGAGGATGACTTTCCCTGGGGTCCAGAGGTGGCTCAGGCTTATGTGAGTCAACTCTGACTTCCTCTCCTTCCTCCTGCGCGGCTCTCTCTGATAGCTGGGAGGAGTGACAGGGGCTGTCACTTCCTCCCAGCATCGGACGTCATCACAGGGGGTCCGGTTGTGCTGTTAAAGCGCCAAAGTGCTGACCGGGTCCCCATGGATATTCATTGCCATCGGGTGGCCCTAACAGCATGGGCCACCCGATGGGCCCCTTTGAGCACGCATCCCTGGCGGTTTCACCGCGCAGGCCGGGGCCACAACACATGGCGGCAAGCACAAGGTTGCTGGAATCTGCAGGTGGGGCCGGGCCCCCTGGAGTGATGGGTCTGGTCACAGCTGCAACCCCTGCGACCGCGGTACGTCTGCCAGTGTATGTGATAGTGCTTTCATGTATAGATTTTTGATTTTAATATCTACCTGAAACAGATCTAGACATTGATATATTTGATATATTTTGTTTGATAAGCCCAGAGCACTAACACATTAGAAAGCCCTTGCACTAGAGAATACATTTTAATTAGCTTGCGGTTTCAGTGCACACTGTTTGATTCAAACAGCCAGCACATGATGTTCACAGTAAATGGAATGGAAAGTTTGTTATAGATATAATCCTCTCTATAGTTCTTAAAGTCCAACTGTAATCAGATATTCACTTCTGAGACTTTACTGTTATCTGGCCAATTGAAACTCATTATAGAAAATGACATAAATTCTGTGAAAAAGAGACACGAAGAAAACATTGTTGACAATTTAAAAAAAGCTGCTACCACCTGTGCAACTTTCTTTTTACTTAACACAACATGAAATGCAATAGAACTGACTGATGATCTTGCAGAGGAGTGATAAATAAAAGGGAAAACTCCTAATACAGATTGTACAAATTAAAGTGAGTACACACAACACAAGAAATCCCAAACTGCTTATCTGTTCTAGAACCCTAATGAGCTGGCTCTAGGTAAGTGAGTATTTGTGCCAATAAAGGGGACCGCAAGCCCTTCTTTGAGTTCTGGATCAGGTAGGATGAATATGATCCACAGGACTTAGAGGCCAAACAATAATTACATATATTAAATAAAAATAACAAATAAAAGCACAAAATTTAAAAACAATGACTAATCCAATAGAAAGTCCTCTGTGGGGACCTTGAGATGCGTTTCGCCGATTGTGAGTTTTTTGAGAATGCTCATTCTAACTTTCCTGCTGCAGGTTCACAAAAAGAATATAAAGAAAACACAGCAGGTAAGTTAGGTTGAGCAGCAGATGTTTAGATAACACAAGAATCTTATCCAACATGACAGATCAGCCAGATAAAAAAGTAAAAATTTCTCCAAAAAATTATTTAGTTTTATTAAATGCAATAAACATTTGAAACATTTGAGTTTTCCTTTAAGTGGAATAGGTTTTTGATTCAGTGTATTTACCCTGTCAACCCAAATTCTAAGAACTACTATGTGTACCCTACCATGCCAATTTTTGGTTTTCCTTAGCCAACATACCAACCCATCATTCCAAGTTCGAAGGAGCAACATGTCCACCATGTCAATACAAATTATAAGGGACTGTCTGCACGGCATGTCATTTAGACTTAGAGGCTATGCTGTAAAGGTTTCACAGAGCAGAGAGCTCCTGTGTTATATTAAGAAAGAAAGAAGTACCAAAGAGGTACTTTTATTCACCAGACCAGAACTCATTTGTGATTCTTGATAGCTGATAGTTTTTAAACTTGTGGATTTGAGTTATGAAGATATTTCAATTGTTCAAATTTTGGTGAACTGGCAGGTCATCTAAATTCTGTAGCTTTGAAGCGTTATGGACATATCACGTAACTAATGACACACACAGTGGACAATTATTGTGGTTTGTATTGAGATTTGACAATTTGTTCCTGCTGTCAAAAAAGAGGGATGGAATAAAGAAGAAGCTGGGTTTTTTGGGGGGTGGGGGAGGATATACGGGACGGACAAAAAAAGCATCAAAAGTTGAAGTGGACTGTATCTCCTAGCCAATCAACAGGTGGAAAAAAGGAGATGATTGATAGTTATGGGGCAGTCGCTAAATGTTAATATTGTGGCAAATAGCAACTGGTTTGCTCAGGGTGGAAGAGGTGCGTGGGCGGAAGGGGTTGCCAAATGCCCACTCACTTTTTCTACTTTTTTTGAAAACTCCCCTACTGCTTTTAAAATGCCTTTCATTGCAGTTGTTTTTCCCTTCCTGGCTAAGTCTTGCAGTGTAGCTATGCTGATGTAGTTAGTATAAGCTGAAAGGGCTCTGGGCTTTTTTTTTTCCACACTGAATGCCGGTCACTTTTTCTCACCCAGAGAATAGCAAAGCTTTTCCATACATCCAGTCTGTAGCATGAGTGTTTTTCTTTCAATATTTAAAAAACAGTGCCCTGTTATAACAACTGGGTCTGTGGAGGTAGCAAGTGTAGCTACATCACAAAACTCAGCCAGGCAGGGTAAAACCACATTAAAGAGAAAGTAGCCCCAGGAGTAATTTTAAAGGGAAAAGTGAGTGACTTCTGAGGTTGCTTCCCATTGTTTAATGTTTTCAAATGCCTTTTATTGTAGTGGTTTTGCCCTGTCTGGCATAGTTCTGTGAGTTTATTCACTTTTTTTTTTTTAATTTAAAAAAAAAAAAAAATCCCCTTTTTAAATAAATAATTTACTTCTGTTGTTTCTGATCCACACTATTTAACCCCTTAAGGACTGGACTGTTTTTGCGATGTTGTACATTTGCGACCAGGCATATTTTTACACTTTTGTGGTGTTTGTGTTTGGCTGTAATTTTCCGCTTTCTCATTTACTGTTCCCATACAAATTATATATTGTTTTTTTCAGGACAAAATGGGGCTTTCTTTACATACCATTATTTATATAATCTCATGTATTTTAATTTAAAAAAAATAAAAAAATATGATGAAAAATTGAAAAAAATACATGTTTTTGACTTTTACTTGAAAAATCTTTTACTCATCTACAAAAGCGAATGAAAAAAACTGCTAAATAGATTCAAAATTTTGTCCTGAGTTTACAAATACCTAGTGTTTACGTGCTTTTTTGCTTTTTTTTGCATGTTATAGGGCTATAGGTACAAGTAGGATATTGCGGTTTCAAAACATACATTTTAAAATTTATCAATAGTGACATTGTAACACTATTATCTGTCATAAATCTCTGAATAACACCCCACATGTACATATTTTTTTTAAAGTAGACAACCCAGGGTATTCAATATGGGGTATGTCCAGTCTTTTTTAGTAGCCACTTAGTCGAAAACACTGGCCAAAGTAAGCATTCATATTTGTTTGTGTGTGAAAAAAGTAAAAAAACTAAATTGAACGCTAATTTTGGCCAGTGTTTGTGACCAAGTGGTTACTAAAAAAGACTGGACATACCCCATTTGCAATACCTTGGGTTGTCTTCTTTTGCAAATGGTATGCCATCATGGGGGTAATTCTCATTCCTGGGCTACCATACGCTCTCAAAGGCAACGTAACCAACCTGGCCATTTTCAATGTAAAAATATTTGACCCATATATTTGACCTTGTAACTTTCAAAAATGCTATAAAACCTGTACATGGGGGGTACTGTTTTACTGGGAGACATCGCTGAACACAAATATTAGTGTTTAAAAACTGGAAAACGTATCACAACAATTATATCATCAGTAAAACTGCTGTTTGTGTGTGAAAAATGCAAAAAAAGTAACTTTCACTGACAATATCATCGCTGTGATATGTTTTACTGTTTTGAATCACTAATATTTGTGTTCAGCGAAGTCTCCCGAGTAAAACAGTACCCCCCATGTACAGGTTTTAGGGTGTCGTAGAACGTTACAGGGTAAAATACAGTGCTAGCAAATTAAATTCTCTGGAATTTCGGCCTGGGTTGGCAGGCAGGTCCCTCAAATTGCAATCAATAAAATTACTGAATTATGTAAAAATATTACATAAATACGCACGTAGAATTTAAATATATATGCATATTTATATATTTGAAGTCTACGTGTATATTTATATAATTATTTATGTAATTTTGTATATGGACATATGTATATTTCTTATTATTTTTATTTATTTTTATATACATAGATATATATACAAATTCATTCTAAGTGTATTTTGATATAAATATATATATATTAATTTTAAAATACAGTTAGAATAAAATTTCATATAGATATATAATTTTTTTAATTTTTTATTATTATTTAAAAAAAATTATTTAATTTAAATTACTTATTATTTATATTTTATAATAATATATATATACAATATATATAGTTATTATATATATATATATATACGTGTGTAATTTAATTATAAGTGTATTTTTATATTAATATAAGTACATATTAATATAAAAATACACTTAGTATGATATATATATATATGATATATAGACATATATTATATAGGTATAATATATGTCTATATATCATATATACACATATATAATTATTTTTATTTTTTATTAACACTAACTTTAATTTTTTTTTTGATTTTACACTAGCAGGGAGACTGCCTGTCAGCACAGGCAGTCCCCCTGCAGGCAGACACTATGGACACCTATTGTGACCATGTGATCGCTGTGTTAAGCGATCACATGGCCACAGAGGTCCTAATCTGCCGTGGGGAGACTGCCTGGGCTGCAGGCAGTCTCCCCACAACCGGAGCCATGCTGATCGCCGCCGGGGGAACGACAGCGATCAGGTAAGTAGCTCTGACCGTTAGGACGGTTCAGGACCGTCATCGGTCGGCAACGCAAAAATGCCGATGACGGTCCTGAACCGTCCTCGGTCCTTAAGGGGTTAATAAACAGAAGATTGCAAAATGAAAAACAACCATTTTAACTCCTTAAGGACCAAACTTCAGGGAATAAAAGGGAATCGTGACATGTCACACATGTCATGTGTCCTTAAGGGGTTAAAGTTTCAAAAAGTCCTCTTATTTACTAGTTTCTTTTTTAATATAGATATAATAATAAAATGTATACAACTAAAAATAGTCATTGCAAAAATTAGGCTAGGCATTATTGTAGCCATATTTTGAATTGAAGTACACCAATATGCAACTTTTCCTCCCTTCATTTTCCCCATTTTCATTTTTCATAGACGATTTTCGCCAGAGCAAAAACACCCTATTAATGACTTTTGGAACATTCAAACAAAAGAGGTTTTTCTTTTTTTGCCCTGCACAAGTCCTAAAGCTCTAACTTTTCCAAAGATTTTTAGGATCTTAAATTGCAGCAAATGTAGGGACCTAGCTTTTGCAAAGCAGTCGAGGTTATAGTGCCTTGAGTGCCCGAGTGGCCCCCCCCATCTTTTACAAATGGTTTAATTTCTTACCTGGGATGCCACTACCCACCTCCACTACGAACACTAAAAAGCCAGATATTCTTGGGCAGGATCTTCTGTTAGCTTTCCTGAGTTACGTTTACTGGTATGTTTACTTCTACACAACTGGACCAGCATTATATAGATATAGATATATATGAAATAAATAGCAGCATACTCAACTTTAACCTATCCTCAAAGCCCACAAAGTTATTTAAAATTCCTAAAACCATTTGCCAGGTACAAATAATATGGCTTTAGATGCAGCATATGATCATGCATTATTATTATATAATTATATCATTATGCCACTATTTGCTTGCCTCTAACATACTAATGGATGCTCTTAGGGGTTTAACACACTTACCTGGGACTTCCATCCACCTGGGACTCTCTAGAGTGAAGAGCAAGGGAGGAAGAGTGACAGAGAGAAATGCATTTAACTGAATATGCATACTTTACAGGGAGTGCAGAATTATTAGGCAAATGAGTATTTTGACCACATCATCCTCTTTATGCATGTTGTCTTACTCCAAGCTGTAGAGGCTCGAAAGCCTACTACCAATTAAGCATATTAGGTGATGTGCATCTCTGTAATGAGAAGGGGTGTGGTCTAATGACATAAACACCCTATATCAGGTGTGCATAATTATTAGGCAACTTCCTTTCCTTTGGCAAAATGGGTCAAAAGAAGGACTTGACAGGCCCAGAAAAGTAAAAAATAGTGAGATATCTTGCAGAGGGATGCAGCACTCTTAAAATTGCAAAGCTTCTGAAGCGTGATCATCGAACAATCAAGCGTTTCATTCAAATAGTCAACAGGGTCGCAAGAAGCGTGTGGAAAAACCAAGGCGCAAAATAACTGCCCATGAACTGAGAAAAGTCAAGCGTGCAGCTGCCACGATGCCATTTGCCACCAGTTTGGCCATATTTCAGAGCTGCAACATCACTGGAGTGCCCAAAAGCACAAGGTGTGCAATACTCAGAGACATGGCCAAGGTAAGAAAGGCTGAAAGACGACCACCACTGAACAAGACACATAAGCTGAAACGTCAAGACTGGGCCAAGAAATATCTCAAGACTGATTTTTCTAAGGCTTTATGGACTGATGAAATGAGAGTGAGTCTTGATGGGCCAGATGGATGGGCCCGTGGCTGGATTGGTAAAGGGCAGAGAGCTCCAGTCCGACTCAGACGCCAGCAAGGTGGAGGTGGAGTACTGGTTTGGGCTGGTATCATCAAAGATGAGCTTGTGGGGCCTTTTCGGGTTGAGGATGGAGTCAAGCTCAACTCCCAGTCCTACTGCCAGTTCCTGGAAGACACCTTCTTCAAGCAGTGGTACAGGAAGAAGTCTGCATCCTTCAAGAAAAACATGATTTTCATGCAGGACAATGCTCCATCACACGCGTCCAAGTACTCCACAGTGTGGCTGGCAAGAAAGGGTATAAAAGAAGGAAATCTAATGACATGGCCTCCTTGTTCACCTGATCTGAACCCCATTGAGAACCTGTGGTCCATCATCAAATGTGAGATTTACAAGGAGGGAAAACAGTACACCTCTCTGAACAGTGTCTGGGAGGCTGTGGTTGCTGCTGCACGCAATGTTGATGGTGAACAGATCAAAACACTGACAGAATCCATGGATGGCAGGCTTTTGAGTGTCCTTGCAAAGAAAGGTGGCTATATTGGTCACTGATTTGTTTTTGTTTTGTTTTTGAATGTCAGAAATGTATATTTGTGAATGTTGAGATGTTATATTGGTTTCACTGGTAATAATAAATAATTGAAATGGGTATATATTTGTTTTTTGTTAAGTTGCCTAATAATTATGCACAGTAATAGTCACCTGCACACACAGATATCCCCCTAACATAGCTAAAACTAAAAACAAACTAAAAACTACTTCCAAAAATATTCAGCTTTGATATTAATGAGTTTTTTGGGTTCATTGAGAACATGGTTGTTGTTCAATAATAAAATTAATCCTCAAAAATACAACTTGCCTAATAATTCTGCACTCCCTGTATAAGGATTCTGCTCCGTTATGTCAGAAACCAGGATGACTCAGGTAATAGGTTCATCTCATGAGAGCAGACATCAGGTTGGTAGAGTAGGACCTGCCATAACTAAATAGTGACATGCATTTGCAATGTACGATCATACCCTGTTAATAAATTCCTATCACTTCTACCCAAGACAGGAGTTTTTAAAACATTTTAAAATAACTTTGAAGAAAGTTGTATATAAGCAGTAGACCCTATAAAAGAAATGAGAGCATTAACATTTACCAAATATTAAAATTACCCACCCGACCCCTAAAAAAATATTTAAACCCATGTCTTTTCATAACCAATGTTTATAATTTTTAACTCACATCATTTTTTTTTTTTTTTTGCCCATCACTTGGATTTTTGCAAAGTGTAAAGATCTCCATTTTTAATAAAGGCATTATATGGGTAATATCCAATAGGATTTTCTTTCTCTGGATGTAAAGTCCCTTTAAGAAATATCTAGTGTGAAGTTGGTGCATCAATCACTTGCACAGAGAAGAGAATGGGGGCACACCCGAGAGATGTATTATGCAAGAAAGGTGCTGTGACCAAAATTCATACAGAAGAAAAATAGTTACGGCGCACTCAGACTTCTAAAAATACATAACTAAGAAGGCTACTATAAAACGCCTATCGAAGGAAATAAATATGGGGATTTAGTTCGACCATATGGCCATATGATGTTAAGCCCACCACTGCTTCAAAGTACCCCAATGATAGTGGGTCCTACGCTAATTACAAAATGTGGGAGACAAATTAAATAGTACTGGTGCTATTTAATTTGTGCTATTTCATTTGTCTCCCACATTTTGTAATTAGCGTAGGGCCCACTAACATTGGGGTACTTTGAAGCAGTGGTGGGCTTAACATCAGATGGCCATATGGTGGAACTAAATCCCCATATTTATTTTCTTAGATAGGCGTTTTATAGTAGCCTTCTTAGTTATGTATTTTTAGAAGTCTGAGTGCGCCGTAACTATTTTTTTTTCTGGGTGCATCAATCACTGTCTAATCTAACCTGACCCCAACCAACACAACACAAATCTTCTTGTTATCCGTGTCTTCTTCTTGGTCATGTGGACAAGACTTGAGTAATGGCTTTTGATTTCCATTTAATATTAGCCGGTGTTTATATCTGTGAATGACTTTCCTGCGAGCTGGATATCCTATACAGGAGTAAAATTACAGCATACAAGTAAGATTTCTTTCATTGTTGAGTTTAGCATAGAAGAACATTTAAAGGCACACCTAAGGTTCGTGAAATATAAATCTGGACCAATTTTCCATGGAAAGTTAGAAGATAAAAAGCATATATTATGACTGTAAACCAGATCAGGTGAAATCCATGAAACGTTTGGGGGAGCTGAGAACAGAATCAGGGTTAATCACTAATTAGTGAATTTTCGTGAAAAATGCATATTTTAGAGTAAAATAGCTGAGCAAAAAAATTAGCAATCATTGATTTTTTTTTTCCCAATTTGGATAATTTGGCCTAAAATGTTTAAGTTCAAAGGCTAAGTATAGCTCCTGTGGACTAAGTGAAGATTTGATGACTTTTGGACTTGTTAGCTAAACCTGCAAACCTGGAGGTAAAGCGAGTTGATAAGGAAATATAACATTTTGCCTAAAATTTGGCGAGCTGTTCAGAGCATCTTTTTATGAACAGTGGTCCTTGTATATTACTATATTAAGTCTAAATAGTTAAAGGTATTTAACAATCTGTCTTTTAAGGATCCTATTTTACAATTTATTTGCGCATACAAAAAAACAGCGTAAGCAAGAAAAACATTTAAACTTGTGTTTCTTTTAAATATTCCATGATATTTACTAGTCTGACCCATGGTAATGGAGAGTAGTGTAAATGTACAGCTCTGGCGTAATAATTTTCTTGCTGTAAAACCTTCAAAGTAGTGCCATTATTAGATATCCAAGACCAGCTCTATGTTCATCAAAGGAACACAGACAATATACCGTCACTACTAACAGTGAGATTAAACACACATTATTAATTAATTAATCAAATTCGAGGCTTAGTGGCAGCCGGTATAAGTAGCGACAAAGTTTGAACCAGTTGATAAGTTCTTCTAATAGAGTTGTTAGTGACTGGGGTTTTTTTTTAGTGGTTGCTCGTAACTGATTTTTAATACTTGTGAAGAGGCAGACATACTTGCTAAAAGTAGTGACAGGTACGTTAGCAACTAGTGGTTGGCAGGTAAAAAGTAACAACTGGTACGAGCTATGTAAAAGTATTTCAGATGTAAATGTATCTGATTTTCATGCATAAGTAGCTTAGTTCCTCATTTACCAAACCATCAACAGAAAAAAACAAGGGGAACTTCCCCCCATCAAATATTTAGTTACTGATTGAAGCTTGACAGATACTCCACCTCATTTATTCTAGCCTTTGTCAGCATTTAACATACAGTTATTAATATTGTGTGTGATAAAATGTGACTGTTAAACTTTTATATTGTATTACCCTCCCAATTACTTTTTCCAACTTTGCCCCTCTTAGCAGTAAATACCTTTACAGCCTTTACATAGGACTACCATCCACCAAATCATCAACAGAAAAAAAAAGAGAAGTTTGAAGACTGTGTTCTCTTTATTTTTAAATTTTACAAAAAGGGCAGATTTCAAAAGAAATTGGCACATTTATGAACTAAACATGTCCTGTTACTTTCATGGTTTGTTCAGCTCGGTGGAGCTAAAGCCAAGAGGCAGCAATTGTCCAGAACACCTGTATTGCAAATACTTATGCATTGGGAAGTATCTGATTGGACAGTCACAAAAAGTCTGGGTGAGGTTAGAAGGGGAGGGCTTTGAAAGGCTGCAGACAAGAGATCTGCAGCTTTTCCAAGCTGTTTTTAGATATAGATCCGATGAAAAAAATGCACAATTAAATTCATGCTTGTTTTCACAGGGGGTATATCTACTAAGTCGTGATTTTGTTTTTTAGGTTTTTTTTATTCCTTATTTTTTAATTGGGTAGTGGAGATTCCCTTTAATCATCACACTGTCAAAATTAACATAATATATATATAGTGTGTGTGTGTTATCCCCTTTTGGATTCATTCATTCCCCATAGTGGAGTGTCAAAGGTTGCCTGCCCTGTTGTAGGCTATCAAACTAAGTACTCTGTATGAAAGAACTTCAATGGCTAGATCTCAGCTCACAGGCACGGGTCACTTTACCTTATGTACTGTCTGTGTATATTGTACTGTCTTTTTCCACAACTGTATAGTTCTGCGACACATGCTGTCATTTTATAAATGACAGCAGTAATTATAATAATGTATTTCTAATAAATGTAATTCCCCGTTGCTATTTGTGTTTCTATGGGAGTTTTTAATTTCACTCAGAGAATTTTCTACTCCAGCATAACTGATTAGATATGAACACAAGGAAATGTCATTTCTTGTAACTTTGACCTAATGCTAAACATTTTTAACACTGGCTACTAACAAAAAATCAATACAATTGAATAGAATGTCCATGTGCAGAGGGTGGGAGCTACAATATACAAACCTGGGGGAGACAAGTCATTATAATGTAAAAACGACAAGTCCTATGAAAGCTGAGACTTGCCTGTCAGAATGCTCTGATTGGTTGGCTGGTATTTATATTTAAAATCTAAATGGTAGAGAATTTTATGGCAAGACAGGAGGCTTTATATTTGCTTTACTTCCTTTACTGTTCCTCCCAGCAGCAAAGAAATAGTTAACAGGTTGAAAAAAGAAACAACCAATCAGAACACATCTAGTCAGTAATATATGGCTGTGAGACTCCTCCCACTTCCTCTTTCTTTGCTGTGTGCCTCCCAGGTGAGTCAATTCTAATTACACAGGCCCTTATATGAATATGTAAGTCTGTTTATTTACACTTTTCATATTTTATATGTCATGTTAATATATTTATTTATTTGTTTTATTCCATTTAGTACTTTTATTTGCTTTTCCTTATCCTGGGGCCGACCTTGGTTGGCCCACATGACCTTTGCCTTTCCTTTGGGGCACTCAGTATTTCACTGAGTATCATTTTTTTCCACTCACTAACTCCCCTCCGAGTATATTAGCCTGTGTACAGGCACTTCAAAATGGAGGGCATACACCTACTCCGAGACCTACTTTGCGAGGGAGATTGGTTCTCCAGTTTCGACCTCAGGGATGCCTACCTTACGGTACCGGTTGCACCCTGTCACCGTCCTTTCCTCCAATTCATATGGCTTCAAAAGCTTTGGCAATTTACTTGCCTCCCTTTTCGTCTCTCGTCCGCCCCTTGGTGCTTCACCAAGTTAATGAAGCCGGTTATGGCCCTTCTCCGGTCCCAAGGTATCCGATACATCGTCTACCTAGACATTATATTAGTCATGGCACAGGACCCCATACCCTTCATTAACATACAACTATGACCAATTGTCTCCTACAAAACCTTGGTTTTGAGATCAATTTAGAAAAATCCTCTCTAATACCATCACAGTCCATCCTTTTCCTGGGTTTCCAGATCAACTCTGTTCGAGCGATCCTCCAACTCCGATGGCAAAGATAAAAGCCATCAAGAAGGACATTCGAAAGCTATTGTCCTCTCACCAGGTACTCCTTCGCGACATGGCGCGGATAATAGGGCTCCTGTCCGCATCCATTCAGGCTATTTTCCCCGCCCCCTTACACTACAGAGTGACGCAATGTCTCAAGACGAGGTATCTATGCAGATCCGATTCCTACGACCAACCAATATTCCTTACGGAAGAGGTCCATCTAGAGTTAGATTGGTGGCTCCAAAATATGGAAGCCTGGAATTGGAAAGTCATCTTCGGACGCCAACCAGATTTCATCCTAGAGTCCGATGCCAGCCTCCTAGTTTGGGGAGCCACCTGCTCCGGCTTCTCTACTGGAGGCCTATGGACCCAGTCAGAATGCTCCATGTACATCAATTGCCTAGAGCTGATGGCCTGCGCCTTTGCGATTCGCAGTCTCGCCAAGGACGCTTACGACTGCTCTTTGATTCTCAGAATGAATAATGTCTCCGCTGTCCGTTATGTCAAGCTTCTTGGAGACTCCCGCTCCAAGCTCCTGTCAGACCTTACCAAGGAACTCTACCAGTTCTGTCTGGGGAGAAATATCTCTCTTCAAGCAGAATACCTTCCCGGGTCGGACAACCTTGTGGCGGACTGGTTTTCCCGTCACTGGAGGAATGCCAGTGACGCCAACAATTGGAATGTCTTCTACCAGCTGCACCACCTTCGGAGGCCCATCCTGTTGGACCTCTTTCCTTCCAGACTGAACTGTCAGACAGACACGTTCTTCAGCTGGCTACCGGATCCGTTGTCACAAGCCGTCGATGCCTTTCTACAACCCTGGCCATCGACAGGAGCATACGCATTTCCACCTTTCTCCATGATTCCTTGCACTCTTCATCACCTCATGGTTCTGGGAGTCAGGATCCTGTTAATAACTCCTCTCTGGAGAGCTCAACCCTGGTACCCCAACCTCTTAGAGATGTCCGTAGACTACCATCTACTTCTGCCTCTTGCCCCGGACCTTCTCAGAGACCCCTTCAGAGCGTGCCATCCCCTCGCCATCCAGGGATGCCTCCAATTGGTGGCTTGGACCGTTTTAGGGGATCCTGGTTCATCTAAGGCCTATAACGCTCAGCTCGAAACCTCCTCTGGGATTCATGGGCCCCAGGAACCCGCAGATCCTACCTTTCAGCATGGTCAGCCTGGGCTCGCTAGTGTTTGGAAAGGGATATTGATCCCGTTTCAACGACTCTGGTGAATATCATGAATTTTCTGTCCTCTCTCTTTGCCAGTGGCAAATCTTATCATACATTAACCTTTTTCGCTCTGCCATTTCGGCAGCTCATAGTTCGATCGATACAGTCGTTGTCGGACAACATTCATCTGTGTGCAGGCTCCTATGGGGTGTCCATCTTTCCAGACCTCTGGCATCCCGTTACACCCATTTTTGGGATGTGGCACAAGTCTTATCCTTTCTGGAAGCTTGGCCTACCAACTTGGAACTATCCCTACGGCAACTCTCTGCCAAATTAGCCCTACTACTTTGCTTGATCTCTCTGCGTCGGGTTTCCGACATCAAAGCGTTTGATCTTCATGCTATTGCCTTTACTCCTGAGGGAGTACGTTTCTCCATTGTCCGACGCACTAAGGTCCCATCATCCTCCGTTTTTTATCCATACTCCCGGATAGACCATCACTGTGTGTTACCCGTTGTTTACAACGGCATGTCACCTTTACCAATCCCCTTCGGCCCCCGTCGGGACCTCTTTTTGTACCCTATGTTTGTCCCCACCGTCCAGTATCCTGTCCCACTATTTCTTGGTGGATCAGTTGGCTCCTCCGCCTTTGGCGCTCATTCAGTACGGGGCGCGGCCGCATCCTCTGCCTTTGTCGTTGGGAGTTCTCTTTTGGATATTTTGACCTCGGCAGATTGGTCAAGGGAATCTACCTTTCGTACCTTTTATTTCAAGCATCAATCTCATCCGGGTTTTCATTTACTCTCTGGGCATTAAAACAGCAAATATGAAGCATCGTGTCTTGCCATAACATTAGAGATTATTCTAGCGTCAGTGACCTAATAATCTAAATTTTATTAAAGACAGGAGGCGAATATTTTCCCACCATACGTCCGCTCGGATACTTCGCACGTTGCCCGCCCTACTTCTTCCAGAATGGGATATTCAGGTAAGGTGTTCGTGCTGATGTAGGTTTGTTCATAGATTCTATGACTTTCATTCATATAAATATGAGTATCACATCACAAGTGATTATGTATATGTGTAGTACTCCACAAGTTTTGTCATCAAGTTAATTAACACTAGGCATTTGTATGTGGGCATCCTGCCAATCACACCATACTTTCACAAATTTTCTTCTTTTTCTAGTGTGAAATGGTCCTCACTTCATTGAGGATCTGTTATCCCAACTTCCAGTTTGTTTACATGGTTGATCTCGTTTGTTTGAAGATTACTCGTTCTGGTTTACATGGTTGACATCAATTCGGCTGCATCAAGAAAGAGGAAGTGGGAGGAGTCTCACATCCATATATTACTGACTAGATGTGTTCTGATTGGTTGTTTTTTTTTTCAATCTGTTAACTATTTCTTTGCTGCTGGGAGGAACAGTAAAGGAAGTAAAGCAAATATAAAGCCTAAAATAATCTCTAATTATGCACTTAGAGTGCAGACACATTATTTATACACCAAAACTAATTTGTTAAGCTAAAGTCTTTTTGGTGCTAAAAGTGTCACTTTAATGAATAACAATATTTGTTGCTAAATCCAGGTATTGGCAAATCTTGAGGACAATATCTAGGTTTGCAATCTCAATGCTCCTTGAAGGTGTTGTATTATTTCCAATAATCTGGACTGCAGCAAATTGAGCTTTATTGAATAAGGCACTTTTTTTGCTAATCAGTTTTGAATTCATTACAAATAATTGTTTAGTGAATAAACCCCTTTAGAGACCAACATTGACATCATTTACATGCTGGTTAAAAAATAAATTCATAATACAAGGATACCCCAAACAACATCCTTGATTATTAAATTTATTTCTCTCCTACAGCATATGAATGCTACATACATAACTCTTGTGTTGCTACCCAACATCATAAAGAAACGTTACGTGCTCAGGAAACCATGACGGATCTGGCAACTCTATTTTTTTTTTAAAAATTTTTTTTATTGACTGGTTGTGATGACTGTAGTGCCCGGCAGCCCCCTATAGTAGGTAGACAACGTGTTTTAGAATGGTTTGCTTTCTTGGACACCTCCACTACAGATTTCAGAGAATGAGAAGATTCTGCTTAGGAGATTCTGTTTGCTCTCTTGATCTAAGTTTTCCAGTTCAGGGCTCGCTCACTGGCTGAGAACAATTTGTTGCTGAGCCAATGAGCTGGCTAAGCCCTTCATCACCAGAGATTTTGTGGCTAGAGAGGAGTCTCTAGCAAAGGCAGGGAGCAGTGCCTGGCAGTTCCCAGGCAAGAGTCAAACCTTCTAAAAAAGTTTGACTATATACATTGTAGGGCTGCAATCCTGGTACCATAACCACTACCACATGCCATAGTTGTTATGGTGGTTGGAGCATTCCTTTAAGAAGTTGGACTGCAAATAGCAGATTATTAGGACAGGAAATCTGAAGTTTATTTGGGGCCTTGTTTTCACAGGGAAGCTAATTATTTATTTAATATCCACTGTCTAACGTATCTTATGCTAACTTAATCTTGGTGCACATTCAAGTCAGTTCTGCAATTGAAATGTTACCATATACACAATTCAGGCAGCTTTAGTTAAATCAGAGCCCTGATGCATGTTTTTCAAGTGGAGATCAGACCAACCAAATTTAGACAGGGAATAAAAAAATTAGTATTATAAATACTATTGCAGTGTAGTTTATCAGACACACGCATACCAAGCTATCTAACGCAGGTTCTGAGTCAAACAGAGTTTTATGGTTTTGTATTGCAGGATCAGATTACGCAGAGGAAGACTAATCAAAATGAAAATGAACCTGTCGTCAAAAGAAATATTTGAGTTTGGTGTGTAATGCATGAAAACAATGTACTGCTTGCAAAAATTGTGAAAATAGTTTGTAACATAGGGTTGCAACATTTACATAATTGTGTATATAAATTAATCAGGCTGTTGGGCAGGGCATGAAAGAGCTGCCCAACAGAATGCAGAATTTATGAGCTTATAATGCACTATGAATTAATTAATTAACATCATTGCAATGCCAACCACCTTGATTAAATTATTTCTCACTAGGCGCATATAAATTAATTGTTCATTGTTTAATCAACACCCTGCAGATCTAATAAAAAATGTCACACCAAACAAACTAGTAAAAGGGTTGCTAGTTAGCAAACAACCAGTAGGGTTGTTTACTATGGAAAATTTATTCATACTTACCGTAATTTTCTTTTCCTGGCTATTATTCATGGCAGCATTTAACATATGGGTATAGCTCCTTCCTCTAACCCTCAGGACAGGAAACACAATTAATTAAACAATTAAGCATACCTTCCCCTGATATAATAGGAACCCCATTAGCCATCACACCTCAGTCAATTAACAAGAAGAAAATCCAAGAGAGGGTGAGAAACCAAATGCTGCCATGAATAATAGCCAGGAAAAGAAAATTACGGTAAGTATGAATACATTTTCCGTATTCCTGGCTAATCATGGCAGCATTTAACATATGGGATTCCCCCAGCAATAATAACACAGGGAGGGAAATACATGCTACAAAAATAGTTTAATATATAAATCAGCTATGTGGATTAAAGGAGTTTAGGACAGACAGGCCAAACTCTGAATCCGAGAGAGAAGCCACGTCTACTTTGTAGTGTTTGAAAAAGGTCTTAAGAGATGCTCTCTACAGGAAATCCTGACTCTGCAGCCCATGAAGTAGCAATGGAACTTGTGGAATGAGCTCTGATGTCTTTGGGAACAGGAACATTCCTTGCTTTATAAGCCCTGGAAATAGCAGAAACCGTCCAGGAACAAAGAGTGGAGACTGAAGCGGCTTCATCTTTGCGAGAACCCCAAGGTATAACAAACAATTGAGAGGATTTCCTCCAAGCAGCAGAGCGCTCGATATACATCGACAAACATCTCCGAAGATCCAGCATGTGACACCTTGACTCTTCAGGGGTAGATGGATGCTGAAAAAAGGCAGGCAAGACAATTTCCAGATTGAGATGGAAAGATGTAACTACATCTAAATTCATGTCTCAGGTGGAGAACGACCTTATCATCGAAGAAGGTTGCTCGGCAGATAAAGACCTGATGTCAGACATTCTTCTGGCTGAAACTAGAGTCAGTAACAATAGAGTCTTCTGAGAAAGGATCTGCATATGTATGTCACCAATAGGTTCAAAGGGAGGATCCATTAGAGCCTGTAGCACCAGAGGCAAATTCCAAGGAGCTGCCAGTTGTCTGACAGGAGGTCTAATACGTAATACGGCCTTAAAAAAATGAACCACCATAGGATGAAGGGTCCATCGAAATACCAGAAAGAGAAGAGATAGCTGAGCAGTGCACTTTAAGGGTGTTAAACTTAAGACCCTTCTCCAGGCCAGCTTGCAGGAAACCCAGGTCTTGAGAGATGGTAGGAGTACTCACGTCCGGCACAGATTAATTCATCCATAAAGCAAAGGCTTCCCAAATTTTGTGGTAAGTAGAAGAAGTGGAAATTTTTCTGGAACATAAAAGGGTAGAGACCACCTGGTCCGATAAGCCCTGTTCCATTAGGGATTGCCTTTCAGAAGCCTGAGCTTGTGAGGTTCTGGATGAACCACAGGGCCTTGTGTCAGTAGATCTTCTGAGACTGAAATCTCCCAAGGTTCCCCCATCGCCAACCTCTTCAGAAGTGGAAACCAAGGACGTCTTGGGCAGAAGAGGAATTACTGAAATCACTTTGCAATGTTCTCTGGAAATCTTCCGCAGAACTGCATGAATGAGATGAATGTGGGGAAAAACATCCGCAAGATGAAAGGACCATTTAATTGACAGAGCATCTTGATCCAGTGCCTTCAGATGGAATCTCCTTGATACAAAACAAGGAACTTGAGCGTTCTGTGTGGTCGCCATGAGATCCACTTGGGGAAGATCCCACCTCTGGACCAATTGCTGAAACACCAGTCTTGAAAGATGCCATTCAGTGGCTTCCACCTGGTGTCTGCTGAGGAAGTCCACCAAAACATTCTCCTTTCCTGGAAGATAGACCGCACGCAGGCCTTCCACATGCATTTGTGCCCAGGTCATGATTGCCATCACCTCTTTCATCAGTGAGACACTCCTGGTGCCCCCTTGATGGTTGATATAGACGGCAGCTGCCTTGTTGTCCACTCTCAATTTTATCCAGGTACCCTTGATCTGGTGCTGGAAATGGAGAAGAGCCAGAAATGTCGCTCTCAGCTCCCTTACATTCGAAGGCCATTCTGCTTGGAAGAAATTTTTTTCCCAGATGTGCTCCCCATCAGTACTGACTGGCATCTGTCATGATGACTACCCAGTCGATTTCCTTCAAAGGAAAACCTCTGGAAATGTTTTCCCCTTTCAGCTACCAAAGAAGCTTCCTTATCAGATCGAGAGGAATGTGGATCTGTCTCTCCTAGTCCTCTGAGTTGGTTCTGAAGTTTCTCAGGAGATACTGTTGAAGTGGACACAAATTCCATTGTGCCCATCTGACCAGGTCTATAGTAGAGGTCAAGGTACCTAGGAGCTTCATAAACTCCCTTGTGGAAGCAGAAGTCTGTCGAATAAAGTTTCGAATATGATCCTGCAGGACCATCTTCCTTTCTTGAGCGAGAGATACTATGGCAATAAGGGTACTGAAGCTTGCTCCTAAGAACACCAGCTCCCTTGTTGGTTGTAGATGACTCTTCTCATGGTTGATGAACCACCCAAAACTGAGATAGAGTCTCGAGGACCAGATGTTTGTGTGAAAGCATGGTCTCGAAGTCTGAGGCCACTACCAAGATGTCGTCAAGGTAGTGATAAATGGCAACATCCATCCTTCTAAAGGAGCAATCACCGTGACCAGTATCTTCGAGAAAGTCCTCGGGGCTGTACTTATCCCAAAGGGAAGAGCCTGAAACTGGAAGTGCTCCTTTTTTACACAGAATCAGAGAAACTTCTGATGCCTGGCCGTGACAGGAAGTAGGCATCTCGTAGATCTATTGAGATTAACTAGTCCCTGTGGTGTATCACTGGGATGATGGAACAGACAGATTGCATGCAAAACTTTCTTACCCTCAAGGAGAGATTGAGCTGGTGTAGGTCTAGGATAGGTCTCCACTTTCCTCCTGGCTTCTTTACCAAGAACAGGGGAGAATAAAAACCTTGGAACCTCTCTCTCACAGGTACAGTAACGATGACCTTTTCCAGTAATAGATAGTCTATATAATGAGTCAAGATGTCTCTCTTTTGTCTGTCGACAGGGAGTCTTATTCTGATAAATCTTGGTGGAGGGGAATCTTCGAACTCTAGAGAATGACCTGCGGTGATTATGGAATTCTCCTAAGCATATGGAATCACTCTCCAGGTCCTCCGGAAGAACAAAAGATGTGCTCCGACATGAGGGACCTGACATAAGCCACCTTCAGAACTGTCTGGTGGGGCGAAAGGAAGAATTTTGAGCCTTGGGTCTGGAAGATTTTAAGGTTTGACCACTCTTCCAATTGGAGAGCCGAGTGTACTTTCTGCCGAGTAGCAGCATGATCAGGTGAGCATAATAAAAAAACGTTTTCCCTTAAAAAAATCAAGGAAGTAAAAAGAAAAAAAAAAAACAACTGTCCTAGGGCTATGAGGACAGGAAAAAGACTGAGGTGTGGTGGCTAATGGGGTTCCTATTATACCAGGGGAAGGTATGCTTAGTTGTTTAATTGATTGTGTTTCCTGTCCTGAGGGTTAGAGAGAGGAGCTATACCCATATGTTAAATGCTGCCATGATTAGACAGGAAAACATATTTAAGGCAAACTAAAAACATAACGGATGTGCAGGTATATTTACTAAACTGGGGATGTTAGCTAAATAAGGCCTTGATTTAATATTGTTGGATAAGCTTTCCAAACTATATAATATTGTTGGATAAGCTTTTAATAAAGAAATACTTAAGCTATGTAATATTTAGATTTAGTTTTGTTTCATATTGATATATTTTATGAGATAGTTTTGATATATAATATATTGAAAAATAATTAACATTTTTTATTCAGATTTACTAAATCATTTGGAAAGCTTATACAACGTTATTAAGTTGAGGCCTAAATCGGAAGAGTAAAAATGAAGCAAACATGATATAGAAAAATTCTCTAACCTCGCTACAGTCAATGTTTGGCCTTTCTAGCCTCAGTCTAACAAACCAAATTTCAATTCACTACAAGTCACAACCTTATTAAATAATCATGAAGCGTTTTTTTCCATTCAGCTACTTTGACCTCAAACTTCACTTTCATTTCTTGATAATTCACACTACACGGAATTATTCACTAAAGTGAGAATTGACAGGAATATATAGTGAATTCAAATGGAATTTCCAATTTCAAAACCGCTGAACTAGAATAATTCTCCAAGTTAGCTATGCTTTTATTTCAACAACTTTGGTCTTAAATTTGAATTTCACTTAGAATTTTTGATAATTTGCACTTTAGTGCATAGTAGACTTGGAGATTTATTTCAAACTGCAATTCGTCCAAGTTTGTGTGATCAGATGATTGGTCAAATTCCATAACTCCGAGCCAAAATGTAGCCGAATCATGAATCAACTGAAATGTGTGATGTCCGAACTTGGTCGTTTTGAGTCGTGATTCTGAATCCCATCTTATGTCAAAAAAGATGATTGAGGGCTCTGGGGACAGTCATTTTATTCTCAGAGCATGTGAGAAGTGACTAATAGAGAGAAAACATAAAAATAGAGGAGCAGAAAAAAAAAATATATAATATATATATTGACATATTATATATTTAATAAATATATAAATATATATATATATATGTATATATATATATATTTGCTGCTCCTCCTGTTTTTCATTCTCTTGGTTTATTTTTCTCATTTGATCTGTGAACCAAATAGTGGGAGAAAGTACTGAAAAATATATACATATTATGCATATATTCTGCAGTACACTGATTGGACCATTTTCGTGTATTTATGGTTCATCTGATTCGTTTCCTGAATCATTTTTCAGTACCATAATTCTGCCAAGCCAAAGTGACATTTGACCCAAATTTGTCCGTCATAAAAATACTAAAAACATTTTTTATTTTCAGAAAAAATGGTTCAGTCGAACCTAGTTTTCTCGCCATGCACAAGTTTAGTGAATAAAATAATAAAAATGCAGTTTTTCTCATGCATATTAGTTGTTTGTGTCAAAGGGAATGCACATAAAAAATTGTGGTATGTAGAATTTATATGCTGCAGAATTATTTAATGATTACTGAATTGATTACATATTGCAGAATTTTAATCATACTTACTGCAGGGCAACACTTTCCTAGTCCTGCTCATGCATCTGATGTGTGTCCAGGTATATATAATGGATAAGACAGCCCTATTGCTACCCACATGTACCAGTTAAATACCTTGCATACTGCATTTAATGAGTCTTACATTTTTATCCATTGATGGGCTGGCCATATAAGATGATTTTGAAAAATAGACCTGATCGATATCATGATATGATGACAGCATGGTTATTAAATAAATTCGTACTGTAAGAATTTAAATCCAAATGGCAAAATTGAGGCAAAATAGCTAATCTGGAAAAATCTCCCAATTTAGCTATAGTTACAGCACCACTATTTTAGCCTTACTTTGCACATTTTTATCAAGTAAAGTTATGTTTTTGGAATAACTGTTAATTACAACTATACCATTATTGCAATGGCTGGAATTTCAACTTGGTTTGGCCAAATTAGTCATTGAACCTTTTTCATTGGTAATGGGCAATACATGAAAAGTTCTGACCGGTGGTATGTGGCTCTCATATTCTGTAGGAGGAAATTAGTTAATTAATGAAAGCAGTCCCTAAGAGGAACTCTCAAACTTTTTACTGCTGCTGTAGATCAAATATCTTGTAAATTTCAGACAGTCAAACAGGTACAGTAGTACATACCATCTGGAGTGGCCTATGGTATTTATCATGCAACTCAGATTTGTTGGCTCAATGAACTCAGCAGAGTCGCTGCCATAGCTCACAAGAGTAGTAAAACACAGATCATTATGATAATACGTGCTTTCAGTCCATCTACTGCACATTCTAGTGGAATGTTTACTTGTGATTCTGCCAATTTCAACATAATGTACGTTTGATGCCGCTGAGTGCATCATACAAGCTTACATTTGCTTGTTCAACGTAAAGGTGAATTGCAATGAACACAGACTTATAACAGTGCCTATGTAAATAGCAATGATAAGATGCAGGAATTAAATCAATCAATGCAAACAATCAATTAATTTAAGAACACAGGGCATCCAAAAAAGAACTGTATTTTGTGTACTTTTCATCTGCTGCTTATCAATATGTTAAAGCAATATTTTTCCAGACAAATATGATAGATCTAGAAACTATATTCGCACCAGGACAGTAACACTGCAACCTTTGGAGTATCCTTAGAATTGTAGTATTATCCTTAAAGGGACGCTCCATTGACCAAATACAAAAATAAAAAGCACTGCTTACTGGATACACCTCCTAATAAAAACATTCATAATTTTATTTCTCTCTCTCTTTTTTTTTTTTTATAGGAGTATATCTTAAAACAGCTTGCAAAAGCTGGGAGATCTGCCATTTGAAAACCCTTTTCTTCTAACCCAGCTCAGACTTTCTTTGGCTGTCAAATCACAGACTGCGCACTGCAGCTCATTGAGAAATCTTTGCAAGGCAGGTGTTCTTGGCATTTGCTGCATGTTGAGCTTAGCTCCGCTGAGCTAACCAAACCAGGAAGTAACAGGACATTTATGATTGACAACTTGGTGGTGTAAAGAGGTTAATTTATAAAAGTGCCAATTTCTATTTAAATGGAAAAAATAGGACACACAAATTAATTTAGGTGTTTGAAGTGCTAGTAATATATAATATAGTGATTTGTACTACCTTGCTCATGGTGAAAAAAAATTGGAATTGGTTGAACAGTTCATTTAAAAAAAAAATTGTTCTGCTAATCTGAAATTTGGCCACAGGGCAGTTAAGTTTGGAAGAAATAAAACCATGCAAATGTTTCATGAAAAACTATTTGGAGGGTTAAAAAAATGTGAGATAATGGGCAAATCAGTGTATTGTAAAATACATACATAATGCAAATACTATGTACATATTTTGCAATAATATTTAATTCACATATAAAGAATATATAAATGAGAAGAAATAACGAATACAAGGAAAACAAACTATATATATTTATTAAAAATATAATATGTAATTGTATTTTGTATTGGTGCACAGCAAGGAAATTTGGCTTCCCCGAACCATTTCTCAAGAAAATATGACATTTTATAATATACTGTAATTGTAAAATTATATATAATATATTTTTAGTACACTGATCAATCATGTGACAAAAATTCACCAAAAGATGAAAAAACGGGAGATGCTATAGATATAATTTTTTTTATATATTACATACTTATTAAGTATGTAATATAGAAATATATATTACTGTATATCTTTTCTTTATTGCTCACTTCTCACTTGAACTGTGGATAAAACCAATATTTAGTTGCTGTCCACTATCAATTATCTCTTTATTTTAGCACCACAGGGGGAAATCAGAATCATCGACCGAAACCATGCACAGCCATTGCGTGATTCGGTTGGTTCATGATTCAGGTACATTTCAGCAATTCAACCAATCACCCAGTCAGGCTCAAATTCAGATGAACCCCTGTCTGGGCCGCGAAGTCCGGCTCTGAGCGGACCATCCTCGAGCCAGCAGGCAGATCAAAAGATCTCCTTTCACAGCCCAGCACTCCGTTGCTTTGAGGGCGTGTTGTGGCCTGCTCCAACATCCGGTAAAGACAACTTTAAGAGCACCCTTGTAGTCCTTGGGGACTCCGGGAGCCACTTTGGCTGAACACCAGAACTATGGCATGCTGTTAAAGTGTGCAAATGATGTAGTACAAATTTATGGAGCTTCCCCAACTGACCAGCAGAATTTCAGCCCCCCACTGGACCACCAGGGATCCTGTTAGCTCTCCAGTGTACCTGGGAAGAAAACAAAGGGGGGGGGGGGAGGCAAAACACACACACACACAACACTCAGTCGCATTCAGACTCCCCAACACACAACACAAAATTCCGCCATCTCACACACAAAACTCAACCAGTAAACAAAACAAAAAAAAAAAACAAGCCCTCTTTTACATCCATGCATACAATACTTAGCCACATTCTCACAATACAAGTCAAGTCAAGGGCTCTAATAGGGAGTCCTATCTGCACCTTGCAGAAGCCCTGGGCAACCTTATCCCGACTCTGTTCATGATATGTCTAAATGGAGCTTTAGATTTACAGAATTTAGACTACCTGCCAATTTGTAAATATTTGGATGAATCTCAGTTCATTTGAAACTGAATAAACAAGTGTAGTGTTTTTGGTCATGGCAGGGATGGTAAACTGCAGATCTATTATATGCTGGGACTACAGCTCTGATTATCCTCTGAGCTGTAGTAGTAGCTGTGACTGTAGCTGTAGTCTATCAGTCCAGAGTTAGTTGTAGACTTTCTTCATTATCATCGGAAGTATATCAAATCTGTTATTCAGCGTTGGAAATGGCAGTACAGAGGAAGGCAGTCGAAAGACACATGGGGGATTGCATCATGGGGATTGTAGTTCTCTAAAACAGGGAGGGCTACTTGTTGGACAGCCAGTCTCTACAGCCCTACAATCAATTGATTCGATAAGGGTAAATTTCATTAACACAGTTGTTTAAAATGTTATGTTTCTATCATATTCATATTATGATCATCTAAAACTATTGAAACATATCTGTAAATAAGAATATGAGAATTTTTTTTGTTACTAAGTAATGCTTTAGGGATAAGAAAACTTTGCGTAAACTGTGCAGAGACTGTTAAATCAATAACGTTGCATTTAATCCTGCGGCATTGCTGCCAATTTGGATGGAACAATATGCACTCATATAAGTAAATTTGATAAAATAAAATCTTTGTTCCCATTTATTGAGATACAGTGAGAAGTATACGAGAAACATGTTACGTGTTGCTGGAAGGAAGAAATTCAATATTTCTCCCTTTGTTCTCATTTCTATCTATGAAACTGAGGACCCAGCTTGGAGGCCTTACTAAAGATGCAACATTTGCTTTGTTATCCTGGACTATTAAGAATTCTGCATCTTGTCAGGAGGTACATAGCTAGTGCTGTCCATTTCTTTTATGAGTGATTGATTTCCTTGACAGCAACGCCTATTCATATACTGTTCAACAGTCATCTTGACAATCTGGGATAACAAGGCTAAGGTGGAAATTGTAGGTCACCTAATATAATGTCTGAAAATCTAAATGGCATATATGACTTAAATAGCAGGTTTATCCTGTAGAATACTTAAAGGAACACTCCAGGCACCATTATCAAGAGTGCCAAGAATGCACTGGTACATCCCCCCTCAATATATGTAATCAACCTGTTTTATAACAGTTTAGCAAATGACCTGGGTCTGCTGGGTGCCATTTACCTCCTCTGTGAGATGCGGAAGCTCTGACAGTGCAGAGTTTAGCTCATTATCTGAAAGCAACTAGTTGGCCCTGCACAACAGGGTTTAGCGTAGGAGAGATAACAGATGCTCCATGCAGGAACCTCTTCCTCTCAATGTAGAAAGTGATTGGCACCCAGCAGACACAGGTTAAAAGTCAAACCAGCAGCGGGCTGATAACAGAAGCTCCATGCAGGAACCTCTTCCTCTCAATGTAGAAAGTGATTGGCACCCAGCAGACACAGGTTAAAAGTCAAACCAGCAGCGGGCACCACTGCTGGCACCATAACCTATACAGTGCGTTGTAGTGGTTATGGTGCTTGACGTGTTGCTTTAGTTAGTGCTTTCAATAAAATTTGAATCTTGAAGACGATTTCACCATTAAGTTTTGTTTTTTTCCTATTTGCTCAAGTAGGCCTGGACATAGGGTGGTAATACGGCATGGATAACAAAATACTATTTTTTTTTTAATTGCTTGTCAACATAACGTTATACTTTCTTACCCAGCTAAAGCTTTTTTTTTTTTTTTTACATGCCCAACACACTTGCCTTGCCAGATATGATAACCCCTGAATGTGGACAGGTTGAAATATTAAGAGTGGCTAGTGACCTGCCCACAACACAGTAGCATCCCTTACCAAATGTCTCTTTTTACCCCCTTCATTTGGATAAAGACTCACTGATAGAATTTGGGGGTTAAGCATTAGGAGTTACCTGATTTCCAGATACTCTGGTTTGTGCCTACCAAGAGCTTTAGCTAGGCAAATCTCCACCCAACTTTAACTTCTAAAAGGTGATCACAACCCTAATTCAAACTTTACCTTAGCAAAGTATTTTTGAACTGGGTTATTTTTGTTTGCTGGTTATTCATGGTGCAACATTACACCAGTTTGCAGTGGTAAGGATTACTGATTTTTTTCCTGGATGTTGGGTGCATTTTTATATTTTTTTGTACGAGATGGGCGTGTTAGTAAATCCTGTGTTGTCCCTGTATCTTTATTGATAACAATGGGTGGCTTACTGTAGAAGCGTTGGGTAGCAGGCAGAAATGTCAAGATCTTGAGAAATTGGTGAAGCATGCCTGTGTTTCACTATATAATTCAATAGTTTTAAATAAGACTTGATGTCTCACAGGTTTAGTATAATTTTTTTCTTAGATTGTTAAATAGCATTTTTTCTGATTTGTGTTATACAATTTTGAATGCTTGGGAACATTAAACTAACAAAGGGCTTAGAGGAAAAGAACTCAAAAAAGAGATGGACACAACTAATGCAAGCTCCAGTGGCATTTTCTGTTAAGTTGACATTTCAAAGTACAAACCTCTTAAATCGACTGCCGAGCATTATTTGAATGATTCATAATTATTATGCAATGAAACAGAATAGACAAGTCTCCTAACAACATGACAATTTGAGACTTCCTTACTATGCAATGCCATGGCCCATCTCCTAACATCACACTTAGCAGATGTTAAATCTATATTATTTTTCATATATATTTATAAAAAATATATATAATAGTTGGTCTATCGCCACTGGACATACACCACTAATGTGGTGCCGCCACGGCGAGAGGACAACACAAGTACCGTGAGGAAACTCCAGGGGTCTCCGGGGGCTTAACCCCTACACATACTGCCTTGTATGTTACAATCTATCCATGGATATGCCGTTGAGCATTCTAAGCATCATGATATCCATGTCTTATATTTTCTAACCTTTTTTCCACTATATGGTCTTACCTAGCCGTGCACATACTGTATATAGGGTTTATATTCTTTTGTTATTACTTTTCATATAGGGCATTGGACTTTATAGCTGAGATCACTCTGAGACAGGAGGAGGTTAGATATTATCTGCATTAGTATTTAGTGATATCTATTCATTTGTTAGTATTATTATTTTTTGATGATTTTGGAAGGTACACCAGATTTAAAGAAACAGCATCTTAGGAACTTATGGAGCCAGACTAATAAAGCTCAGAGGCCTATTGCTAGTAAGATACTGGTGATACCCGTATACCTATACAGATATCAAGATATATACATGTATCTACTTGTTGGTTTAGATTACATCTCAATTTACTTGTATCATATATATAATATATATTTTGCATTTATACTAGACTACTGTATATTTCCAGGTAAACACAGCTAGCCACGTTTGCCTTTTGGCATTGTGACTAGCTTTTGTGTTTTCTTTCCCTTTTTTCGCTCATTTATATTTATATATATATATTTGTGGTCTGTTAATATCGTATCGTGAAATACCTTGTGATTGGAATTCAGGCGGTGTGATGTGCCGGAACCGACATAGGGGGTAGGCCTGTAAAAGAGGGCAAAAGGAAATGCAAGAAAACACACTTATTGCAATATAATTATCCCATGAGATTTGTTTGCCTTACCTCTTATCCAGAATGTTTCTGTATAACATTGCTGATTCCAATGACTAATTATTATGTATGCCGGCGTACTGCTACTGGATACTGTACTTGTTGATAGGATGTTCTAAATAGGAGCCAGAGGTCCCAACCTAATCTAATGCAAGGAGTATTAATGTAGAACCGCATTTAGAAGTAGTTAGCGGAATATTTAGTAGATCAATTGTCTTGATTGTCTGGTTTGAAAGTTGTCGTGACATGAGGTAGTGTCTGTGCCTTCTTAATTCCCAGCGTGCGTATGGCAAGGTAGGAAGGGAGTAGCGTTCATATAGTAATGCTAACTCCTCCCACAAATACAGGCCTTTGGCCTTAAACATATATATATATATATATATATATATAAAAGGACAACACATCGATAGAATCAATACCGACTGAAGAAGCCCTTTTTTTAAGGCGAAACGTGTTTCAGACTAATTTTGGGGCATATGCCAGAGACTTATTCACTATATTGGACACTCCTTTTGAGTTCCATTTGGATTATTTTATCATTATATTTTGATACATTTATTTATTTTTCAACATATTTTTTAACTGAATCAAATAAAAAATCTCTTGGATAGACCCTGGCAACCTTCTATTACTTACATAAACCTACAAGAGGCTAAAGAGAAAAAGGAAGGGGACATCCTGGTAATGGTCCCACTGTGCTTCCCATGTGAGCCACATCTTATTGATTGGCTCCACGTCTGTGAGTGATATTGCTTATACCATTTAACATTTATTGTACAGACAATATTTCACTATGTTTTGTTTTCTCTGTTTTTCTTCTATATTTATAGATATAAGATATTTATTGACTTCAAAAGCTCCACCTAATGTATGTATAATTTGTTAAATCTATATTGTCTGGGGAAAAACATACTTGGTATGCATGAAGAGTTGCTGGTACACAGACCCTTGTCTTATTCTCTCATTGTTGATGGTGTCTTTCTGCTGGCCACTAATCTGACTCACAGTCTCTTTTTCCAGAGATCTACGAGATGCAAGCATCCAACCTTCTCATCATAATAGGCAAGTTCATGGGCACTATTGACCGGCCTAGGACACTAGATGCGAAAGTGGAAGACCAGCAGATTTCCTCGAAGCAGACAAAAATTAGTCTTCAATGCATCCAACAGCCCCTGATTCATGTCAGGATGTTATGGAAGACAAACTACAATTCAAGAATGTGCACAACCAATTGATTCCTAGCTAATTTTATATATATTTGATAAATATTTATCCTGATTTTAACACCATTTCCACAAGTTCCTGTGCAGTGAAAGAAATCCTAGGGGGGGATTATTCCACCAGCGCTGACATCATAGAGCAGTTGACCTGCTCTGTACTTGTAAGTATGTTTTTTTACTTTATCCTACTATATACACCCATACAGAGAGCACTATCTGGCTTGTTTCTGTTCTCTTTGAGTTTCTGGACACCACTGAAGAACCGACACTCACCGCACGTCCCATAAGCGGGGACTATACCGCTGTGTGCGCTTTACCCTAGAGCTGGACAGAAGCTCTTAGAAATTGTGAGTTTGCTACTTTTATTTTATTCCACTTGAACCATACATATTGCACTATCGGCTGTTCTCTTTTTATCTTTTATATCCCATACCTGAAGACTTTGTTCCTGTATCCAAGGACGACAGAGAGGACAAATTTTTTAGGTTGGACTTTTACCAGTATTTGGACTGAATATTATTTATTCCACTTTGGCGCAGCCCTTCTTTTATATTCTGTTTTTTACTTTGTATTTTTAAGGGTTTTGGGGGGATTCCCTTTTTTGGGTTGCTGCCTTATAGGTTAATTGGCGCTGTCTCTTCCTTTTATTTACATAGAAATACCTGCCATCCACAGCTAATCTTCCATTCGTATTAATTCCCTTGTTCGGTACATTGATTTTACCGAACGAGGAGCTGCCTAGTCTCTCTGTTCGTGAGTTATGGAGCTCTGGAGGTCTCAGCGGTGTTTGGTTGTTTGAGTTTCCGATTTGAGTTCCAGACACTAGACGACCAAACACTGCTGAGATTTTCGTGCGTAAGATGGCCGCCGCACATGGTTCGTATGCCGAACGGCGACCACACAGGCACATACAATGAATCAATTAAACTGCGGTTTGCAGAGTGTGAACGCTTAACGAGGCGCACACTTCTCACTGGGGTGGTCTGATGGTTCGGTAGTTTCATTCAGATGAAACTACCGAACCATCATAGGAATACTGTATACACTTTACAGATATACAGGGAAACAATTCTGCAAATACATTTTCTATACGAATTTCTATGGACAGCATCAATACAATCCGCTACAATCCACAATCTAGAAATAATTGATTTGGTAGACTCCAACGTGACTTATTTTGATTTAATACTATATGTCTTTATTCAAAGCTATATTAAAGACACTTAATTTTCAAATCATGTGATAAAATAAAGAGCATACTTTTGTGTTTCCTCTTCTGTTGCTTTTTTTTAATTTTATTTTTTTTACACAATCTACCTTTTACAGAGCAAGCCATTAGCTTTTTATTTCATGTTTGCAATTCTAATTAAGCTTTTATAAAGAGGCAGGTGTGTTTTAAATGTTTTACCATCATCTAACAACAGCCACAGGCCCAAATTTATTAGATTGTTCAAAGGGACTTTGATGAAAAGAAAAAGGGTTATTTTCTCAGTGAAAACTGTTTAGCAATACTTAGCGAAATTTGCTGCATTTATTTGCCTTTAAGGACATACTGTGGAGCAGGTTGTTTTTTTGTTTTTGTTTTTATATTCACAAATTAACACATAAGACTCTCAACAAGAATGGACAAAGCTTAATAGCTTACCCTATGGAATGGTATATGTGGAAATGTTTTTTTTTTTCTTAAGTTTTAGCTTATTTGTACTTTACAAAGGAAACATTCCTAATAGTAAATCAACCTGGTCTCATCCTATTCTGCAATTTAGCTCCAAAATGCCAGGTCGTTTTTCTTGCAGTTGAATTTGTATCAATCCGAGACAGACTTTGCTGCAACTGATGTCTCGTTAGTGAAATACGGCTAATCTGTCATGGTTACCCTTTACTCATGTGGGGGCCATAAATGCATTTCAATTTGTAAATAAGCACACAGATAAATAATGCAGAGGTAGTTTTAAACTTTGGATGTAGAGAAACACCATCAATCACCAACAATTGGTAACGGATTGAGTTGCTGCAGGATATATAAAGCGATGGCATTTAGAAGTGCATACTTATCATGGCAGACTAGGTGCTATACTAGGAAAAAGTACTAAAAGCTGAGAAATGGTCTACTGGATTCCATAGTGTAAGCTTTTTATTTAGCACTTTGCCAATGAATGCCCATTGAAAGGGTTGAGCAGCACTTTGTGCTTTCATTGGGGTCCTGCAGGTGGCAGTGGTGAGCCCCCATCTGACATTGTCTGCTGTAGAGCATTAATTGCTGGCCACCCAGTACTCCTAGACTTGAAAAATTGGTCTGTCTGTCAACGTGCAGCTGTAAAGATGGCTAGATGACTATGCATTCCACTACACAGCCTGCATCTCCAACACTAGCCACCATGTACAGCGGATAGTCTTACTCCATCAGGTGTGGGAGGGAAAATAAATGTGTGTGTGCAAAATTCCTTTGAGTACATACGTGTGTGCGTGTTTGTTAAATTGTGTGTGTGTGAGCTTTTCACTATGGATGTGGTAGTGTCTGAAAATCTCACTGTGTGTGACCATCTGTGTTTGATCTTGTGCCTTTTGTGTCATTACAAGTGTGTGTGTGTGTGTGTGTGCGCGCGTGCGCGGTTGGGGAGTCCTCAAAGCATAAAGGTGGAGTCTGATGAAAAATTAATTACTGAAGAAAGAATTTGCCTCCATAAAAGTAGAACTTAAAGCTATAAAAACTTTATTGAATAACAACCTTTAGGAAATATACGTTGGTTGAATCCAAACTGAAATAAAGGACCTGAGTGCATAAAATAGACAGAGTTAATTTATTTAAAACTATATAGCTATATTCACAATACATTGCATGCTGAAATCAACTTTTATAATCAGACTTGATGGAATGATGGAAGCTATTTTTTTTACAATTATTTTTTCTAACCATATTTATAGCACTGCTTTCTTTTTATCCAAACAACAACAAAAAAAATGTGCGTGGTACAGAGGAGTACCTGCATGTGGTCAGTGTTGTTTCAAGCCATCAAAGAGATTGCCCCAAAAGCATATACATGTGTTATCTGCATGCATATGACCTGGCTAATGCTATATCTTAAATGATCCTGTGACCTTAAAGAAATTCACAAATTGGGCACATGAGCACTGTGCTCATTGCTGTTTACAAAACAAACTTTTACCAGTGAATGAAATCATGATTATCTTTTCTCAGAGAAAATCAAACAAAATATTTGGTGACTGGCCTTTTAAAACACATAGACGGGCCTTAATGTATAACTCCCACAGAGCACAACATTTCTTAGCAGCATAGACTGCACCGTTTAGAGAAAAATATACTGCATTGTGTTTTTACGAGCAATGCATACCAGAGAATGTATGTCTTATGATGAGTAAGCACTAAGTCTATTCCCAGAGGGTCTCTCAAACTCTCTTTGTACAGTTACGCTTATAATTTGGAAGGGAGCAATCCCATTAGGTATCTGCAATTACAGAAGTCCTCCTGTGATGCTCATTTTTAAATAACTGATAGTCTAATTTTTTTGTTCCTTTATTTATCACACAATTTGGACTAATGTAGAAATCTGAATGCATTCCCTGAGCTTTCATTACAATTAACTTTTGGGGTAATTTAAGAGTGAATAATGAATTAAAACAGAGGGATATCACAGCTCTATAGCTAGAACCAGGACCTGACAGCAAATGTGCATTTGGCTCAGTAGGAAACTGATGAGTAGAAATGACATCACAGATATGTTCCAAACTACATTTCCCATGATGCACAGTCAGCATCTAACATCATGGGAAATATTATTCTTAAGTATCTGCTTAACTCAAGTCGGGCATTACTACCTTGGGTGGGTTCTAGCAGTGGTTCTATCGCAAAGGAACATTTAACCCCTTAAGGACACATGACATGTGTGACATGTCATGATTCCCTTTTATTCCAGAAGTTTGGTCCTTAAGGGGTTAAAGCAGAATTTTCAGCACCAAAACATGTGGACAGCTCCTTGTCTCTATCATTGTTGCCTGAAACTCCTATGGAACAGATGTCCAACTCACTTGTTAAGGGACACATTATACATTAGAGAAGGCACATGCAAATGAAACATGTACAGACAGGAAACGAGATGGCACAAACAAAGGATTTTACATCATTTTATCAAAGTAATTTACTATACTTTCTTACAATGCAAAGAGAAGAAAATGTAAAAAAAAAGAGAGTGTGTGCAATGTCAGCATTATTATTATTATTATTATTATTATTGCCATTTATATAGTGCCAACAGATTCTGTAGTGCTTTACAATATTATTAGAGGGGGATTTAACTATAACTAGGACAATTACAAGAAAACTTACATAAACAATAGGTGTGTGTTAGTGTTCCTGTACATGGTCAATGTCAGTGTGTCTATGTGTATATCAGTGTTAATGTGTATGCAATGTCACTGTGTCTGTGTGTATAGCAGTGTTGATGTGTATGCAATGTCAGTGTGTATATCAGTGTTAATGTGTATGCAATGTCAGTGTATCTGTGTGTATATCAGTGTTGATGTGTATGCAATGTCAGTGTGTATATCAGTGTTGGCGTGTATGCAATGTCAGTGTGTCAGTGTGTATATCAGTTTTGATGTGTATGCAATGTCAGTGTATCTGTGTGTATATCAGTGTTGATGTGTATGCAATGTCAGTGTGTATATCAGTGTTGATGTGTATGCAATGTCAGTGTATCTGTGTGTATATCAGTGTTGATGTGTATGCAATGTCAGTGTGTATAGCAGTGTTAATGTGTATGCAATGTCAGTGTGTCTGTGTGTATATCAGTGTTAATGTGTATGCAATGTCAGTGTGTATATCAGTGTTGATGTGTATGCAATGCCAGTGTGTCTGTAATGTTAGTTGGTCTGTGTGTATGCCAGTGTTGATGTGTAAGCTTTCTCCACTGCTCTCATTATCTCTTCACAAGATTGTCTTGTTCCAACACCCCATTATTTCTCCACAACCACCCCACTATCTCTCCTGCACAAGCAATTGTGTCTATAATTTTGATTCCTGTACCTGCGCTGTCTATGCAGCATCTCCTTCCTTAGTGGCCACCATTGCTGCACAACTGGAAGCAGGGCTGAAAATGGACAAAGGTGGGACATTACAGAATATCTGCTTGTTTCACTATTATGCAGCCAGATGCTCCATGTTTAGACTGCTAGTCCACACTTTAGTATTTACCAGTGTGTATGTACAATTCTGGTTGGTTGGAGAGTTCAAAGAACACCCTAGCCAGCCTATCCTTGTCCATTGAGGCTGTTGAGCCACAAACACATGGCACTCTGTTTGCTTGACAAGCTTACTGTATAGAATTTTATTTATTAAAGGAGGAATTAAGAAGAATTGACTAGTGAATTGCAAAATTTAGTTCAAAAAAGCCAAACTGGGAAAATTACCCTAGACGGCTATTATGGCTTAAAATTTTTAATTTCCCCAATATTGTACTATGTAGAATTTTATTATAATAATAATAATAATGTAGTTTGTAATAAACCCAGGAAGTCACAGGAATAATAGGCTGTCATTACTTTATTGACTCAATTACTTCATTAAGCAGACATTCTAGGCATTAGAAAATAGAAGAGTGTCTCTGATACATCATTGTGCACCCTGCATATTAATGTATTTATTTACGCATCCATCATGGCACATGTAAATCGATTCTTTTTTTTTTTAAAAGACATTTTCAACCCTTTTTTATGTTTCCTATTTTCCAGATGGCAATATATGTAACTTCTCCACAGAGACACTGACAGTTGGATAGAGGTATTCTTTTAAGGAAAACTCCGAGCACATGGCTTGTCTGAGTGGTAGTACATTCAGTAATACACTGAGATAGACAGAGTTTTGTTGCTGCTACCAATCATAGTTGGTTCCATGATGAGGTTTTAATGGCAGCTGTATGAATTGTGGGTAAATGGAAGCAATGGTCTAGTGCTATATGGGTGACACGAGTCCCGTGCTGGCATAAGCTTGGATGGACTGGCACTTAAAAAGGACTGGAGGTTAAAATGTGAAGAGTGGTGGGTTTAGAGCAGGGGTGCCCAAATGGTAGACAGATGTTGTAGAAAATTAACTCCCATGATGCTTTGCATGTCTTTAGAATGCTTTAGAATGACAAAGCAGTATGGAAGCTGTAGTTTTATGACAGCTTGGTAATCTACCTTTTGGGTACCCCTGGTTTAGAGGGTTGACTGGTAGATAAAAAGCTACAATGTAACACAATTTAACAAACATATTAGCCACAAGCCTATGCTAGCTCCATACATAGCACATTTCTTTCAAGGGTTCACTGAAGTTTAGTATCTGTTATTTGACTCCTGTTGTCTTAGAGCTCTAGGACACATATACAATCCCCTCACCTACCCTATTACACAGTACTGATAATCACTTACCTCCTCTGACTAACTCATTAGGAGTTATTTAGCGCATCTTCAGATGATGTATTAGAAAAGCACTTTGTGTTCCCGGCAAATTGATGATTTCTTTCATGTTCTGTTCACCCTGCTAATATTTTGCTCCTGGCTCAGTTGGATTGTAAACAGTTTTAATAAACACTCTGAAATAATCATATATCTGCTTCTTTATTTATGTCAAAGAGCCGGAGTTATTTGAGTACATTTTCGGAGATGGAGCTGCTTTCACTGGAATGAGCATACAGCGAGAGAGAGACTACTTTGTCTGAATGAATAAAATCAGATGTGCTCTATATGAGAAAAGTAATTGTCTGGAAGACACCTGTACGCATTAAGGCTCAGGTGACTACACCATTGATTGATGGTGGTGCTAATGAATTAGCAGACAGTGTACATGGCAGCTTGAGCTGCCAACGGCGTAGTGAGAAAGATCCCACAGTCAGATATTTTTATTGACTGCACTTCCATAGAGGTCAGTAATAATGGATAATTAAAGGGGTATGGTGGGAAGGCTAACAATTTATTTTAACCCCTTAAGAATAAGATACATTACGCCTTAAGAGACACAATCTGGTCCATAAAAACGAAATGCTAGTATGAAATGCCTGGCTTATTTTGCATTTGCAACTGTATACAGCCCTACATTTACTACATGAGTGTGACATTCTATTTTGATAAAAGTCTGTTTTTCTATGATATAACAGTACATTATTGATCCTTAAATATGTTTTTTTTTTATTATTCTGTATTACTAATGGATTTCCTTTTTAAGCAATTTTGAGCTTTTGACAACTTTTTTTTAGATTGACAATAACCCATTCAAGACCACCAATATGTTGGGACTGTGATAGTCTTAGCAAACAACGATAGTGAAGCTCTGCATTTAACATCCTGCAGAAACTCCCACAACTCCCAGGTACTGACTAAAGCTAGGAAGATACTTCACCTCATTTATTCTTGCATTGCTACCATATTATCATGTGTTACTATAGAATTGTTTCCAATTGTGCCTGTAGTTTGCCACTGTGCATGCAGTTTTTATCATTGTCATTTAATGTTTCTGACCAATATTTCATGTACACAGTTATTAATATTTTGGGTGTTAGAATGTGATTGCTAAACTTTTCAATTGTATACAACACATGGCTACTCTACCCTCCTCCCCTGCTCTCCCATCCCTTCCACTCTCCCGCTCTCCCCCTCCTATTTACTATGCTCCTCCTGGCTGTAAATACCTTCATATAACTGTTCTATCTCTATCTCTGTTCTTCAGGCCTCACCTCACTCTCATACTCACAGATAAACAGCAATAGTGAAGCTCTGTATTTTTCTCACCACTTCCCAGCCACCCAGGTTCACCCTAAATATATAGCATGCTCCTCCAGCTGTTTGAGATTCTCACTCATTTACCTCTTCATTCCCTTTGTATCTTACCAATAGCTGCTTCTCTCTGTTAACTCTTTTAGCCATCGCCTCCAAACTTCCCTTGCTACCTCTTGTCTCAAATCCCCATTGTATCCTTTAGATTGTAAGCTCACAGGCTATCTAGCTCAGCACTTTGTATAAAAAAGCTCCAATGGCTAGATATCAGCTTACGGGCAGGGCTCTCTCTACCTCTTGTAGTTGTCTGTGTATATTGTACATCTCCACTAATTGTATAGCGCTGCGGAATATGTTGGCGCTTTATAAATACCAGTGAGTACGTGTGCGTAGATAAATGTGTGCCTGTGTATTTGAGTCTGTGTGTGTGTATGTGTCTATCTAAGAAATGTGTGTGCATGAGTCAGTGTGTGTATATGAATCTGTGTGTATATGATTGTGTGTATTTATGATTATGTGACTGTGTTTGAATGTGTGTGTGGGTGAATATGAGTGTTTGTAAGTCTGTGAGTGTATTTGTATGTCTGTGTATGTGTGTTTATCAATGTGGATATGAATATATTTGTGCAATATGAATGTGTATATGAATGTCAGTATGTGTGTGTGAATGCCCTAACAAAAGGGAATGGGGGTGGTGCAGATTGAGACACATATATATTTTTACAGTTTGGGGACAAAGGGTGTCAAAATATATTTCCACCCTGTGTGCCATGTATCTAGATATGCCTCTGATACTACTCCTTCCACTTCGAATCCATAAACCAGCTTTCAAATTTATATCAGTTGAAATCATTCACCACCCTCCTCTAATTAAATCTCATTCTAACTATAAAAAAACTGGGATAAGAAAAGGGCATTTAAAGCATTTAAATCAGAAAAATCAGAGGTATCCTATTTAAGATATAAGGAAGCCAATAACGCTTGCAAAAAGGCAATTAGAGTGGCTAAACTAGAAAATGAGAAATTGATAGCTAAAGAATGCAAAACCAACCCCCAACATTTTTTCAATTACATCAATTCTAAAAAAAAAACAAAAAATGAAAGTGTAGGTACACTGGAAACAGAGTTGGGTTTATTAGCTAATGAAGACCAGGAAAAAGCAGAATTTTTAAATAACTATTTTTCTTCAGTATATATTAATGAGGATCCTATGGCAAGAGATATGCAAATGATTGCTGCAAATAACTTGTGATTGGATAACTCGAAACAAGGTGCTACAGCTATTAAAGAAAATTAATGTAAATAAAGCTCTGGGGCCTGATGGTATTCACCCACGAGTACTTAAGGAGCTAAGTGGGGAAATAAGTGAACTTCTGTATTTAATTTTTCAAGACTCTTTTATTTCATATGTTGTACCAAAGGATTGGAGGAAGGCAGATGGTGTTCCTATATTTAAAAGGGGTTCAAAATCCTTGCCTGGAAATTATAGACCTGTGAGTTTAACTTCTGTAACTGGGAAAATATTTGAAGGGATATTAAGGGATAATATTCAGGAATTCATTGGGAAGAACTTTGTTATTAGCAATAATCAGCATGGTTTTATGAAACATAGGTCATGTCAAACTAACCTAATTGCATTCTACAAAGAAGTAAGTAGAAGTATAGATCAGGGTGTTGCAGTGGATGTGATCTACTTGGATTTTGCCAAGGCATTTGATACGGTTCCTCCCAATAAGTTAGTCTTCAAACTAAAAGAAATTGGTCTAGATGAATATTCTTGTTCTTGGGTAGAACATTGGCTTAAGGATAGAGTACAACGAGTTGTAATTAATGGTAAATTTTCAGGCTGGACAAAAGTGGTAAGTGGTGTCCCTCAGGGTTCTGTTTTGGAACCACTTCTATTTAACATATTTATAAATGATCTTGAAATAGGCATTGAAAGCCATGTATCAGTGTTTGCAGATGACACAAAACTTGTAAAGTAATAAAATGTGAGCAGGATATAGTTTTGCTGCAGAGGGATTTGGATAGATTGGGGGACTGGGCACTAAAATGGCAGATGAAATTTAACGTAGAGAAATGCAAAGTTATGCACTTCCTGGTTAAGAATGCACAACCAACGTACACACTAAATGGTAGTGAATTAGGGATAACCACACACGAGAAGGATTTGGGACTTGTTATAGACAGCAAATTAGGCAGCAATATGCAATATCAATCTGCAATTGCTAAGGCCAGTAAGGTTTTGTCATGTATAAATAGGGGTATAAATTCTCGAGATGAAAATATAATTTTACCTCTTTATAAATTACTTGTAAGACCACACCTTGAATATATTGTGCAATTTTGGGCGCCTGTTCTAAAGAAAGATATCATGGCACTAGAAAAAGTCCAGAGAAGAGCTACAAAATTGATAAAATGAATGGAGCATTTTAGTTATGAAGAAAGGTTAAAAAAAAATTAAACTGTTTAGTTTGGAAAAACGGCGCCTGAGAGGGGATATGATAACTTTATACAAATATATCGGGGCCAGTACAAACCTTTATCTGGAAATCTATTCATTAACAGGGCTATACATAGGACATGAGGTCACACATTTAGGCTGGAAGAAAGTAGATTTCATCTACAGCAAAGAACAGGTTTTTTTTACAGTAAGAGCAATAAGGATATGGAATTCTCTGCCTGAAGAGGTGGTTTGTCAGAGTCACTACAGATGTTTAAACTGCAATTGGATAAATACTTACAAAAACATAACATACAGGGATATAATTTCTAATTAGTGGGGTAATAGCTGCTTGATCCAAGGAGACATCTGACTGCTATTTTGGTGTCAAGAAGGATTTTTTTTCCTAGTTTGTGGCAAAATTGGAAGCGCTTCAGACTAGGTTTTTTTGCCTTCATTTGGATCAACAGCAACAACATATGTGAGGAAGGCTGAACTTGATGGACGCAAGTCTCTTTTCAGCTATGTAACTATGTGACTATGATATTTAAATGTCTCATGTAATGGAGCTGTTTGCTGTCTACCTAAGCAACAAATTTTTAAATTAACATATTTTATTCCACCATTAAGTGGACCCATTGTAGGTCGTTGTCAAGCTGTTTGAGGTACAAAACTTTGGTAATCATCACAAGGTGATCTTTGAACTTGACCTTGCTTAGTATGCTGACCTCTCCTACCCTCCTAATTTCACTCTGCATTCCCCCTTCTGCATGTGGCTTCTGTACTGTTGCTTGTGGCTTCAATTTTCACTTACATAATCCCTGACTTCCATAATTTACCTGACCTCTAGATTCCTCTGCTTTGTGACCTTACTTAGTTAACTCTAATTGCTAAAATATTTTTCTTTTATATTAACTCTCAAAATGATATAAGTCTAATTTAATCAATTTTTGAACTTTAATTTCTTCAAGCATGTGAAGCAGATTGAGTTTTTTCATAGTCGAATGTCAATCCTAATAAGGCATCTTGTTGGGAGAGGTAGAACATTGACGTTAGTCTGTCAACTTTGAAGGTCTTTGTATATTTTACAAAGACTGCTGAAGGTGACATTCCTCTCGATATGTGGTGCTCAGGGGTGAAACTGAAGGGAAATATACTTCTTGAAACTCTCCATTGTGGTCACTGCCATCTTCCATCTTACTTTTTGGGCTCATTGTGCTTTATCCACCAGAAGCCTGTGTCACACGACACTGCCTTTCCAGTATCTGATAATGCATATGCAGTTCACAACACAGGTTATATTTGTTAGCATCTTTGTGTTTCGGCTATATGTAAATTTTTGTGTTTAGTATTCTATTTAATAGATTCAGAGAAGGATCAGGGGCATAGGCCCACCTTGAAGAGAGAGTGCAGAAAAAAAGTTTTAAAAAAAAGGTATATCCATTTTCTGCCATCAATCATGGCAATTACTTCCATGTTTGCAACAGTTTCTTACTCACAATGGAGAATCTTCAGATTACCATACCTTCCGGTGTGATTACCATTACCCCAGCATCCCTGGTTCACTGATGCTGCTTGTACAGTAACTAAAGATTAATTCCAGTCAAAACAAAAGATTTAATACCCTAAATATGGCACACAAATGTTGAAGGTCATATAGTTCTTTTTAAATAAATGGATGAGAAAGAAGTTGGTCATATGAAGAATGCTCGCTATGGTTACTGGGATTCTCTACATCCTTGGATCCCAATCTAGTCCTCATGGTGCACTAAGAGTCAAGGATGCAGATATTTCAAATTACTGTTCCAATGGATAAATTGACAAAACCTGGACCACTGATGTCCCTTGAGGACTGAGTTAGGAATCACTCATTTACAGAACATAAGTGAAAGTATCGGAGAGTGCCAGGTGCAGGTTGTGGTCTCTACCCAGTGATGCAAAGGTTAAGAAAAGATAAGACAAAGATTAAGAGGTCTGTGAGACATATCTCACAGTCTTCAAAAACCTGGAAGCAAAAGAAGACAGAGAAATTAGAAGAGAGGGGGAGATTTTACAGATATATCTTTTTTCTTAGTGTGGAGAAAAAGGTTATCTTAAGTGTTTATAGCAGAAAAGAACACATATTTCAGGATAAACTTTAAATAAGACAAAAATAATCTAATCTAATACTGGAAAGTTTTCCAGGAAATTAATGCTGTATTGCTGGATTAAAATCTTATTTTTGCTTTATGATTCTTTATAAATGTCATTGCTATAAACTTGGCAAAATTATAGATAAAAACCTTTGCATCTAATTTTCTGTACATTTTTGGTGCAATTTATTAAATCAGCTTTTTTGCACTTTATTTTTGAATATACACCATTGCACTGTCATTTTTGAATATACACCATTGTTTTCCCTGTAATGCAACGCATAACTGATAGAAAAGTGACAGAATATTTTTCAGCACTGTAAATTTGGAAGTCTTGTAAAAATTAAACTTTCTGAGAAAACTGGCAGAATTTACTATAAAGAAGAGATCACTTAGCCGCGATCGCAAATGGCCGCTTGCTAACAGAGCTCTGATCTCGAAGACGGGCAATCCATAGCCATCAGACATACAAAGCAACATGGGACACCCCAAAAGAATGTCTAATGCCTCCCAACAGGCAGGCAAACAATATGGATCGAAAATGGGAGCGCTGACTGAATATTTTAAAGATCACGCCGATCAACAAACAGAAGCCACAGGCCCCAATATGGCGCCGGACGAACAGGCGGAACATTCGCAATCGCCACATGCCAGCCCAGCAGCATCTGAGAACCTGTCACAGGACCAGGACTGGGACAGAGATAAGGACCTGAGGGAGATCCTCAGAAATCTCCTCTCCAAACAGGACCTGGCTACCATGCTTCAAAAACTGGAGGTGACGTTCCAAAAAAAGATGGACGACATCTCCTCAGAAGTAACACAGGTCAGTGAATGGGTTAACTCACTAGAAAATGATCAGGACTATATAGTCACACAAATGCAGAATCTGCAAAGCACAGTGTCAGCACATAACGCCCAAATGGCGACAATGTACAGAACGCTAGATGATTTAGATAATAGAGAACGCTAGATGATTTAGATAATAGAGGGCGCAGAAATAATTTAAGAATTAAAGGCCTCCCAGAAAAGGATGGGGAAGATCTAACAGCAACCCACCATGAATTATTTAATCTTAGACTTCAAAGAGAGGTGACGATGCAGATCATATTGGACAGGGCCCACAGGGCGCTAAGGCCCAGAAACCCCACAGCAGACGTACCCAGAGACGTAGTATGCAGGCAACACTACTACTCTCTTAAAGAGGACATACTCAGAAGTATCTGCCAAACCACGCAACCCCTTCTATTCCACGGGGCACCAGTGCAAATCTTCCTGAGATCTATCTTGGATGACTTTTACAAGCAAGGCGAACAATGAAACCCCTCACGGACTTATTACGATCCAGAAACATAAGATACCGATGGGGGTTCACCCTGGCCCTCACAGCTACACATAATGGAACTACTGAGACTCTATCCTCCGCGGAGGACGTACAAGTATTCACCTCGGCTTTAAACTTACCAGACGTATACCTTTCAGATTGTTATGACTTGCTACAACCCTCACAACACATGCAAACAACACACAGGCAAAGAGGACAGACCCCATCTAAACGTAGAAGAAACGATCAAGTAACTCACCAAGGAGGATCCAGACCGAGGGCGGGTCCCTCTTCCAATGAAGAGACCTAAATCATTAAACGCCGACCGCCAGCTGAGAACACACTACCCCAAATGATAACCGCAAAGCCAGGCTTTATGGAACTGGCACACCAACCAAAGATCCAGAGACTAGACCACAGAGACTGAACTACAAGATTTCACCCTGGAGACATGAAGCCAAAACATCACATGGAAAACTACAAATATAGACTTTCTTCACGATAATCTGATAATGCCCTCGACCATCAACTCTCTGGAGTGATCCACTACACTAACAAACTCCCTCGATGATACCTGCTCCAAACCAAAAGACCCAATTTCACCCTCATGGAAGATGAAATACAGGGGCACGGGGCAACGATACTTCGGAGGGGTATGCAATATGTATGTTGTATTATAGACACATGTGTACAAAAGGGCAATGTTGACAGTCATACGGCTCCCCTCACCTTCCCAACCCCCTCCAATCCTCTCCCTCACCCAACAACCTAACCCCCATCTATTCTCATAACTATGCTAAGGTTGCGATGTATATCTCCCAAAAATAAACCACCACTCCCGATTCCTTCCCCCCCCCCCACCAATAGCCCTTCTCCACCCTCACAACAAACTCAGGAGACACAACACTGGTCAACTGAAAGCATAAATTATGCACGAAATATATTAAATGGGAACACAATGTATACTATTGTTATGTCACAAGAGGTTTGAATTTGGAACTCAACTGCAGCTTGTAAAACTCCCTAATTTTAATGGCAGAAAGAGAGAGAACTCCTTTAGATCAAGCAGGTTACTGTAGCTTTAAAGCAGGGTGGAGGATGCAGGCAGTTAGCGGTAAAGATAAGGCTTTAATGATTGCAATAATATTTAGTAAATGTAGGTTATAGCAAGCAGGTAACATTTCATTAGCAAAGTAAACTATCAGAGATATAAGTAAATTGTATACTTAAGATTGATGGGAGTTGTCCTCCATGAATCAGAATAGATTGAGTCCGAAGGATGTTTAACATGAAACAGTCCGGTTTCCAGCAAACAAGTAGTGATCAAGTAAATCCAATACACGGTCCGTGGTCAGAGGGAAATGAGAAGGCAGAAGTCTGTTAGAACAGTCCAAGGTTCGGTACACGTTAGGAACGAAGAAAAGCCTAGCCGGCGTTGAATGCGGAAGTAACATCCAGAAATCACCAAGCACTTTGATTCTGGCGTGGTCTCTCTATAAAGCGTGAGAGAGCCGCGTCAGAAAGGGGGCGGAGCTGGTTCCGCATACCGGAAATGCCGGAACGGAGCCGAAAAGGATAAGGCCTGACAACTATGTTATTTACACTGGTTATACGGGAAATTGTATATGAGAGGGGAGGGATGTCTACAACAAGTCATACTGTAAAGCCGAGCAAGTAATTGAGATGCAAACTCTCCCACGAGGCACTGCCTCCGCTCAGGAGGACGATCAGGGCCTAGTCCTAAAATCCTAACAATCACGTAGAGGCTGGCGGCCTCCGCTCTCTCCCAGAATTTAACACATAGTGCTGGTTCACACCACTAGCACACAATTTTATTAGTCTCACAAATATGATCACTAAGCCTGATCCACCACCTACTTTTGGTAATCACACGCAGGATTGCCTGTCTCTGGAGAGACGCACTGTAGAAAACCCCATTTAACCCCACTTCACAAAAGTGAAGATTCAATAACGGACATCCATTGCCCAAGCGGTGCCCATACAACTCCCCAGAGGCCTTAGAGCCATCTAGGGAAAAGCCACCGACTAACAAAGTCGTCTTTCCCTTATACCAAATGTCTCAGTTTCTTGCTCCACCTGCATAAATACAATATTGTACATAGTTTATTTGTTATTGGTTATTATTCTCTGGTACACCGAGCTAAAGTGACAGAACACGCTCTAACACTCATAATGGCAAACCTCACTATAGTCACACTCAATGTCAGGGGACTCAACTCCCCAACAAAACGATCACTAACACTCCACAAACTCCACAAACTGAAAGCAGACTTGCCGTTTATTCAGGAGACCCACCTGGAGGCAGACTCCACTATCACTATCCACAATAGACACAACCCCACGGGATATTTCAGCTCCTATACAGATGCCAAAACTAGAGGAGTGGCCATCCTCGAAAGGGGAACACACCCCATACACGCACACAAACCAATACACAGACCCAAGCGGTAGGCTACTCATAATCAAAGGCAAAATTGGCAACATGATAGTGACATTTGCAAATATATACTTAGCAAACACCAAACAAAGCACACTCCTACGCAAGTACCTCAACATAATCGAAAAGCATGTAGAAGGCATTTTAATATTGGGAGGTGATTTAAACATGTCCCTTGACTCAACTCCAACACCCGAATTAAGATGTCCAAACTGTTAGACAAAACGTAGCTGTTCGACTGCTGGAGAACTGTACACCCACAGAGGCGAGATTATTCTTTTTACTCAGCGGTCAAACATACATACTCTCGACTGGACATGCTATTCATCCCACACAGACATCTACATCTTATTCAATTATGTGAATATGGCCCAATCACCTGGTCAGATCATGCCCCCATTACTTTAGTTATTCAAATCCCAACCCTGACACCCAACAGTTTTCAATGGAAACTTAATGACACCCTGCTGAACAACCCAATCACGGTCAAAACACTTGCAACTACATTAAAACACTGCTTTGAGGACAACACATCACCGTCCATATCCCTGACAATAACCTGGGAAGCCCACAAATCAGTAGTGAGAGGGCATATACCTCTTGCATGACATCTGCCAAATTGAACAGACACATAAAAATAACCTTTCTCTAGACCTCTACAAACAGCTAGTTGACAAACACACAACTCTACAGACCCTATTAAACTCCAAAATCAAAAGAATACTCACACGTACCAAATACTCCTACACTCAGGGAGGAAAATGCGGGCGGATGCTAGCTAAAGCCCTTCAACAGAGCAAATACCGCACATACATAACTACAATCAAACAACGAGACTGCTCCCAACCATATTTGAAGAATTCCACGCCTTTTACACAAACCTGTATAACCTTAGACAGGTGCCACCACAGCCAGAAGACATAGCCCGTTTCCTCTCTAACCGGATCACACAAACAATCCCCAGAAACATCAGACAATCAATAGAAGGACCCCTAACGAACGAAGAATTTGGAAAGGTGGTTAAAAACCTCCCACTAGGCAAGAGCCCGGGGCCTGATGGCTTCACTGCTAAATATTACAAAACCTTTACAGACTTGCTGCGCAAACCCTTTGTCATTGCTTTTAACTCACTCATCTGAGAACATAAACTTCCAGTTGAGTCCCTAGAAGCTCACATCACGCTAATTCCCAAACCCAGAAAGGACCCTGAGGATTGTGGGAGTTATCGCCCAATTTCCCTAATAAACTGTGACCTAAAAATATTCACTAAGATCCTGGCCAACCGCCTTAAACCACTACTAAGAGGACTGATACACCCGGATAAGTCGGGGTTTGTGCCGGGTAGGGAGGCCTAGAATAATACAATGAAAATCCTAAGCTTAATACACATAGCTAAGGGAGAAAGACCCCAGAGCCTCATTTTAACCATAGATGCTGTGAAGAATCCCCCTCCATTCATTCGGTACTTTCCCTTCCTGCTACTTTATTCATGCATTTATTACTGTGACGAAGTGCCCTTCGCCACTTGTGCCTGGAGAGGACTGCTTGCACGCCTCTTGCCCTGTGACTATGGACCCTGGGAGATTTGGCCCGTTCAATTCAGTATGATAGGAGTTATGTATTTTTGTATCCTTTTGTGTTTTACTGGGAACATGTGCTTAATGGAATCTGCCTCTATCCCTGGATAATTGGATTATTTCCCCCATTGTCTCCAGGATAGAGGACTCTGTAAAACCGGTTTGGACCAGATAGCCATGCTGCCAGTCAAGCCCCAAAAGATACTTTACTAACTTCTGAACCCCTGGTCTGATTCATGCCATTTTTTGATAAGTTGTTTCCCTGAATGGATTGATTGTGAATATATATTTTTTAAGTGAATGTGATGTATATTTTAGAAGTTATGAATATGCTGTAAAAACTGTATTTTTCCTGCCTGTGATACTTGCATCTTCTATTGTATAAGATAATTGAATCACAGGCAGAGGGGAGGATTTTGTGTGGGCTGTAACCTCTGTTTTATTGGCTACTGTAGATAACGTGTGTGTCCCTCCCCTGCATGGGAGCAGGGCATAAAATAAACTGTAGCTTGAATACCTGTTGTTGTTACTTCCAGTAAAGTCTTGTTCCAGCATTAAGCTTTGGCTCATGTGTGGATTATTTGGCGATTCCAGGGATATTTCTACTTGTGGAATATTGGGGGATTTTCTTTTATGGGAAGAAGGGAATGCTTGACGGTGATACCCTATACTACCGTCACAGATGCCGAGAAGGCTTTTGATAGAGTGGACTGGTCCCTCCTCAAGGCCACAATGTGAACTCTGGGCTTTGGTCCAAATTGGATGGACTGGCTCGCAGCCATCTATTCAAACCCGGGGACGAGAATACGGGTGAACGGCCAGTTATCAGACACTATACGAATAACCAACGGTACAAGACAAAGCTGTCCCCTCTCCCCGCTCCTATTCATCCTCACCATGGAACCATTCTTACAAGGGATAAGAGATAACCCAAACATATCTGGCCTTAAAGTAGCAGAGCAGGAATATAAGGTCTCTGCTTTCGCAGACAACCTACTGTTCACATTATTCAACCCAGAGTCTTCACTACAACACTTAGCACAAGAAATAGATGCATATAATCTAGTCTCCAACTACAAGGTAAACATGAGTAAGAGCGAAATATTGCCACTGAATGTGTACAATGAAACACAAACGGCGCTACGCACAACTTACCCCTTCCACTGGCCCACAGGGTCAAATATTTGGGAGTCCAACTCAGAACCACATTGTCACACCTGTACATCCTTAATTACATGACCCTTCTAGATAAAGTAAATACGGAACTGAAATCATGGAACAAACCACAATTCGTCTGGTTATGCAGAATCCATATCTTAAAGATGATGATTCTCCCTAAGTTTCTGTACATAATGCAAACCTTACCTATCAAAATCCCAAAGCCCTTCTTCTCCCTCTCTAGGAGACTGTTCACTAACTTTATATGGACAGCAAAACCCCAGAGACTACAATACGAGGGCCTATTAAATAGCAAACAGTGGGGAGGCCATCATCCTCACAAGGATTTATGAATGGTCGTATCCACAAAACACAGCCCAATGGGTACGGATTGAGGTGAGCTTCTTTACACTGCCAATATACACCATACCCTGGCTAGGCAGAAGGACAGACCTAGAGACACATCTAGTAGCACCACACCCCACAATAACTCACACATTGAAATTATGGTCAACCACCAGGAAAGACAAATATATTCCACCATACCACTCACCACTCTACCCTCTCCCCCAAGGCACTGACCCCAGAGCTTTTCAGAATTTCCCCAAACAGGCACATATGGGAGATGTCCTAAACAACCAAGGGGTCATCCCTTTTGAACAGCTGCTACCCACAGAGACTCAAACGAGGCTAACACAACTCAGACACTCCCAGCTAAGACACTTTATAAGCTTGGACCCACCACTCTTACATGGACATAGAACTCACACTCTGTACAAGACCCAATGCGCCCAGCACACCATCCAGAGGGGCCACATTTCCTCCTTCTACAAACAATTATGCCAACGCACCAAAGAAAACTTACCAACCTACACAACCCACTGGGAAAAAGAACTAGAGATACAAATCCAAGCCAAAGAGTGGCACAGAATATTCACCAACATCTTCCACACATCTTAAAGCAACAGCACACATGAGAGCAATTACAAACGAATAGCTAGATGGCACTACGCACCATCCTGCATTAACAGATTCTTCCCCAACACATAGAAGATTTGTTGGAGGTGTAAAAGTACAGAAGGAACCGCAAGCCACATATGGTGGCTGTGCCCGATAATACGTAAATATTGGACGCAGATAACTGACATTATACACACTATCACAGGACACAGACTACCCCAAGACCCTAAGGTCCTGCTATTTCTGCTGTACCCCCATCCCCTACCCAAACACACACGCATATTGACCTTCTAACGGCAGCAAATGCCGTCATTCCAACAAAATGGAAACAAACCACACCCCCATCAATCAGAGCCTGGATAGTAGACGCTGTTAGAGAAATGGAGGAATTATCATACTTCTTCTCGCTCAAGTATGACGAGTATGTGGCCACATGGACACCATGGTTGACATTCATACAAAAGTAAGACCAAGACTATAACGTAACCCTCCCACCCCAAGGAGTCAAGACCAACCACAAGAAACAACAAACCTAAACTCTCAGTTGGCTTTCTTGGATAATCTCTCCACAAGTGGTAAGATGACGGATATACAATAGGATCCCCCTAACTCCAAACACTTGAATACAGATACACAAGGGCAAACACTATACACACACAAAGCACCAAAATCTCCATGAGAGATAACAAGGAGACCTGACTCATGCCTTTTTAAGGGGGTGATTGCATACCTTAATAAACTGAACTGACCCCAAGAAATGAATGTATGAGGTAACAACGCACAACGCTGATGATGTTCTGCACTACGGCTGTGCCCACCATTGTTACAATGAAGTATTAATTCTCCTCCTTTTTTGTTAACAATACCCCACCCCCAGAAATGTTGAAATGTTCTTTTCATACTAACAAAACAAATGTAGTATCGTACTCAAATAACTGCTAAAGCATTCTTTTCGTACTGCAGAACAAATGTTGTAATTCTGAATATCATTCAATAAATCTTTTAAAACTCAAAAAAAAAAGAAGAGATCACTTTAATATATACAATTAAAATAATGAAGCAATTTAGCATCACTTTTCAGAATATCTTTTGTAGCAATACTGCCTGCTGCAATGTACATTAAATCACATTGTTAATAATAAATTACAAACTACTAAAGAATGTTCATTTAAACATTTAAAGACAGTCTTGTTCTTGAGTCTACCATGATGGCATTGGCAGGCTTAGGAAAAAAAAAAAAAAAAAAATAACACAGCCTCTCCTGTCTGCTCTTGGGTTGAAGTACAGATAAATTCTTGTTTAGAAGAAAAAATTGAAATGGTTTTATTAGGGTTTTTTGTCATATGAAGGATCAGAAAATAGATTTACTTAGAAAGGTTGAATTTGAGCACCTATTTAACCTCAGTGACTTCTGCACATATGAGCACATGCTTATTTAAGGAAGCCTAGACTGAGGTTCCTGCTTGATCACACTCCTTTGTAATCCACACATGATTGCTACATGAGTTTCAGATAAAATGGTAAATAACAATAAGCATTACTGGTTCTCTAAAAAAAAACTCCAGTGTAATTGGATGGTCAGAGTCATACTGATGTAGCAATTTAAGGCATTAGTGGTTTAATAAGGTCATTTCACATGGGAGCTGGTCATCTGTTCAGTAGAAGAATACAGCTAGAAATACAATGTGTCTATTATATTAAAGGGAAAAAATTCTGCAAAATGTAGACATTGTTAAGAAAAACATCCCTCGTTGAAACAGAGTACATCATGAACCGATTTAATACTTTATCACAGGACACAGGAGAAAAAACAAAACAAAGCAAAAATCTGGCCAAAATTACGGTGAATAAATAATAAACCTGCAAACTATCGAACATTATTAAAGCAATAAAAAGGAGCACTCTTGGAACTGGAACTGATTAATCTCATTTAAGTGGCTATAGTGTCTGGAGTTCCCTGTTACTGACATTTAGTACAGTGTTTTTTTGAGGGTTTCATTCTAAATGAGCACCCCCAGCAGCCCACCCCTTTGTGCTGCAACCATAGGTGACAGTGATTTGCTAAGAGTGTCAGCTGTCTACTTTCAACCTATCATTGGTACGAATTAGTATGGGATAATGGATAATAGGCCCAATGATTAGACACAATTCTGACCAAGCTGTGTGGAGAGAAATGAAATGTTCTACACTATACTATGGCTTTAGTCCCCATGAGTCCTTTCAACTTGAAGTCCCTATTAACTAATGCTCTTTTAGATAATCTGTCATACACTATAAGGTGTCTCTTTTTCACAGCATAAAGCTATTTGGACCCATTCTCTTTAATATTTTTATTAGTGATATTGCAGAAGGTAAGGTTTGTCTTTTTGCTGATGATACTAAGATATGTAACAGGGTTGATGTTCCAGGAGGGATAAGCCAAATGGCAAATGATTTAGGTAAACTAGAAAAATGATCAGAGCTGTGGCAACTGACATTTAACGTGGATAAGTGCAAGATAATGCATCTTGGATGTAAAAACCTCAACATCTGAGGAAAGGGATTCAGGGGTGATTATTTCTGATTACTTAAAGGTAGGCAGACAATGTAATAAAGCAGCAGGAAATGCTAGCAGAATGCTTGGTTGTAAAGGGAGAGGTATTAGCAGTAGAAAGAGGGAAGTGCTCATGCCATTGTACAGAACACTGGTGAGACCTCACTTGGAGTATTGTATCTGCAGAAGGATATTGATACCTTAGAGAGTTCAGAGAAGGGCTACTAAACTGGTTAATGGATTGCAGGATAAAACTTACCAGGAAAGTGTGATGGTAGTAGTCAGTATCACCGTCTAGTATTCCTTTTCCCAATAACAGAATAACTCCAATAATCCACAAGAAGAAATATCACTGTAATCGCCAAATAATCCACACATGAGCCAAGGCTTAATGCTGGAACAAGACTGACTTTACTGGCACACAGGGCGCACAATTTATGCAACACAAAACTCCTCCTCTGGGCCAGGCTAGATAATTGGGTTTGAGCAACATGCTAACCCAATTATCTGCTGGCCAGAAAATTTACAGTTTTTACAATTTTTTTTAAACAATACTTTCCACATCACATATAAATATAAACTTTACATCCCTGGGTAGCTGATGGTCTGGGGAGCAACATACTTAAATTCCAAGAAAATCCGTGCGGTAGTTTTCGTGTGGCGTCGTGTGGAAGTTTGACCGGCTCACAGCATGCTGGTATCCGATTTGGAGTTCCATGAAATTGGGGCTAAGAGCCGGTCTCTGTTCGCGTCTACTTACACGAAAACTACCAGGGTTAAGATGTCGAGAGTTTGTGGAAAGTGTTCCCCTCATTCGGTAGATTGAATTTCCTGAACGCCGTTTGTGTCAAGTTCATGGAAATAAGTCAGGCGGGACTTCCATGGGGGACCGGGTCATGCTGGAGGGCTATGCCGAAAATAGTTCCAGGCGTTCGACGCCTAAGTCTCGCTGACTAGCCGTTCGGGAGTTTAAGATGTCCGCCATCCATTGTTCTTTGCCACGTGTTCGGCTCCCGAAATGGCGGCCACTCGGGAACTCTCAATTAACTTGCAGTTTCACACGATTCTAAGTTCTAATTGCTACCCAGGGTGGTCCTCGTTCGGTAAAATAGCTATTTTACCTAACAAGGGATTTGGACGCACTGAAAATAATGAATGCACTAGTAATACAGGTAATAAATCTCACGAATACAATAGCAGGGAGGGAAATAGTCGAATGAATTGAGGATGATTCTTCACAGAAAGGTTAAAGGATCTTAACATGTATAGCTTGGAGGAAAGACGAGATGGGGGGATATGATAGAAACATTTAAATACATAAAGGGAATCAACATAGTGAAGGAGGAGACTATAGTTAAATGAAGAAACACTACCACAACAAGAGGACAAGAGGACAGTCTTAAATTAGAGGGGCAAGAGTTTAAAAATAATATCCGGAAGTATTACTTTACTGAGAGGGTAGTGGATGCATGGAATAGCCTTCCAGCTGAAGTTGTAGAGGTTAACACAGTGAGGGAGTTTAAGCATGCATGGGATAGGCATAAGGATATCCTAGCTATAAGATAAGGCTAGGGACTAATAAAAGTATTTAGAAAATTGGGCAGACTAGATGGATAGCCGAATGATTCTTATTTGCCTTCACATTCTATGTTAATCTATGTTAATATATAAAACTAATATATTCTTAATGCTATTTATATATATATATATATATATATATATATATATATATAGCTATATATATATATATATATATATATATAATTGTGTTAGGGGCAAAAAGTCTGCATATGGAGTAAGAGATAAGAGTAGTTTAGAATACAAGAGCAAGTCAGTTGTGATGTGCTGGAACCGACAATGCGGTATGGCCTGTAAATAAAAGGGGACCCACCCAAGGGTAAAGGGAGGAAAAAGGAGGATATGTTGAGTAGTAGGAGTGGAGGGAGGGCCATGCAAATCGCTTAGACCACAAATGGTGTGGGGTAAGGAAGGGATCCCTTTAAGTAGGGAAAACAGCCTTAAAACATATAAACATATATACAATTTCTTTATTTAAATGTAATTTTAAGTACATTTCATAGCTGCACAGATACTTTAAAAAAATAGAACATTGTTTCTTTGAATTGGGATATTTACATTTTAGAAATATAGTTAAATTATTTATTTATTTGTTATATTTTCTATGCTCATTTATCTCACTTTTTATCTCGGTAGCATTGGTATATTTGCTGTATTGATTTTTTGTCATGTAATGTGCAAATAAGTAAAATTAAAATGAGCTATTATTGTAATTTTTTTCACACACTGTTAATTTTTATGATTAGTTTTCTATTGCAGCTGGTTAGAACATGCCTTTCATTGGTAGTGCAAATAAATGACTGCCTACTGCTCAACATGTATCAGTCCTACATGGTGATGGCATCCAGACAATTTGATAAAACTGAAGGAAGAATTGATTTAACCAAAATACATAGAACTACAGCAAAAGAACTAGATGCACTTGATTTTAGGAGGAAATTCACCAAACCCAGGGTCAAAGTCAAGCTCACCAACAAAAAAGTAAATTTGTTGCATCATCACATTCAAGGACCTGACCTGACCTCCAGCCCACTGAGATTCTGCACTTTTCAGCATTGTTTGGCCATCCAGAATAATCAGGAGCAAATCTGAGAATCAGCAAATATTCCTCTGGCACAGCGTGTAACGCTCAACATGATTGTCCTAAAAGAATTACATCCCCATTAATAATCTGTAGCAAAAACTCACAGATTATGCCTTGAGTGTTCAAAAGTTGAATATTTGCAGTGTTGCAGAATATTTGTCAAAAGTGCAACCACGATTTCCGTTGCATGCTTTTCATACGTCGGGCTGTATAAGCACCATAATCACTGTAGTGGTTATGTTGCCAAGAGTCCACACTGACTCTATCCCATGGCAGGTTTGATCAGTTTGACATGAATCCACCGGACCTTCTGCTGTATCAATTTCTACTTTACCTAAAGCAAAGCTCCTCTTACACATTATACAAGCCAATTTCATCCATATTGGTGTCGGAATGTGGATGGACACTTTCAGAAAAGGTGGCCAGACGAGAGGCACCTAAGAGGCACCTAAGTGGAACAAGGTAAGAGTCCATTTGAAAATGGTTACACAACTTGCCAGGGGACCATTTTTGCAATAACCACACACAAAAAATGCACATTGCCAGACACATACATGCATACATAAAGGCATACTTGCAGAAATACAAACAATTTGACCATTTTATCAGTCATTTTTATTTGCAACTGAATCCTCCATAACCTTGGACTGCAGGTCAGCCTATGGGCCCTAGCCTGAAATAGGGTTCTGTTTTGGGTAGGCCGACAATTAAAACTACTTTCCTTTCTGGTTTGGGATTGCCGTAGTTGCAAGGTTTTCGATACCCTTGTTTAAAAGGAGATTTAACATTTTTCTGACATGAGATGTCTCTCCATTGCCCTCTGTTAATGAAACTGGAAAATGCATTGTTTGCATAATCACAATATGCAAATTAGGATATTGCAAAGAAAGTTACCTGCTGCATCTATATGTATCTGTTTTTCCATAGTTTTTAAAGTTGTGATTATGTTTTATATTTGTGGCATTTAATGTTGCTTTTTATGCATGTTATGTAGTGATGTCGCGAACATAAAATTTTCGGTTCGCGAATGGCGAACCCGAACTTCCGCAAATGTTCGCGAACGGGCGAACCGCCATAGACTTCAATAGGCAGGCTAATTTTAAAACCCACAGGGACTCTTTCTGGCCACAATAGTGATGGAAAAGTTGTTTCAAGGGGACTAACACCTGGACTGTGGCATGCCAGAGGGGGATCCATGGCAAAACTCCCATGGAAAATTACATAGTTGATGCAGAGTCTGGTTTTAATCCATAAAGGGCATAAATCACCTAACATTCCTAAATTGTTTGGAATAACGTGCTTTAAAACATCAGGTATGATGTTGTATCGATCAGGTAGTGCAAGGGTTACGCCCGCTTCACAGTGACAGACCAAACTCCCGTTTAACGCACCGCAAACAAGCGCAAACAGTCCATTTGCACAACCGCAAACTCCCCATTTGCACAAGGTTGGATACCAAGCTAGCCATGTCCCGTTCCTTGTCCTCACTGATGTCATTGAAGGTCTCTTCCCCCACCCAGCCACGTACAACACCAAGGCCAAGGGTCCCCAAAAGGTGACAACAAGCCCCCTGGGACGCCTGCTGTGTTTGGTCTTCCACTTCCTCAAAGCCACCTTCCTCCTCTGACTCCCCTTCTTCAGACTCCTCTCTCTGCGTTGCCTCTCTCTGAGTTATTATAAGGTGTGTTAAGTAGTACTATTCCTATCAGTTTAATCCCTGTTATGTCCCCTATCAGGGGACGTGTATATGGCATAGATTTTAGGAACCGGGAGATGGAAAAAGATGCTTGGTCGGTCCTCCTACTTCAAATTTGGGGCACTGCACGTGCAATCTAATGTGCCACCAGATACGAGTGGTGTGTTAAGTAGTACTATTCTTATCAGTTTAATCCCAATGTCACGACTACTAGTGTGGTCCAGCACGCAGAAACTATGTAAACATATACATAGGCAAGAAAAGGAAAATAAAAGGACAGAGCGTGAACCAGACCTTAGAATGGCCGGACTAATACGCTAGAGACAGAGAATGGTCAAAGGGAAAGCCGAGGTCAAGGAAGCCAGAAAATACACAATACCGTTTACACAAGCCAAGTCAGGGAAACCAGAATTCAGAATACCCAGGGAAAAGCCAAGATCAGGATACCAGGACATCAGATTCACAATGATAAAGCACTCTCAGGAAACCAGGAACAGGAAACCACGACAGGGCAAGGTACTAGGGTGAGCTAGGGATTTAAATATCACGCGGCGGGCCGACAGCTGCGACACCCTGTTACGTGCCCCTCATCAGGCCTTTTTTAGTCGAATGTATCGCTGTGACGAGACCAATCTCGTCACTGTGCATTGGAGGAGCCTGGTTGCCCACCTGCTGCCTTTAGACTATGGCCCCATGTTGAAACGCTTAATTTTCCCCTGCGAAGACATGAAAGCCCGGTCATTCGGTGCTTGCCCTGTTTGAGCGGTGATACCCCAGATAACTATGCCATGGAGCCCATTCGTATAATGAAAGACTATGGGAAAGACTTGGAAATTGCCTCCATGGAAATTGAACTGTATGTGTGTGCTCTGAGCGCCATTCAGTAATAATGTGCGCTCAGATCTGAGCTATCTGGGGATATGTTGAATGTACCTGTTTTGTGCAATTGCTGCACAGTTACATGTTTTTATGTGCTTTATTGTCTTTTGCTGCCATGTGTTCAATGGAGTTTTGCCTCTGTCTTTGGAGATAATTGGATTACTTCCCAATTATCTCCAGGATAGAAGACTCTGTGGAACTGGTTTTGGGCAGAAAAGCCATGCTTCCTTTGGTCACAAAGGACTACGATCTATCTTTTGAACCACTGGACCAATTTGGATGATTTTGACGTATGGTTGTATTTGGAGTATGCTGATTCTGAAAATGTAAGTTATATGTGAATGTGATGCATCCTTTTCAAGTTATGAATAATGTGGAAAAAATTTATTTCTCTGCTTGTTATAATTACATTACCCATTGTGTAAGGTAATTGAATCACAGGCAGAGGGAAGGATTTTGTGTGGGAGTGTCTGAGTGTATTGTATGTGTTTATTGGTTGTGTTCCAAAACCCTGTGGGTGGTACTAATGTGTATATAAGAACAATAAACCCACAGCTCTGACTGTTCACTGCTTGACCCTCAAAACAGAGCCTTGTCTCGTTCTTGGGGGGATTTATTGTATGCTGTTCCAGTTTGACTGCTAGGAGTGTAAACCTATTTGTATGGTTTTTCCTATTCGGCTGTTTACAGCATTCATATGGTTTCCTGTTTGGCGGATTGGTGTTCTGCAGTAGCTGTGCCTGTGTCTCTGGAAGGGAAGATCTACTAAATGGCGGTTTTACCCTTTTCTGCTGAGGGTGCCGTTACAATTGCCCACTGTCAGTCCTTTCGGGATCCATCCCTCATTCATCTTAATAAAGGTGAGGTAATCTAGCCTTTTTTGACCTAGGCGACTTCTCTTCTCCGTGGCAATACCTCCTGCTGCACTGAAGGTCCTTTCTGACAGGACACTTGAAGCGGGGCAGGCCAGAAGTTCTATCGCAAATTGGGATAGCTCAGGCCACAGGTCAAGCCTGCACACCCAGTAGTCAAGGGGTTCATCGCTCCTCAGAGTGTGGATATCTGCAGTTAAGGCGAGGTAGTCTGCTACCTGTCGGTCAAGTCGCTCTCTGAGGGTGGATCCCGAAGGGCTGTGGCGATGCGTAGGACTTAAAAAGGTCCGCATGTCCTCCATCAACAACACGTCTTTAAAGCGTCCTGTCCTTGCCGGCGTGGTTGTGGGAGGAGGAGGAGGAGGATGACTTCCACCTCTCCCCCTGTTAGATTCCCGTTGTGCTGTGACATCACCCTTATACGCTGTGTAAAGCATACTTTTTAATTGATTTTGGAACTGCTGCATCCTTTCCAACTTGCCGTAATTCGGTAACATTTCAGGCACTTTCTGCTTATACCGGGGGTCTAGTAGCGTGGACACCCAGTACAGGTCGTTCTCCTTCAGCCTTTTTATACGAGGGTCCTTCAACAGGCACGACAGCATGAAAGACCCCATTTGCACAAGGTTGGATGCCGAGCTACTCATGTCCTGTTCCTCGTCCTCAGTGATCTCACTGAAGGTATGTTCTTCCCCCCAGCCACGTACAACACCACGGGTACCAGATAGGTGACAACGAGCACCCTGGGATGCCTGTTGTGGCTGGTCTTGCTCCTCCTCTTCCTCCTCCTCAAAGCCACATTCCTCCTCTGACTCCTCTTCCTCACAATCCTCTTCCAGCGTTGCCGCAGGTCCAGCAAGCGTTGCTGATAAGGCTGTTTCTGGTGGTGATGGTGATCACAACTTTTCCTCTTCCTCTTCACGCTCATCTACGGCCTGATCCAGCACTCTTCGCAGGGCACTCTCAAGGAAGAAAACAAATGGTATGATGTCGCTGATGGTGCCTTCGTGCGACTGAATAGGTTTGTCAGCTCCTCAAAAGGACGCATGAGCCTACAGGCATTGCGCATGAGCGTCCAGTAACGTGGCAAAAAAATTCCCAGCTCCGCAGAGGCTGTCCTAGCACCCCGGTCATACAAATACTCATTAACGGCTTTTTCTTGTTGGAGCAGGCGGTCGAACATTAGGAGTGTTGAATTCCAACGTGTCGGGCTGTCGCAAATCAAGCGCCTCACTGGCATGTTGTTTCGCCGCTGGATATCGGCAAAGTGAGCCATGGCCGTGTAGGAACGCCTGAAATGGCTACACACCTTCCTGGCCTGCTTCAGGACGTCCTGTAAGCCTGTGTACTTATGCACAAAGCGTTGTACGATCAGATTACACACATGTGCCATGCACGGCACATGTGTCAACTTGCCCAAATGCAATGCCGCCAACAAATTTCTTCCGTTGTCACAAACCACTTTGCCGATCTCCAGTTGGTGCGGAGTCAGCCACTGATTCATTTGTGTGTTCAGGGCGGACAGGAGTGCTGGTCCGGTGTGACTCTCTGCTTTCAGGCAAGTCAACCCCAAAACGGCGTGACACTGCCATATCCGGGATGTTGAATAGTACCTGGGGAGCTGGGGGGGTGCCGTTGATGTGGAGCAAGACGCAGCAGCAGAAGAGGACTCAGCCGAGGAGGTTATGGAAGAGGATGAAGTAGGAGGAGTAGAGGAGGTGGCAGCAGGCCTGCCTGCAAGTCGTGGCGGAGTCACCAACTCCTCTGCAGAGCCACGCATTCCATGCTTGGCAGCCGTCAGCAGGTTTACCCAATGAGCAGTGTAGGTGATATACCTGCCCTGACCATGCTTTGCAGACCAGGTATTAGTGGTCAGATGGAGATGGACCCTTGCCCCAACACTGTGTGCCAGACATGCCATTACTTCCTTTTGCACAATCGAGTACAGGCTGGGGATTGCCTTTTGTGCAAAGAAATTTCGGCCGGGTACCTTCCACTGCGGTGTCCTGTCAGAATATTTATATCAACAGACATTTTGTGCTAAAAAGAAATTAAAAGTGTATATTGCCAAATTCACTCAGAACAAAGCGGACTCCATTTTGCTATCTTCAGGATTACAAAAACACATAATTTCCTTGATTTCTTCTTACTTCTGTAACTAGCCACTTGCTTGAACTAAGGAATGCATTATCTAAACACAGACACTAGTGACAGAGAAGACTAAGTAATTAATTTTACTTTCTAAATTTTACAAGGTTCCATTGTAAAATAAGGGGTGAAATTGAGTTTAGAACTGTCAATTTTACAAGTTACGATCAAAGTAGTTGCCACAAAGACTGAGACAAACGCTTTGAACTGACAGCAAATCTAAGTTATGGTAGTCATTTTAGATAAGCCAAATGACATCAAAATCGTCATCAAGTTAACTCTTTCCTGGATAGGAAGGTTTCGTTAGACGAGACTGCCCTCTATGGATCAAATACCTAAATTGCGACCCATAGATTGGACACATCTTCAGCTTCCTATTGGTTTATCGACTAATGACGTACAAAGAGTCTGGCCCTTTAAAAGTAAGGACAAAGGGAAAAGATAGAAAGACAGAGAATAGAGCGAGAGGGAGTTGAAGTTTGGGGGACTCCAACTCGGACATGCAGAGAAATCCAGGACAATATCTGGGACTAACACTCTACTCTTAAACTCATGGAAACTCAACTCTTTTAAACTCTTAACACTTTCCAACACCACTTTCTTTATCACTCGCGCACTTCCATACAACCAATCAAGTTTCTGGGACTACCTATTCATCTGATGAGAATATCTACATAACTGGTAACTGGTAACTATGCTGGTTTTATTTAATTAATTTAAATTAATTAAAATTTACTAATAGCATGATATATGACTGGATAAATCACGGTCAGATTTCAATATTTAGAAGTCTTAGTTAACTAAGAATATATAGTTATAACATTCCATTCTGCAGGTGGAATTAAGAATAGTTATATCTTAATGTGATAGTATCACGTGTTAGCATACCGCTGTATTTATCCAGGTGTATTGATTTGCTCTAAAATAAGATAAGATATCTTTTTAGACAAATTAAAATGCGGCTTTTGTAAATAAAATCTGGTAGATTATTCTTATTGGATGGTTCCAGGAAATGATTAATGAGATGGTTTAAATGTTATTTTAATTGAAAATCACAGGAGAATAGGATACTATATGCCTAGAAGGATCTAGCCAGGATTGAAAGGGTTACTCAGTTGATCAAACTGTTAGCCAGGGTTTTATGGTTCTTCGCTGTGAAAAGTTTGCTTTCTGTGTCTGTAAGGATACCTTCATAAATCGTGTAAGTCTTGACAGAAAATGCTGTTTAGCCATTGAAACTGGTATACCCATTCCATTGTATTGTATACTATGTTGTACTAAATATTCACTGATTATTATCATTCATGCTGCCTAATATCATTGTTAATTAATTGTTATAATAAAATAAAATCTATTTTTTATAACAGATTGTGATTTATTTATGGAATACTTTTCACTAATTTGATAACGATCTCTAAGATCTAAGAGAATTGAAATAGTGGGCAATTCTTGACTGCTTAATATTATCATCCCATAAATATCCCCACAGTCCCAATAGCTACAAATTTTGGGCGGATGGTTGAGAGGGGGCAAGGAGGACAGCAGTGGTTAACGTGGATGAAGATGCTGGACCAGGAGGAGGATGGTGGTTTTGAGTTTGTGTGCTGCTTGTACTCATGTGTTGATCCCATAGGCGTTTGTGATGTGCGATCATGTGCCAACGCAAAGCAGTTGTACCTAGGTGGGTGTTGGACTTCCCAAGACTCAGTTTCTTTTGGCACAGGTTGCAAATGGCATCGCTGTTGTCAGAGGCAGACACACAAAAAACATGCCACACTGCTGAGCTCTGCAATGACGGCATTCTGGTGGTGGCAACAGCATGCGTTGATTGGCGTGCTGTCTGGCTGACCCCGGGTGCCGATGCATGCTGTCTGTCTGTGCCACTAGCTCCTTGCGACGACCTCCCCCTGCTTCCAACTCGTATCCTCCTCTCTGTCTCCCCATCTGAACTTTCCCCCTGTTCTTCTTCTCTTCTAGCGGGCACCCACGTGACATACATGGACGCATCATCATCATCACCCGCTTCACTTGTATCTGACAACTCAGCAAAAGAAGCAGTAGCGGGTACAACATCATCATCACACCGTATGTCCATGTGTGTAATGCTGCCTGACTGAGACATATCCCTGTTATCTACATCCTCTGGCAATAATGGTTGCACATCACTCATTTCTTCCAACTGATGTGTAAATAACTCCTCTGACATACCAAGTGAAGCTGCTGTGGTGCTAGTATTGGTGGTGGCGGCAGGCGGGCGAGTGGTAACTTGAGAGGTGCCCGAAGCTAAACTGGAGGAGGATGGTGCGTCAAGGTTCCGAGCGGAAGCTGTAGAAGATTGGGTGTCCTGTGTTAGCCAGTCAACTATGTCCTCAGAACTTTTCGAGTTCAGGGTATGTGGCCTCTGAACACTGGGCATTATTCTAGGGCCAAAGGGAATCACAGCACCACGACTACGACGGCCCCTGCAGGGTGGCCTGCCTCTGCCTGTCATTTTTTTTTTCGATTAGTGGTACTATGCGTGCAAGCTACTGTGACAACAGATATGAGTGGCACTGTGCAGTGGCCTGACACACATGCTTGCAGACAACTAACTGCTATTCAATCTATTACAGTCAATTTTATTTTATTTTTTTAAATGTACGCTACTGTTACACCAGATATGAGTTGCACTGGTGTGACACTGTGGCCTGGCAGGCCCTGAAACGCACACTCGTGAAGGAAACTGACTGCTATTATATTACAGTCCAAAAAGTTGTTTTTTTTTTTAAATGCAAGCTATTGGGACACCAGTGAGTGAGTGGTGGCACTGGGCAGGCCCTGAAACGCACACTCGTGAAGGAAACTGACTGCTATTATATTACAGTCCAAAAAGTTTTTGTTTTTTTTAAATGCAAGCTATTGGGACACCAGTGAGTGAGTGGTGGCACTGGGCAGGCCCTGAAACGCACACTCGTGAAGGAAACTGACTGTTATTATATTACAGTCAAAAAAGTTTTTTGTTTTTTTTAAATGCAAGCTATTGGGACACCAGTGAGTGAGTGGTGGCACTGGGCAGGCCCTGAAACGCACACTCGTGAAGGAAACTGACTGCTATTATATTACAGTCCAAAAAGTTTTGTTTTTTTTAAATGCAAGCTATTGTGACACCAGTGAGTGAGTGGTGGCACTGGGCAGGCCCTGAAACGCACACTCATGAAGGAAACTGACTGCTATTATATTACAGTCCAAAAAGTTTTGTTTTTTTTAAATGCAAGCTATTGGGACACCAGTGAGTGAGTGGTGGCACTGGGCAGGCCCTGAAATGCACACTCGTGAAGGAAACTGACTGCTATTATATTACAGTCAAAAAAGTTTTGTTTTTTTTAAATGCAAGCTATTGTGACACCAGTGAGTGAGTGGTGGCACTGGGCAAGTGGGCACAGTATATGCTGTGAGCCTGACACACAGGCTGGCAGGCAGGCAACTGCAATTACATTACACAGAAAAAGAAAAGCAGACTGATGTTCTAGCCCTAAAAATTGCTTTTTGGGGTGCTGTCCTTACAGCAGAGATCAGATGAGTCCTTCAGGACTGTAGTGGACACTGAATACACTAGCCTAGCTATCAATTTCCCTATCAAATCACCAGCAGCTACACTGTCCCTCTTCTCACTAAGAATGCAGCTTCACAATGAATGTAAAATGGATGCTGTCCAAAAGGTGGGAGGGTCCGGGAGGGAGGGTCTGCTGCTGATTGGCTGGAATGTGTCTGCTGACTGTGAGGTACAGGGTCAAAGTTTACTCAATGATGACGAATAGGGGGCGGACCGAACAGCGCATGTGTTCGCCATCCGTGGCGAACGCAATTAAGTGATGTTCACCTGGAACTATTCGCCAGTGAACCGTTCGGGACATCACTAATGTTATGTATGTTTGTTTTGACCACATGCTTAAGGACAAGTCGGCAAAGGCTATTAGTTCCATCAGGAACTATGTGTCCTGGTTTGTTATTCTTTAATCCCAGCAACAGAGTCTTTGGACCTGTTCGTTGGCTGCTTGGTCTCTAGAGTGTTTACATTGAAAGCTAGGAACACCTCAGTTGCAGTCACTCAGAGTGAACCAGAGGGACTTTTGAATTGATGGAGGCATAACATGCCTCCATCCACTCAGATCTGCTGTCAGCACTGTGCACAGCATCCTGTGATTCAGTATCTCCCCCCTCTGCATGCAGACATTGAACTTTCCTCATAGAGATTCATTGATTCAATTGGCCAGGGCTGTGTTTCAATCATGCTGGCTCTGCCCCTGATCTACCTCTTTGTCAGTCTCAGCTAATCCTATGGGGAAGCACTGTGATTGGATCAGGCTACCACATGTCAGCAGACTGCTTGTTTTTCTGAGTCTAATCGCATGCAGATATACTGCTTCAGGCTTGAATACAGTAAGATTTTTACTATATTTATGGAGGCATGAGGGGCCTAGGGGGGGCTAGATGGTGGTGTTAACACTATAGGGTCAGGAATACATGTCTGTGTTCCTGACCCTATAGTGATCCTTTAAAAGAGCTAGGCCTGAGAGCCACAAGTGCCTTTGTTAAGGCAGTAGCTGGTAACAGTGCAGGCAGAGGTGCAGATACTTGCCTGAGGAAGGAGCTGAAGAGGCAAAGGCAGAGGGACGATACCTGCCTGGAAGGTCCAGGGTGGAAGATGTCCTCAGTGACCCCAGTCAAGCTTTTGTGACTGGGGGGGAAGTGTTCCAGGGTCCCAGGAAGCAGCCAGGAAGCAGACTGGGTGAAGGTATTCAGTCGGAGTATGGGAGCTCTGTCACACTATTAATATGTATTTTGGTAGAAAATTGTATTTCTGTTCTCTTGCTAATTATCAGAGGCAATCTGAAATATTGAAAGATAAGAAATACCATGAAATCTATATATATCATCTATCCAAATTATCTCTTTAATATTTCTGTAAAGACAGAGCAAATAAATGAAAAAAAATACAATTGTGGAAATTTAAATCTTTTGAATTTTTAATGTTTCAGTCTACTAGCTATGCATCCCTTGTTTCAAATAAATGCCATGCTATTTTTTTAATGTAAAGAACTTGGTTGTAAAGTGGTTAACAAAGAAATTGAATTGTAGCAAAATTAATAAATGAAACAGCTCTCCTAAATTCATCTGACAGTACTATGTTCAGCTATGGAAGCTAGGCTTTTCTAATGGTAAGCTAAACGTAGCTGAGCCATAGCATAAACATGGTATCGATGCACAAAATTTCCAGATGTTGTTAATATATCACTGTAATTATATTGTATATATTGAACATTCCATACATACATTAATAAATGGCTTGAAAGTCTTAGAATTGTCACACACCACCTGCCGGGCTGCTGATACCAGGACTGCCCTACACGTAATTTCTAATTTAGTGAATAGATCCCCTTTTTTATGTGACCATTAAACCCTCAGTGTCATAGAGCTGGAAAGCTATTCGACCATTGTGTCTTGCACTCAAGGGGTCAATAGAAGTTTGTTTAATTACTCGTCGGTCTGCCTGCAAGTGAGAGACACTAGAAGAGGGCTGGAATAAATCTTAGTCATTCGGCATAACCAGCGTGTCTCTGTGTCTAAAGATCCATTATATTCTACCATGCCGCAATGCTCAGTAACAGCCAGGCCATTGGAGAATTATAGACTTGTAGCTTTTGGAGTTTCTAAATATGCTTTACCTACTACCGAGCGGCACATTCGTCAAATGCCCCAATGGGATAGTTTCTTTGTGCTGTAGACAGAAATGTATTGCATATCACATTGTTACAGTCAGGTAAAAGGAATGTTAACAGCTATGGTCATAGAAGAGAATCGACTATTAAATGCTACACTTACATTCCTTAGCAGAGGCTAGCTTTAATTTAAAGTAAGGCAACACTATTTAGACTAACAACATGTCAATATGTTCGCAAACAGGCATGTCTTCCTTAGTTAGATTAACTAACCTTTGATCACTAACAAAAATAATGATTTCTGGGGGAAGAAAAACATAATCTTTCACGTTTGATTCCTGCTTCTCAATGTAACAATACCACTAGTAAAAAAAATATTACCACATATTTCCAGTGTGACATGGACCTGGAACCTGTTTGAAGATGGACCCTGTACAACAAAAAGCCACATTGACCATTTGGACATTTTTTGTCTAATATTTTCTGGATTGTACAGAGCATTTGCCAGCTTTGATTGATAGCAAACAAAGAAACTGCAGCAGCTCCACCTCAAACTCTGTAGCACAGTATACCCAGCAATGAGTGAAAATATGTCATATCTTCTGACTGATGCATCTTCCAGCAACAGGAGTCCCCTGGTATTAATCCTCAAAATAAATCTACTGGGTGTTTTAGTGATTCATCTTATAAATCAGATGCAGGCTGCTTGCAGGACTTCAAAGTGGCAGACCATGAGGAATAATCCATATCCCAAGCATACTTTGTCTCCCCTCTCGTATTTTGGAAAGCCACCTCATTCTGGGTGGTCTGTCATGATTCAGCTGATTGATGGCTGCTTTCAGAACACATGATCACACTTTGTATCTTAACACTATGTCACCGTTGCCATCTTGCTATTAAAGTGGACCAGTCCTTGGCCTTTGTTTCTGTGCAGAATTTTTGTATCTAAGTATAAATAGTGGTATGCTGTCTAAAGAGTAAAATCATAAAACATAGAGAGGAGGTGCTTTGATAAATACATTCCAAAACAGTTTTTATGATACCACACATTAAAATGTAAAATCTAAAATACCCTGGAAGAACACAAATAAATACAAATAAGGACAAACATCAGTAATGGGTATTAGTACAGTACAAATATTTCAAATACTTTTGTCAATTTAAAGCACTCAAATAACCAGCAACAAATAGTATCATAATATCACAGTTCTAACTGATGCACCAAAAGGCTGGTACTTGTAAATTTAACAGAGATCTTGTGCCTGCAAAAGTAAATAAATTTTGCATGTACTGATCAGCCACAACATTAAAACCACTGACAGGTGAAGTGAATAACATTGATTATATTGGTACAATGGCACCTGTGAAGGAGTGGGATATATTTGGACACAAGTGAACAGTCTGCTCTTGAATTTCATTTGTTGAATCAGTAAAAATGGGAAAGTGAAATGATCTAAGTGACTTTGGCAAGGGCCAAATAGTGATGGTTAGACTACTGGGTCAGAACATCTACAAAACGGTGGTGTAAGAAAGAACAACCACTGAACCGTCAAAGTGGTGCAAGAAAGAACAACCAGTGAAACGGCATCAGAGTCATGGGTGCCCGAGGCTCATTGAAGCACATGGGGAGTGAAGGCAAGCACATCTGGTGCAATCACACAGCGGAGCTAATGTAGCTCAAATTGCTGAAAAACGTAATGCTGTGATAGAAAGGTGTCAGAACACACAGTGCATCGCAGTTTGCTTCATATAGGGCCGTGTCCAGGGCCAGCGCTACCTATTAGGCAGACTAGTCAGGAGCACAGGCCCCCCTCATGCTGCAGCTGCCCGAGCGCTCTGTAGAGAGCCTCAGGCGGCTGCAGCTTTTCCCGGGCTGGTGCGTCCATGAGGGCGCACCACCCGGGTGCAGAATGAGGAGAGGGGCTGACAGGAGGGAAGCGCTCAGCGCTCCCTCCTGTCACTCCCTCACTGTAGCGTGGCCAAGCTCTGTATGGTCCGCGGGTACAGGGAGCATCTGTCTCCTGTACCCGGCCGGACTAACAGAAAATGTACGCTCAGTGTGCACTTCCTTTTAGTCCGGCCGGGTACAGGAAACAAAAGCTCCCTGTACCCGTGGACCATACAGAGCTTGGCCACGCTACAACAGTGGTAGGAGGGGGGATAAAGACATTGGAGGGGGGGGAGAAGGAAATTGGAGGGGTGGGTTGTCAGGGTATTTATATCGGCAGACATCTTGTGCTATGATAGAAATTAAAAGTGTATATGCTGAGTCACTTTAAACAGAGCAGACTCCATTTTGTTATTTTCAAGCTAACAAAAGACACAAGATTTCTATCTGTAAAACTAACCACTTTCCCAGAGCTAAAGGAATGCATAGTATATACAAACCATGTGATAAGGAGAACGGGGGTTGGACAGACTGTCTAAATGCTAATGGAATATAATCAATTCTAAACCCAGACATTTGTGACAGAGAAGATTAAATAATTAAATTTTACTTTTTATATTGTATAACCTCCCATTGTAGTTTAAGGTGAAACTTAGTTTACGAACTGTCATATCAGAAATTATAGCAGGAATTGCGGACACTAAGTCTGGACAAAACTAAGAGAAAACCCTTTGAAGTGAAAGAAAACTTAAGTTATGGCAACTATAAAGATAAAGCAAAATTACATCAAAATAGCCACAAAGAAAAGTTAACTCTTTCCTGGATAGGTATGTTTAGTGGGACAAGACTGCCCTCTATAGAACAAATACTAAACTGATATCTGGAAGGTAACCACACCTCCAGTGTTCCTATTGGTTTATCAACTAGTGAATTTTCCCTTTAAAAAGTTAAGACAAAAGGAAGAGAAAAAGAAAAAGGAGGAGGAATTGGAAGTTTGGGGACTCCAACTTGGACATGCAGAGAAACCCAGGACAACATCTGAGACTAACACTCAACTCACAAACTCTTTGACACTTTCTAACCAACACTACTTTTCACTATTACCCACGCACCTCCATGCAGAGAGACATCCAAATAAGTTCCTGAGACTATCTACCAATCGGATGAAATATCTACTCAACTGGTAATTATACTGGTTTCATCTAATTAATTAAATTAATTAAAATTTACTAATAGCATGATATATGACTGGATAAATCACGGTCAAATTTCATATTAAGAAATCTTAGTTAACTAAAGAATATATAGTTATAAACATTCCATTCTGCAGTTGGAATTAAGAATAATTATATATTAATGTGATAGTATCACATGTTAGCATACCGCTGTTTTTATCCAGGTGTATTGATTTGCTCTAATATAAGATAAGATATCTTTTTAGGCGAATTAAAAATCTGCTTATAAAATCTGGTAGATTCTCTTATTGGATGGTTCCAGGAAATGACTAATGAACTAATTTAAATGTTATTTTATTTAAAGTTACATAAGAATAGATCTTAATTACCTAGGAGGATCTAGCCAGCATTGAAAGGGTTATTCAGTTGATCTAACTGTTAGCCAGGGTTTTATGGCCCTTCGCTGTGAAAAGCTTTGCTTTCTTTGTCTTTAAGGATACCCTCATAAATCTTAAGTGACAGAAAATGCTGTTTAGCCATTGAAACGTGTATACCCATTCCATTGTATTGCATATCATTTTATACTGGATATTCATTGATTATTGTCACGCATGTTACATAATATTATTTGTTAATTAATTGTTATTATAAAATAAAATCTATTTTTATAACATTGTGATTTTATTTATATGAAATACATTTCCCTTAACACGATAACGATCTTTGGGATCTGAGAATTGAATTAGTGGGCAATTCTCACTGTTTACTATTATTATCCCATAAATATCCCCACAGGGTGAGAAGGAAACTGGAGGGGGGAGAAGGAAATTGGAGAGGGGGAGAAGAAGGAAATTGGAGGGGGGAGAAACAAACTGGAGGGGGGGAGAAGAAGGAAATTGAGGGGGGGAGGAAGAAGGAAACTGAGAGGGGAGACGGAAATTGGAGAGGGGGGGAGAAGAAGGAAATTGGAGAGAAGAAGAAATTGGAGGGGGAGAAGATAATTGGGGGGAGAAGGTAATTGGAGGGAGGGGAGAAGGAAATTGGAGGTGGAGAAGGAAATTGGAGGGGGGAGGAAATTGATGGGGGGAAAAGAAATTGACGGGGGGGGGAGATTGACATCAATCACACACACACAATTACACACAATGCACCCCTTGCACACAGAAAAACACACAATGCATTACACACATAGACACACATACACAAGCAATGCATCCCTTACACACACAGAAACACACAATGCATTCATTACACACACTCAATGCACCCCTTACAGATGCACACACTGCATCCCATACATACACAAATACACCTCACAGCCTTTACACATACAAACACAAATTCACACAATGCATTCCTTACACACATCAGGGCATCCCCTACACACTCCACCCCCTGTGAACAAATTCATTGGTGGAACATGAAGGTGGACCCTGGGACCCAGACCTTGAGCTGTGTAAAGGGCCTCAAAAAAATGGAGCTGATCCCGTTCTCCCAGAACATTGACTTTTGTGACCACAGTTACAAACCGCTTCCAGAGATCCTGTTCTACACCAGACCAGTGGAGCCAGACTGCAGCCAGAGTCCATCATCATCATCATCTGGTTGTAAGTAGGCAATCTAGTATATTATTCGTGGCACTAATCTCTAATTTACCTCACATTAAAGAAACACTATAGTCCCCAGAACCACTGCAGCTTAATGTAGTGGTTCTGGTGTATATAGCCTGTCCCTGCAGGCCTTTTAATGTAAACATGGCGGCACTGCAGCACTGGCGTTAGTTAACATGGCAGATCATATGGGTGGGGCATTGTGATGTCACATGGGGGGGCGGCAAACTTTACTTTTGCCTAGGGCGGCAAAAATCCTTGCACCGGCCCTGGCCGCATTGCAGCCAATCTATCATAGTACACTGCTGAAAGCATCTTTTAAAGTGGGCATGAACTTTAGAACTGGACCATGCATCAATGGAAAAAGGTTGCCTGGTCTCATGAATCACACTTTCTTTTAGATCCTGTGTGTTGTTTACTCGTAAAAGAGATGGAAGCAGGATGCACTATGGAAATGGTGAAGAGGCATGCTTCTAGAGGAAGTGTTATACTCTGAACAATGGTGCTCCCTGATGCCAGTGGCCTCTTTCAGCAGGGTAATGCACACTGCCACACTGCAAAATTTTTCCGGAAAGATTTGAAGAACATTACAAAAAGTGAAATGTGTTGCACTGGCCTCTAAATTCCCCTGATCTTAATGCGTTTGAGCATCTTGGGGATGTGCTGGAAAAATACATCTGTTCCATGGAGGCCTAACCTTGCAAGTTTCAGAACTTAAAAGATCTGCTGCTAATGTTTTGACAGTGCACCAAATACCACAGAATACATTCAGAGGTATTGTGGAGTCCATGCATTGAAGCATTAGAAATGTTCTGGCAGCATGAAGGGGACCGGGGCCTGACTGGGAATAAAATTTAGCCCGGGCATTTTTCAATCACAGCTGCCCCCTGAGAAGGGAGCAGGACCAGAAAGGGTGTGTTTTGTCATCACTAAGCACTTGTTCTGCGCAGTGCAAGCAAATGTAATAACATTCTTGCGCTGTGTTTGCTTTTATTTTGTCTCTGGTGTCTCCATAAGTGGGATACCAGAGGACAAAAGGGCCAGGAAAGCACATCATGCATGTGTTTGGAGCCTGTTTGTTGGACTGTGTGTGTGTAGAGTGAGCTGATTGTGGTGTGGCATTGTGTAAATAGGTCAATTTAATTTGTGTTTGTGGTGCAATATGTGTGGCTATGGGCTGTAGAGAGTGTGTGTATGGGGGGCATAGTGTTATATGGGATGTGGCAAGTGTGTGCACACAGGCTGTAGTGTGTGTGTGTGTAGGTGACATGGGTTGTGTAGGTGGTGTAGAGAGTGTGTGCTTAGAGAATGTAGTATGTGTTTTCCTATAAGGAATGTAATGTGTGCATAGGAGATCCAGAGTTTGTCAGGAATGTAGTAGATCTAGTGTGTAAAGGACCCAGAGTGTGTATAGGAGATTGTGTGTGTGTGTGTGTGTGTGTGTAGATGATTTAGAGTGTATATAGGGATCTAGTGTGTGTGTGTGTGTGTAGATTGGATGATCCAGAGTTTGGTAAGGGATCTAGCATGTATCTGGAGCGTAATGTGTGTACTGGTCCAGTGTGAGGGTGCTGTAGTATATATATATATATATATATATATGTTTTGAAGTATTGTATGTCTGAAGGGTCCAGCATGTGTATGTGTGTGAGGGGTGCAGTGTGTGTAAGAGGGGTGCTGTGTGTGAGAGGGTGTTGTGTATGAGTGTGCTGTGTGTATGTGTGAAGGGTGCAGCGTGTGTGTGTGTGTGTGTGTGTGTGAAACACAACTTTACATCCCCCCTTCCTTCTTAACTTCAGCCTGGGAGGGAGCTGTGCTGCAGTTCCTGGTGGTCCTAGTAGTTAGTGAACTCCCCGGGTCCTCCTCTCTGGCCTATGAAGGCACATAGCAGGACTCGGTCAGCGTGGCCCACCGGGCATTTACCCAGTATGCCCGATGGCCAGTCTGGGCCTGACGGGGACCTACACAATATTGGGCAGATGGATGCTGTGGCTGATCAGTGCATGGGAAGCTGAAGTTATTGGATGGTGGGATTAGTGTGTTACTTTTTTATCCTCATTGATAAACTATTCTATGTGGGTAAGTTGTATCCAGTGCAGTCATTGAAAACAGAGCATTTTTTGGATAAGTGCTTCTATTCTATTATAAGACTCTTTGGACTTGAGTGTGGCCAGGCCAGTTAGTGTGTTTTATTATACCGGACTGATGGCAAATATATTTATGAACCAAGTATATTTTTCTTTTTGGCTGGGGCAATACATTTGCATTTGTGTTACACATAGGACTTGTTTACAAAAATAATTGTTTAATTTGCATGTTGCACTGTATATTGATATTTGTGCTGCTTGCTTATATGTCCTAAGCATGTGCAATTAAGTATTATTTAAAAAAGAATTTATGTACTTTTGTATGGAGCACTCTATTTCACTGCAGCTGGCCTATACATATATTGACCAGAGATATATATGTGCCATTTATACACAAAGTATACAAATTAGTTTTGCTACCATACGTTTACATACTTTTTGCATGGATCACTTTATAAAGACCACTAGTATACGCTAAGACTGGCAATAAACCTGTGTGATAATATAATACAGAATATTTAATAGAGTACTTTATCCATCATTTGACTATACAGTCTTTTGTATGGAGCACTTTTTAAGGCAGTATAGTCTGTCAATCACACATTTACATGGAGCACTTTTTAAGGCAGTATAGTCTGTCAATCACACCTTTGCATATTTAAATATGCTGTATACATTATTATTTTGCATTAAACATCAGAGGATGATCCAACATTGTGATATCTACCAATAAGAAGCAATCTTTTGTACGGAGCACCTTACAAGAATCAACACAGAGTATTTATATTAGACATGAGCACAATAGAAAATGTGGGCTCATTTGAAAGCATTTGGATGAAAATATGTTTTTGTTCGTCTGAACCGATTGTTGTCCAAGCCTTCTTGTTTTCAGCCCTAAAAAAGACCAAATAAAAAAAACCACAAAGTCTAATTGCAAATATTAAACTGAAAGAAAGGACTGCTTCACAAGATAAAAAAGGATAAAAGATAAAGATAAAACACAAGATAAAAACACATTGCAATAAAAATAATATCTTTACCCCACGAGTACTTGACACATTCGGAGCTTGCATAGCTTTTGATTGCTCTACCAGACTTAGCCAGGTGACTGTCCTGTTCACATTGACAATATACAGTGAGCACTATGTACATTTTCCTTTATTTTATGTGTGGTAAATATTTGGAGACATCGTTACAAACTCTATATCCAGAGGCGGGGATTATACTCCTTATGTAATTTCAGTCACTGCTTTTCTTTATGTATGGCTTGGCAAAAAAGGGTCTTAGAAAAAAGATTAAAAAAACAAATAAAAAAATACATGACAGACAAGGTAGTCATTTGGAACATACATAACTATAAAAAAAAAATAAGAAGTGACAGCGCCATTATGAAGGCCTTCTATACACACATTTACCCACTTGGTGCTGGTACTATGTATTGAGCATTTTATATAAGTAACCTCACATCCACCTTTTATATGTGATCACAGCGTAATACCTTGACTAGGGCTCAAAGCAGACTTGTGTGATAACCCTTTCCCTTCCTATTTGGAGCACTGGAAAATACTCTGCTTATGAGCTGAAATTCGTATTATAGTCACCCGATCATTCTGTGTGAACTAAAATCATCAAAACACTTTCTTTCTTCTTCCTGACGTCAATGGCTCCTTTGGGGATATCCTAGGATTTGAAGTTTGCAAAGAGTATTAGATTACTCAGTGAATATATTTCACATACAATATGCATGTAGCCACATTACTGGGCTGGATATTCATTAGTTGGATGTATTTTCAGTTGTAAGCACTCAGCAGAGTTGAAATTGGCCCTGCTCCTTTTCTGTAAACTGTCTATTTAAATGGAGATTAAATTAAAGGCATTTTATAGACTTAGGTTCATATCACCAACATGTTAATAAAGATTTGATGTTGCTTTAAAATACCATCAAATTGCATTGTGCTAAAAGCCAGAACTGAAAGTCAGTGAAGCTTAAAAAGAGTTAAATGGAATGGACAGTATTCAGCTCGTTTCAGCCTGCTGGGATTCCAAGCTGTTTCACATATAATTTTTCTTCATAGCTAAGACTTCCCTGCTAGGGAAGGGAGAATAAATATGCAGAGTAGCTATGGCACAAGATTTGTTTTAGCAACATCTCTGATAGGAAATGCATTCTGTGAAAGAAGGGCAGCAACGTTGCCCAACATGTAACAAACAAACAAACAAAGTTCTAAATCTTCAGATGTTCAAAGTAATATATACTGTGTATCAGTATTAATAATTAAAACAGTGTGGGTAGCTTGATTCCAAAGGTTTGAGGCCATTGATTGATGATTCCTTGTTACCTTGTTGCATTGTCAAGTATTACGGGATAGAGTGTTCTATGTGGTTTGATGTGTCAGGTTGTGAGTTTATTATTCTATGAAAACATGTAAATGCCAGTCTAACCATGTGTTTTTGATGAAGCTGAAGGAGGCAGTAGTATTGGCAGCAACTATGGAAAGAGGTATTTCAAACCTTTGGGTGGGCACTACGTACAATTTTCTGGTTTAAATTATGCCTAGGGAGAAGGAGGAGTGGCAGGAGTTCTGAACTTTGCTGACACATGTTCATTTCTCTCCTTTTGTCATTGCTGTCCTATGTCTGTTCATTGTTATATGAGACATTGTTATGTCGGGTTACTATTTTATGCTTTTTTTAATTTAATTCTTTTCAACTTTTTAGGTTCTGGAGAGATTGTGGCTGTATGGCCACTCTTCTGTTACAAGATCTTTTGAAAGCTTTTATGGACCTCTTTACCAGGCTCTCTAAGGGGAATCAAGAGAGTAGGGGTATAGCAGTTAAGGTATGCACTGCACTACAGGAGACCCCTATGGACCAATGGCTGTGGTGTGTTGTCTTATGAGGACCCAGATGTTTGTGCCAGAGAACTCTTTAGTACACAGGAATTCTCTCACCTTGACTCATTTTTAATTCACTCAGGTTTTTCACTCATGTCTCCTTTTACTGTGTATTGATCTGTCTCTCTATAGGACATTCTTAACTAGTGACAACTTCAAGTCAGAAGGTTAGCATTATTGGAAGGCATATGGTAGTGTTTGGATCATTGGACTTCTAACTGCTATAATGTCTATGTCCTTCTTGGCCATAGAAAAGGTTCTATGGCAGAAATATTGGGCTTCACTTTGATTCTATCTGCGTATGTTCATGAGGTCTGGCCTGGCATCAGGACCATCCTTAATGCTTGGCCCAGATTCACTTTGATTCTGACTTTATAGTTTTGGCATCTTATGGAATAATTTAGGGTGTCACAAAATGTTGGACTTAACCTCATTGCAATGACCACTATACCCAGTCTGTCACTGACACTTATGTAATTTGTGTTTTTTTAACCCCATTAATGGTCTAGACTCAGGTATTGCTAAACTTCACACAAGTGAACGAGTCCCGCAATATGCCCCCCTCCCTCCCTGAGGCTATTTTTTAAAACATCTGATCACTGAGGTACCTTTCCACAGTGATTGGATGTCCTAATGTAATTTGTTGGTGGCTAGTAGAGAGCCCAGTACATGCCATTTGCAGCATGTACAAGATTATTGCCGGATGTCTCAAGCAGAAAATGGGGGGCTTAGTGGTCATGCAGTAGGGAAACCTGGATATGAGGTATTTCTGGTGAATTTCTAATAGTGGGTATGTTTGAGAGTAATGGAATCAGTAGTCAACGTTTTGAAGTGTATGAAAGGAAGAATGCATGTTCCTGAGACTTTATTCTCACAGATGGTATAAATACTTGGGATAATTGCCATCTTCTTTTCTCCCCATATTTATTTCAAGTCAAATCCAATTACATATAATCAAGATCCATGAAGGGAATGTAGAGGAAACTTGGAAGTGAATGTAATATCCCTTTAATTAGAAACTACAGTTGCAAGAACTGTTCTGCTTATTTCAGATCAATACCTTGAGACTTTGAAGCAAAGATAAAGATCCTTCTTATATTTTACAGGTATGATACAAAGCTGCTATGGAACGGCAACTGGTGGTTTTATTTGCTTTATTGTGTTCCCAGTCTGGTTCTTTTTTCAATCCTGTTTTATGCTCTGCTTCTTATCTTGTGTTCTGTTACATTAGCTGCAGTGTTTGGAATACTGATTACTGTTATGTTTTGTTTTTCTCGTGATGTTCTTTTCATCTTTTTATGTGATGTGTGCATTTAGTTGTTAATGCACTTTTCTGCATTCTAACAATTTTTGAAATGTCTTCTACATTGCTTTTTATCAATTAGCAATTATTTTTGAATGATATTTTAAGACCACACGTGCCTCTTAGGAGTAAAATGGATTGCATTTGAATAAGAATTGTGCAAATATAACTGGTATGGATTTATGTCCATCTAATTTAAGAGGCCATCAGATGCCTTAATGAGGTGTGTTAGTTTAGATGGAGAATAAAATACAAAGTGAATAAATGGTACATACAATATATATATTTCTTAAAGGGACTCTCCAGGTAAACAATTTTACTCACCTGCTTCCAGCGCTGGGAGCCTCATGAAGCCGCGTCCCCTATTTCATTAAAATAACGAAATAGGCAGGCGCGAGCAGGGAGCAATCAGACGCTTCCATTTGGAAGCGTTATTGCTCCCTTGTGCGCATGCGCAGCTTCGCCACACATGCGCAATACTTCAGAGGGCAGCATTCATGCCGCCCTCTGAAGTCCTGAGCGCACTACCGTGCATGCGTGCGGTGTGCGCGGCCGCGAGCTGAGCTGACTGACAGCTCATCTCGCGGTCTTTGCCCGCCCCCTCTACTCTGCTGACAGGCAGGAGAGAGAAGGCGCGCACACAGTGCCTTCTCTCTCCTGCACACGTCAGACGTGTTTTAATACGTCTGACGTGTACAAGGCCTTTTTAGTGCCCTGCATGATAGGAAGTCCCTCCGGTGGCCGTCTGGGTGACGGCCACTGGAGGTATTCCTATCAATCAATGTGAACACTGTATTTTCTCTGAAAATACAGTGTTTACATTGGATTGCCTACAGGGAGCTATAGATCATACCTGAACAACTACATTAAGCTGTAGTTGTTCAGGTGACTATAGTGTCCCTTTAAGAGCAGCAACATTATAAAGTGCTAAGATCTGAAGAAACACTCTGTTTAATAAATACAAAGTTAGGGTATGCTGTGCCTTTAAAAACAATAGCCTATTTATTTTATTTTGTTATTGTTATTTTGTTATTTTTAAGCACACATTAACTTTGCATTCATTAAATAGAAGGTGAATGCACGATGTATAGAACCTATGAAAAT
>OW240919.1:111246169-111300094 GCA_933207985.1 Pelobates cultripes
GTGTCAATCCATATCTGCCAAGTGACCCGATGTAGGGGGAACAGTCCCTATTCTGCTCTGTGTCAGTGTGTATCAGGGATCGTTAGGACAGGTGTCAATCCATATCTGCCAATTGACCCTATGTAGGGGGACCAGTCTCTATTCTGCTCTGTGTCCGTGTGCATCAGGGGCTCTGAGGACAGGTGTCAATCCATATGTCAGGTGTCAATCCATATTGATTGTGATTTAGGAATGTTAGGTGATTTCTGCCCTTTATGGATTAAAACCAGACTCTGTATCAGCTGTGTAATTTTCCATGGGAGTTTTGCCATGGATCCCCCTCCGGCATGCCACAGTCCAGGTGTTAGTCCCCTTGAAACAACTTTTCCATCACTATTGTGGCCAGAAAGAGTCCCTGTGTGTTTTAAAATTTGCCTGCCCATTGAAGTCTATGGCGGTTCGCCCGGTTCGCCGGTTCGCGAACATTTGCGGAAGTTCGCGTTCGCTGTTCGCGAACCGAAAATTTCGGGTTCGCGACATCACTAATTGTCAACTGTCATTGATCCTAGCATAAGATTAGGTTTAAGGTACTGCTGTGTCTATATACCTAGCTAGAAGTATAGCTACTGTCAGTGGCACATACAACAACTATTTGTGGAAGATAGGAGATTGCTATTGTGTCATTAGCCCTACTGTGAGACTTTGTGTGCAGTTTACATCTTTTAAATGTCCTGGTTAACTGTTTGTAGAATTAACATCTTTTTTGGGAGTAATGGCCGTGTTGTTTAATAAAACGCAAGGTAACTGATTTTTTTTTTTTTTTTTAATTTCCTCTTGCCTAATTACACTTCATTGGCACTTGCACAAACTTGAGTGCGTCATTCATCCTAGTTTGAGACTGGTGATTACGATTAGTGCAGTGTCCCACTGCTAGCCACTGCCACTGCCACTTGTTTGACAGTTATTCTTGTTACGTGTTTGTATTCAGAAAATATTTTTTCGAGGTAGTGTGTTCAAACCAATGGAAAAAAAGTTCATATTGCTTAGCTACTGCTACAGTGGCCCTCACACATACTTTGAGCTTTAGAAACTGATTTGTTTCTGAGTGTGTTTGATAAAGTGAGTTCTGTGCAAGCACTGTGCAGTGACTTATGCTAATGTAGTGTTTCTGTGAAAGAATCTACATTGCACAAAGTAAAAAAACCTTTACCAACCTTGCCTAACAGGCAATAAGCCCCAGCCTCATTCCCTTTTTTCTGACAGGCTGACTCTCTCCGTCACCACAGTGGATGGCCCCATTCTGTGCTACGCCTAAGTCTACATCTACAGAAGACTAAAGCAGTTGTTGCCTCCATTTTTCATGATGAAGGCAGCCTGCATTCTGACATGAGAATGGGCTGAGAAGAACCCATTACCCCCTGTTGCACATGAGACTTGGATGTGCTCTTACTTCAGTTTACCTCTGCTGGTGCCCAAGAGTGGACCCATAAACATTGGTGGGACCTAGTGCCATTGCAACTGCTATACCTTCAGTAGTTTCACCTCTGCTCACCCATCCGATGGTCAAAGTGTTTTAACATATATTAAAAAAAAAAAAATGCATGCAAGCAGGTCCCCCATTTTGAATAATTTTGGAATGTGTTTAAATAAATGCTCCACTGTAAATATCCTAACTGTTCTGAATGCATTATAAAGGTAATATATTTTAAAAAATGCAAATTTTTAAAGGAACACTCATAGCACTGTGACCAATGTAGTGGTTATTTTGCCAGGAGTGTCCTGTTGTCCTCTCTTTTCCTTGATAATAGTTTCATATCTGGAGTCAGCTGAGTGCTGCATCCTGCCTCTGCTTCTTCTGACAGAGGCAGAAACTCGCAGTCTGAGCTAAAGCTGGTGCTGAGAGCGATCATGGTTCCTTTAATGTCCATCTTTTGCTTCAAATCAAATGCTCTGAATATTTCTCTGATTATATCTTCTTCACGCATTAGCAGCAATTTTTATTGGTTTTTAATTGGTGTTAATTCCAGAGAATCTGGACTCTCAAAGTCAGTTAGCAAATTTCGGGAAAATTCATACAATGCCCCCAGTGAAAATAACCTGCTTATCAAGCTGGTACAATCCCACAAGCACAGATATTAGATGTTCAAAAGATATGACTAGGGCAGTGATGGTTAACCTTGACACCATAAATTGTTTCTTGATTTCATTTCCCACTGAGCATCATGGGAAATGGAGTCCAGAAACAATTTATGGTGTCAAGGTTAGCCATCACTGGACTAGGGTATCAATTACTAAGTCTGTATGGTTTAGTAAAACCACACTCCATGGTATCACCCTGGGATATCGGAGGACCACTTTAGTGAGCTGACTGCAACCAGTCCCACTGGTTTCTGATGGATGCTGTAGCGTGCTGGAACCCCCAATGTTTACTACAGATGTATTAGCAAGAAGAGTCATAGATTCCTAGAATAACAATAGCAGATGCCTTAGTTACACTGTCTAGGCAGTTATTTTAAATATCACTTGGCTTCAAGTCAATCAAGGAAAGCTAAGCATTTCAGAGAATTTATTACAGGAATTTACCCTACAATTGAGAAAGGAAAAAGTCTTCAAAAATGGGGCAGATATTTGTGTTTGAGCTTAGTCCAGGACTATGCTGAAGTAGTTATTATAATCAAAGAAAGACAAAGGAGCATCATGGGAAATCAAGTTCACAAACATGTAGTATCAGTGTTTGTCATTGTTTGTATATATTCTTGAGAGCTTTAATATCTATTGTATGGACGGGCTAAGTAACAGAAAAATTACTTTTGAATCCAGAAGGTGTATCCGGTGTCTTTAAATCTCAGGTGTATTAGGTGTCTTGCAGACTGAAACAAGCTCTACTCTAAAATTATTTTGTTTTATCCATCATGCCCTCAATCTCAACCAGTTTTTAAGGTCTTGCTGATGAATAGTATTCTCACAGGTTGGTGTTACCACATCCACTGGGAATCAGTGTGGGCACAGTGCCCTCAGGGTTATGATTATTGTATTATCAAACCAGTGAACCTTTTCCACATGTTTGCAGGGTCTCAAACCTTTTAGCAAACTCCAAATGAAATCTTGCACAATGGGTTTATTCCGGTTATATGCACATTAAGCCCAGTTTTGTGGATCATCCAGGCTATAGTTGTTCCTTGAACAGTTTCTCCACTTGAAGTTATGGATGTCAACGATTATAGAGAGTAGGTCATCCACAGCTGGAAACTGTTCTTATTTTGGCAGCAGTTAGGATGCACACTATTGTTGTATTCCTATTTTTGTAGCATTTCTAAAATGAGGCACAAACATTTAAAGGGACACTATAGTCTCACAGCTTAACTATCTGCCATTTAGGAGTTAAATCATTTGTTTCTGTCCATGCAGCTCTAGTCACACCTTCCCTAATATTAATAAGATGGCATCAACCCCAAGGACCGGAGTCCATACAGCCAAACGGGAGAGCAGTTGTACAGAACATGTACAGAACATGGCTTCAGCTATTGCTGATCAGAACACATACTGATGCTCTATACAGAAATCATTAAATACACACAGGCACAAAGTGTCCCTTAATATAAATTAATACACTGTTAATTTGCATGCCATTACACTAACACTTCATACTGCAGACATGATTAAATCAAAACCAAAATGCAGTTTGCTCTGGCAAGGCATTTTTTTTATCTGACAAGTAACTTAGGAATTGTGTATGTATAAAATATGATATATAATGTAACATAATGATAGACAATCTCTTCACTTTTTAGCAAGTTATTCTTACCTCCATCAAACAGCAGAAGTTAAAATTGAAGTTTGCTGTACTTTGAAACCAATCTGTTATTGTGCTGGCAAAATGTCATAGCAATGTTCTGTAGGTAAATACAGATTTTGCTTACATCCCACTGCCTCCCTTGCATTCCTACACATTATCATTAATGGATCAACAGCCTTAAAGCATTACATTGAAAATATGTGACACGGTCACCCTGCATGTTTGTCAGTACATGAGTTCATCTAAAGAGACATTAACTGGGATATTGGAAAAAGAGAAAAAAACAGCGCTAAATTGCCACAATAAAATTATTAGGAAAGGCATCATTCCTCAAAGGGGAGTCCCCAATAATCCCCTAATGGTAACAGATAGCACTATATATTTTATTTCATTTTTCCACTATATATTTTATTTCATTTTTTCCTCTGGGTCGTATTACGTCAAATTGAACGCTGAACCCACGTCAGATATTCAACTATCAAAATTCACTCCATATATCCTTGAAGTGGGGATCATTCCACTTTACGCGAGCAATATCAGAGCTTATCCTAGCTCTGAAAAGTGTGAGTAAGCCTGATTTTATACTTTTATATTTATTTTATACACTGATTTACTGTGCCATTGGAGTCCTGTTTTTATTTTTCTCTCCACATATGCTGAATTTTCAACATTTGAAGATACGATCCCATCTACACCCTAAAGAATATTCATTTACAAGTGGGACCTACCCTCACGGACTGTGATAAGCCTATTTTATTGGACTATTGTTTTATTACTTATTTTATTCTGTATTTTATCTGACTAATTTAGTCCTTTATTTTATCAAGTTTTAGGCCCATCCTTATATCTTTGTTTGTTCTTATTAACTGGGATATCCTCTAAAGTTCAAATGGCCCCGTCCAGAGCAAGGAAAACCGTCCAGCTGTTTATGAGTCCAGGACCGGACTGGAAATAAAAGGCAGCCCTAGAAAAGCGTTTATACTAGCCCTATAATACATTGCATCAGTATAGAGCACATATGCACTGGCAGAAAGAAAAACATAGCATTGAACATTGTTCCTGCAACATGAAGACCCCTTAAGCCAGGGGTTCTCAACGTTAGTCCTCAGGACCCCCTACCAGTCCAGGGTTTAGGGATTACCTGGGTGTGTCTAAGGTGTTTAGAAAAAGAAAAAAAAAACACCTTAGAGTCTAAGGTGTTTTTTTCCCTTTTTCTAAACACCTGAGACACACCCAGGTAATCCCCAAATCCTGGACTAGTAGGGGGTCCTGAGGACTAACGTTGAGAACCCCTGGCTTAAGCACTTAAGGGTTCCTTAGCTGGAATCCTTATATATGGCAATCCCACACAAAGATACCATGGGTGGCTGCCTGGGCCTCCATAGGCTTACTTCAGTCTTGCTTGGGGCTCGATGCCAATAATTTTATCAAATCATTTGTGTGGCCTAAAATAATCAGTGGGGTTTGGACAGGTGGGCTGTAGGTTGCCAACCCCTGGACTAAGTAATGTCATTTGGAATTTTATTTCTGATTATTTTATGCATAAAAACATGTAATACATATGTAATAAAAGAAAGTATACTCACATAAGGAGAGCAACAAAATGACATTTTTGCTCAATCCTGTGTAGCGTAGGTGGTTTACTCCCCACCAAGGAGGTAGAAAGTGTGGCACCTCTGGTTAAAATCCTCAGGGATAAAATCAGGAATGTTTCAGGTAAGGTAAAAAAAAACTAGTTTTATCTAAAACAAAAATTATAAAACCAACAACATAAAAATTCTAAAGCGTTTCACTCAAAGAGGCTTTTTCAAAGTTACTATACCTCCTTTCATTTTGCTTTTACGGCAACAAAACAGAGAACACAATTTTTTGTTTGTATTCTCATTTCATTTGATTGGTGAATATCTGTAACACTGCAAATTGGAGGGAAATACCTGTGAACGCTTGACACCTCAACTGGCCTACCATCTACAAGGAACCAAGCTGAGCGACATATCTACAGGCGGGGTTTATACCTTCAAGGCGCACATATCTGGAGCTGAACATAAGCTCCAAAAAACTGTAGGTGGCATTTCTCTATACTACACTATATTCTATTTTATGTTCTCATATTTTCCATAGTAACTAAACGGCCATATGAATTTGAGGACATCCAGAAAGTGCTGCTTCCCTGAACCCTTTCCTGACCTATACATAATAAAATAAATCCCTCTTATATATATATATATATATATATATATATATATATATATATATATATATATGTGGACCATGTGCAGGGGTTCAAAGTAGAATATTGTATCTAATAAATATTATATAGATTAATTTCTCTATTATATAGATAAATATTTTATATAATCTAATTTATTATATACTATCAAGTCTGCTCAGAACATAAAATGCTAATGCAGAAGATACATTGAAGATCGACTGTTTCTTAACTCAATAGTTCCCTGGCATTATGTATCACCATAAGCATGCGGCTGAGTGGTAGGATGGTAAATCTATATTGAAAATAATCCTAATTTTTCATAGGAGACATTTAGAGTAATTCTCTAACTATGACCTAGATCTAATTACCTACATGTTCATAACCTATTATGAGCCACCAGGAATCTTATTGCAATCACAATTACAATTTCCAATGCTTTTCTAACAAGACTTTCTGTATTTTTATTTGGCAACAAAAGTGCAAAATACCTTGAGCTGTGCAGTCAAGCTTAAGTAATCACAATCAAGCAGACTAACATTTATCAACACATTAAGTGATAGTTATTTCAAGTTGTATTACAAACAGAAAATGTTTGGATTGTGATCGTGTTAAACACAAGCACACAATAACAGTTGAAGTTCAGAACCTGTTATGAAACCAAAACAAACACAGAATTGTGATTAAGACTTGTATTTCAATTTAATTGAAATCCTTAACATTAAAGGACCACTCTAGGCACCCAGACCACTTCAGCTTAATGAAGTGGTCTGGGTGCCAGGTCCTTCTAGGGTTAACCCATTTTTTCATAATTATAGCAGTTTCAGAGAAACTGCTATAATTATGAATGGGTTAAGCCTTCCCCTAATCCTCTAGTGGCTGTCTCATTGACAGCCACTAGAGGCGCTTGCGTGCTTCTCACTGTGATTTTCACAGTGAGAGCACGCAAGCGTCCATAGGAAAGCATTGTAAATGCTTTCCTATGCGACGGGCTGAATGCGCGCGCAGCTCTTGCCACGCGTGCGCATTCAGCCGGCGGGGCGTAACGGAGGCGGAGAGGAGGAGAGCTCTCCGCCCAGCGCTGGAAAAAGGTAAGTTATTACCCCTTTCCCCCTTCCAGAGCCGGGCGGGAGAGGGACCCTGAGGGTGGGGGCACCCTCAGGGCACTATAGTGCCAGGAAAACGAGTATGTCTTCCTGGCACTATAGTGGTCCTTTAACAGTATACATATACAATAGCAAATGCCATCTACAATCAACTTTGCAATATGTGATGGGTCATCAACCCTTCTTGATCCTTGCTTGAAACCCACCCATGACTGTGCATCACAAAGGCAATTTCAAACATTACTCTCAGATGACTGGTATTCGACTCTGATTTAAAGAAAGGAAATGTTGAAGGTTTTCTTTTTTCTTGTAAATTGATGTGGTTTATGCAACTAAAGGTTTTATTTGAACAATCGTACGATCATACAATAGATAGGAGTAGCAAGGAAATGCGACAAAAGATTCCATTTAGATGATTAGACTGGCAAATTTAGATGTCTGTGGATAAAGGGTGAATATGCTTTTAGCAGAAACATGTGGTTTTACTCAGCCCTTCAATTTATCCCTTTAATTAAAGCTACGACTCATTACTAATTCTCTATCATGGTAGCATACTTAAAAACTTGGTATAGAAGAATATCTGTCATCTTTTTTTTTATATCCTACAGGGCCTAAAATTGAATATTACACAAAGATCCATGTTCCCTCTGTGGGAAATTACACACCTTAACATAGGTCAGTGGAAGGGTTGTATCTCTGCGTAGAGGAATTACCTTGTTGGCAATTACTTGCTGTCAAGTTGTCCCTGTAATATGCATTCAGACTGGGCAACACTCAAAGGACTGGCAGCCAAGAGCATTCATAAGATTGTTAAAGGCAAATTACACTGACACTTTGGAAGAGCAAAAAAAACAGCATCTTTCACTGACCTCATCAATAAGGTAGCCAGATCTTGCTCAGTAATTGCATTACAAGGAGATGTTCTGGCAGGTAGTGATAGGAAGTGAAGGGAGCATGGAGAAACAGAGAAGGAAAGCTCAAATAAAAATGAATCTAAAAAAAAGTACATTGAGCATCTGTTATCAGCATGCATAGCATGTGGGCAACAGATTAACAAAAATGACACAGCCACCCCCTCCCCCCCATGCCATTCAAATCTCCCCTCAGACTGGCCTTAGGTATGCCTCAGCCCCTCCAGTCAGGAGGAAGATTGGGCTGCAGCGAGAATTTGCCTTAATGTGGGATCACAAGTAAGTCCTTCTTCGTTCCTTCCTTCATTCTTTCCTTATTTCCTTTCCATCCACCTGCTGGCATCAGCAGAGATCCTCTCTCAGCAGAATAAGCCTCCATCAATCAGAAGCCTTCCATAAATTCCCTTATTGAATGCACAGCTTAGCTCACAGCCGTAGTTCCATTCTTCGTTTTTGTTAAGTGGAAATGTTGCATAGGCTACATTACAGGGACACTATAGTCACCAGAACTACAGCTTAATGTACTGGTAAGTATAGCTTATCCATGCATGCATTTTTTGTGTACACACTGCCTTACTGCCTAGGGACACATCTAGTGGCAGTCACTTAGACGGCCACTACAGGTACTTGCTGGGTGAGTGCTACATAATGTGCATGGAGGCACTGAGCTTTCCCCATAGAGATGCATTGATTTAATGCATCTCTGTGAGGAGATTTTGATTGGCCAGTGCACCATTTGAGTCTGTAGTCATCAGAATTCACAATCTCAGCCAATAAAAAGCTTTCCTCTAGGAAAGTATTGGATTGGCTGAGATTGTCAGTTCTGATGATCTCAGCCAAGGAGACAGGGTGGAGGCAGAGCTAACGCTGGAGGACCTGTACAGCGCTGGAATAAATGTAAGATTTACAGCTTTTTAACCGAATAGTGTTCCTTTATGGCTGCTATCAGCCTTTTGACAGCCCTTTTGTTACTGTTTGCCCAAACAATGTGCAAGTGCAAGACTGGAACTCTTTCTTCAGTTACCTATGGAATTAGAGCAGGTTGTTATGATGCTGAAGACATCACTGTAAATTACACGCACACAGCGATTTTGACCTAAAATTTTAAATTTAGCATTCACTTTGAACTTATGACAATGCTCACTTTGGTGAATAACTCTGTCAGTGTTCATATTTTGGAGGTTCGTTACCTGACGCTCAGAAAGCAATCTCAATATTATGTATTTTCTGTCCATCAGCTTTGTGGAAAACATGTCTCTTTTGTACCTTCTTTGTGAACAAGAAATGTCTCTCTGCCCTCTGTTTTGAGTAAGAATGTTCAATTATGAGACTTTCTTCACTAAACGTTTTGCAGACAGTCCCCGATTATGCTCTTATCCCCTAATGAGAGAAATCATGTGATTTCAAAATAAGTCAGTTTACCGGTCTGAAGTATGTTAGAACAACATCAGAAAAAAGGGATGGATATATGAGACAGTTCTATAAGAAACTAGTTTAAAAAAAACAACTACACACATAACCAAAAGCTGTAGTGTATCTGGTTATTCATTTAAAGTTACTTCTTTCATGAAGCAGAACTATAGTGCTTATGTGGAACTTAGAGTTCTAAATACATAAATCAATCTAAATACAATTGCCCAGTGTGTATAGAACTCACATTTAGAAGGTTTTGCAATAAAATGTGCTCGAGTACCCAAAGAAAACACAGATCCTGCCTCCACTCATGCTATATTGAATTGATATACAAAATACAAATTTCCTTGTGAGTTAGTTACTGCATTATTTAAGTTTAAAAGATTTTAATTCTGCTATTGTTACATTGACTCATGATTTTTATTTTTATTTTTACTTGTGCATCCTGCAGTAAACGTGATCTCATCTCAAGTGGTTTGGCAGGTGGAAGGACTTGTGGATGAAAGTCGATCTTGTAACTGACAAGTATTGTTAAGAGGTGAATATTATCCAGGAGAACTGACATCCTTATAAATATACATTTACTTTCATTCGATTTGCTATTGATCGAAGACAAGTATATTCTTAGAAAAAAACATCTAGCAAGGATAAAATATTGTTTGTATATCATTTGTTTGTACATAATTATGTTGTCATGTTTGGGAGTACACATGGCTACAAAAAGGACATTAACTACCATTGAGTTACAGGGTACAGTGACGACAAACAGTGCGCAAGAGAATACTGAGAACGGGCAGCAGCTGAAATAGCCTGCCCTTCGCTGGGTCCCGGCTCAGATCTCAAGCTGGTTTTAGCTCATTTTGTGCCATTACAGAGAGAACATCTCTGAAACATATCAGACTGGTCCCACCCATACGGGCAGTCCAGATCCAAAATGCCAGCAAATTCTCTCTGCATGAGAGATACAGCAACCCCAGACGATTGTTTCAGCCTTGTTAGCAGGGGAGGGCTGGCAGCCTTAGGCCTGGGGGGCAAAACCAGTCAAGTGGCCCATTGCACCACCAAATCAGTGCAATGGTGCCCACCTTTTCCTGGTTTTATAACGGATATTGATGTTATGCTAATCAGTAGCTCTTTGCCATACCCACTCCTTCACGGCTCTGACTTTCAGTGTTGTCAGAGCGCAGGCTGAGAATCTCTGAGCCTGTGCTCTGACTCACTAACTGAGCGTCGGAACCATGAGGGAGAGGCTATAATCTGACTGCACCTACTGCTGGTGCGCACCAGTGGACCACCAGCGAATCGTTTAAATTGAATAGGCTGGTGTCCCCAACTTGTGAGTTGTGTTGTCCGCCGGGCGCCTCTGTTGTGATGGCACCCTGCGTGACCGCACAGCGTGCACACCCCAATGGCTGGCCCTGCTGACACACACTGATGTTACTACTTAGAAATCCCTCAATATTAATACAGACAGCAGAGTAAACACCAAAAAGATTTGCTTACTGGATTTGTTGTAAGATTAAATCATGCCTCCTCCTCTCTCTCTCCCATGCGCTGCTCTGTAAGCTGGGAGGAAGTGAAGAGTAATCACAATCTCCCAGCACAGTGGCACCTGTGGCTGCATGGGGAACAGCTGTATTTCCCGCCCCCCCATGTGACATCACAATGCCCCACCTATATGAGCTGCCATACGAACTAACGCCAGTGCTGCCCACAATGTGTGTTTACATTAAAAAGCCTGCAGGGACCGGCTATAGACACCAGAACCACTTCATTAAGCTCCAGTAATTCTGGGGACTATAGTGTCCCTTTAATGTAATGTAAATTATAGATTAGTGTCACTAATAATATACTAGATTGCCTACTTACAACCAAATGAGGATGATGATGGGCTGCAGTTTGGCTCCACTGGTGTGGTGTAGAACAGGATCTCTGGAGGCTGTTTGCAACTGTGGTCACAAAATTCAATGTTCTGGGAGAATTGGAAGCAGCTCCATTTTTTGGGGGCCCCTTACACAGCTCAAGGTCTGGGCCCCAGGGCCTGATGGTGAGTATGCCCATAAGGCCCACTCATAAGTCCACTTATATATTCCACCCACCCATGAGTTTGCTCACAGGGAGTGGAGTGTGTAGGGGATGTGTTATGTGTTATTGTAGAGGATCTAATATGTGTGCTTATGGTATGTAGTGTATAGGGTTACCAGTTTGTGCAGGTGATGCAGTGTGTTTGTGTGTAGTGGAAGCGGTGTGTATTTGTGTATAAGGGATGTATTATGTGTTTCTGGTTGTGTGTAAGGGATGCATTGTGTGAATCTGTGTTTGTATGCATAAGGGATGCAAGGTGTGTGTCTGTAAGTGTGTGCATTGAGTGTGTGTTAGTGATGCATTGTGTTTCTGTGTGTATGTAAGAAAAGCAGTGTGTGTGTAAGTGTTTGCATTATGTGTTTCTGTGTATGTGTGCAAAGGATGCATTGTCTTTGTGTGTAAGTGTTGCATTGTGTGTGTGTAATGGATGCATTGTATGTTTCTCTGTGTGTAAGGGAAGCATGTTGTGTTTCTGTGTGTGTAGGGATGCATTGTGTGTTTCTGTGTATGTATAGGGATGCATTGTGTGTGTGTGTGCGCATAGTGTCCTCTCCTCCCTGTGTCCTCCTCACCTCCCCCTCCCTGTGTTCTCCTCACCACCCACCCTCCCTGTGTTCTTCTCAGTCCCCCCCTTCTCCTCATCTCCCCTTCTCCTCACTCTTACTCTCCCCCTCCTCCTTGTGTTCTTCTTACTCCACCCTTGTTCTTCTTACCCCCCGTTTTTCAAACCCCCCTTCTTCTTCTTACTCCCCCTCCTCCACCTTCTGTTACTCCCCCCTCCTTCACTTACTCCCTCCCTTCACTTACTCCCCCCATCTTCACTTACTCCCCCCTCTTTCACTTTCTCCCCCCCATCTTCACTTACTCCCCCCTCCTTCATTTACACCCCCCATCTTCACTTACTCCCCCCATCACCACTTACTCCCCCCATCTTCACTTACTCCCCCAATCTTCACTTACACCCCCATCCTTCATTTACACCCCCATCTTCCTTGCTCCCTTTGTCTTCACTTACTCCCCATCTTCACTTACACCCCTCCTTCATTCAACACCCCATCTTCACTTACTCCCCCATCTTCACTTACTCCCCATCTTCACTTACACCCCATCCTTCATTAACACCCCCCCATCTTCACCCTCCCCAATCACTTACTCTTACCCTTCCTTACTCCCCCTCCTTCACTTACTCCCCATCTTCACTTACTTCCTCTCCTTCATTTGCACCCCCCTCTTCACTTACTCCCCCCTCCTTCATTACACCCCCCTCCTTCATTTTACACCTTTTATCTTCCTTACTCCCCCCCTCCTTTATTTACACCCGCATCTTCACTTACTCCCCTCCTTCATTTACACCCCTTCACTTCTCTCCCCCTTACTCCCCCCTCCTTCACTTACTCCTCACCCCCTCCCGTTCACTTACTCCTCCCCACTTACTCCCCCCCTCCTTCACTTACTTCCCCCCTTCACTTACTCCCTCACACCTCCCCTTACTCCCCCCTCCTTCACTTACTCCCCCATCCCTCCTCACCTCTCCCTGCCCTCCTGTAGCATGTGCAGAAGCTGCTTGCTTCGGGTCAGCGGTGCTTGGCCGGACTGATAGGAAGGTGCACTCAGTGTGCACTTCCTGTCAGTCCGGCCAGTTACAGGAAACAGAAACTCGGCGCGGAACTGGAGTTTCTGTTTCCTGTAACCGGCCGGATTGACAGGAAGTGCACACTCAGCGTGCGCCTTCCTATCAGTCCGGCCGGGCACCGCGGACCAGCAAGCAGCTCGGCCACGCTACAGGGGAGGGCAAGGGAGGAGCAGCTGCAGCCGCCTGAGGCTCTTAACAGAGCGCTCAGGCGGCTGCAGCCGGTCCCAACAGAATTTAGGGTGGCCTGGGGGGCAATTGCCTCCCTGCCCCCCGGCACAGCCCGCCCCTGCTTGTTAGGCATCATCAGTGAGGCATGGCTGATATCTCTCTAGGCACCGTGAGCAAGGGGTCCACGTCTGGATTACCCTTTAAACTTGTGGAGAGCAAAAAAAACAGGGCGCAAGAGAATACTGAGAACGGGCAGCAGCTGAAATAGCCTTTCCCATTTGGTGAATCCCCGCTCAGATCTCAAGCTGGTTTTAGCTCATCTTGCTGGCATTTCGGATCTGGACTGCCCTATGGGTGGGACCAGTCTGATATTTTTCAGAGATGTTCTCTCTGTAATGGCACAAGGTGAGCTAAAACCAGCCTGAGAACTAAGCAGGGACCCACCGAAAGGCAGGCTATTTCAGCTGTTGCCTGTTCTCAGTATTCTCTTGCGCCCCGTTTTTTGCTCCCCATAAGTTTAAAGGGTTATCCAGACGTAGACCCCTTGCTCACGGTGCCTAGAGTGATATCAGCTAATCAGCTATGCCTCACTGATGATGGCTGAAACGATCATCTAGGGTTACTGTATCTATTGTGCAGAGGGAACTTGCTGGCATTTGGGATCTGGACTGCCTGTTCTCAGTATTCTCTTGCGCCCCGTTTTTTGCTCTGCATTTATAAAGTGCCAACATATTCCGCAGCTCTGTAGTATAGAGAAAAAGACAATATAAAAAGTGCAATATAAACGGACCAATGCAAAAGGTAAAGGTGGCCCTGCCATGAGTAGAGATCTAGCCTCTGAAGATCTTTTATCTAAAGGTTAAAATGGTAAAGTAAGAAAAGAGGTAGAAGAGGGAATTTGGAGGTGACTGCAGAGAGAAATAATAGTATAATCGCCGTAACTGGTAACATGCAAAGGAAATGAGGAAGTGATGGACTGTGATTTCAAACAGCTAGATGAGAATTATTTGACATTAGAAGGAACCAGGGTGTGCTGGATGTGCTTACTCTAAATGAAGTGGTTTTGTTTCAGCTGCTTTGTGGAATTGAGCCTAAGGAAAAGACATAGACACAGTTATTTTCCTGAATTTACAGCTAAGAGGGTCAAGGAGTGTGCCGGGGGGAGCAAAGCAGACATTTGTTGTATACAATTGAAATATTTTCCAACCAAATTCTATCAGCCAAAATAATAAAAATAGTAGCATTGTTATAGTAAATAAAGATGATATGTGGTAACAAACGTAAAATAAATCTTCCAAATTTCACTCCGTACCTTAAGAATTAAACGGTTAATACAGCGAGTGCATTAACCAGCTGAACTATCTAGCTGCCCAATTACAGTTTCCTTTTTTAATTAATATTATAATTGCCAGACATTATTTTATTTGGTTGAGGTAACTTAGTTACTCAGGACCCAAGAAAAATACTTTTGCACCTTATTGATATAATACAATGATATAGAGAAAAAGAAAAGGAAGAAGGTCTTGTCCTTGTCAGTAGAACATGGTTTGTGAATTAAAGGGACACTATAGTCACCTGAACAACTTTAGCTTAATGAAGCAGTTTTGGTGTATAGAACATGCCCCTGCAGCCTCACTGCTCAATCCTCTGCCATTTAGGAGTTAAATCCCTTTGTTTATGAACCCTAGTCACACCTCCCTGCATGTGACTTGCACAGCCTTCCATAAACACTTCCTGTAAAGAGAGCCCTATTTAGGCTTTCTTTATTTCAAGTTCTGTTTAATTAAGATTTTCTTATCCCCTGCTATGTTAATAGCTTGCTAGACCCTGCAAGAGGCTCCTGTATGTGATTAAAGTTCAATTTAGAGATTGAGATACAATTATTTAAGGTAAATTACATCTGTTTGAAAGTGAAACCAGTTTTTTTTTCATGCAGGCTCTGTCAATCATAGCCAGGGGAGGTGTGGCTAGGGCTGCATAAACAGAAACTAAGTGATTTAACTCCTAAATGACAGTGAATTGAGCAGTGAAATTGCAGGGGAATGATCTATACACTAAAACTGCTTTATTTAGCTAAAGTAATTTAGGTGACTATAGTGTTCCTTTAATAAAACGCTTGCAATCCGTTATAACTCACACATTTTTCTCATTCACATAATAGTGCTCCTTTAGAAATGAAATTGCCTCTTTAAAGTGAACCTGAAATTGCTAAAATATATTTTAATGAACAATAAAATTATCTCTGGCAATTTTGACATCACCATGATCTACTGTGGGTGTTACAATAATGGATTACGAAATCTATAAATTGGATTGTACCAAGAACACGATGGTATGTTTATGTTTACCATGATGGTATTATTACACCATTCACACCTGGGCTGAGATGCTCCTGTAAAACATATTGTGTGGATATATATATACATTGTTTTATTTTTTTGCTTTCCATGAATTCCTATATGAACAGGTGCTAGTTTTTGTAATGTTTTGCAATCAAAATGAAGAAAAAGCATGCAACTTTCTGCTTGCCTTTACACGGTTTCAAGAACATTGGTTATGCAAACAAATTATCCAGGAGGCAGATTTGAGAAATTTTCATGAAAATTCTCTCGAGAGATGCAACTTGCCAGTTTTTATACATTTCTCTTTTTTTATGTAAATACTGCTAATCTCTAATGTCTACTAAATCACCAGAGCAAAGGTTTAGTGCACCTCCCAAGTGTACCCAAATAGATTACCCCTCCCCCCAAGAGCTATTTTCAACATTTCCAAGTTCCAATTAGTCAGCGTGAAAACTACGGTAAAAATAATCAGAGTGAGAATCAGTGTGTTCTTGGCTGCGCTCTTACAAAAAGATGAGACTGGAGCTGAGTTTATTTAAATGCAATTTACGTAAATCCTTTCTATGTAATAATATTTTGTGTTAATAATAATTGGAATCTGTTTCATTTGCAATGCAGCAATTTTCTTGCAAAGTACAATGTTTCACTTGGCAATTCTGAACATTGTGACCATTAGTGCTTTTTACAAGTCTATAGACTAAATAATTTACTTTCTGTCTGCTAATCTATATGATTATACACAAAATCTCATGTAACCCTTTACTGAGCCCTTCTGCAGAGAACTCAGAGAGTGTTAAAATAATGATGTATTTTAGATACATGAATAATGAGCAAATTAATGATTAAAATACTTTTTTTTTCTTTAGTCAGTAACAGGGAGAGATGTAGTTGTGTGGGGGAAGGTATCAACGCTGTGTATGGGTGGGCTTGGGGGCTAAGATACAAGTGTTTGAAAAAATATAGTGCCTGTATAGGAGGAATAAGGGGCTATTTTGAATCTATATGTGTGAAGGTGAGTTTATAAAAGATAGGATTGTTTGTATGTGTCTGTGCTTGTGTGCGTGTGTGGTGACTGATTATAGGAGGTATATGTGAGATCTTCAGTTATGAAAGACTTGCTTTCTCTACTGCGAGATTTATCAGATGAATATTTTTAGCCCTGGATACCATAAAATGTATCAGAATTATTTTGATAAATTCTTTCCCTGTGTTCTTTAACCTCTTCACAGCCAGCTGCCGCAGCTTTTGTCCACTAAGACTGATGCTACAGGTGTGAGATACAAAGAGGATCTGGGGTTCAGAATGAGTGTCATTGTCAAGACACAGTCAAAGATGGCATCAAATCTTGCAGTTCACAGCCTATATTATATCTCATGGAAAGCTTGGTAGATTTAATGAAAAGATACCTGTTAGTTATGCTTGCTGAAACAACTTTAGCAAGAATGAAACAAACATATTAAACTTCAATAGTAAAAGTATTAGAAAAAAAGTATTAGAAAAAAAAGGCACTTAGAACAAGTCATAAAAACCAGACAACTCGACTTAATTCTATAACTATATAAATGTGCCACAGCTCTTCCTGTAGAGTCTGCCGAACGCACTGCTGAGATATGATGTAGCCAGTCAAACACGCTATTCTCAACAGAATGTTCATCTTATAAAATGGTCAAATTCTGTATCTTCCAAAATCGATCTCTTGGCAATGATTTGGTGAGTGGATATGCAGCCATCTCTTTTTATAGGAAATACTGGTAGAGTCAATAGTTCTATGGTCTAATGTGCTTAGTGCTAAAACTGATCCATTCAATGTGTGCCAAATGTATGTAACCTTCATTGTCTTTACAGATTTGTATGCAATTTGCTATATTTAATCCATTGCAGTTTACATTTTATTTTTGCACATCGTCATCAATGGCGGCTGGTGAAGTATTAAGATGGCGGGGCTCCAGACTCCTCCCTATACAGTGTAAAAATACTCATACAATACAGAGAGTTGAACATAATACAGAAACATACAATAAAACAAGCTGGGCACAACATAAATACAGTCAGATCCATAAATAGTGGGACATCGACACAATTCTAATCTTTTTGGCTCCAACACAATGGGTTTGAAATGAAACAAACAAGATGTGCTTTAACTGCAGACTTTCAGCTTTAATTTGAGGGTATTTACAGCAAAATCAGGTGAACGGTGTAGGAATTACAACAGTTTGTATATGTGCCTCCCACTTTTTAAGGGACCAAAAGTAATGGGACAGATTAACAGACATAAATCAAACTTTCACTTTTTAATACTTGGTTGCAAATCCTTTGCAGTCAATTACAGCCTGAAGTCTGGAACGCATAGACATCACCAGACGCTGGGTTTCATCCCTGATGATGCTCTGCCAGGCCTCTACTGCAACTCTCTTCAGTTCCTGCTTGTTCTTGGGGCATTTTCCCTTCAGTTTTGTCTTCATCAAGTGAAATGCATGCTCAATTAGATTCAGGTCAGGCGATTGACTTGGCCATTGCATAACATTCCACTTCTTTCCCTTAAAAAACTCTTTGGTTGCTTTTGCAGTATGCTTCGGGTCATTGTCCATCTGCACTGTGAAGCACCGTCCAATGAGTTCTGAAGCATTTGGCTGAATATGAGCAGATAATATTGCCCAAAACACTTCAGAATTCATCCTGCTGCTTTTGTCAGCAGTCACATCATCAATAAATACAAGAGAACCAGTTCCATTGGCAGCCATACATGCCCACGCCATGACACTACCACCATGCTTCACTGATGAGGTGGTATGCTTTAGATCATGAGCAGTTCCTTTCCTTCTCCATACTCTTCTCTTCCCATCACTCTGGTACAAGTTGATCTTGGTCTCATCTGTCCAGAGGATGTTGTTCCAGAACTGTGAAGGGTTTTTTAGATGTTGTTTGGCAATGTCACATCCTGTTCCTCGCTGCGGATCATTCTGGCAATGGCTTCTGGTATCCAGTACTCTTTTTACAATTCTTGTTTAGTTTTTCTTGGTTTTCTGGTTTTCTATCCTATGTCTGGTTTTCTTTATGCTGGGTTTCTGGGTTCATTCTTATATTCCGTCCCTGGATTTTCCAGTCTCTTGGATTCATTTAAATGTTTGTTTTATGTTGCCACACCCGTTTGTTTTCCATTTTCCTTTTGTTTCAGTCTGGACCTGCAGCAGTGTTTCAAGTCCCTGCCCTTTCTTGCAGGTAAGTGCTATTGTGGTTTAGTATGGTTCTTTTCGCGAACATTATGCAGTGTAGGACCTGCCGAATATGGGGTACATTGCCGTTGTGGCAGGCTTATGCAATCTATGATCATATAATGTAACTAAATCTCCATACTTTTCATATATAGTGCTTAGTTATGACTCCTCTTGTTTTACCTTGTATCTCTTGTCTTGTTTTATTTTGTCGTGTATTCCCAGTTCATGTACAGTCCTGTCCTGCCCTGTTCTTGTTTTCCTCATGTCTTGTGTACATGTTCTGGGTTCTGCTTTCTGTCCTGCTCTGGTTCTGGGTGTCTTGTTTTCATGTATGGTGCCTATCTCTAGTCTTGCCTTGTTTCTGTACTGGATACAAACCTGCTGCAGAGCCTCCCTATTCAGCTCCTGGGAGGTCTGCTTATTTCCTAGCCCCTAGTTCCTGGGATCCGCATAAGCTGCATCAGGGTTCTAGTATGTGGCTGCACAAACGCTGGTGCTCAACACCAGGGGGCGTGCGGTTACCCTGCACCAGACCTTGCTAATCACCTCCACACTGTGACTCCTACTAATAACATCAGGCATACTGGGTCCTGATCCTTGCACCGCCGCCCGGACAGTGTCTGGCTCCCGGGCTCCTAACCACTACCCGTGACAGGCAAACTCTAACCATTTTGAGGCTTACCAATGGTTTACATCTTGTGGTGAACCCTCTGTATTCACTCTGGTGAAGTCTTCTCTTGATTGTTGACTTTGACACACATACACCTACCTCCTGGAGAGTGTTCTTGATCTGGCCAACTGTTGTGAAGGGTGTTTTCTTCACCAAGGAAATAATTCTTTGGTCATCCACCACAGTTGTTTTCTGTGGTCTTCCGGGTCTTTTGGTGTTGCTGAGCTCACCGGTGCGTTTTTTCTTTTTAAGGATGTTCCAAACAGTTGATTTGGCCACACCTAATGTTTTTGCTATCTCTCTGATGGGTTTGTTTTGTTTTTTCAGCCTAATGATGGCTTGCTTCACTGATAGTGACAGCTCTTTGGATCTCATATTGAGAGTTGACAGCAACAGATTCCAAATGCAAATAGCACACTTGAAATGAACTCTGGACCTTTTATCTTCTCCTTGTAAATGGGATAATGAGGGAATAACACACACCTGGCCATGGAACAACTGAGCAGCCTATTGTCCCATTACTTTTGGTCCCTTGAAAAGTAGGAGGCACATATACAAACTGTTGTAATTCCTACACCGTTCACTTGATTTGGATGTAAACACCCTCAAATTAAAGCTGAAAGTCTTCAGTTAAAGCACATCTTGTTCATTTCATTTCAAATCCATTGTGGTGGTGTATAGAGCCAAAAAGATTAGAATTGTGTCGATGTCCCAATATTTATGGACCTGACTATATCTATACAATACATAGAGATGAGTACAATACATAGATAACCATTACATAAAGAGCTGGGAACAGTAAGGAGATACTCATACCCACCCCACACAGCCAGTATTACTGTGATGGATTACACAGAGCTGCAATACAGAGATACCCGCACACATCTGATTTAATTCTATATATTGCTAGGCATCTCTTAGCTGTCTACCTTACATGATCTCATCTTCAGTAGTGCTCCTGCTATGATAACTTTAGCTTTCTAAATATTTAAATATTGCCTCTTGTTATGAAATATGTCAGCTGCTCCATTAGCTGTCAGCACACAGTGTGCACATGGGCAAAGCATCAACATGCTGATTGCTTTCTTATTACCTTTGCAGCTGGCAATATAATTCATCTGCAGTGGTAATATGGAGCCAAGAAGTATCTGACATGGTTAACAGAATCAACAAACATTACAGACTGAAATCAGAATCAGATCAGTCCCCCGAGTCACAGCCCCAGTCATGCAGTCTGAAGCTTCACAAGATTTCAACTAGCCACAGCACGACTGAATCAGTATAAGCTGTAGAGTGACTGAGCACTTTAAAGAATAAGTGGGTATGTGCAGTAGGAGTTATTAAAACTATTAATGACTGTTTATATCTATCTATCTAACACAGAGTGCTCTCGTTTTTTGGTTGATACATATCGCGCTGGGACAGCACGTTGGTACATTTAAAGGTATATTTTTTGTTTATAAGGGATAAGTGCCAGAAACAGCAATTTTTGTATATGCACTGAACAAAATTATAAACACAACACTTTTGTTTTTGCCCCTATTTTTCATGAGCTGCAATCAAAGATCTAAGCCTTTTTCTATGTACACAAAAGGCCTATTTCTCTCAAATATCGTTCACAAATCTGTCTGGCACCTTTGCAATAATCATATTGTCTAATCAGCATCTTGATATGCCACACCTGTGAGGTGGATGGATTATCTTGGCAAAGGAGAAGTGCTCACTAACACAAATTTAGACAGATTTGTGAACAATATTTGAGAGAAATAGACCTTTTGTCTTAGATCTTTGAGTTCAGCTCATGGAAAATAAGGGCAAAAACTAAAGTGTTGCGTTTATAATTTTGTTCAATATATATATATATATATATATTACGAATAATTAGGTGCACTCCTGGATTTGAAAAGTGTTCAGTTTACTGTGTCCATAAATTCAGAGTTCAACAGATCAACATTTAGACCTATTCAGGTCTTTATCAAGATCATATATAGTAAATTCACTTGCTTAATCAGCCCTCAGACAGTCACTAGGGAGGAAAAAGATAATATTATCATTTACATTTGGCAGGGGCCAGCTACTGCTGTGAAATCCCTTTGGTGCTTCCAAGATGACTTCTTGCTTCTCTCTAGTGTGGGCACTGTAATCCCAACCTTTGGTGCTATCAGCCAATTTCAAAACCAGTCCTATTTTTGACATGCCTTGATACTCTCAAGTAAGCGTCTCTAAACAGCTACCAATGAGAGGGGTCCTGCAGAACTGAAACATGTTACAGAATTAAGAGACGCTCGTGTTTTCCCATATATTTGTGGTTTACCAGCCTCCCCTTCTGGAAACGCATTTTTGTATTTCTGATAATTTAAACTTTTTTCCTACATAAAAACTAGCTCTGACCGAAGTGCCCCTATGGGCATCATCCTTCCTGAATTGCATGTGCTGCTTTTGAACTCCAGTTGAAGAACGTGCAGGTGCAGCAGGTGCTTACTTGCTTTCCAGTTGAACAGTCAATGTTTCCTTTTTCACTTAAAAAAAACCAAAAAAACAACAGCTTGTAACCACATCTTCATATGCATTAAACTCTGGATTTGACATTGCTAGCAGTTGTAACTTAATTTTGTTTCGTCCCAATAAGTATTAAAGTATTGTGTATTTTACTTAGAAAGCAAATTTGCTCCTTATATTTTTGTCTCCAGGTGGTAGCTCTTGGAATCTCCAAATCTGATTTTCAAGAAGTGATTTTAGATATTCTGCTTTTGTCTTTTTGCATTTGCAAGTTTCTCCTTTTAAGTTTGCCACATCTTTACAGAATGAAGGCTCGCTTATGCCACAAGCTTTAGCAATCTATAACCGTTTGCACAGCAGTTTTGTAGCCCGAGTTGATCTTCAGACTGCTGCTTTGTTAGCTTTTAATTTTTTAGCTTCAAATCCGAGTTCTTCATTTTGGTCAAGGTCCTCTTCTGGGACAACAGGCAGATTTCCTTTTGCATTCCCAAGGTATAAGACGTTTTGTTCCTGACTGTCGGTATAAGTTATAACCAAACACATCATATATTAGACAGTAATAAGAAGGAAAGAACAGACAATATTAGCATTTTTTGTTTAGAGGTTGTTTATCACATTGAATATGCCTAAGGGTATGTGAGACACAAAAGATGGATTCAAAAACAACACAATACAAGTCAAGGTCTGTTGCAGAGAAAGAGGCTAGAAAAGGTCAAGGAAGAGCCTTAGTCAATAACCATAATAATAATGAACTATATACACACTCTGTTAACAGAGACCATGGCAGGAACAGAGGCATATCTAGAAACCACTGGGCCCGGTGCGAAAATGATCCTGCCCCCCCCCCAATTCGTCTACCTCCCACCTCCCACACCGCCAATTGTTCCCCCCCCCCTCCCCCTACATCTACCTCCCACACCGGCAATCGTCTCCCCCACAAACATGCAGACAAACAGATACACATACAGACAGACACACATGACACACCCATACATAAATACTTACAGACACACACACATACATAAACACATACATACAGACACAGACGCATACATAAAAACACACACACAAACACACATACACATACAAACACATACACACAGAGACACATACATACAAATGCACGCACATATAGAGACACATACATACAGACACACATGCACACACACATACAAACACACATACATACAAACACAAATACACACACACACATACATGCAGACACACCTATACTAACACACACACAAAATGTTTGTCACCCTCCTGTTGCCTACATTTTAGGTGCAGGAGGGTGACTTTTCCTGGGGTCCAGTGGCTCAGGCTGATGGGAGTCAGAATTCCCACTCTGACTCCTTCCTCTTCTTCCTCCCGCACGTCTCTGTTATTTCTGAGAGGAAGTGAATGGGGCAGACACTTCCTCCCAGCGTCTGGCATCATCAAAGGTGGCCCGGTCGCACTGTTAAAGCGCTGCAGCGCTGACCGGGCCCAGTGGTTTCTACCTTGACATTGACTTGACCTGAGGTGTACAATGTGACTTTTTAAGTTGTGAGATGCAGGATTATGTCACTTTTACAATGGTCACTATAGCCATTCAGTATTCTTGAGTATTCTCTATAACTTTGTCTTGGAACATTTTTCACTTTTGACTCAGGCACAAGAGTTACATTCAAAAGCCCCAATATAACACATGCAGGGTTTTACGCATGCAACAGTTTGTAAGAAGTGTTTTGGAAAGTCTTTAAAGATAACAGGAGTAGCTGTCATTATAACTTCTCTCAAATTCTTATTGTAAAATTTGGTCTCTAACAGTAAATAACTTTACCTTTAATTTGCCATTCAACCTCCGCCAAACTTGTGCATGTATCTAGTCTTTGCTACTCATACAACAAGGTTAGATTACATCTCTGGAGAAAGCCTGAGCTGTGCACACATGAAGTTGGTTGCTTGGAAGATCAGTGAACACATCCTGGTCCAGAAACGTGTGAATCAGACTGTGAATAAACTGCTATTAGCTGTGATAGGACTGCGATCAGCTTACTTATTCTTTGTTAAGAGTGGAACTGTGATTGAGGAATAACCTACATATCCCATAAACCTACACTGGATTGTTCAGTAAACTATTGGAAATACCATCTTGAGGATCTTAGAACATGCACAGAACATTTCATTAGTATGTACACTTAGGGATCTCCTAGTCATTCAGAACATGCATCTTTATTGAAGTAAATCATTATTTTTGGAGTAGATACCAGATAACCTTTTAAGTGTTATACAAAAAGTTCTAACTTGGGCTTCAAAATACCAATTTTTTTCTAGTGATAACCAGGCTTAAATCAGGATAAACCCAACCAAACATAATGGAAGAGTGAAAGCAGGGAGCACAATAAGGAACAGGGAGAAAAATCAGCCTTACATAATGGTGCACCTTGTTACACCACTCACACCCCTTGTCAATATCAAGGTTTGTATGCAGTGCTTATTGCAAAACCCATTTCTGACATATGGTCTTTATAACACTCTGATACTAATTGTTCAGGGTGCTAAAAGGGACACTTCACTGCCCAAATACAAAAAAATAAAAATCACTGTTTAGTAGATATACATCCATTGAATACTCACATGCATTTAATTATGCATTTATTTTCATTGGAGTTATATCTAAAAACATCTTGCAAAAGGTGCAGTTCTCTTGTCTGCTGCATTTGCAAGCCCTCCTCTTCTAACCTCGCCCAAACTTTCTGTTGCTGTCCAATCACAGACTTCACAATGCAGCTCAATGAGACGTCTTTACAAGGCTGCTGCTCTGGGCTTTTGCTGCCTCTTGAGTTTAGCTCCACTGAGCTAGCCAAACTAGGAAGTAACAGGACAGGTTGCCTACTTGAAAGCCAATGAGGGTGTAACCAGGTTAATTTATAAAAGTGTAATTTTCTGTTGAAATCTGCCATCTATGTAAAATGAAAACAAGATGACATACATAAAGCTTTTCATCAAACTAAAGTGCTGTAGGCTTCTTGAGTGTCCTTTTAATGCAATATGTTTCTCAATCAGTAAATGTTTTACTGCATGTGGAGTTTAATGAAAAAGGCATAAAAATGTCCCAAGTGCAAGGAGCCAAATAATGGCCGTGGGGCAGGTCTGCTGAATATCTGCACATGATTCTGTTATTGGTTGTTTATTCAGAAGGGGGCAGCAGTGTGCTGTCATTGCCAGTGAGTAATGCTGCTCCTGAGGATCAATTCTAATGGTTTGTTCAGCTGATTTCAATGTGTTGCAATGTATCACAGTCCTGGAGCCTCCATCCCAGTGCATGGCCTGTTAACCCTTTGCTGATGAATGATTTGGTTGGGTTGCACTGAGCAATTAACAGTCAGCAAATATAAAATACATGCAGCAGTTCATGACAGGAGAAGATCCCTTGGGATGCAAGGAGATAGTAATAATGAATTGTTTTGGAGCAGGGCAGATATGACTGCTCCAATTTCTCATCTGTCAACTGTGAAAGAGGGAAGGGGGGAGCAGAGTCGCGCCAGGAAGGTTTGCACTGAGGGTCTCTCGAGGGATCCAAATATCCATAATAAGCTTAAAGAAAAGACAGGCGCCACTGCATGCTGATCTGACGACAGAATGTTTAGATTTGACCTGCTTTAACACTTTAGATACCGAAAGGATGCAAAGAATGGGAAATGGTTAATCCACCAATAAACAGTTTTCCGAAGTATTTATAAAATGTTACATCAGATGTATAACTTTGTGAAGCGCAACCACTACAGAATCCTCATTTTCACTAAAGGGATTTTAAGGAAACTGTGAAATGGGCAAGGTGAAAATTGATGTGCAGATTTAAGAGGAAAATTGCAGAAACTAGGGAAAAATCCCTGGTTCATTAGGTTACAATGCAGCAATGGATAAACCAGACATGCTGGTTGATTTATCCTATTGCTTTCAGTGCATTGGATAATGCATCATAGTCAATCAAAAATTTTATTGAGTAAGCTTATTAAAAGTCCAAATAGTTCCTCACTGTGATTGGTTGTATGCACAAGCAACCAATCAAAATGTCAGTGGGGTGACCAGAAGCCACAGAGGCATACAAATGTATATATCTGGATTGCCATAACTATCAGATTTATGTATTAATTTAATGTGCTTGATTTTTATTTTTTTTTATTTTTTTTTAATGTATTATGACTTAAGTAGGCTGTTGTAATATTTTTTTTTTTTTAGAACTTGTTTCCATGAGCAGAAGATGTTGAATGCATATCTTTGTTTAACATCACATGATAATGCAAGCTTGAAATATAATATTTACAGCTTAGTTTGTTACATTTAGGGGACATCCAGATGTCTTAATTAATTATTATTAAAGGAACACTCCACACACCTTAAGCTTGCTGAAGTGCTTTATGTGTAAGTAGTGTATTCTTTTGCTCAGAACACCAGTCTTGCAAAGACTTCTCATTGCCCCAATGAAAAAATGCGTAATTAAAAACATGTATGTTATAATTGGGGTATATTGTGGTATACTAAACAAATTTTTATTTAGCATTTTGGCAGTGGATTCTCCATTTAATAAGTGGATAGTTCAAGAAAGAAACAGAATGTGATGTCAAATAAGAACCATTCAGCCCATCTAGTTTGCTCAATTTTCTAAATACTTTCATTAGTCCCCGGCCTTATCTTAAGTCCAGATTAGCCTTATGCCTATCCCAAGCATGCTTAAACTCCTTCACTGTGTTTACGTCTGCCACTTCAGCTGGAAGGCTATTCCATGTATCCACAACCCTCTCAGTAAAGTAATACTTCCTGAAATTATTTTTAAAACTTTCCCTGTTAATTTAAGACTATGTCCTCTTGTTGTGGTAGTTTTTCTTCTTTTAAATATAGTCCCCTTTACTGTGTTGATTCCCTTTACCTTTCCTGGTAAGTTTTATTCTGCAATCCATGAACCAGTTTAGTAGCCCTTCTCTGAATTCTTTCCAAAGTATCAATATCCTTCTGCAGATACGGTCTCAAGTACTGCGTACAATACTCCAAGTGAGGTCTCACCAGTGTTCTGTACAATGGCATGAGCACTTCCCTCTTTCTACTGCTAATACCTCTCCCTATACAACCAAGCATTCTGCTAGCATTTTTAGCTGCTCTATTACATTGTCTGCCAACCTTTAAGTCATCTGAAATAATTACTCCTAAATCCCTTTCCTCAGATGTTGAGGTTAGGACTCTATCAAATATTCTATATCCTGTCCTTGGGTTTTTACGCCAAAGATGCATTATCTTGCACTTATCCACCTTAAATGTCAGTTGCCAAAGCTCTAAACATTTTTCTAATTTACCTAAATATTTTGCCATTTGGCTTATCCCTCCTGGAACATCAACCCTGCAAATTTTAATATCAGCAGCAAAAAGAGATACCTTACCATCAAGACCTTCTGCAGTATCACTAATAAAAATAATAAAGAGGGGGCGGAGCCAGCGCCCGAGCAAGCAAGACGCACCTCGAGGCAGCTCTGCATGAGCACTGCGATCTGCTGGACTTTTCCACCCTACCTGACACCCAGAGTGAGTGCTGAACAAAGCACGCGAGTGCCCAAACACTAGGGGAAGAAAAATAAAAAGCAGCGGGCGGACCAAGGATCGGGCTCCAGCGATATTGGGACTTTCCTGCGCACAGCCCCACGGCCAGATACATCTAAGATGGCACCTAGTGAGGTCTACACCTCACCTTCATCAAATGATGATAGCATCTATGCTAACCCCTCAGCCCGGCTGCATTTAGAACCACAGGCACACCCGGAGATGTCCTGATGAAACTAGTAAGGGACTCTGACAAGGGAATACTCATGGGAGCAGCGAGGGGCTCTCCCACGGTGTCCTTTGAGGGGGCACAACTGGCTTTTTATAGGGACTTTTCAAGGCACACCGTTATGTGGCTGAGATCACACCAATAAATTACCCAGCTGTTAAGAAAGCACTCAATCTCTTACAAATGGGGCCCATATCGGTTGCAAGCTGAAAGGTCTGGTAAGACCCATTTGCTCTTTCACCTCATGAAAGCACCAGCATTCCTTCAAAACCTGGACATACCGGTGGATAAAGCGCTGAGACCAGAACAACCAATATGGACTGTAGCAAATATAACTCCTTTTGTTCCAGGAGGCGGATCGCCTCAGGCACTTACCTAGCCTACCTGATTCCAGCAGCGAAGGACCCCTTGGTCCCGCACATACTTCTATACTTGTTATATGTTAAACATGATTTAAATTTATCTATACTGGCTCCATAAGCTAATGTTTGCGTTATTTGTTTTGTTATCCCCTCCCCCACCTCATAAAGAGTGACCAGTTATTATTATTAGTCTGTTATTATTATAAGTTTGCCATAACATGCTCGGCATGGGACACCGGCCTTCTGACTCGATGTCGATTTACCATTAATGTCTCCCTAAGCCTATGAAACCTACAGAGCTATAATACCACATAACTGCGCTAAGACCCTAATGCAGAGGCACCTGAAGCTTCATTCCAGCACCCACAAGACGTGCCTCACACCACTCTAGTTTAAGCGAGAGAGGGTCCCTTAGACATTTACCTTATAAAAATTGAGTTGATGTCTGCAATGTGTAATACTGTAAATATTTATTGTGTTCAATTTACCTTTCCTGCAAGGCAGATGTCATGCTGTTATGATTGCACTAACTCGCAAAAAAAATTTCTAGTTTACCTAGAACATCAACCCTATTACATATCTTAGTATCATCAGCAAATACTTACCTTACCATCAAGACCTTCTGCAATATCAATAATAAAAATATTAAAGAGAATGGGTCCAAGTACAGATCCCTGAGGTACCTCACTGGTGACAAGACCATGCTTTGAATATACTTCATTGACTACAACCTTCTGTTGCCTGTCACTTAGCCACTTCCTTACCCTTTCAATAATATTGGAATCCAAACGAAAAGATTGCAGTTTATTGATGAGCCTCCTATGTGAAACAGTGTCAAAAGCCCTACTGAAATCTAGGTAAACAATGTCTACTGCACCAACCTGATCTATAATTTTAGTAACCCAATCAAAAATATCAATAAGATTAGTTTGGCATGATCTCCCTGAGGTAAACCCATGTTGTCTCTGATCTTGAAATCCATGTGATTTTAGATGTTCAACAATCCTATCCTTTAACATGGTTTCCATTACTTTCCCCACTACTTACTGGCCTATAGTTGCCCGACTCCTCCCTATTACCTTTCTTGTGAATGGGTACAACATTCGCTAACTTCCAATCTTCTGGGACTACTCCTGTTAACAATGATTGGTTAAATAAATTTGTTAATGGTTTTGCTAGTACACCACTAAGCTCTTTTAATAACTTTGGGAGTATCCCATCAGGCCCCATCAACTTATTTTGACAGCTGAAATCATGAAAACATTGTTAGGCATTTATGCCAAGATAGAAATGTTTATAACTGGCAAGGTAATTTTTAATCAATTCTTTGCTAGTTCAGTTATAAACCCATGTGTCTGTCATCCTAACAGGATGGATTAAAGAACTTTTACAGCAGTACATATCATAAGATGGAGAAATACTGAACCTGTTAACATACGTGTATATATAACACAGGTATATATAAACAGGAACTACAGATCAAAACACTTCACAAACCATAAACCTGGCAATTTACCTCTTCCTCAGTAAACTCACATGTAACTAATTACTCATGTGTCATTTTTCCTAACTGAAGTCCCTCTCCTTTATTTACAGCTATAAATACTGAACAAAGATATGAATTGAGGCAGTCAGCTAGACCTTTATCCGCTTCTACATAACTTTTGTTTTTAATCTAACTAATCCTTGTTTTACTTTGCTTTTCTCATTTATGTATCTAAAAAATGTTTTTTGTCCCCATTTTTTACTGACTGTGCTTATTTCTCTTCTTTGTGTGATTTGGCTCTTTCTGCCTAATCTTATAGATCTACCTGTCTTCCTCACTCTGTTTTTTTTATAATTACTAAATGCCATCTTTTTGTTTTGTACTATTTTGTCCACTTCTGTGGAGTACCACAGTGGTTTCTTAATTTGTTTGCTCTTACTGACAAGCCTGATGGAATTTTCTGTTGCTTTCAGTAGTGCAACAATCCCATTTCTCCTGGACTCCATTTCAATTGATCCAGTTTGATAATGACTCCTTTACGCATATTCTAATTTTAGAAACATTTGTTTTTCTAAAATCTAAAATCTAAAAGTTTGTTTTTCTGTGGTGTGACTTTTCTTATATTAAACCACACTGGCTGATGATCACTAGATCCTAGCTCTTTTAACAGCTTTGGGTGTATTCCATCAGGTCCCATTGACTTATTTGTCTTTACTTTTGACAGTTGAAATAGATCCTCTTCCTCTGTAAACTCACATGTAATAAATCACTCATTTATCCTTTTTCTCAACTGAGGTCCCTTTCCTTCATTTTCATCTGTAAATACAGAACAAAAATAGTCATTGAGGCAGTCAGCTAGACCTTTATCCTCTTCTACATACCTTCCTTCTTTTGTTTTTAATCTAACTAATCCTTGTTTTACTTTTCTTTTCTCATTTATGTATCTAAAAATGTTTTATCCCCCTTTTTTTACTGACTGTGCTATTTTCTCTTCTGTGTGTGATTTGGAAGCTCTTATAACTTGCTTAGCCTCTTTCTGCCTAATCTTATAGATCATTTTGTCTTCCTCACTCTGGGTTTTTTTATAATTCCTAAATGCTAACTTTTTGTTTTTAACTATTTTGGCCACATCTGTGGAGTACCACAGTGGTTTCTTGAATTTGTTGCTGACAAGCCTAATACAATTTTCTGTTGCCTTCAATAGTGCAACTTTTAAATAATCCCATTTCTCTTGGACTCCATTTAAATTGCTCCAGTCTGATAATGACTCCTCTACACATATTCTAAATTTAGAAAAGTCTGCTTTTCTAAAGTCTTAAACTTTTGTTTTTGTGTGGTGTGACTCAGTCACTGTTCTTATATTAAACCACACTGACTGATGATCACTGGATCCTAAACTTTCACCTACAGTAATATCTGACACCAAATCTCCATTTGTTAACACTAAATCTAGTATGGCCTCTTTACGAGTTGGCTCCCCAACGACTAGTTTTAGAGACAATCCCAGTAGAGAATTTAGAAAATGTGTGCTCCTGGCACAAGCAGCTGTTTTGGTTTTCCAGTTCACATCAGGAAGATTAAAGTAAGCCATAATAACTTCCCCTTCAATATCATTTTAGCTATTTCCTCAACTAGTAGATTATCTAACTCTTCTATTTGTCCTGGGGACCTGTAAATCACACCTACATGAGTTACTGTGTGATTACCAAATATTAATGTAACCCAAACGGACCTCACTAACTTTTATTAGGTTAGATTTTATGCTATCCTTTACTTACAGGACCACCCCTCCCCCTTTCTTGCCTTCTCTGTCTTTTCCATATAAAGAGACCCTGGTATTGCTATATCCCAGTCATTTTTCTCATTATACCATGTCTCAGTAACAGTGACTAAATCTACATTATCAGTTGCCATTATTGCCACAAGTTCATGGATCTTATTCCCTAAACTGCAAGCATTTGTAGACATGACTCTAAGCTTATCATTTTTTTTTAACACACTCGCTACAGTTACTTTCTGTCCTTGTTTTGGGGGGCAATTGGATTGATGTATTAAAGGGACACTATAGTCACCTGAACAACTTTAGCTTAATGAAGCAGTTTTGGTGTATAGAACATGCCCCTGCTGCCTTAATGCTCAATCCTCTGCTATTTAGGAGTTAAATCCCTTTGTTTATGAACCCTAGTCACACCTCCCTGCATGTGACTTGCACAGCCTTCCATAAACACTTCCTGTAAAGAGAGACCTATTTAGGCTTTCTTTATTGCAAGTTCTGTTTAATTAAGATGTTCTTATCCCCTGCTATGTTAATAGCTTGCTAGACCATCCAAGGGGCTCCTGTATGTGATTAAAGTTCAATTTAGAGATTGAGATACAATTATTTAAGGTAAATTACATCTGTTTGAAAGTGAAACCAGTTTTTTTTTTCATGCAGGCTCTGTCAATCATAGCCAGGGGAGGTGTGGCTAGGGCTGCATAAACAGAAACAATGATCTATACACTAAAACTGCTTTTTTTAGCTAAAGTAATTTAGGGGACTATAGTGTTCCTTTAACACTTTTTTGTCCCCACCCCTCCTAGTTTAAATACATCATAGCAAAACCTCTGAATTGCTCACTGAGAACATTTGTTCCCTTTTGAGAAAGATGCAAACCATCTTTTTTGTACAGTTAATTTCTATTCCAAATAGAGCTACCATGAGAAACAAAGCCAAATCTTTGCTCCGACGCCATTCACCAAACCACAAGTTAAAGTCCCTCATACGCATCCGCCTGTCATTCTGGGAGTATAGGACCCCCTAGTGGGCCTGAAACATAATTAATGAGATCTTCTACTGGGACTGGAGTTAAGGCATTAAAATGTTGCAGTATGATGGGAGGGGCCTCCCTTTAACTTTTAAGAGGCTCCTCTGTTTCCTGTCACTCCTTTTGGTTCCTGCTGTCTCCTGAAGTTCTGGTCTGGTGGATTCTTCTTCAGCATGGAAAGGTCTCGTCACTTGGTAGGGTCCTTCAGGGTATGATTCCTGCTGCCCCTTCCACTCCCTCACTGTCTGTTACCACATGGTCCTTCAACGGCTGCCATGCAGACGTCACTTCTGCTCACGCGGTTTTATCCAGCCAGCTGCAGGGAGGTCCCCTGTGCTCATCCAGTTCCAGGAGAGGTAAGTTTGGAGGTCCTGGAGGGTGGGGAGGTGGGGCATTGGCCACTGGCTGCCGCGAGTTAAACTGGGTCCAGGATTCCCTAGGCTTCTCCATCCAGGGTTTTGCTGCCTCCTTCTCAGGGTCACAGTGCTGTGGGGTCCCTTCACTCTCCTTTTCCTTTGGATGTGGGATTAGGGGTGTCCAGTACTTTTGGGGGGTGGGGTATGCCGGGGCTGTCATTGCTAGTTTCTCAAGCAGCATCTGGGGTAAGGCTTCTATTACTTTACCTTAGCTGGATGGCTTCTGGCTGGTCTTCAGGTTACTCCCCTGGTAAGGTTTGTCCTAGGAATCTTCAATCTTTCTATTCTTTCCCCCCAAGTGGTCAGGGACAAACTAGCTAAGGAGGTCCCTCTGGGTAGGATAGCTGACCTCTTTGCTCTCCAACCTATAGAAGACTTGGTTATTTCACCATTGGGTGTAGTGCCCAAAAAGGAACCTGGCAAGTTTAGGCTCATTCAACACTTGTCATACCCAGACGAGGCAGGCAAGTGGGCTTTGCTGGCAAAGCTTGACGTTGAGTCCGCTTTTCACCTTCTCCCTCAACACCCTTCTTCGTGTCGGTGGATGGGTTTTAAGTTTGATGGGGCTTATTACATGGATAAGTGCTTACAGATTGGCTGCTCGGTGTCGTGTGCTTTCTTTGAATCCTTTAGTTAATTTTTGCACTGGGCCGTGGCCTCTGCTGCGGGCAGCACATTACTTGGACGATTTCCTCCTTGTGGGTCCTGTCGGCTAGCCTCACTGCTCCTATTTTTGTCCATCATGAGGAGTCTCATGGCTGAGTTTGGTGTTCCCCTGGCAGAGGACAAGTCTGAGGGGCCTACACGAGTGCTTTCCTTTTTGGAAATAGACATTAAAATAGACACCTCTTTAATGCAGTGCAGGCTGCCACAGGACAAGGTTGATAGGATAGTTTGTATCGCTGTGGAAACACGGGTTTTGTCCCTTAGGGATTTGCAATCCCTTTTGGGCCTCCTCAACTTTTCCAGCAGGGTTATTCCCATGGGTCGGGTTTTCAATAGGCATTTGGAAATGGCCCTCTGCAGCAGCCCTAAGGGCAAAGCTAAGATTGCCTTGTCTGTGGAAATGCTGGAGGATCTCTGGGTCTGGGGGTGTTTTTTGCAGGATTTCAACGGAGTCCATTTTTATCAGTCGGGTCCTTCCTCCAACCAGTCTCTCCATTTGTTTACAGATGCTTAGGCTTCTTGTGTTTATGGGTCTTGGAGTGCTGCCTCCTGGCTGCCTTCATGGCGTGCTAGGGGCCTTAGGAGAAACCTTACTCTCCTAGAACTTTTCCCCAAACTGGTGGCAGTAGAGTTGTGATGCTCGAGTTTCCGTGACTGGTCAGTTGTTTTTTGGACTGACAACCAGTCTGTGGTTCACACCATTAATCGGTTGTCGGCCTCTTCTCCCCTGGTGGTTAGGTTGCTCCGTCTGCTACTTCTCCGTTGCCTGCAAAATAACATTTGCTTTGCAGCTCGCCATGTTCCCGGGGTCAATAATACACTGGTGGATGGTTGGTCACATTTTCAGTGGGATATTTTTAGATCCCTTGCTCCATCTGCGGCAGCTTAGGGCACTGATTGTCCTCCTTTTCTCTGACAGATGGACTATGGAAGCTCCTTTTCCCCTTGGTGACAGCTTCGCTGGCCCTGCAAACTTGGAGGTCGTACATCTGCTGCTGGGGTGAATGGGTCTCGATGGGTTAGTGACGTGGAGGCCTCCCAGGTGGCCTCCCAGGTGGCGGTTTTTAGTTGGCTGGCTACATTGCATTCCCGAGGCTATTCTAGAGCTGTGGTGGGAACCAGACTCGCTGCCCTTTCCTTCTTTTTGAGATTTGAAGGTAAGTCGGACCCTTCTAGGTTTTTCATGGTTAGGCAGGTTCTCAATGGTTGGAGTAGGTCAGAGTCTTGTCTGTCAGACACTCAGGAATCCATAACCCCTGCTTGTCTGATTTCACTCCTGCTTGCTTTGCTGTTAGTGTGCTCGTCTGCGATTGAGGTTTCTGTTTTTTGGGCAGCGTTTGCCCTGGCTTTTCCTGTTGTGCTCGGGTGGGGGAGCTGGTAGCTCCGTCATCCAGGGTGGTGGGCCACGAAATACAAGCTGCTCATGTCTCCCTTTCTCCTCAGGCAGTTTTGCTGTTCATTCCCTATTCAAAGTCTGACCAAGAGGGGTGAGGTACGTTGGTGTCCATGCCTGCCTCGGTGTATAGCACTCTTTGCAACTGGTTAGATCCTTTGCTCGATGGGGTCCCCTGAGCTGCACCTAGTTTCTCGTCCATGCGGACTGTTCAGCACTATCGGGCTATCAGTTTACTAGCGTTTTGAGATTAGCTGTGCATCAGATGGTGTTGTCGCCTGCCATATCACTTCCCATTCTTTCAGGATTGGCACAGCAACTTGTGCAGCTGCGCTGAGCAACCCCCTGGATATACTTCGTCACTTGGTGCGGTGGAGGTCACAGAGGTACAAGCTATATGTTAGGCTCCTATCTGCTGCGTAGGTTGAGGTGTTACCGGTTTTGTTTTCATTTTCTCACTCTGGTTTCTTTTTAGGAGCTGCTCCCCCCACGCGTGTTTGGATAGTGGGTCACTCCTTCATCCACTTGGCAGCCTTGCACGTACTCTCCTCATCACTGTGCCAAGGTCTGGGGTTCCCAACCTCTCGAGTGTGTACGCTGGTTGGGACAGCGTGGCCTGCTCTACAAGCATTGCTGCAGGAGGCTCAGGCTCGATGTGGGAGTTCGCACATCCTGATGCTCCATCTCGTTGGCAACGATTTGGGGTCTGTTCCCGTGCTATACCTGGCTCGGGTTGTCTACTCGGTTCTCCGCTGGCTCTCTGCTTGGTTACCTGGAGTGAGGATCAGGTGGTCAAATGCATTGCCCAGGCTTCAGTGGCGCAGATTTTCTTCTCCAGGCGCTGTTTACAGTGTTGGTGTCAGTGTGACTATTTCCTTAAAATAGTAATTGCTAAGTCTCTGCATGTATTACTATTATTACTAGACTAATCTTTTATATTTACTAGCAGCTCTCTTTATGTAATCTTTTGTCTGCATTGGCACTGGATGTCACCAGCACAGAGGCAGTCTAAACTGCAGAAAACAATTGCCTGAGTATTTGTAATCTTACACATCTCTTGAAATTAGGTGAAAACACAGTCTTTCATCTCTATTATAAATTCATGTAATTATCTTGAAGCCAATAGTCAAAACAATTAAACTTGAAATAAGAAAAGTTGTATCTAAAATTATATTTGCATAAAATAATGCTTTGCTATGATAGTTATTGTTATTATTATTGTTAACTATATGAGAGTAGATATGTGAGTTTGTCTGTCTATTTGTATAAGTCTATATTTTTCTGTACAATGTTTTGTTACATTCCAAGTTTTAGTCTTTTGATGGGTCTGTTACTCTCTAATGCACACACACTCCCCTTCCCTATTTCCTATCCCTGGGGAATCTGTTTTCTTTGAGGTTGGAATGTGAAGTATGAATATATCCAAAAGCTCTATAGCATTAAAACTCACAGTAAGGTGCTGTCTGTGTGGCGGAACCAACCTCGCCACTGTGCACTGGAGGAGCCTGGTTGCTCGCCTGCTCCCTTTAGACTATGGCCTGGCATTTAAAACCTTTTATTTTCCCTGCAGAAAGGCTTATTCGTGCCTTTCTGCCGGGGTGTTCGGTAGATTCAATCTACCGAACGATTGACAACCTGGGAACTGGAGTGTGCCGTCAATTGGCCGCCCAGAAGCTGCGGTTAACCGGGTGGCCTTTGTTCGTTTGCCGAACACGTGGCAGTGGCCATTTTAACTCCCGAACGGCCAGCGGTGTTCAGCACCCAAACTATGGAACTGGAAACAGACACTTATCTGTGCGTACACCGCTGAGCCGCCAGCCTCCTTACCTATACTACCGAATGCAGAGGTAAGGAGGATGGCGGCTCAGCGGTGTACGCACAGATAAGTGTCTGTTTCCAGTTCCATAGTTTGGGCGCTGAACACCGCTGAGCCGCCAGCCTCCTTACCTCTGCATTCGGTAGTATAACCGAATGCCTGTTCATTCGGTAGTTTAACCGTATGAACAGAATCACCCCAGATAGCCATGCCATGGAGCCTATTCGTGTAACGAAAGACTATGGGAAGGACTTTGGCTCCATGGCAATTGAACTGTATCTATGTGATCTGAGCGCCATTCGGTAATAATGTGCGCTCAGATCTAAGCTATCTGGGGATATGTAGAATGTATGCGTTTTATTCATTAGTTGCAACATTGGATATTTTTGTGTCTTTTTACTAACATGTGCTCAATGGAGTTTTGCCTCTGTCCTGGGAGATAATTTGATTACTTCCCAATTATTTCCAGGATAGAGAGGAGGGATTGTGATGTAATTGTGGGAGTGTTTAAAGGTGTATGTCTGTGATTGGTCAATGTCCAATATGTTTCCCAGTCTTCCATCTGGTCCCCTAGGGGAGTGTCCACGAGGTGGAAAACCTGCATAAAAGCCAGGCAGGTAGCCCCAATAAATGAGTTCTGCTTGACCCTCAAACGATGTGTCTTAGGGGGAATTGGATTGTATGCTGATTGTATGCTTTTCCTGTTCGGCTGTTTCCAGTGTTCGTGTGTTTCCTGTTCGGGATTTGGAGGATTCGTGTAATTTGCAGTTCAGGAGATTGGTGCTTGCAGCAGCTGCCTGTGCATCTGAAAAGGGGAATATCGCCTAAACGGTTTTTAACCTCTTGTGTGCAAAACGGTTCGTTACAGTCTGTAACAGTGTATCTTAGAGCTCCATGTTAAAATTCCTATAAATGTGTGTATGTGTGTATTATAGAGTTCCATACCACCCAACAGTCCCTATTTAGAGAGGACAGACAATATTTTGGGCCCAGATCCATCTGATCCCTCTTTTCAAGGCGCTCCATTTTGTTGGTATGCCTGAGTGTACAACAGATATTAACTGCTATAATACTCACAGTAATGTGTCTTTAAACTGCAATAAATGTGTTTAGAAAGATACATTATTCTTTTTTAAGTAATATTTTAGTGCATAAATTATTAATAACAAGTCACTTACAATTTTTCAGAACAGCCCCGCCCTTTCAGAACACCCCCTACTCACACCCTTAAAGTAAAAGTTTCCCTTTTTGTCCGTTTGAAATGTTGGGAGGTATGAAGTTTCACCATAACAATAAAACGTGCACTTTTGTTCTTTTTTTTAGTAAAAAAACAAAACAAAGTGTATGTCTGAATATCACAGAGCCTCATAGCAATAACGCTTAAAGTTGTGATTGGTACAGTGGTGGAACTAATGTAGAGAGGGCCCTGGTGCAAGAATTTTTTTTGCCCCCACCCCTATTGCAAGAATGGCTGAAAGGTAAATCCTTATCTGGCGTACATCTCCTGCAATGTTTTTCCAGCTGAGGTTCTACCATTTTCCCATCTTTGCAGGGTTGTATTTAGCACTGAGCAGTGTTTGTTTTTTTTTGAATGTAAGAATGTTTGTGTATGGAGTATGTGTGTGTTAATGTAGGGGTGTATGAGTGTTTAGCGTTTGAATGCAAGCATGCCTTTATATGTAGTGTTCGTGGTTTAATACAGAGGTATATTTGTATGTTGTGTTGACGTTTGAATGTAGTGTTGACGAATACTGTCACACACACTCTATGATACACATACACAGACATGCAGATATACAGACACAGAGATACACTAACACACAGATACACACAAAGATATAAACATATGTGGCAAAAGTAACCTCGCCAGTGAGTTTTTGGAGAGGCCTGCTTGCCAGCCTCTTGCCCTGTGACTATGGCCCTTGGGGTGTGTGAAGAGAGCCCCTGTTTTATGGACTTAGTTCGACTGTTTTATTCCCCCCCCTGCTAGAAGAGCAGTTAAACCCTTAATACCTTGTTACATTCAAACACCGTCTGACCCAATAACTGTCATATTTTCAAACACTGTCTGACCTTTTAACTGTCATTTTGTTTTCTTCAGAGGAGGAGTGGTTGTACAGCATGAATACTGTTGCTTTGTGTGCCATTAAACAGCTCTCTACCCAGCATTAAGCCTTGGCTCATGTGTGAGGAGTTATGCAATGCTTGTGTCTACACTCTGCCTGGAAGGATTATTTGATTACTACTGGGAGAAAGGGAACCCAAGATGGTCAGAGAGGGTTGGACTGTCACATTTGGTGGCAGCAGTGGGATGGCGTCCTAGTGCAAGGAGAAGCAGCTCAGAGACACCAGTAGCGTTACGGAGCTATAATTGAGGGCAACGCTAGCACTCGTGCAGCGCCCCTGTCTACAGCGGAATCCAAGGCTCGGATCGGAGCGCTAGTGGCCCAGAGTGGGGCCAAGCATACATGACCTATTGCTATGAGGGTGACGCTTACATCATGGAGGTAAAGAGGTGGCTAGTTGAGTATGGCCCAGACCCTTCGGAAGAGGTGATCGTCTGAATCATGCAAGAGTTGGATGAGGAGAACCGAGCAGCATGGAATGTGAGTTCAGATTGTGGAGACTGGGGCTGTGGACAACCGGTCTCTCTCCCCAGCGGCAGACCGAGTCACAGGGAGAGGAGAGCAGAGACCTCCCTCCCCAGCGGCAGGGTGAGTGTCAGGGAGAGGAGACAACCGGTCCCCCTCCCCAGCGGCAGAGTACCTTACAGGGAGAAGAGACAACCGGTCTCCCTCCCCAACAGTAACCACAGGAGAGGAGACAACCGGTTTCTCTCCCCAGCGGCAGTGTGTCCCCCCTCCTCCCCAGTGGCAGCATGTGTTATTGGGAGAAGAGACAGTCGGTCTCCCTTTCCAGCGGCAGCCTGAGTTCCAGGAGGAGGAGATGGTCGATCCCTCCACCTTACAGCAACCAGCGTCCTGGAGAGTGGAGGCAACCGGCCTCACCAGCCAATGGCAGCTGGAGATACCGGGAGAGGGTACAACTGGTCCCTCACCTCAACTACAGGGGAAAAGCAACCCTAACCCCACTGGCGCAGATGGGACAACGGTCTCTGTGCCAATCCTACAGGGATGCTGGACAGACGGTCCAGATCCCCAACCATCCCCGCAAGGATACCAGGAGGAGGAGGTAAGCGAGCCCTCCTCTCCCCAGCTAATTCCCAACCGAGTCCTGGGGGCAGTGGATGGGTCTGCGATACACACTGACCCCCTTCCGGTTGCTACAGGGCCAGACTGTGCACCGGTTTACCCAGCTGAAGCACTGGCCCCAGGGCAGATTACCTCTGATATCTGCCCCCCAAGTAACCTCCACTGCAAGCCAGAAATCCACCCAGAGACCAGGCGTACCAGATACCAACACAACCTTGATGGACTCACTGGACAGAGACAGGCTACCAAATTCACCAGGTCCAGTATTTGGTTGTGGGTGGGCTGCCAGACTAACTCAGGTACCGACCGGCATTCCCTGGGAGGGGGAGATATGTGGCGAAAGTAACCACGCCACTGGATTTTGGAGAGGCCTGCTTGCCAGCCTCTTGCCGTGACTATGGCCCTCGGGGTGTGTGAAGAAAACCCCTGTTTTATGAACTTAGTTTGACTGTTTTATTACCCCCCCAGAACACCAGTTAAACCCTTAATACCTTGTTACATTCAAACACCGTCTGACCCAATAACTGTCATATTTTCAAACTCTGTCTGACCTTATAACTGACATTTTGTTTTCCTCAGAGCAGGAGTGGTTTTACTGCATTAATACTGTTGCTTTGTGGGCCATTAGACAGATCTCTACCCAGCATTAAGCCTCGGCTCATGTGTGAGGGGTTATGCTATGCTTGTGTCTACACTCTGCCTGGAAGGATTAATCGCTAATTACTGGGAGAAAGGGAAACCAAGACGGTCAGAGAGGGTTGGACCGTCACAACATATATACACAATGACAGATAAAGATACATAGCCAGACAGATATACAGATACATACAAAGACAGATATAAACACACACACACATAGATACACAGACAGATACACACACACAGATATACACACAGATACATACACAGAAGCACAAGCAGAGACAGATACATACATAGATACACAGGCAAAGATAGATATACACACGGATGCACATACATGAACACACACTGACACATACAGATGCACAGACACACGCACACACTGATCACAATTACTGTCCCTTCCTCCAGTCTCAGGTTCTTCCCCCTTCCTCCAGTCACTGGAGGCTGGTGGCTCAGCCTTAACAGGCTGCATTAAGTTAAAGAAGAGCCCTGCATCGGCTTTAGACAGTTATGCAGAATTCACCGGGCGACTGATCTGTGGGAACTTGAAAACCTCCTGCGAGTCGAGTAGGCAATCAGACCTCATTGTAGTCCAGTCAGTTGGCCCTGCCTCTGCTCCTTTCTCAGAGAGAGGAATGAGGCAGGGGCCCCCCGGCCGACCACCTGCTTCTGTGCACTGCTGCAGCACCGGCCAGAGGGATCATCAGACGAGAGGCAGTATAACTCTGTGATGTAACTCCCGGCACTGTGCTGGGCCCCCCTAGCGCTCTGGGCCCCAGTGCAGTCGCACTGGCTGCGCCGGCGATAGTCCCGCCACTGGCTTGGTAATCATAAGAACATCCTATAACTCCAAAACAGCAATACTCAAAATAATGCAGTGTGTTTAGGTGTATCAGAGAACGCTACAGAAATATAGGATATAGTAACAGGCTTAGTGTGTGTATATATGTATTCCAGAGTTCCAAGAAATAAAGCTCACAGCAACGTGCAGATTGTGTCAGCTCATAGTTGCCACATATTTTATTGCTTGTTAGAGGAATAAATGTTATGCTGTTTTGCTATGGTAGCTTGCATGACCATGCCAAAAATAGATGCCATAGTAAAATATCATCCCTGCAGAAATATTATTCATGCAAGGTTATTTGAAATATTCCGTAAACTGGAAATTAATTTTTGAAACACGTGTGAATTCCAAATAAACCTAATTAGTATGACACTGGTGACTCTTACAGTTTTTTCTTTCCCTGGTTTTCATAGAAAGATGTGAACTGCCTTAATCTGAAAGTCATGTTAGGAGGAATCTCCCAACAGAGCAACAATGAGTCAGCCAGATAATCTCAGAGTTCATGCTGTAAAGATGTCTTATTTTTATTTCTGCAAATCTTTTATATACATTTTCTAACTCGACTTTAAATCTGTAAAACTGACATTTCATACGTCTGTGATTCTGTCACGTACATGATAAAAATAAAGTAGCCCAGAATAATCTGCCACTTTTATAAATCGAGTTACCCTGCTGCTATTTGTGGGACCCACTTATTCATAAAAAGTACAGATTTGCTCACTAAATTAGGTCAAAATTCCCAATTCAGAAAAAATTATCCACTCTCTTATTTTTTCCAGTTAGGTCATTTTGACCCAAACATTCATAATCCCTTTGTCAATTTTCTATAATTTCAAATTTAGCACATAAACCAGATTTTTTTTAAATAGTGTGGATGTTCTGTATAGCATATTATGAAGTACTGTGAAGTCTCCCAAAGCCAGACAGAACACAAACCATTATCATCCCTCACAACATTTCAGATGGACAAATAGGGACACTTTAACTTTAGGGTTGTGAATGGCCAGGGGCAGAGCTGGATTAAGAAATATTAGACGTTTTACTAATTTATAATTTAATGCCGACCTGCACCCTGTTTTTCGCTTCTTTCTGCCCAATTCACCAATCTTCTAAATCGGACCTTGATGTGCATCTTTAGGTATGATTTTTTCATAGACTCCATTTGTTTTCATTCACCCTGTGTCTTCTTCTCCACTTTGTAGGTCTCAGTCAAGGTCTATTCCTTTTTATGATAAATGATGGTTCTCAAAGAAACCTTTTAAGGATGGTTGTTATATAAAACACCAAACCTCTTTATCAACATTTAGCTTAGTGGTCCCCATCTATTTTTTTTGCGTCCAAAACTTTCAAGTATTTATCAATATCATTAACACTGAACTGGAAATTCCCAAACCAGGAGGTGCACAGAGCGACCATCAGACATTTTTAGCCTAGTACAAACTTTTGATACTGCTACTCATCCCCTGTCTATACATAATTCTACATACCTGCTTCCCTTTGTACTTGATTTACTCCTATACCATTGTATGTGCTTTAAGCTTCCAGTTTCCCTTAATGGGTATTTTTTATTCTTTTGCAATTTGTGATTTTTTTTATTTGTGTGTGATTCTGATTACACTATCCTTTGTGCTTTAAATGGACACTCTAAGCCAAGAATGTCAAACTCGCGGCCCGCGGGCCACATGTGGCCCACAACGACCATCTTTGCGGCCCGGCAAGCCGCAAGTACATGCTGGTGTTATAGCAGAGTAGGTACCCGCTTTCCCCACATTGCAGGTGTCTACTCTGCTAAAAAGTATCCAGCCGGGGAGGATGGCCGCGAGGGAGCTCAGTGTTCCAGCTCCTCACTGCTACCTTGCGCGCACCGACTGAAGTGAAGCCGGGCACCGGAATATTATGTCATATTCCAGCACCCGACATCACTAAATCGCACGCGGGAGCAGTGAGGAGCAGGAAGGACCCCAGGGAGATGCCCCCCCATTGGCTCCACAAGGTAGGGAGCAATAAAGTGTGTGTGTGTCTGTCACTGTGTGTCTGTGTCTGTCAGTCAGTGAGTGTGTCTGTGTCTGTCAGTGAGTATGTGTGTGTGTCTGTCAGCAAGTATATGTGTGTTTGTCAGTGTGTCTGTGTCTGTCAGTGTGTGTGTCTGTCAGCAAGTATGTGGGTGTGTGTCTGTATGTGTGTCTGTCTGTCAGTGAGTATGTGTGTGTGTGTGTGTCTGTGACTGTGTGTGTGTCAGTATGTGTGTGTGTGTCAGTATGTGTGTGTGTGTGTGTGTCAGTGTCTCTGTCTGTGTCTGTCTGTCTGTGAGTATGTGTGTGTCTGTCTGTGAATGTGTGTGTCTGTCAGTGAGTGTGTGTGTGTGTGTCTGTCAGTGTGTGTGTCTGTGTGTCTGTATGTCAATGAGTATGTGTGTGTGTGTCTGTCTGTCAGTGAGTATGTGTGTGTGTGTGTGCAGCCCACATAAACTTAAACCTTGTTTATGTGGCCCGTGTCACACTTTGAGTTTGACATGCTTGCTCTATGCACTATAACTGTTACACTTTTTGTAGTGTTTTGGTGCTAGGAAGTATGGGCGCAGCCTCTCCAATTTTATCAAACTGTTTTCTAGTTGTTTGATTTAAAAAAACAGCGTTACCTCCAGCATGCAAAGCCTACCCCCTCTGCATTGGACAATGGACACTTTCTTATTACCTGTCCAAAATATTTTAAAACTGTGAGAAAAAATAGCAATGTTTTTATACACAACTTTTGACCAAAAAAAGATAGAAACAAAATAGATAATTCAGGGCTGCATTGAATAAAATTAGGAATGTAGACTGCTGTATATATTTGACCAATTTAAGTTGTACATTTTTATGAGTCCTCTCTAAAAGAAGAAATGTAGTTAGTCGAAGAGGAATATTTAAAGGATCACTATATTGTCAGGAAAACAAAGCAGTTTTCCTGACACTATAGTGCCATGAGGGTGCCCCCACCCTCAGGGTCCCCCTCCCTTTGCAGTGAAGGGGTTAAAACCCCTTCAGCAACTTACCTTAATCCAACGCCGGGCTCCCTCGGTGCTGGTGACCTCTCCTCCCCATCCAACGTCAGCTCGCCCGTCCGACATCACTGGAGCGGAATGCGCATGCACAGCAAGTGCCACGCACGCATTCAAAGTGTCCATAGGAAAGCATTTCTCAATGCTTTCCTATGGACGCTCTGCGCGATGGAGGCGAAATATGCCTCCAGTGTTGCAGATGCGCCTCTAGTGGCTGTCCGGAAGACAGCCACTAGAGGCTGGATTAACCCCAAATGTAAACATAGCAGTTTCTCTGAAACTGTTATGTTTACATGTGAAGGGTTAAAACCTGAGGGACCTTGCACCCAGACCACTTCATTGAGATGAAGTGGTCTGGGTGACTATAGTGTCCCTTTAACAATATGAAGGGGAGTCCCAAGCAGGAATAATTTGGGCTTCTCAATCCCCAATTTTGTGAAATCCAAGTTTTATGGATGGCCCATTGTTTTCTCTTAATATACCTTAAGTTAATCACTCATAGTTTAAACTCTCAGAATTCTTCAGAAGATGAGTTATGGATATTTTGCAGATCATTAATCATTTGGCAATTTCATAACCTAAGATTACATGAAAAGTAATTGAATATGATTTTCTAAAAATGAACTTAGACACCAATATATTTCTAAGAGATAAAAGAAATATAGTACAGACTTATAGTGTGCTTCTGTGTGTATGTGTTTCCATATGTCTGTGTAGCCTGTGTGTGCGCATTTGTGGTGACTGTGTGTTTAAATGTAGGGTGGCTGTAAGTGCAGTAGCTGTGAGTGGTATGTGATGCTATTTATGGGTAGCTATGGCTGGTGTGTGTTGCTGTGTGTAGGTAGCTGTGAGTGATGTATGTGGCTGTGTGTAGCTGTGATTGGTGTGAATGACATGTGTAGATGTGAGTGATTTGTGTAGGTGTGGGTATAGTTGTGAGTGATGTGTGTGGCTGTGTGTAGCTGTAAGTAATGATTGTGTCTGTGAGTGATGAGTGTGTGGCTATAAGTGACGTATGTGGCTGTGCATGGGAAGCACTGATTACATTTTGTGGGTAGAGAAGTGTGCAGAGTGTGGAAGGCTATGTCTGTTTCAGCCTCCCACAATTTACAATAAATGAAAAATGTAAGTTTTTGCCCCCTTCCTGCTTACCTTAGGTAAGGGGCACTTTTTCCTGTTCCCTGGTGGCAAAGTGAGTCAGCAGCCGGTCCCTGGTAGCCCACTGGTGCTTGTGACACTCCTCTCCTTACTGATCTTTCCCTGTCTTCTCTCTCCCACTTCCCCGTGTGGCTCTCTGACAGTGCGCAGGAAGGAAGTGAAGGGATAATAATCAAAGCTACCATAGGCGTGCGCACGGGGTGTGCCGGTTGTGCCTAGGCACACCCTAAACCCCGTGGCACACGCTATGTGCCTCCCTCACCGACCCACATGCAGGGAGGGAGGCAGGAGAGGACCCAGGGAGCTCTTGCCAGCAGCTCCGCCGGGTTCCTCTCGCGCGGTTGGAGAGTTGCCACGGTTACCGCGGCAACGCTCAAATCTCGCAAGAGTGAACTCTAGCCCCACAGGATGCAGGGCCAGAGTTCACTCACCACTGGACTACCAGGGATGGCAGCAGCACGGTCCCCCCTCCCTATATAAGGTAAGAAGGGAGGGGGGATATTAACTAAACGGCCCCCACACCCCACACATTACACACTAACAGCACACACATACACACTAACACCACCTTTACACACACAACACCGTCACACATACACACACTAACAACACCCTCACACTAACAACACTTACACACACACACACACACAGCACCTTCACATACACACACAGCACACACTAACAGCACCCTTACACACACAGCACCCTTAGACATACACACTAACAACACCCTCACTCTAACAACACCCTTACACCCACAGCACCCTTTCACATACACACACACACACTAACAGCACCCTTACACATACAGCACCCTTACACATACACACACTAACAACACCCTCACACTAACAACACCATACACACACAGCATCCTCACACATACACACACACAGCACACACTATAAGCACCCTTACACATACACACACTAACAGCACCCTTACAAACACACACTAACAGTACCCTTACACATACACACACTAACAGCACCCTTACAAACACACACTAACAGCACCCTTACACACACATCACCCTTACACACACACAGCACACACTAGCAGCACCCTTACACACACAGCACCCTCACCCACACACACAGCACACACTAACAGCACCCTTACACACTGCACCTTCACACACACACCCCGCACACACACAGCACCTACACACAGCACTCTCACACACAGCTGTGTGTGTGTGTGTGTATGTGTGTGTGTATATATATATATATATACATATATATATATATATATATATATATAATCAGATAGAATGGCTGCACTCACGGATTTTCCAATAAAAATTAACTTTTATTCAATTTCCCATAAAACAGATCGACGTTTTAGTCCAACCTGTGGACTTTCATCCGGATTCATCAATCCTGATGAAAGTCCACAGGTTGGACTGAAACGTCGATCTGTTTTATGGGAATTTTAATAAAAGTTAATTTTTATTGGAAAATCCGTGAGTGCAGCCATTCTATCTGATGATATGGATGTCTAAGCCCTGGTTATGCACCCGGTTTGGAAAAACTAGGAGCCTGTGTGCAAGGTACTGTTTGATTTTATATATATATATATATATATAAGACAATCAAATAGAAGGATGGGACTGCGCCCCATCTATATGTAGAAGGCATCTACCAGTTTAAGAGATCATACATATACTCCATTAATAACCACTAAAATAGAGGCTACTCCTTAAAAGAGAATAATTCTATCGGTAATAGAATCCGACTACTGCCCACATGAAGAGTTAACAGATCTAGACTGCAATTTTAAAGGAATACCGTGCTGGAAAACAAGTGTGAACATAAAGACTAGAACAGCCATTTCCAAACTTAAGTTGCTGCTCAAAACTATACATGTATACATAATAGTAACAATTTAGTCAGCAAAGACAACTTGTCAAATAGTTTCTCTTCACACTTTATAAATAGAACATGGAATATGGTGCCAAAAAATCTTTAAATATAATCCATCGGACAAAAATCCTCAAAATACTGAAAAAATAAAAATAAATAAAAATAAAAATGAAAAATAACAATAAAAATCAAAACTTCACTATGAAGGTGATGTTCCTCAAACAAATGTTCAGATGTAGTTTCCTTATATGAAGGGATGGCAAGATATTAATTCATTTAGTCCATCCTATAGTCTGTAAGCTTGAACAGGGTCCTCTTTAACCTATTGTTCCTGTAAGTTTTCTTGTAATTGTCCTATTTATTGTTACATCCCCCCTCTCAAAATATTGTAAAGCGCTACAGAATCTGTTGGCGCTATATAAATGGCAATAATAATAATAATAATGTGGGGACATAGAGTTTTGTTCAAATATCCAAAATGTCTCTTTCCGCAGCAACATCTTACTGCGGTCCCCCCCTCCCCCCGCAACATTTTTTAGAGTTGGGTCATTCTTTGGCCACACTAAAATTTGTGGCTATTGATCACATACCCCAACCACATAGGGGGGGGGGACCGCAGTAAGATGTTGTTACGGAAATAGACATTTTGGATCTTTGAACTAAACACAATGTCCCCACATGGACTAAATTAATTAATATCTTACCATCTCTTCATATAAGGAAACTACATCTGAACATTTGTTTGAGGAACATCGCCTTCATAGTGAAGTTTTGATTTTTATTGTTATTTTTCATTTTTATTTATTTTTATTTTTTCAGTATTTTGAGGATTTTTGTCCCATGGATTATATTTAAAGATTTTTTGGCACCATATTCCATGTTCTATTTATACAGTGTGAAGAGAAACTATTTGACAAGTTGTCTTTGCTGTCTAAATTGTTACTATGTGGTGGCAATGTTACTATTATGTATATATGTGTAGTTTTGAGCAGCAACTCAAATTTGGAAATGTAAATATAGATACGCGGCGTGTGTGTTTCTGCTTTAGGGTGCACACCCTTATACAATAGGCTGCGCACGCCTATGACAGCTACATGGAAGGTTCCACCCTGTGACACACTTGGAAAGCCGCTGGGCACTTTCCAGGTTTAAGAATGGCCACCAACCTTTTCCTGGCCCTCAGGCATTGCTCGAGTGCACGAATGGTCAGTCCAACCCTGGTACTGTTTAAAACGGCAAAAACGTATGACAAAACAGTCAGGATGAGTGTTAATAAAAATGGAGTGCAAAACTTGACAAAATTATGGCATAGAAACAGCTGCACCAATTTTTATAAATCACCCCATGAGTTTGTTCCTCTCCCTAGTCTCTGACTACTACTCTTGAATGCTGTCGACTGTCAATCCTTATACTGATTACACTTACAACAGAAGAAACAGTTGAAATCAGCAGGCCAATTTAGCAAAACAAAAAGAAGGACAACTTGTAACAAACTAATTAACTTGCTCTTTATGTACTAAGCTGTTGAGCTAATTACTGCTCTGAAGGGTAACCTCAAAGTCTGGTATAAGCCACTCCTGCTTTGTATCATTTGCATGCAATTTGCAGTGCAATCAGCATCACCGGCAACCTAATGACAGATTTGCTTTTGCTCGCCTGAGCCTAACAAACAAGCTGACAGCTGTATCTTAAATACAAGGTTTCCATTTATTCTGTGTTGAGCTTAGAAACAAATCCGGTGTAAATGAAGGGCAAACAAGCGACCATCTGAGACCATGTAGCTTTTAAAAAATAGCTTCTTCTGTACAGACATCATTTACATAAGACCCACCACGATTTACTTATCGCTTCATCATGTTTATGGACTATACATGAAAAGTTCTGCCTTGCAGTATCTAACCTTAATATAACAGTAAAGAACGTAATTTAATAAAAAAAAATTCCTTCAAGATACATATTGTATAGGTTGTATCTGTTAGCACTTTACAATGGCATTGCCAAATCTATTTCACCCTCACGTTGCTGCCTTTGACACACACTAATAGATGAACACACATACACTCACAAACACACTGATACACTGGTACATACCCTGGGAATTATGCATGCACAAGTTCCATAGTGAAGGAAGGGGTTAAACAATACAGTGTGTTCATTGCAAATATGCCACTGCACACCTTTTGTTCTTAATTGTTATTGTGTGCACAGTTATTAAGTCATACAATAAACCAGGAATTTTGGAGAGTTGACAAAGAAATTCAGAAAAACAAAAAAAAGGGGGGGTTACTGGAGAGAATCTTGATTGTCAAAAGTAATACATTCACATGTCTCATTGTGTTTTTGCTTAGTGGTTTTGGAGTAAATCTCCCATTTGCGTTATTTTTTCACATTGGCAATTTGGGCTAAAGTTTGCAACTTCCTTGTCAGTACTCCATAATTCTTCTCTTAGTGAATAACCCCAATATAATTATTGTATCTCAAAGGGTGACTGATGTACAGACATAAAGACATGGTAAGGTAAAATATTCATGGCCAATAATTAACTGCAAAGGGAAAAAAATAATGCATGCAATATAGAATAGGTTACACTCATGGGACTTTCTCAAAAGTATTAAAATATGTCTTGTAAAATGTTTTAGTCTTTTATCCATCTATCTGTGACAGTGTACTGCATGTAACCAAGGTAACTGGGTTGCAGAGCCCAAAAGTCATATCTCTGCTTTTAGAGAATGGTAGCTTGTGTGGAAAGCCAGCCATCAGATAATAGTTTGTTTAATTGATTTTTGATTAAAAACAAAAAAAGAAGGTAATTTTGTACCATTAAGAAGAAGAAGAAACCCTTGAGTTTAAACAAATTCAACATTATGGATTCTAATCGTGCTAAGAAGCAACTACCAAAACACAAAACTCTTCCTAGTATAGACATTGTCTAAACCTCATGTGGGTGTTACTGACGTCTCGCGGAACATACCATAGGTGGCACAATCAAGAATGCAGTTTTCAATTTTGCTATTACACTCAGGAATTTGATTCACTTTAAATTCACTTTCAAATCCTGCCAATGCACACTTTACTGTGTAACACTGTAAGCTTGAATGAGTCGGAAACTGACCAGGGAATTGCCAGGTATACCATATTTCACCGCATACTCATTGCCATCACATAATTGTCACACCCTTGTTTTTCCATTCAAAACTGGTCACAGACTAATTCATCACATAAACGTTGCATGCGAGCGTGGAATTCTCTGCGCACGAGAATTGTCAGTCACGCGATATGGTGAGACTTGCATATTCCCGCGGTAGCTGTACAGTTAGTCTGTCAGTGATACAGGTAGCTGAACCTGTGATAATGGGTAAATATAAAAACTATTCTCCATGCTTCAAGCTGCAAGTGATTTTGTTTGCTGAACAGTATGGAAACAGAGCAACGGAAAGACAGTTTTTAGTGAGTTAAAAGTTGGTGCGAGATTGGCGGAAACTAAAAGCAAAGCTAAAAAAGACAAACCTATCTAGACGTGCATTTTGAGGTTCTAAAACAGGCAAGTTTCCACAAATTGATGAAGAAATGTTTGTGTATGTGAACGAAATAAGGAACAATGGCTGCAGTGTATCGTAAGAGATGTTGCAAATGAAGGCACGGGAGGTAGCACGCAAATACAACATTCTTTAAACTCAGTTTAAAGCGAGTCGTGGCTGGATTCTGAGGTTCATGCAAAGACATAATCTGTCTGTGCTAAGGAGAACCACAATATGCCAAAAGTTGCCACCTGATTACACTGACAAGGCTGAAAACTTGTATTGATTGTCTTACGCATACTTCATACTCACTTTCTCAAATCATTAATACTGATCAGACTCCAGTGTTTTTCTAAATGCCTCACAACAGCACTATTGCTCTAAAAGGATCATCTAATATATCTATGAAAACCTGTGGCAATGAGAAATTACGGTGCACGGTAATGCTTGCCATTACAGCTGAAGGAAGGAAAACAATGCCTAAGGGAATTCAATTTTATAGCATGACAGGAGGCTTCGTATTTGCTTAAGTCTCTCTTTACTAGAACTCCACAGCAGCACATTAACAAAGAGAGAAAAACACCAGAGACAAAAAAAAAATCAGGAATCCATAAAAGGCTCCTCCCAACCAACTATTTCCTCTTTCTTTGCTGCTCCGCAGTCAGTACAGGTCAGAGAACCACTGCCTCCTGTTATATATGGGTGGTTGTGGATATTTTACTGTATTTATATGTTTATTATTGTATTGATTTATTTGTTTAGAGGGTATTTTTGCATCTACCTACTTAGTTCTGTAGGGATTTATTTATTTACTCTGTTTTTCTGCATCAACCTTCTTATGGCTGCAGGGATTTATTTGTTTAGAATGTGTTTACCTTCCTACTGCCGTTATGACTTGTTTATTTAGATTGTATTTTTCTGTCCCTACTTTTTTGCTGTAGGGATGTATTTTCTCTTATGACTTTTCTGCATTTTCCTGTTTTGGGCCCCGCTGTCTGGGGATCGTTTTTTTCTCAGGTTTGGGGGGGGGGTTCCTTTTTTCCCTCCCTCCCTCTACCTTTTCCGGGTGGTTTTGCCCCCTTCACTTTTCGTCTGTTTTGCAGCAGCCGGAAAGCAGTCCTCCGACAGCTTTCCGTTGCCGACTGCCGGGACCCTCACCTGTACATCTCTGAAGGTCCTGACTTGTCTGTGCCCCAGGACTTGGCCAGCTTTCTCAGGGCCTTACTGATTGGCCTGCTCTGCCTGTGCCCCATTGATTGGCCTGCTTTGTCTGTGCCCCATTGATCTGGCCTGTGCTGTCTGTGCCAGAATGTCTGCATGCCAAGCCTACTGCCACATACTCACGCTCGTGCATTGCATGCGCTTCCCAACTTGCCTCGGTCACTATTGGGGTGCTGCCCCTATCTCCCTGCCTGTGACACTTGTCCTTTATACTCCATGAGGTCGCTTTGCCTGGGATCGCTGCACAGGAGAACCCTTATCCGGGTTAACAGCGCAGACAATGACTACTATGGCGGTGACAGCCTCCGTGGAATTAGGCTTCAGCCAGGGTCCTCCCTTAAGCTTATCAGGAGTGTAATGCTAGAGGGCCCACCTTTAAAACGGCAGGCAACTTAAATGAGTCAGACTCTCCTAGAGGAGAGCAGGCAAGGGCACATAAGCACTACTGGAAGGGTGAAGGCCCTGAACCAATGACTTGAATGAGTCAGACTCTCCTTGAGGAGAGCAGGCAAGTGCACATGAGCGCTACTGGAAGGGTGAATGCCCTGAACCAGGCTCCCGGAAAGATAAGACTCTGAGGAGCGGCTAACCCCTCTGCAATCGGCCAGACGGCCCTGCCTATATGGCGTGGGGGAGGCGATTACCACCGGACGCGGCAGTGACCACCTTCTTAAAAAGGCAGACGACTTGAAGGAGTCAGACTCTCCGAGTGGAGAGCAGGCAAGGGCGCATAAGCACTACGGGTAGGGTGAAGGCCCGGAACCAGATGCCCGGAAAGATTAGACTCCGGAGAAGTGTCTAGCCCTGATACGATCAGCCTTGACGGCCAGACGACACTGCCTATGTGGCGCGGGGGTGAAGGTCCCCGTAACCCCCCCACCATGGCCGCCCTAGCTGAATGTCAGGTGCACCGGTTCCCCTCAGAGGGAGAGGACGATGGGGGTGTGGATTATGATGACGGTCCCTAGTGGCACCATGAGATGTAGAACAAAGTCCACTACAGGGGCCCCGACAACCATGGAAGAAGAGGTCATCTCATGGATCGCCTTAAACTAATCTCTGTTCGACCCTCGATCCATTGCTCACCTGGTTTCTTTGGAATGGTCTCTGTCTGATCACCTAGGACCATCGGTGCGTTTCTGGGCCTGTAGACTGCTGGCTTGAGAAGCCCGCAGGATAATTTGAGCAATATTCCCAGCCGGGCTCCCGAACAAAGTAGCCGTGAACCCAGACTTAGACCCCGATGGGGCACTGCGGTTTTGCTGGTTAAGCACCTGTCTAGTATTCAGGAGATCCTGAGTGCAGCCCACTGCAGTGCCTGTACTATTAAGTCCGCACTGGCAAGCCGATTGTTCTCCGCTACACGAGTGAGTTGTGCTAGCGGAACATACGAGGAAGTATAAGATGTGTCCTATTTTACATGGAAATACTTGACGGAAGCTTATCTCTGCTCCAACCCATACATTTTATAGGGGATTGGACCCTTGACCCGGAATTTCACACTTGCCTCCACTTTCGGATGACATCCCAGACAGGGCCCCGAATCTGGGGTGGCAGATGACCCTATCCTAAATGCAATTTGGACCGCTGGAGGCACTTGGGATAAAGGGATCTGAGCCCCTCGGAGTCCCAGCACGAGTCTACGATTGA
>OW240919.1:111308089-111342144 GCA_933207985.1 Pelobates cultripes
TATCACAGAGCCCAGTTTTATAGATCGCCACGAAAGGATACACACTTTGAAACGTGGACACCCCAAGGTATTGCATGTGGAGTGCTTTGATGCAACCTTTTTTTCTTTTTTTTATAGCCAGACCAAAAATAAATAAATAAAATAAAACAGTTGAAGAACGTGTGTGGAGGTAACTGTTCAATCCTCATTTTCACACACACACACAAACACACTGCTTTTTGACTGTGACTTAGGAGAGCACGCTGTTGGTTATTGCAAGAACACACCCCAGGGGGTTTTCTGCAAGGCTTCTCCTTAGGACACCCATGCCCCCCATGCATAGGCTCGCCAGGATTTTGGGAAGGTATGGTTACAATTGTATGACTTTTCAGTTTGAGTTGAAATTGAGAGTAGTTCTTCTGATAGGCCTATCTTTAGCTTGGGGCTTATCACAGAGCCCAGTTTTATAGATCGCCACGAAAGGATACACACTTTGAAACGTGGACATCCCAAGGTATTGCATGTGGAGTGCTTTGATGCAACCTTTTTTTCTTTTTTTTATAGCCAGACCAAAAATAAATAAATAAAATAAAACAGTTGAAGAACGCGTGTGGAGGTAACTGTTCAATCCTCATTTTCACACACACACACAAACACACTGCTTTTTGACTGTGACTTAGGAGAGCACGCTGTTGGTTATTGCAAGAACACACCCCAGGGGGTTTTCTGCAAGGCTTCTCCTTAGGACACCCATGCCCCCCACGCATAGGCTCGCCAGGATTTTGGGAAGGTATGGTTACAATTGTATGACTTTTCAGTTTGAGTTGAAATTGAGAGTAGTTCTTCTCATAGGCCTATCTTTAGCTCGGGGCTTATCACATAGCCCAGTTTTATAGATCGCCACGAAAGGATACACACTTTGAAACGTGGACACCCCAAGGTATTGCATGTGGAGTGCTTTGATGCAACTTTTTTTCTTTTTTATAGCCAGACCAAAAATAAATAAATAAAATAAAACAGTTGAAGAACGCGTGTGGAGGTAACTGTTCAATCCTCATTTTCACACACACACACACACACACACTGCTTTTTGACTGTGATTTAGGAGAGCCCGCTGTTGGTTATTGCAAGAACACACCCCAGGTGGTTTTCTGCAAGGCTTCTCCTTAGGACACCCATGCCCCCCATGCATAGGCTTGCCAGGATTTTGGGAAGGTACGGTTACAATTGTATGACTTTTCAATTTGAGCTGAAATTGAGAATATTTCTTCTGATATGCCTATCTTTAGCTTGGGGCTTATCACATACCCCAGTTTTATAGATCGCCACGAAAGGGTACATACTTGAAACGTAAACACCCGAGGTATTGCATGTGGAGTGCTTTGATGGAACTTTTTTTTTAGCCAGACAAAAAAAATAAAAAATAAAACAGTTGAAGAACGTGTGTGGAGGTAACTGTTCAATCCTCATTTTCACACACGCACACTGCTTTTTGACTGTGATATAGGAGAGCCCGTTGGTTATTTGCAAGAACACACCCCAGGTTGTTTTCTGCAAGGCTTCTCCTTAAGACACCCATGCCCCCCATGCACGGGGTAAATGTAACAACCCCCCCCCTCAAAAAAAGACACACAAAAAAAACTGAACGGCAAATGTTAAAAAATAAATTAAAAAATGGACCAGCGTGTGGTATCGTTTGAAGCAGTTGCCAATGCAGAGTCCAGGCTGTCCAGGGCAATCAGGACAGTAATATACATTATCTTTTCTCTGCCCCCTCTTAGAACAGACCCTGCATCTTTTTTGGGGATTCTGCTTTGCCGTAGTAGGGGGGATTTTAAAAATAAAATGTGTAGCCCCAACTCTGCTCTCTCCCATCACCGCCTGGGGAGCAGGTGCATCACAGTACAAAATACCCGAAATGATCTGGAGCTGAAACTGTAAAAATCTCAGTTGCGTACCGGGGTTTGCTTTTTTGAACAACAAAAAAGCGTTGTGGGTTGCAGTCTGCATTAGGTAGATTGCAACCTTTTTGTACCAGGCCCTTGTCTTTCGTATAATTAGGTAGGGCTGCAGCAGCTGATCTGCCAGATCAACCCCACCCATATGCCGGTTATAGGCCTTGATGCACACTGGCTTCCTTGTCCTCTCAGCTCTGCCACGTACAGGGACCTCCACAGTCCCCTCAGTGTGGATGCTGGTAAGAAGGTACACATCCTTCTTGTCTCTGTACTTAACTGCCAACAGCTCCTCTTGGCGCAGAGCTGAGGTCTCCCCCCTTCGTAGCCGAGTGCGTGCAAGTTGTCCTGGGAAACCTGTGCTGTTCTTTTTAATTGTGCCGCAAGCTACTGTATCAAAACAGTACAGTAGCTTGAACAAAGGGACACTTGTATAAAAATTGTCAGTATACAAGTGGTACCATTCTCGCTATCACAGAGCTTATACATCTTTACACCATACCTAGAGCGCTTGGAAGGAACATACTGCTTGAATCCCAGCCTTCCCTTATACTTCATCAGGGATTCATCCACGCATATATTCCTTCCAGGTGTATAAGCCTCTGCAAACCTGGCAGCGAAGTGGGTAATCAGGGGGCGGATTTTATACAGCCTGTCAAATTGGGGATGCTCCCTAGAGGGACACAGGCTGTTGTCGTTGAAGTGCATGAAATGCAGAATCATTTCATACCTCTTCCTCGACATACATTGGGAGTAAATGGGGGTAGAGCAGATGGGGCTACTGCTCCAGTAGGAGCGGATGGAGGGCTTCTTTATGATGCCCATCAGCATAGTCAATGCCCAGAATCTTTTAAATTCTGGCACATCGATGGGGGCCCATTGCTGCTTTGCCAAAAAAGAGTCAGGATTTGTAGCTCTGAATTGATGGGCATATAAATTAGTTTGGGCGACAATGTTCCCCAATACATCATCGCCCAGAAACACCTCCATAAACTGCTGAGGGCTAAATCCTGTGACATCCAAATTAATGCCAGGATTTGCAGTAAAGGATGGGATGTCTGGCCTCTGGCGATGAGGCACTACCCACTCCTCAGCAGTTCTGCCAGCTGTAGCAGCACGTCTCCTTCGGGCAGGGGGACTAGCAGGCACAGATACAACATCACTAGATGCATCACTAGCAGCAGACACTGTATCTAGTGATGATGTATCTGAGCACCTGGCTGGGTCAAAATCAGGGTCAGAGTCTGACATAGACGCGTCAGACTCTAGCGCAAGGGTGGCATATGACTGCTCAGCGCTGGTTGACTTCCGTGACCCATGTGACATGATCACAATCGCTTTACTTAGTGACCTGTCACAAAAAAAAAAAAAAATAAACCCTAAAAAAAAAATGAACAGACAGCAAAATAAGTGCTGCTGTGCAAGAGCCTGTGATCTGCAGAGTGATCACAGGCAGGACAGGGGTTAATCGTTCTGAAAAGAGCTTTTGGGTCTCAAAAAAAAAAAATTCACAAAAAATGAACCCCTAAAAAAGAAAAAAAAATATGCACAAACAGCAGACAATTACTGCTGTGCAAAAGCCGGTGATTATAGTGATCACTGGCAAGACAGGGGTTAATGGCTCTGAAAAGAGCCTTTGGGTCTCAAGAGTTTACAAATCCCTACCTATAAACTCCTTCTCTCACTAAAGCACAAGTGAGGAGAGGGAGGCAGATCCACACTAATCAGAGAAATGGGGAACACACTTGGGATGAAATTGCTAATGGGGCAAGCTGTGATTGGATGACCCCAGCCTGCCCCTTATGATGCGGCATGCTAGGGACACCCCCAGAAGCCCCATGATTCACTGCCTTTAGAAAGGGATGGGGGTTAATATTGATAATTTTATTTCTTTTCTATTTAATTTTTTAATATATAGTATTATATATGCACTGAGTGCCAGGACCCCTCGAGGCACTCCGCACATGCAGAGCATCACTGCAATACTATCAGAGCTTCCAGAGCTCAAAATAGCTGCAGACGTACCAGGTACGTCCAAGGTCATTATGGAATGTTTTCTGCCAGACGTACCAGATACGTCCATGGTCATGAAGGGGTTAATACTTTCTGTTTGTTGATTAGGCTGTCTACTACATACTTTTGGAGGTACCAATTTCGATATAACGTTGTCACCATTTAGTAGACATTCCTAATATACATTTGTTCATGTCTCGTTTTTTTCTGTCTGTCCAATTGTGTGTTTTATGGCATTGTTTAAGATTACTTGTAGATCTTTTATCTTTTTTTAATTCAGTAAACGTTACATTTTAAATACGTAGGATCCTGTGTAGACATTGGGCACAATTATTTCCACTTACTTATTTATATAAATACATCTTGATTCTCTTATCCTATTCTCTTTTTCTTGTCTATTCACATGTAGGGGTTACCCCCCATTTAGGAGGATCTGCACATATCAGCTCACTCCTTCTTTCCTTTTCTTTTTTTTTGGGGGGGTACAGTATTTTATTACTTTAAGCAAGATTAAATATAATCTCAGTTCTTTTTGAAGTTTATACACGAAACACAACAAAGAACTGTTGTCAGCTGCATTTAAAAACCTGGAATTGTGGTTAGATATATATTTGTATTTAGAAAACATCGGAAAAATAGACATCTGTATCGAGGATCGTGTTAATAGATCAAAGATTTTGAATAAAAGTCCCTATCTTAGTTACATAGTTACATAGTTACATAGCTGAAAAGAGACTTGCGTCCATCAAGTTCAGCCTTCCTCACATTTGTTTTTTGCTGTTGATCCAAAAGAAGGCAAAAAAAACCAGTTTGAAGCACAATTTTGCAACAAGCTAGGAAAAAAATTCCTTCTTGACCCCAGAATGGCAGTCAGATTTATCCTTGGATCAAGCAGTTATTACCCTACATTGAAAGATTATATCCTTGAATATTCTGTTCTTGCAAGTATGCATCTAGTAGCCGTTTGAACATCTGTATGGACTCTGATAAAACCACTTCCTCAGGCAGAGAATTCCACATCCTGATTGTTCTTACAGTAAAAAAACCTTTCCTTTGCCTTAGACGAAATCTTCTTTCTTCCAGTCTAAACGCATGGCCTCGTGTCCTATGTAAAGTCCGGTTTGTGAATAGATTTCCACACAATGGTTTGTATTGGCCCCGAATATATTTGTATAATGTTATCATATCCCCTCTCAGGCGACGTTTTTCTAAACTAAATAGGTTTAAATTTGTTAACCTTTCTTCATAGCTGATATGTTCCATTCCTTTTATTAATTTTGTAGCCCGCCTCTGCACTTTTTCTAGTGCCATAATATCCTTCTTTAGAACAGGTGCCCAAAATTGCACAGCATATTCAATATGGGGTCTTACCAGTGATTTATAAAGAGGCAAAATTATATTCTTGTCCGAGAATGAATGCCCTTTTTCATGCATGACAATACCTTACTGGCCTTGGCCACTGCTGATTGACATTGCACATTGTTGCATAGTTTGTTGTCTATAACAATTCCCAAGTCCTTTTCATGTGTTGTTATCCCTAATTCGCTTCCATTAAGGGTATACGTTGCTTGTGTATTCTTTACGCCGAAGTGCATAACTTTGCATTTTTCAACATTAAATTTCATCTGCCATTTGAGTGCCCAGTCTCCCAGTCTATCTAAATCCCTCTGCAGCAAAGTAATATCTTGCTCACATTGTATTGTTTTACAAAGTTTTGTGTCATCTGCAAACACTGAAACATGACTTTCAATGCGGTCTTCAAGATCATTTATAAACATGTTAAATAGAAGGGGTCCCAGAACAGACCCCTGAGGGACACCACTTGCCACCTCTGTCCAGCTTGAAAATTTACCATTAATGACAACTCTTTGTACTCTGTTTTTAAGCCAATGTTCTACCCAAGAACAAGCATTTTCATCTAGACCGATTTCCTTGAGTTTGAACACTAATCTATTGTGTGGAACTGTATCAAATGCCTTGGCAAAATCCAAAAGATCACATCCACGGCAACACCCTGATCTATACTTCTACTTACTTCTTCGTAGAACGCAATCAAGTTAGTTTGACATGACCTGTGCTTCATAAAACCATGCTGATTTTTGCTGATAACCATGTTCTTCTCAAGGAATTCTTGAATATTATCCCTTAATAAACTTTCAAATATTTTACCAGCCACAGAAGTTAAGCTCACAGGTCTATAATTTCCAGGCAAGGATTTTGAACCCTTTTTGAATATAGGAACCACATCTGCCTTCCTCCAATCCTCCGGAACACTTCCTGAAAGAAAAGAATCTTGAAAGATTAAAAACAGAGGTTCACTTATTTCTGCACTTAGTTCCTTAAGTACACGTGGATGGATACCGTCAGGCCCTGGAGCTTTGTTTATATTAACTTTCTTTAGTTGCTGCAGCACCTTGTCTTGAGTTAACCAATTACAATTATTCTGCAAGTTTTTAGTAGCAATCATTTGCACATCTATTGCCATGGGTTCTTCCTTAATATATACGGAGGAGAAAAAGTTATTTAAAATTCCTGCCTTTTCCTGGTCTTCATTAACTAACACCCCCGTTTCAGTTTTTAGTGTACCTACACTTTCATTTTGGTTTTTTTTAGAATTTATTTACTTAAAAAATGCTTTGGGGTTGGTTTTGCTCTCTTCAGCTATCATTATTTCATTTTGAAGTTTAGCAAGTCTAATTGCCTTTTTGCACGCATTATTTGCATCCTTATATCTTTTATAAGATGCATCTGATTTGTCCGATTTAAATGCTTTAAATGCCCTTCTCTTAGTTGTAATCTCTTGTTTTACTTCTCTACTAAGCCATGTTGGTTTTAATTTGTTTCTTTTATATTTATTTCCCAATGGTACATACTGAGAAATGTACCTTTGTAATATTTGTTGGAAGATGATCCATTTATCCTCAGTGTTCTTTTCACTAAAGAGTTTATGCCAGTCAATATATTGTAAAGCTTCCCTTAACTTATTGAAATTGGCCTTTTTAAAATTATATGTTTTAGTATTCCCCATGTGCTTTTGTTTTTTTGAGTTTATTTCAAAGGACACTATATTGTGATCACTATTTCCCAAGTGCTCACCTACTTGAATGTTGGTCAAAAGATCAACATTGTTTGTTAAAACCAGGTCCAGACAAGCATCCATTCTAGTTGGTGCTTGTACAAGTTGTGACATGAAGGTGTCATTTAACAAGTTTAAAAACCTAATTCCCTTTGCTGAGGCACTAGTCCCTCTGTCCCAATTTATATCCGGGTAATTAAAATCTCCAATAATTAAAGTGTTACCCAGATTTGCAGCTTTCTCAATTTGCTCAAACAGCTGTTGTTCCTCGTCAATATTAACATTAGGTGGTTTATAACATATCCCAACCAATAGTTGGTTTCCCTTCTTTTCCCCCAAGCAGATATTTACCCATAAAGCTTCCACATTATCCTCCTCGCATTCCATTTGCTTAACATTTGGCTTTAAATCATGGTTGACATACAAACATACCCCACCACCCTTCTTGTTTTTCCTATCCTTCCTAAATAACGTGTACCCATTTAAGTTAGCTGCCCAGTCATGTGTCTCATCCCACCATGTTTCAGTTATGCCTATTATATCATATTGTTTAGTGTATGCTATGCCTCTAGTTCCCCCATTTTGTTATTTAGGCTCCTTGCATTTCTTGAATTGCAATTGATATAATGTAAATGGAACTAGAGACAAAATAACTTACAAGGAGCCTAGGTTAAAGTGATATCTATATAGAAGATGAAATCAGAAAGTGGTTTTTAAATTAACCCCTTAACTTCACCCACTCATAACACTGATCGCAATGCAATGTTATAATTATCATTATTATGTATCCCCTTTCATAAACAGATCTCTAACAACATATTCCGCTTTAATATGCCCTCACAAACTATTGTTACATACAAGAAACTGGAGACAATTCTCCATTAAATAGAGTTTTTTGACAAATCATCACTCCAAAGTGTTTTTAAAAAAAAACTTTTTAATTTTTAATTATTTTCAATACAATCTAGGGTTAAACTCTAATCTTTATATTAACTACATCAAAGATTACAACATAGGTTATTAATTTCATGAATTTACCAATCTGTATCATTTATTCGTTTTTTAAACAATCAGTATTATTTTTTATAAAGTCCCTTTTTTTTTTATAAAGGTATTTTCTTATAAATGTATTTTTTATAAATGTTCTTATATTTTTATAATTCTCTACTGCTATATAGGATTAAATGTGTATAACTCCCATAAAATAGATTACCTACATGAGGTTTATCCCACAACGATAACCATAGTATTGTTTTTATGATTGTCTTTATGACTTATTATTATTTCTTTTATTTCCATTTTTAAAACCACTACTGTTATATTCATGTTTATTTTTATACCTTTTGTGATGTATATACATCTTGATATTTATGTTTTTTGCATGCACCTTACTTTTTGTCTTAATGTGTATATTTTGCAAAATGCCGATATATGTAAACTGTGATAATATGCCTGCTGTATATATAAGTCATGGCCCGGCATTCAAACTTCACCACGTCTCTGATGAAGTGGGGCTGACACCCACGAAACGCGTTAGACAGACAGATACCAGTGAGCAGGATACGGAGCAGAGCAGAACCGGCAGAAGGAACATTCCTCTTCTGATCAGAGAGAACCGTCAATCAGGGGACCAACCTACCACCCAGAGTGAGGTCTGGGACGCACGCCAACCCCACCGGCAGCCGGCAAGTACAGAGATACATTTCTGATGCATCATATCCACATCCATCCTAGCCGGATTTTATGACTGTTTAAAGAATAAGATTACCCTTCTGCTGGTAACCCTTTTGCAAACCGTTCCTGACTCATATTTTTATATATTTTTATATTCTTTTATATATTTTTGGAATTACAATTAAAATTCTTTTATTATTAGAATTTTTCTCCAATTTTTTTTATTAGACAATAGATTTTAGTGTTTTTTTCTAATTTTATAAATTGTATAATTTCTATTACATCTTCTGCAGTATTAATATTTTGTCTGCACAATTGCAGAACATATTCTCAAGCACTATTTAGTCAATCTGCTTGTAGCTGATTTAAAGAGACACCCACTTGGATTAACTGTGCCACTACATCTTGGTGTAAAATAGAAAACAGCCATCTATGTTGTTATTCTATATTGTACAACAACTTAAGCGAAGTAGATCATTTGGTGTATACCGTATTGAATCTGTCTCTAACAGATTTAAAGTTGTACACACCACATATACTGTTGTCATATCTGGACGTCTGCTGTAAGATATTCAGTATAACTGTTTACACATAAGCCATCTTTGGGCATAAGAGCTCCTGGACATTCTGCACCACATTAAGGCGCTATTTCTTTTCAGTTACAATTGTTTGGACAGGTATTGGATGAATTCCTGTTTTTGTCCAGTATTTTGAGCAACCCACTATAAGTCAGACTCCCTCAATCCTGTGTGTTGCACTAGGCATACCTGATTTTTATACAGTGGTTAGTACCTACCAAAATCAAGCATGGACACCTAGTGAAACAACGGCAGAGTCATCAGGTCTCAATGGTCATTGATGCAAATAGCGAGTGAAGGCTAGCCCATCTGGTACGATCCTAGAAGAGCTACTGCAGCTCAAATTGCTGAAAAACTTAATGCTGCACATGATAGAAAGGTATCAGAACACACACTGCATTACAGGACTGCGTGATCCCTGTGTAACATCGAAAGCACCATCAATGGGGACATCAGCATCGGAACTGGACCATGGAGCAATGAAAGAAGGTTGCCTGGTCTGATGAATCAAGTTTTATTTTAGATCAGGTGGTTGGAGGTGGGTGTGTGCATTGTTTACCCGGGGAAGAGATGGGAATCCTTGGGTCCTGAGATTCGTGTGGATGTTACTTTGACATGTGCCACCTTCTTAGAGCTTGTTGCGGACTACATACAACCCTTCCTGGCAATGGTGTTCCCTGATGGCAGGTGCCTCTTTAAGCAGAAAAATGCACAATGCCACATTGCAAAACAATTTCAGGAATGGTTTGAGGAACATGACAAAGAGTTCAATGTGTTGCCTGGCCTCCAAATTGCCCAGATCTCAATCCAATAAAGCATCTGTGGGATGTGCTGGAATAACAAATTCAATCAATGGAGGCTGTGTCTTTTGCTTGGTGCCAGATACCTCAGGACATGTTCAGAGATCTTGTGGAGTCCATGCCTCGATAAATCAGAGCTGTTTGACAGCATGAAGGGGGACTTACACGATATTAGGCAGGTGGTTTTAATGTTGTGGCTAATCAGTGTATTCCATTATTTTGAGTAAACCTGTAAATTATAAAGGTCAAAAATAGTAAACGAAATAACGTTTTGCGCCATGGTCTTACATAGTATTAGAACCTCTGTTTTCTTTCAAACACAGTCCCTTTCTTGTGCTGTTGTTGTCAGTAAAATACCATTAATCTTACTCAATCCTTTTGGATTGGTGTGTGCTAAGTCACTTATTCTGTACTTGAAGGCATCGAATTACACACAACCATCAATCCTTCTAATTTTCATCAATCAATAACCTTTTTTCTCCATTCTGCAAATGAACCATCTTACCGATCTGTGTCATCTGCATAATGGTGTACAAGTAGATTACTTGTGATATCACTAATGAACATATAATTTGCCACTTGCTCGACAAATTTCATAAAATAGATTTGTACAATATATACTTGCAAGGGTCTAATGGATATATTTTCATGTAAATTAATCCACACTATGTCCACTTTTAAAATTTATACAGTGATCCGTTTTTTATAGCGGTTTTCATCTTGCCATGAGCCAAGATGTTAAATTAATGTGATCTGTACCTGCTGTGGGATTTAAAATAACATTGCATACAAACAGTATTTCCTGACATTAATTTTGGCTGTTTGTCTACTCTTTTTATTTATTTATTTAGAAACAGTCATTTGCCCCACTCCACCTCTAACCTCCCTCTCTCAATCTTAATAGTTTTCCTACTATTAAGTCATCATCTTTTTAATAATCACTTAGTAATGCAAGATGTGGTATTAGAGCCTGAAGATACTTGAATGGATTTAGTTTTTTGGTAAATTGCTTCATTTATGTAAAAGTTCTGCTCTGGGAAGGTGGGGGAGGGGGGCAATTAGGCATGTATCCATCAAAAAGTGATACATAAATCAATCAACTTTCTGCTGAGTTGAAAAAACATAGAATATGATGGCAGATAAAAACATTTCGGCCCATTTAGTCTGCCCAATTTGCTAAATACTTTCATTAGTCACTAGCCTTATCTTATAGTTGGGATAGCCTTATGCCTAACCCACACATGCTTAAACTCCTTTACTGTGTTAACCTCTACCACTTCACCTGGAAGGCTATTACATGCATCCACTACCCTCTCAGGAAAATAATACTTTCTGATGTTATTTTTAAACCTCTGCCCCTCTAATTTAAGACTATGTCCTCTTGTTGTGGTAGTTTTTCTTCTTTTAAATATAGTCTCCTCCATTACTGTGTTGATTCCCTTTATGTATTTAAATGTTTCTATCATATCCCCCCTGTCTCGTCTTTCCTCCAAGCTATACATGTTAAGATCCTTTAACCTTTCCTGGTAAGTTTTATCCCGCAATCCATGAACCAGTTTAGTAGCCCTTCTCTGAACGCTCTAAAGTATCAATATCCTTCTAGAGATACGGTCTCCAGTACTGCATACAATACTCCAAGTGAGGTCTCACCAGTGTCTGTACAATGGCATGAGCACTTCCCTCTTTCTACTGCTAATACCTCTCTCTATACAACCAAGCATTCTGCTAGCATTTCCTGCCTACCTTTAAGTCATCTGATAAAGTCCTAACCTCAATATCTGAGGAAATGGATTTAGGGGTAATTATTTCAAGTATTCTATACTCTGCCCTTGGGTTTGTATGCCCAAGATGCAGTGGTGTATCCTGGTTTTGTGCTGCCCTAGGCAGGACAAAACTCAGGCGCCCCCCAACCCCTCCCCGTGTGCACCAGACCCCTACCCATCCCTTCCCCCCGCCCCACCTTCTAAATACACACACACACACACACTCACTGACAGATACGCATACACTAGCTAACAGAAACACAAACTCACTGACACACACTCACTCACTAGCAGACACACACTAGCAGACACACACACACTCACTGACACACACACTCACTGGCAAACATACACACACAGTCAGACACACAAACACACACACTCACTAGCAGACACACACACTCACTGACACACACACTCACAGGCAAACACACTCACACTAACAGTCAGACACACACACACTCACTAACAGACACACTCACTAACAGACACACATACTCACTAACAGACACACTCACTCACACACTAGCAGAAACTCACACACACACTAACAGACACACACACTAACAGACACACTCACACACACACTAACAGACACACACACACTAACAGACACACACACTAACAGACACACTCACACACACTAACAGACACACTAACAGACACACACACACTAACAGACACACACACACTCACTCACGTTAACACATGTATTTTTTTTAATCCCCCCCCCTCCAGCCTCCTTACCTTTGAGAATGCTGGGGGGGGGGGTTATCTATTTCCCTGGGGGTCCAGTGGCTGCCGGTCGGGCTGATGGGCTGGGCGCGCGGCTGGTGAGGACGTTGTCAACCCGGCTCCCAGCCTCACTCTGCGGCGCGCGAGGGAGCTGAGCAGACCGCTCAGGGGAAGAGCTCCCTCGCCAGCCGCCCGCTCAGCGCCGACCGCCCGCTCGGCATGTCAGTTAGCTGCAAGGCTAACAAGGCATTTGTCCTGGGCATTTGGGGGGCGGCTTTTTTTGCCGCCCCCTGTAAAATGCCGCCCAAGGCAAATGCCTTGTTTGCCTCGCGGCTAATACGCCCCTGCCAAGATGCATTATGTTTCACTAGTGGACATTAAATGTCAGTTGCCACCGTTTTGACCATTTTTCTAGTTTACCTAAATCATTTGCCATTTGGCTTATCCCTCCTAGGACATCAACACTGTTGCAAATGTTTGTATATAGAACAAGTAGAGTGGTAAATAAATTTACATTCCATATTGGATGCTTATTTTCTAATGCATTTATCACAGAGAGGGAATATTGATGGCAGATAAAAAGGGATGGCTGAAAAGAGAAGAATGGTGTGTAGTGTATCTTGTGGTTTATTCACTAAACTCTGAATTGTAGTAAATTGGCTATAGCTGGGTTGGAGAATTTTTCCAAATCAGTTTTTTTAGTCTAATAGTTTTCCATTATGATTTTCATTTAATACATTTGAAAATAAACCCCTGTATTTAGTGGAAAAAAGTGTACTTATATGCACCAAGTTATATATTCATAGATCTATGTAATATCAATTCTAAAACATATAGAAACACCCAAATCAGTTAGGAAGTAGAATATAGTAGTTAGAATATGCTGGTGGAGTAACATGCATGTGTGCTTAGGCCTATAACATCTACACGCGCCATGCATTAAAAAAAAAAAAAAGAACAACCTATAGCTAAGTTTTAGTTGGCTGTTTGGTTGTGATAAAATGCCATTAAGCACACTTATTTTGTTCTAGCTGTGCATGATGTGAACTACATTATACAGCAGGTGGTAGTTGCCCCTCTATAAACAAATGTGAATAACTATTCATTTACTATAATAGAAAATGGCTTGCAAAAAGGAGAAGAATAGATTTAAAGACACTGATTTAATACCCAACAATTTAACTCACTAATTCTGGCTGTTAAATAAAACATCTAAAGTCTGTCCATTGCTCACAGCTGTCCCAGTGTCCCAATAGAAGTAAAAAAAGGTATTTGGAAAATGAATACCCAGAATATGTAGGATTTAATGGTGCTTCTGAACTCATCACAGTATGGTCATATGGAGTATCCAATGCCCTGATTCTGAGCAGTATTTTTACAGCAGGTGCACACTCACTTATGACAGCTTGGTCTTGCATAGATTTCATTTAGAAACAGGATTTTTAAACAGGACGTTATGATAATGTTATGCCCCTTTAAAACAATTCCCAAATACCAGTAACATGTATGGTAATCAATGCACACAATTAGAATAGTATTAGTAGTCCAGTCTTTTTTTATTTTTAAACAGTCTTCAAATGGCATATATTTTCTGTGTGTGCTCTGTTCCCTATGTGTGTATTTGGTCTTTTCTGGGGTACTTTCAGCAGAGTCAATCTTAAGAAATGTATTTTCTGAAATGGCTCCCCCAATCCCTATTTATTCTCTGTAAGTTAAACATACCACCCCCCACATACAGTAGAGTTCTGGGTAATGTATAATTGTGAATAGAACGATATAAGTACTAAGAAACACTGAATGTTTATGATCTAACATTAAAATTAGGTGAGGCCATGACTGTATTTGGGGTATTTTGAAACAGCAGCAGGCTTAACGAGGTATAGCAATAAGGCTAAAACATATTGATCGTTCTCCCAACATTTGCATTTGATGGTTTATGCTATGTTCTGTACCTTTAGTGACTAACATGAGAAGCCATGACAACTCTAATTATAGGTACAGAACAAAGATAACAATTTTTTAAATCTTTGTGCAAAATTGATAAGATGTAACTACAAATCACATGAATTGAAAATAAAAGAGAAAGGGGAGAGGAAGCAATAGTCAGTTAAAAATCAATACTGTCATCTTGATTGTAAATCCATATTCTGACTTATAATGTAGACTTTTTTATTTCTTCTGCTGTAATGTGGCCGTCATTCATTTCACGGCTCAGTTTATTTGATAGATCATGGTGAAGGTATAAACAGATCAGTATTGATGCCATTATCAATATATAATGTGTTTGTGTCAAGGCTTGAGGCCCATAGGCCCTGTAAGTTGTTAAGGCACAACAGGCACATACACCACTGCCAAAAAGGCCTTGAGTTTTACAAACCTGGGAGATGGATGAGGCCTTTGGCAAACAATAGCTGAAAAGAAAACAGAACAAAGAAAAGGATCAGGTCTACCATTGGTGTAAAGTACGTGGAATATCTGCAGCTACTCAGTCATTTGGTATGGTGAGGCCCAATCAATGTTAGGGCAGATTATGAAAGTGTATATTCCAGAAAGCAAACCGGAGACCAGATATAAAAAGATCAGGAAACTGTGGGAAGAGCAATGAAGGTAGGATCAACTGGATTGCTTCCCATGCTCTGTTGATAACTGGTAACCAAGGCATAGCAGTTGACTCTGGGTGCATGTTTATTGTTTCTGTACAGTATATGCAGGTGCACTACAGTATAGATTTATAACTATAGGATGGATGTTAAATAACCAAAACCACCATGTGGCCTTATCATTTAAAGATCTAAAAGTGACATGCATCACTTTGAGACAACTGTATCATTCAAAAGCTTTAGCTTTGAATCAGTCAGTTGCCTCACTCTACAGGCTGAAAAAGAAAGTTAATACGATTTTTTTTTCTTTTTCATGCTTTACCTGCTACTTATTTCTTATGCTTTCTGCACCCACTCTAGTGTGCACTGATCTAACCAATCAGTGTTCTATCCCTAGGAATTCTTGATAAATACATTGGACATGCCTGACAGATTTAAACATGTGCAGTTGGGAGCTGTCTTCACCTTGCAGCATCCTGATTATTATTATTATTTTATTATCTATATAGCGCCAGCAAATTCCGTAGTGCTGTACAATGGGTGGACTAACAGACACGTAATTGTAACCAGACAAATGAACGCACAGGAGCAGATGGGGTTGAGGGCCCTGCTCAATCAGCTTACATGCTAGAGGGAGTGGGGTATACTGACACAAATGGTATAAGTAGGGGTAATGAAAATGGTTGCTAGAAAAGTATTCACTGAGAAATGATTAGGTTACTTTTGACAGTTGCAGAAGAGTCATTGAGGGGGGAGAGTGGGGGGTTAAAAACTCGCTAACAGTTTAAATGATATGCTTTCCTGAAGAAGTGTGTTTTCAAAGATTTTTTGAAGGAGTGGAGACTGGGTGAAAGTCTAACGGAGAAGGGAATTGAGTTCCACAGAAAAGAGTGTATCTGATCAGAGTGAATTATGCAGAGTAGGCTTAAGTATCAGATTTCTCTCTTCTGCTGCTGTACAATGATGTTCTGTTTCTGTCATTAGTGGACTGGTCTGAATCTAAACTGGGTAAAAGAAAGGGGGTGGGGGGCTTGGGCTGAAGAAACTTCCCTAGCCTAGGGTTGTGCCCAACAATGCAATCTGTCTAAGTTTATGTCTAAGTTTACACTTTTCAAAGTTGTCCTTGCATTATTTTGGTTTGTATACAGTATTTGTTTAAAAGTGTTTGCTTGCTGGTTTCAAAAAAGAATTGTCAAGTGATGCATGTCTCTTTAACAACATCTCACATTATTTGCTCACATTCCTTACTTCCTTAGGTTACGCTACACTATAATGGAATGTGATTGGATCTCACAGCTTCAGACTGGTAAGCACAAAAAATAGGTGTTTTAAGCACAGGATGGTAATTAATTAAGCCATTTATGCAGCTCTACTAAGCCTTTAAGCTTTAAACGAAAGATATCTAAAATAATTACAGTGACAGAAAACCTCAAAAGCACAATCAACAGGGGTTTAGATAAAATGAAAACTTTAAATCACACTAAAAGCTGTGTAGGTAACACTCCACGTTAGTAAACCTCTCTAAATTATTATTCTTTTACATCAGAATCGCAAGATATGCCAACATATTTAATATCTTCTAAGTGTATTCAATGGCAGAAAGGCAACCCAGAATTGTTTATAGATCGAACACAGTCCATTTAACACTATTAGAAGGCATAGGCAATTGCGCCGTTCACAATGAGCCTTATGATTCCAATATGAATATTTGTCATCTAAAAACACTCACATCAGAGTTGCATTCTTTATTTATATGATATCTCTATATCATATCCTATGATAATTTTAATAGGAATTTTAGAATTTTTTTTGTAAATAAAATAAATAGGAAACATGAGTCTAAAAAAATATTATTTATTTAAAATTTAGTGTTTCTTCACTAGCAGAGTAACACGATGTAAATTTCATTTATAGAACCAACATCATTCTTGATTAGAAGTAGATTACTTGTGGATCAATTCTCTATTAGATGTTTAATCGACACTTGTTTTGTACTCAAAGACATTGGTGGATGATATCCAACTAAAAATATTTGTATAAAAGAAAAGTGAATGAAAATAATGTGTACATATATTCTTTGTAAAATTTAGGTTGATTCATCAGTGGATTTAGCATTATTCAGTAATTGGCATTTTGAAAAAAGGATAAAATTATAACTTTTAGACATTAAGATATTTTTTTCTTCTTACCCCGGTTAGATCAATAAAAACGTTCTGAAAAGGATCAGCTATTCTATGGGTTGAAATTGTTGAATGTATAAATGTTTTCATCTTAAAATTGTATTTTACCTTCGGGATATATCTATATTGTTCCAAACCCGTAACCTTTACAAACCGTTGCACCTCTATCATACCTGTTTCAAGCATAATTAATAGTTAAAAGACAGATTAATCCAAATAAAACCAGTTAACCACCCAAGGGTTTAAAGTAGAACTCATTGATCCTGTGCTTGGCAATTACATTTAGTCACATATACCTAAGAGGAAAGCTTCTTCCGTGAGTAATTATATGTGTGAACATTGATTTCACTTCTGAATGCTACCCAGCTATTAATGTCCAATCTCCCCAATAAAGAATATAGTGGCTTCCTTCAGCTGGTCACCAGTGCAATACACATTATAGTAACCATAAATTAGAAGAGAACTGAGCAGTAACAGCCCAGATAGGAGAAATACTTCACTAATGACTGGGGAATTAATTCCACATCTAGATTATTGTGAAAATAGGGTTGATTGTCAAATAACTGCCCGCAGATACTTCAATGACTGTATTTCCAAAATAATAATAATAATAATATAATTAATTTAGTCATATTTTACTTGTATATAGCTTGCTTACTTATGGTATGTATAAAGATATCTAAGTGATCATTGTACATGTATATAAAAAAGGGTGAACTTAGCATTTTTGCTCTGTGTCAAAAACATTAGAAACAGGTCATTGTAGTGCAGGAAGTGATCTAAAATGTTACACGTTTGCTCCAATATTTCATAGATCCACTGCAACACATTTCCTTAAAAATAATTAGATCACATTTCTATAAGTGGGACGGTGATGCACTAATTCCTATATCTGATACAAATGACACTATAAATAAGGGCATAATAACTGTAACATCATTTTTCTCAAGGAAACACTTCTATCCTACCCCCCACTGTATTACAATAATAGTGTGACTTTGTAAAAACACAACCCTCAAGTGCTTTTAGCATAATGTGTCACACATAGAGGTCCATGTACTTCCATTCTAACATCATCCAAACAATAACTCTCTCTCTGCGCTTGAAGCTTATTTTCATCTCTGCCTCATGAGACGATTGTCATTTCCAAAGCTAAGCAGGAATATCCCTGCCATTGGCTACCATCAGCTTCTCTTTGATGGCCTACAGGCTTGTTTGACGTCTTAACCTAATAGAAACTCTCCCTGTCAGAACTCAATGCTGTTTTATAGAAATCCAACACTCTAGTAGAATTGAGTCAACCAAAGAGTGTGATCATACAAATATCTCCTGGGTGTTCCTGTGCAACAGTTATCTTCTAAATGTGAATGGGGTTACTGTGTGTGTTTGTGCATATATATCTCTCTGTGTATATATATATATATATATATATATATATATAATCATTCGGGCATAGTTCTTATCAACCTATCGTTCCTTTAACGTTTTGTATGTGTCTGTGTGTATATATATATTTATATATATACAGAGAGATAGTCAGAGTGCTAAATGTTTATTATTGGTTTTAATTGTTTTATAGCAAATCATGTTAGTTCTGCTAACTTAATACAATATATTCATCAAATCTGATGAAATTTAACTTGTTGTAACCATGCACATGCTGGTATTTGCAATCGGCTGGGCAAATGCCTGGTGGGCCGTGATGACCATGGGCCAAGGCTGACAAGGTAAATCCAATGAACTCCCCTGCTTGCCCACAAAGGACAGCACTGTCCTGACAGGAGAACTCTTCAAGAGCCAGAGGTGAGAGGTTTACGGGGAAAGTGAGCCAGGTAGCCTCCATCTTTCTTCTCGTGACCTCCAATATTATAAGATTATTGCTGGGGTAAGATATAGAAACTCGTGAGAGGAGAGGTATAATTTTTACAGAACAAATAACTAGCCTATTGGACCACCAGGGACCAACATGCCCCCTAATTACAAGGTAAGAAGAGAAAGGGGATGTAAATGGTGTTACAATTAAATTAAATAGTAAATTCATCATTTAAGCCCCTCTCCCTCCCCTGTATTCATACACAAACTACACAAACTTCATACCCCAATAAACACACACATTACACCGCCTGCACTAACACACTGCACATACTATATACCCCATATGAACACACTACATACCCCCTATAAACAAAACATTACATCCCCTATAGTCACACACATACTAACTACATACACTCTATATACCTTATAAATACTATATCCCTAAACATATACACTATATACTATATACACACTACACTCCCTATGCATACACACACTATACACCTGCAGACACTCTACGGTACACAAATCACTTTAAAAGCCCTGTTCCACTTTTGTCCTCTGGTATCGCACTATTAGGGACAAGTCACTAGCAAATGCACTGCATGCATGTAGTTAAATGTGCTTTGGTTGTGCAGAAACAAAAACTGGACAATGTATCCATCCAGGAACACTTTAGCAGGGCTCTGCATATTAGGTGCTATGGAGTGGCATCACACTAACATACTCTTTTTTTGGGAGGGGTGGGGGGGGGGCATTTAATTGGTGATGACATAGCATGCCACATTACTGGCTCCAACCTTCCTAGTGGACTGCTCTGTCTTTAACTGCCCGGCCTGAATTTTTGCCTCAGTCTTGCCCTGCCCATGCAATGCTAATTTTAATGCAAATGTGCCCACACAAATAAAGTATAGACAAAGCGGACTTGGGACAGCTTAATTATAAGTGGGGCTGTTAAAAGGTCAGAAGTCAGTGGTATATCAAGTTTACATATTTTGTTAGGGAATATTTTGTAGAATTGTAGATTATGCTAGCTTTAGTGTACCTATAATCTTAATTTTATTAATGACAGGAGGCAAGTATTTTGCTTAAGTCTTTCTTTACTTAAGCTCCACAGAAGCACTTTTAACATAGTAACAGGATAACCAATCAGAAAAAAGTAACAGGATAGAAAACTCCCTCCCACTGATGTCACTTCCTCTTTATGGCTGCGAAACGAAGAGGAACAGGAAAACTGTATGTGAACCAGATGAGGATCTCAGCATACCAGAGGAGAAGAGTTAATGCTTGAGAGGAACAGGAATTAGGCATGACCTCTTGAGGGAGCTTTAAACTGAAACGAGAGAGCAGAGTCGAAACAGAGGATTAATTCATGAATTGGACTTCTAAAAGCATGCCACCAAACTGTATTTAATCCATATATGGAAGTGTGCATGGAGCATCATCATTACCCTCCCACCCCATTAGAGCATATCCCTTTGTAATATATGTAAGTAAGTCAAGACGTACTTACCCTTTTTATCCAACAGATTTACTTAAGGAGGAGACCAACTAGGGGGGGAGAAAATAAAGGGTGGGAAAATACTTGCCTCCTGTCATTAATAAAATTAAGATTATAAAGCTAGCATAATTTACAATTTTATAACATGACAGGAGACTTCGTATTTTGCTGTTTTAATGCTCCCCAAGTTAGGTTAAGGAAGCGTGCACAGCTGGACGAAAATAGAAATTGTGAAACGTCTCTTCTCGGGACCAATCTACCGATCGAAGAATGTCTCGTAGGGAAGCTCCAGTACTGAACGCTCCTGACACCGCTGCTCCTCTGATGGAGTGGGCTCCGAAGGAGGCTTCTATCCCTGCCAGGGAAAGTAACCATCAAATCCACTGGGCAAGAGTGATGGTTGAAACTGGGTTATGTGGGCGAACGTATGAGACCAAAAGCTGACTGGAGGAAGATGAACGGAGGGAGGAGGTGAGCAATAAATAACAAGAGAGAACCGAAACCATACGCAGTTTAGGATGGTTAGGGAAATAAGGATAGCATATAGAGTTCGATTTAGTACGTCTGGACAAGGCAAAAGTAACACCCTCTGGAGAAAATGTGATGGCGTCATGGTCAAATGCCCAAACATCAGACACTCAGCGGAAAGACACCAAGCAAAGCAGGAGGGTGAACTGCACCGAGAGTTGGTGGAGATAGAGGTCCATGTTATTCAGTCAAGCTTTTAGGAAGCGGATCATGACATTAACGTCCCAAAGGTGTGAGTACTTCGGTGCTGGAGGGTGAGCCAGTTTAATGCCCCATAAAAGTCTGAAGACCAGTGGATCCTGGCCTACTGGAGCTCCGTGTAGCAGAACATGGGCTGCCGAGATGGCCGATCGGCAACATTAATGAAGAGGTATGATAGGAAGTTCAAGATGAATTTTCTAGGGGCTGTAAGGGGATCAGTACTCCATCCCAGGCACCAATTGCACCAAGAGTTTCAGGATGATAGGTAACATCTTCTGGTTCCAGGGACCCAAGAATCCCATAGGAGTTCCTTAGATCTCAGCAATAAGTCACCAAAGTTTCAGGATCCCCGGAAAGAGTCCAAGCTACTAAGTGGAGGTGGCCTTGTTCTATCATTGGATGAGGGAGAGCCTGAGGGTCATCCAGGGGATTGGGTAAGGATGGCAGAAGGAGAGGATGTCGGCAAGAGAGGTCCAGAACATCTGGAAACCACGCTTGACTCTGCCTGAGTGGAGTGAGAAGCACTAGCGTGACTAGTTGCCTGCAAATTTGCAGAAGGACTCTCGGAATCATCGCAAATGGAGGAAAAGTGTAGGCCCCAGTCAACGGCCAGCTCTGTGGAAAGGCATCCACTGCCGAGCACTCTGGGTCTGGGAGCCAGCTGAAGAACTGCGGAACTTGAAAGTTCGTCCATGAGGCGAACAGGTCCAGCACAAACAAGCCCCTGCATCTTGAAATGTGAAGGAAAACTGATCTGTGCAGGCATCAGTCGCTGACGTCTCTCCAATGTCGGGAGAACCAGTCCGCTGTGATGTTCGTCACTCCCGGAAGGTATTCTGCCCGAAGCGTAGATGTCCTTCGTCACTCGGAAAGGGTGCGAGACCTGGCTCCATCCAATCTGTTGATGTATTGGACGGCTGAAATATTGTCCATCTGTAAGAGAATGCAACAGTCTGAGAGGTGATTGGCCAGACTGTGGATTGCGAAAGAGCCTGCGATCAATTCCAGACAATTGATGTGGAATGAATGCTTTGCGGCTGTCCATGGTCCCCCTGTGGAAGCCGCATGACAAGCCGTGCCCCAGCCTCGAAGGCTCGCATCCGATTCTACAATGAAGTCCAGCGTGGGACCGAAAATTGCCTTGCCGTTCCAAGCCGACATGTGGAGGAGCCACCAACGTAGTTCCTCCCTCACTTCCGTGGTAATTGGGACCCTCTGGTCGTAAGACGGATGGACTCAGAGAAAGTGAGCCTTCAGGCGTTGCATAGCCCGATAGTGTAGAGGTCCCAGATAGATTGCCTGGATGGAAGCGGAGAAGAGGCCCACAATCCAGCTAAACCTCTGAGAGGTATATCCTCCCGTCGAAGAGTCTTGTGAAGATCCTTCCGTATTGCTGATAGTTTGGATTGAGGCAGACGAAGAACACAGGTCGAAGAATCAATTTCGAAGCCGAGGAACTGAATCACCTGGGATGGTGAAAGTGCCGACTTCTCCTGTCCTGATTTGAGCAATGAGGATGTGTAGCTCGTCTGAAATTGCAGTCTGGAGGCGTCCTCGCAAAATAGTAAGAGGTCGTCGAGGTAAATTAGGCAGAGTATGCTCCTGTCGTGAAGATGTGCGGTGATCGGCCTGAGCAGTTTAGGGAAGCACCACGGTGCGGAACATAGGCCGAATGGAAGACAGATGAATTGGAAGGTCTGGTGTTTCTAGAGGAAGCGTCCTTGAGGTCGAGTCGGGTGAACCAATCGCCTGGACGAAGTATGTCTTGGAGGAGATATATGCCCTCCATTTTGAAATGTCTGTACACCACGAAGGCATTCAGTTGACGGAGACGGATGACCAGGCGGAGTTCACCATGACTTCTTCTGGACCAGGAATATAGAACTGAGGAGAAAGCCCTCGTTGTTGTTGGCGAGTTGGATCGCTCCTTTTGTGAGTAGGGATCGCAGTTCCGTATTGAGCAGAGTCCGTTGTGATTTTGACATTACCGGGCAATGGGGGTAACCTGTCTGAATGGGGGGGAAAATAATTCTATGGAGTAACCCTGAACTGTATCTAGAATCCAGTTATCTGAAGAAAGAGTCGACATGTCTAATCAATTCATGACATAAATTAGAAAGGTAAATGGTGGCAAATCTCACCTGTTGGATATCTGTTGTGTCCTCGGGCTCTGCTTCCTCTTCCTCTATCCAACCTTTGGATGTAGAAGCCCCTTGTTTGATAATTCGGGAAGAATAATGATGTGTGGGATTGTTGGTGTTGGCCTGCTGACCAGAAGCGGCTGGCTGTACGACCCCTTGTACGGCCAGCCCTGCCAAAAACCCAAGAGGGTTGTTGATGGAACACTCTTCTCATGGATGTCTGCGCCTTGTTCAGTGTGGCGTACAGATTTACATGTTTGTGTAATTCTTTGATATAGGGTTTGTGACAAGACCAATCTCGCCACTGTGCATTGGAGGAGCCTGGTTGCCCGCCTGCTGCCTTTAGACTATGGCCCCATGTTGAAATGCTTGATTTTCCCCTGCGAAGACACGAAAGTCGGGTCATTCGGTGCTTGCCCTGTTTGAGCGGTGATACCCCAGATAGCTATGCCATGGAGCCCATTCATATAATGAAAGACTATGGGAAAGACTGGCTCCATGGCAATTGAACTGTATGTGTGTGCTCTGAGCGCCATTCAGTAATAATGTGCGCTCAGATCTGAGCTATCTGGGGATATGTTGAATGTACCTGTTTTGTGCAATGGCTGCACAGTTATATATTTTTATATGTTTTATTGTCTTTTGCTGCCATGTGTTCAATGGAGTTTTGCCTCTTATGAATTCACAGCTGAATGTGATTAGTTTTACCCCTTATGAATTCACAGCTGAATGTGATTAGTATATTTAGACTGATTAACACAGTATATAACAAGGGGGAGGGGGGGGGGACCTCCCAATGCAGGTATAGATAGAAATTGGGGGCTCACCCCAATATGAACAGCCTGTTGTTATTTTATGAAATCATAATAGTATAAGAAACACTGCCCTGTAGTTCCTTCCGATCACCACAAGGGGGGAGTCTAGAGCATCCACAATTGTATAAGCAACCGTTATGATACATCCCCTTCAAATGAGCAAAGAGTGAAACCCATAGGAAATGTGGGGTCCACTGGTTGATGAAAATAGTGCTTGTAGTCAAATGGGGGAAAATTACAAATAGTTACACTTTTATATAGTGCCGCGATGTTGCGAGCCACACCAAGATGGGCGCCGCATGGGCAGTATATGCGCAGGTCGCGGCTCCAAGAAAATGACCGCCATGCTTGCGAGAGGGAAAAATGGCCGCCTGAATCTCGCGGTAGTGCGCAAGATCCAAGATGGCCGCCGTACGCACTAAGGGCCATCGGAGGCGTTCTCCATGGCCCAGAAAGCCCAGGAAAAACGGGGCAGAGATTGCCAGCCGCAACCCGGGTTAAACGAGGCTGAGGAAAGCAAATAAAACACAGAAAAAGTATAGAAAATATATGTAAGTAGGAAAAAAAGGGGGTTAATAAGATATGTGAGGTAGAAAAAAAAAAGGGAAGAAATGGAAGCTGAAGTAGAAAAATAAGTAAAATTATATGTAAAAGGAAAATAAGTAAAATTACATGTAAAACAGTTAAACCCCAACATAAAGATAGCACAATGATAATATCAATATGAAGATTAAAGAAATAAATAATTAAACCGCAGTAACCCACAGAGAGTAGGAGACAGTGGCACTCTGACCTGTACTGGTGTGGAGCAGCAAAGAAAGAGGAAGTGACATTAGTGGGAGGGAGTTTTATATCCTGTTACTTTTTTCTGATTGGTTATCCTGTTACTATGTTAAAAGTGCTGCTGTGGAGCTTAAGTAAAGAAAGACTTAAGCAAAAAATACGAAGCCTCCTGTCATGTTATAAAATTCTCTGTGCAATAGGTTACTTTGCTTTATGTAGGTGTGGGTGACTGTAAGTGTTGCATATGTCTGTGTGTTATATGTGTGACTGTGTGTGAGTAGCTACCCTATATGTGTTGTGTGAGGCTGTGTGAGTAATTGAAAGTGATATATTAGGGTAGCTTTTAATGACGTGTGTGGCACTGCATGATGTGTGGGTAGCAGTAAGTGATGTGTTTGGGTACTTGTGAATGAATAATATTGCTGCGTGTGGTGCATTGCTGTGTGTGGGTGGCTGTGAGAGCCATATGGACAGTTGAATGTGCTGTGAATAGAAGGATGGGGTAGAGAGGAATGGATAGAGAGGGAGAGTTGGGTGATAGGATTATGGGGTGTTAGGGAGGGATGGCTGGCTGGCAGTGATAAGAGTGTGGGGTGAAAGCAAGGGATCGGTGAGAGTGATGAGTGTCAGGGAGAGAGGGAGGGATGGGTTTTGTGTGATATGAGGATGGAGTGGAGTGATGGATGAGAGAGATAGTAGTGGGGAAGGTATGGGATGCAGTGATTGGAGGAGGGATATGAAGAGAGAGTGGTTGAAAGTGGAAGGTATGAGTGAGAGTGATAGAGAGCAGAGGGATTAGTGGACAGATGGGTGTTATAGGAGGAAGATATTAGATGGCTACAATAAAGGACAGAGCTCCAAATTACAAATAATAAATAATACATATTTAGTGATGTGGAGTTCTGTGCAGTGTGCTAAGAGTACCCTGGCACCCTCCAAAAAAAAGTGTTTCAGGGAGGAATAGGGGCTGCAGTCAAGGGTTATGGCTGTAATGGAGGCATTGGGGGCTGCAAAGGGGATTGGATGTTGCAGTGAGGGGGGGAGGTAATTTGGTGTGGGGATAGGGGATTTGGAGCTGAAGTTGGGAGGGAGGGAGGCTGCAGTTGTGAGAAAGGGGATACAGTGGAGGTATGGGGGGTCTTGTGGGGGTTAGGAGCTGCCGCAAAAGGGACAGGGGCTGTAGTGATGAGTACAGTAAATAATATACATGATGCCATTCAAACCGACTGGCACCATGTCAAAATAAAAACATGGGGTACAGGGCTGGTCCTGCTCGTTGGGTGCATTATTGTGTGCCTGGAAACACCCAGCACATCCTGTGCACACACCTTTGAGTTTAGTAAACATAAGTATAATGTAAATTTAAATCAACCAAAGTATTGCAAGGGAAAATATACGTGTAACCCCTCCAACACATGCATATATAAAAATACAAAATTCAGCACATTCTACTTCAAAACAACTTTAAAGCCCAAAAAGATTTTTAAACCTCTGACTTTAACATAAATATTAGGGAATTAGTTCAAATTATATATTTATACATTGCATAAGCCTGCTAAATTTGCCAGTGTACCCCATTTTTTTTCAGGTCCTACTGTGTACCAACCTCATGACTTGCTGGTCCTACTGTGTACCAACCCACTTAGTTACGACATCCATCCTTTGGGGCTCTCCATAGATCACAATGTAATCAGAGCCTGTAATGAGGCACCTCTGACAAAGAGCAGCAAAAATCAAGATTTTTTTTTATCAATGCTTCCATGTTGTACATAGAACAGAAAGACTACACTTACCTAAACATGTATACTTTATGAGGGTGCTGCTGGAGAGCAATAGATACAACATATATACACAATTTCTGTTTATATATTACAAAGATTACAAATCCATGTAGAGCACAGACTTTGTTGTAATCTGAGACAGAAACAAATGAATTCATTTTTCCAGCTATTTTTCCCAAGGTGGTAAAAAGTGAATAAGAAACAGGATAAAATAGAAAAGGTAAAATTAATTGGATTAGAATAGATGAACATACGTGATGAGCATGCTTGTCAGTTTGAAGATAACTGAAACCAGACAGGGGGATCTCACTGCTTTGAACATTAACCCTTACCATCCCTCTTCAACCCCCATGCTATGGGAAAAGAAAGTGTAATGTAGCCCATGGAGCAGCGTAGCTAAGGGGAGTGGGCCTTGACATTGCCAGGAGACAGGCCAGCTAAAGGTCAGGGGGTCAGGGTTTGGTCACTGGTAATGCTGGGGTGGAGTTTTAAAGGGGAGTATAAGTAGTGGCCATTTTAGATCCAAGGATCTTTAGATCCAAGGATCACTTTAATCTAAGTTATACTACCTGTTTGTTGTCCCACCCACCCTCCCTTTGCTTTCAGGTGTTTCCCGTTTGGTCACGGCGGTGAGGGATGGAGAGTAAAGTTGGGGGGAGAAAAGAGTGAGATGGGGAAAAAGTTTGGAGTTCAGGGCTAATAGGTAGGCCTTTGGACTGGTTTGGTAGGTTCAAGCTCGTAGGTAGCTTCGAACTGGGGTGTGTATGGGGTGTCTCGGTATGCCGCTACACTTGTGGTGCCCTTTGGTAGCAATGGATGGTGCCCTTTGGTGGCAGTGGCAATGGTCATGTTCATGTTAAATAAAATGTTCAATGTTTGGGTGTTATGTTATGTGGGTGTGGGTCATTGTCAAGGGGTTAATTGTAAATGCAGGATGTTAATTGTGCAGGCCAACGTTGGCCTGCTGTTGACAATGACCTTTAAATTTATGTTAATTACAAAAAAAGCTGTGATATAATTTTGCCAAAACCATGGTGTCTGTGCTTTATTGGGGATCGGGGTATTTGGTGGGGGTTCTTAAGCAGAGGCCAACAAGGCGACTGTGCTCATGTCAAGACAATCTGGGTTTTTCACGAAAGTGAGAATTCAAAGAAAACGCTAAATTAATTTAAAATTTAAAGGGACACTATAGTCACCAGAACAACTACAGCTTATTGAATTTGTTCTGGTGAGTAGAATCATTACCTTCAGGCTTTTTACTGTAAGCACTGTCTTTTCAGAGAAAATACAGTGTTTACATTACAGTCTAGTGATAACTTCACTGGCCACTCCTCAGAAAGCTCTTAGAGATCCTTCCTGGGTCATGGCTGCCTAAAATGCATCCAAACATTCAGTGTCTCCTCCCTTTGCATGCAGACACTGAACACCCTCATAGAGATGAATTGATTCAATTCATCTCTATGAGGAGATGCTGATTGGCAAGGGCTGTGTTTGAATTGTGCTGGCTTTGCCCCTGATCTACCTCTTTGTCAGTCTCAGCCAATCCTATGGGGGGAAGCATTGTGATTGTATCAGGCTACCACTTCTGATGATGTCAGCAGGCAGTGGGCAGGTCTAAAGGAAACAGTGACAAAGTAAGCAGCTGCAGACTTGCATACAAGTAAGATTGTACTATATTTAGGGAGGCATGAGGGGACCAGGGGGGCTAGATGGTGGTTTTAACCCTACAGGGTCAGGGATACATGTTTGTGTTCCTGACCCTATAGTGGTCCTTTAAGGTAAAAGCAGCCGAAATGGAAAAATTCTCTAAATCATCTATGCTTCCATTTTGGCTACTTTTGCCTTACATTTTACATGAATTTTGAATTTTAACTTCAGTGAAAAACCCTGAATAAGTTCCCTAAATTAAGTATGAATGCAGAAACTGGAGACTTTCTCCATAAGGGATCTGTCAACCACAAATATGTCGATGCAAAGATAAATGTTATGAATGTATACAGTGTGATTTGAAAATTACAATAAACTGTATTTTTGCCTACATTTTGTGTTTCAGGTTTCACCATTTTACCATAGCTTGTCCTATGGAATATACCCCACTCTTCTCGCGGGCGGCTCCCTTCCTATGGAATAGCCTGCCTACCCCCATCAGACTCTTCCCTAGTCTTCAAAAGTTTAAGAAGGGCCTTAAAACCCATCTCTTCAGGAAAGTTTACAGCCTCCCAGAGTAACCTCATCTCACATACCGGTCTCTTTCTCTCTCCTAAAGTGCAACACTTTACTCTCTCCTCCAGCTCTGCTTCACTCCCATCTTATTTGATTGCTATTTCCTGTCCTAATGTGATTTATACCCCACCTCCTATAGCTCGTTTGAGCAGGGTCCTCTTCAACCTATCATTCCTGTAAGTTTTCTTGTAATTGTCCTATTTATAGTTAAATCCCCCCTCTAATAATAATGTAAAGCTCTATGGAATCTGTTGGCGCTATATAAATGGCAATAACAATAATAATAAATGGAAAACCAATGTTTGCCTCTGATGCAGCCATTCCCTAGTTGATGAGTATTTCATTGGACGTGGGTTGGAACCTACAATTTTCTGCAGGAAGACTCAATAGAATACATTTTTTATTTTAAACAATGCATTCTATTATTGTGTTAAATGAAGAGTGCATTTGAAAGAACGTACACATATCCAGTCTGGAACATTCCTTTCATTTTAACATTTGAATAACAATGTTTAGAGAGAGTATTCTGATCAGACCTTCTTCACTGATCCAGTGGAACATGAAATATGTTAATGCAGCTGTCGTTTATTTTATTCATGTTTTCTAGTTCTTAATGCGCAAATTTGTTTGTGGGTTTACAACTACAACTTCACAATTGAAAAAAATAAATAGAAAAAAAGGCATCAGAATGTGTCCTAAAAGAATCTCTTAATAGATAAGACATTGTCACAGTAAAGCTGTGGAAGGCTGTAAACATCTTATTTCAGGGATAAAAGCCAGAACAAAAAAGAAAACAGATGTATTAAGTGAACACCATATAACAAGCTCTAAGTGTGAATAAAACATCTGTTTCTTATACACTATACAGACAAAAGTATTGGGACACCTGTCCAGTACACAAACAGGGACTTGTATGATATTGCTTTCTAAATACACAGGCATTAATATGTAGTTGGTCGGCGTCGTCCCTTGAAGCTATAACAGCTTCCACTCTTCTGGGAAGGCTTTCCATATGATTTTGGAGCGTTTCTCTGGGAATTTTTGCCCATTGATCCAGTAGAGCATTTGTGAGGCGAGGCACTGATTTTGGGCGAGAAGACCTGGCTTGCCATCTCAGTTCCAGTTCATCCCAAAGGTGTTCGATGGGTGTCAGGTCAGGACTCTGTGTGGACCAGTCATGTTGTTAATCTCATATACCATGCTGATATTAATGTCAGTGGAAGTTTGGAACTCTTCAGCTATGTAATCAGCAGGGCGTTTACACCTCAGCACTCGGTGACCCCGCTCTGTGACTTTACATGGTCTTCTGCTTTGTGCCTGAGTCGCTGCTGTTCCTAATTGTTATGACGTTCCAATATCACCACTTACAGCTGACCGTGAAATATCTTGCAGGGATGAAACGTCACAAACTGACTTATTGCAAAGGTGGCATCCTATCACAGTACCATGCTTGAATTTACTGACCCATTTTTTCCACAAATGTTTGTAAATGCATGACTAGGTGCTTGATGTTATACACCTGTGGCTATGGGTCTGTTTGAAACACTTGAATTCAATAATTAAGAGGTGTGTCCCAATACTTTTGCCCATATATTGTATACAATATTTTGAATCAGATATAGGAAACATGACACTTCAGTTGCTCTTGTCAATGTTTTAGAGCACCGATTGACTGTCTAACGGACATTTTTATGTCCATGTAACTTTTCAGCACTTATGGGTCAATGTGTTTAGAGCAATCACTATGGAAACCAAAGAAATGTTGCTGCGTTTCATATCATATTTAGCGCCTTACCCGACACCTGATCTAATTTAGTCTGCCGGTATAGCGACTTTTGATGGTGCTTTAACAACTGAGTTTATGCTATAAACAAACAAAAAAAATAGCTGAAGCAAAACAAAATATACTAGAATATTTTTTAATGAAAACACAGTGTTTGAATGTTATAATTTTATTTAAAGGGGAACTGTAATTTCCTATGATTTTGTAATAGTATTTTTGCTTATTGTTATAGTTACGGTATAAGTATTTGTGAGCTGCGAAAATAAAAATTAGAAATATTCACATCTTTATCCCACTTCTGGGAGCCTCCTTAGCTTTCAGTCGATCATTATTATAAGCCATGTCCTTTGCAGCTGGCAATCAGCATAGAGAAAGCACACAAGTAAGAGGACAAATTAAACAATGTTTCTATTTATATTCTACATTTAGAATGTGTGCCATGGCTCTTACTTGCCTGGACTGGATTATACAGACATTTTCTATATATACACTAATATAAACTGAAAACAAAATGGAGCATCTCATAAAAAAACCAAAACATTAACACACGTTATAGTACAATGTCAGTGTTTTATTTAATTATGTAAATTCAAGAAGTTATAGATCCTCTTCAACTGCATTAAATTAAAGCACATTTTACTAACATTGTTTTTAGTTTTGCTATTTTTGGCTTACCGTATTTCACTGCATAATGGTTGCAGATTTTATGCCTATTTCTTCCCCTTAAAAATATGGGTGCAACCATTATGCGATGTGCGACCATTATACTAAGCTTTATGGCTTGCGGCATTACATGTGACCATTATGCACAGCTTTTATGAAAAAAACGATACACGTGACCATTATGTGATGCTTTCTTTAACTTATTATTTATTTTTTTTTTTAATCCTTTATATTTGTAGTATAGTGATACACAAAATATGATAGGTAACATTGGTGGAAGGATTCCAAAAGCGTGTCAATAAACAATACTTTACAGGATTTAGACATGCAAAATCAAAGTTCAAATTACAGCACTGATCTACAACTTAAAGTCCCACATCAAAAAGAGCAATGGTTAATACGATCTCTGTTATGCTACCAGTATAATTCTTTATATTTTACGCTATAATAACACACAAGTGGTTAACCCCTTAATGACGAGTGATCGCGGGGTTAATGGTGCTCTGGTATGCGGGAGCACCCGATAGTGCTGCCCAGCACATGTGCTAGCTCTGACAGCATGTCAGAGCGAGCACATGTGCTCAGTATACTTACCTTCTGCCTTCCTGCACTTCCTGGTTCTGTGTGAAGTGCAGGGAGACGGATCAGGGATGATCCTGCCCCCTGTTAAAAAAATAAAATAAAGTTAATTTAAAATCCCACCCCCCTTTACCATTTTAATAAAAAATCAACCCCTTCCCTGACAATTGATCACTGACTACAGTGATCAATTGGCAGGGATTACATTTTACTATGATCTGATTTTTTTTTAACCCCTTAGGGTTAATTCTTTTTTTTTTTAACCCTTAGGGGTTAAATTTATTTTATTAATTAATTTAAGTATTTTAAAATGATAAATTTAGCTAGCTGGGGTGGGTGGAAGTTAGTGGGGAATTGGGGGATTTGGTGTTAGGCTAACTAACTAGGGGTTAACGTTAAAAAAAGTTTTAAAATAAGCTTTAAAAAGTTCAAAATTAAGTTAAAAAAAGTTTTAATAACGTTTAAGTAAAAAATAAAAAAACATCCCCCCTTTAGCCAGTCCAAATAAAAAATAACCCCTTCCCTGCCAGTCGATCACTGCCTACAGTGATCAAAATACAGATCACAGTATTATACTGTGATTTAATTTTTTTTAACCTCTGACGATTAACTTTTATTTATTTTTTAACCCTCAGGGGTTCAATTTATTCAATTAATTGATTTAAATATTTGATAATTATATATTTTGCTAGCTGGGGTGGGTGGGAGTTATGGGAAAATGGGGAATTTACTGTTAGTGCTGCTTACTGCTTTTTAGGGGTTAACGGTAAAACAATTAGAAAAATGTTAAATCTGTAAAAAAAAGTTTTATGAACGTTTAGGAAAGTTTCAAAAATTAATAAGCAAAACAAAAGTTTAAAAACTAGTTTTAGAAAGTAAAAAAAGTTTGAAAAAGTAAAGAAATACGTTTAAAAACGCTCATTACCACTACACCTGGAACAAACTAGAGAAAAAATGATCCCTCGCCAAGGTTCAAAATATGCCTTTTGTATTACCCCAGGGTGTATTCTTTAATAAATAGTATGTGTTTGTGGGGAAGTTTCAATAACCAACCATCTAAACTACTCCAAATTGGAATATGGACACAGCATAAAACTTCAAAGTTAGAAAAAAACTGAATGGCTGCGTCTCAAATGTGCCCCTTCAACATCCACATATACCTGGCAAAGGTACATACGGGGGTATTGCTGTACTCAGACCACATAGCTGAGCAACATATGAAGTGTTATACAGTCGTAGCACACATAAGGTTTGCAAAATATACTGTGCAAACTCACTTTATGTGTCAAAAAGGCAGAAAAAACGCTTATTACTACTACACTTGGTACAAGCTAGCAGAAAAATGATTCCACGCTAAGGTTCAAAATATGCCTTTTGAAATACCCTGGGATGCCTTCTTTAAGAAATGGTATGGCTTTATGGGGTATTTGGATTATATAGCCTGGTAAAATACTCTAAAATGGGACATGGGCACAGCGTAAAAATTAAAAGTTTGAAAAAAACTGGAATGGCTGTGTCCAAAATGTGCCCCTCCGATGTACACATATAGCTGGCAAAGGTACATACGGGGATATTGCTGTACTCAGCCGACATAGCTGAGCAACATATGAAGTATTATACAGTGGTAGCACACATAAGGTTTGCAAAATATACTGTGCAAACTCACTTTGTGTGTCAAAAAGGCAGAAAAAACGCTTATTACCACTACACCTGGTACAAGCTAGCGGAAAAATGATCCCACGCCAAGGTTCAAAATATACCTTTTGAAATACCCTGGGGTGTCTACTTTAAGAAATGGTAGGCATTTGTGGGGTAGTTTGAATTTAAAACCTGGGAAGATGCTTGGAAATTGCACATAGGCCCAGCGTCAAAGTTCGGTAAAAACT
>OW240919.1:111342244-111444744 GCA_933207985.1 Pelobates cultripes
CAAGGGGTTCAAACTATCAAGGTAATTGGTTTTTATTTTCTGTTTAAAGGGGAAATGAGTGTTAGCAAGATTGCTGGTTTGACTCAATGCACATCTTGTTGCATGTATGGATGCCTGGATGTACCCGTCCAGGGTCCATACCTCTGTGATGGTTGTGTGCGAGTGGCTTCTCTGGAAGCTCAGATTGGAGATCTCGAGAAGCAAATCGCAGCTTTGAGGGAGATTGACAATCTTGAGAGGAGTCTACTGCTCACTGAGCAGAGTTTAGTGGGGACAGGTAGTGGAGAGGGAGGAGATAAGACAGATGGGGAACAGGCATGTAGCTGGGTGACAGTGGGGTGAGGAAGCAGGGGGGGAGGGAAGAGGAAAGGGCTAGCTAGTCCTGATTTGGTGCAACCCAGCAGATTTGCCCGTTTGAGGGAAGATGTTGGGAGCATCAGCTCAGGAGTAGCTGTATTAGAGGAAGCTGTTACTTCTAACAGCCGAGCTGCCCCCCTAGTACGGGTGGGGATCAAAATGTAAGGAAGGCAAGACAGGTTGTGGTGGTAGGGGACTCTATCATTAGGAGAGCAGATAGGGCAATCTGCTGCTCTGATCGGCTCAACCAGGCAGTTTACTGTCTCCCGGGTGCTCTGGACCAGCATGTTGCTGACAGAGTGGATGGATTATTGGGAGGGGCTGGGGATGACCCAGCGGTCATGGTCCATGTTGGTACCAATGACAAAGTAAGAGGAAGATGGAAGGTCCTAAAGAATGATTTCAGGGAATTAGGTAGCAAACTTAAGAAAAGGACCTCCAAGGTGGTATTCTGAGATATTACCTGTGCCACGCGCTACAGTGGAAAGGCAGCGGGAGATTAGAGAGGTCAATGCGTGGCTTAAGTCTTGGTGCAGGAAGGAGGGTTTGGGGTTTTTAGAGCACTGGGCTGACTTTGCGATTGGGTACAACCTTTATAGTGGTGATGGATTGCACCTAAACAGGAGAGGGTCTGCAGTGCTGGGGGATAGGATGGCTAGAGGGTTGGAGGAGATTTTAAACTAGTAGTAGGGGGGGAGGGTCATAGCAATCTACAAAATGGAGATAGGACAAAAAGGAGATGGGCTTTAGCACAGTATAAGGGGGGTGGAAATGGGGGGAGGGGCAAGCTCAGAACAGGGAAGCTGTGTAATGCTGAAAATTCACAAAATATACAAGTGACACATAATATTAAATGTATGCTTACTAATGCAAGGAGCCTAAATAACAAAATGGGGGAACTAGAGGCATTAGCATACACTAAACAATATGATATAATAGGCATAACTGAAACATGGTGGGATGAGACACATGACTGGGCAGCTAACTTAAATGGGTACATGTTATTTAGGAAGGATAGGAAAAACAAGAAGGGTGGTGGTGTATGTTTGTATGTCAAACATGATTTAAAGCCAAATGTTAAGCAAATGGAATGCGAGGAGGATAATGTGGAAGCTTTATGGGTAAATATCTGCTTGGGGGAAAAGAAGGGAAACCAACTATTGGTTGGGATATGTTATAAATCACCTAATGTTAATATTGACGAGGAACAACAGCTGTTTGAGCAAATTGAGAAAGCTGCAAATCTGGGTAACATTTTAATTATTGGAGATTTTAATTACCTGGATATAAATTGGGACAGAGGGACTAGTGCCTCAGCAAAGGGAATTAGGTTTTTAAACTTGTTAAATGACACCTTCATGTCACAACTTGTACAAGCACCAACTAGAATGGATGCTTGTCTGGACCTGGTTTTAACAAACAACGTTAAACTTTTGACCAACATTCAAGTAGGTGAGCACTTGGGAAATAGTGATCACAATATAGTGTCCTTTGAAATAAACTCAAAACAAAAGCACATGGGGAATACTAAAACATATAATTTTAAAAAGGCCAATTTCAATAAGTTAAGGGAAGCTTTACAATATATTGACTGGCATAAACTCTTTTAGTGAAAAGAACACTGAGGATAAATGGATCATCTTCCAACAAATATTACAAAGGTACATTTCTCAGTATGTACCGTTGGGAAATAAATATAAAAGAAACGAATTAAAACCAATGTGGCTTAGTAGAGAAGTAAAACAAGAGATTACAACTAAGAGAAGGGCATTTAAAGCATTTAAATCGGACAAATCAGATGCATCTTATAAAAGATATAAGGATGCAAATAATGCGTGCAAAAAGGCAATTAGACTTGCTAAACTTCAAAATGAAATAATGATAGCTGAAGAGAGCAAAACCAACCCCAAAGCATTTTTTAAGTAATAAATTCTAAAAAAAAACAAAATAAAAGTGTAGGTACACTAAAAACTGAAACAGGGGTGTTAATTAATGAAGACCAGGAAAAGGCAGGAATTTTAAATAACTATTTCTCCTCCGTATATATTAAGGAAGAACCCATGGCAATAGATGTGCAAATGATTGCTACTAAAAACTTGCAGAATAATTGTAATTGGTTAACGCAAGACAAGGTGCTGCAGCAACTAAAGAAAGTTAATATAAACAAAGCTCCAGGGCCTGACGGTATCCATCCACGTGTACTTAAGGAACTAAGTGCAGAAATAAGTGAACCTCTGTTTTTAATCTTTCAAGATTCTTTTCTTTCAGGAAGTGTTCCGGAGGATTGGAGGAAGGCAGATGTAGTTCCTATATTCAAAAAGGGTTCAAAATCCTTGCCTGGAAATTATAGACCTGTGAGCTTAACTTCTGTGGCTGGTAAAATATTTGAAAGTTTATTAAGGGATAATATTCACGAAATTCCTTGAGAAGAACATGGTTATCAGCAAAAATCAGCATGGGTTTATGAAGCACAGGTCATGTCAAACTAACTTGATTGCGTTCTACGAAGAAGTAAGTAGAAGTATAGATCAGGGTGTTGCCGTGGATGTGATCTTTTTGGATTTTGCCAAGGCATTTGATACAGTTCCACACAATAGATTATTGTTCAAACTCAAGGAAATCGGTCTAGATGAAAATGCTTGTTCTTGGGTAGAACATTGGCTTAAAAACAGAGTACAAAGAGTTGTCATTAACGGTAAATTTTCAAGCTGGACAGAGGTGGCAAGTGGTGTCCCTCAGGGGTCTGTTCTGGGACCCCTTCTATTTAACATGTTTGTAAATGATCTTGAAGACCGCATTGAAAGTCATGTTTCAGTGTTTGCAGATGACACAAAACTTTGTAAAACAATACAATGTGAGCAAGATATTACTTTGCTGCAGAGGGATTTAGATAGACTGGGAGACTGGGCACTCAAATGGCAGATGAAATTTAATGTTGAAAAATGCAAAGTTATGCACTTCGGCGTAAAGAATACACAAGCAACGTATACCCTTAATGGGATAACAACACATGAAAAGGACTTGGGAATTGTTATAGACAACAAACTATGCAACAATGTGCAATGTCAATCAGCAGTGGCCAAGGCCAGTAAGGTATTGTCATGCATGAAAAAGGGCATTCATTCTCGGGACAAGAATATAATTTTGCCTCTTTATAAATCACTGGTAAGACCCCATATTGAATATACTGTGCAATTTTGGGCACCTGTTCTAAAGAAGGATATTATGGCACTAGAAAAAGTGCAGAGGCGGGCTACAAAATTAATAAAAGGAATGGAACATATCAGCTATGAAGAAAGGTTAACAAATTTAAACCTATTTAGTTTAGAAAAACGTCGCCTGAGAGGGGATATGATAACATTATACAAATATATTCGGGGCCAATACAAACCATTGTGTGGAAATCTATTCACAAACCGGACTTTACATAGGACACGAGGCCATGCGTTTAGACTGGAAGAAAGAAGATTTCGTCTAAGGCAAAGGAAAGGTTTTTTTACTGTAAGAACAATCAGGATGTGGAATTCTCTGCCTGAGGAAGTGGTTTTATCAGAGTCCATACAGATGTTCAAACGGCTACTAGATGCATACTTGCAAAGAACAGAATATTCAAGGATATAATCTTTCAATGTAGGGTAATAACTGCTTGATCCAAGGATAAATCTGACTGCCATTCTGGGGTCAAGAAGGAATTTTTTTCCTAGCTTGTTGCAAAATTGTGCTTCAAACTGGTTTTTTTTGCCTTCTTTTGGATCAACAGCAAAAAACAAATGTGAGGAAGGCTGAACTTGATGGACGCAAGTCTCTTTTCAGCTATGTAACTATGTAACTATGTAACTAAGATAGGGACTTTTATTCAAAATCTTTGATCTATTAACACGATCCTCGATACAGATGTCTATTTTTCCGATGTTTTCTAAATACAAATATATATCTAACCACAATTCCAGGTTTTTAAATGCAGCTGACAACAGTTCTTTGTTGTGTTTCGTGTATAAACTTCAAAAAGAACTGAGATTATATTTAATCTTGCTTAAAGTAATAAAATACTGTACCCCCCCAAAAAAAAAGAAAAGGAAAGAAGGAGTGAGCTGATATGTGCAGATCCTCCTAAATGGGGGGTAACCCCTACATGTGAATAGACAAGAAAAAGAGAATAGGATAAGAGAATCAAGATGTATTTATATAAATAAGTAAGTGGAAATAATTGTGCCCAATGTCTACACAGGATCCTACGTATTTAAAATGTAACGTTTACTGAATTAAAAAAAGATAAAAGATCTACAAGTAATCTTAAACAATGCCATAAAACACACAATTGGACAGACAGAAAAAAACGAGACATGAACAAATGTATATTAGGAATGTCTACTAAATGGTGACAACGTTATATCGAAATTGGTACCTCCAAAAGTATGTAGTAGACAGCCTAATCAACAAACAGAAAGTATTAACCCCTTCATGACCATGGACGTATCTGGTACGTCTGGCAGAAAACATTCCATAATGACCTTGGACGTACCTGGTACGTCTGCAGCTATTTTGAGCTCTGGAAGCTCTGATAGTATTGCAGTGATGCTCTGCATGTGCGGAGTGCCTCGAGGGGTCCTGGCACTCAGTGCATATATAATACTATATATTAAAAAATTAAATAGAAAAGAAATAAAATTATCAATATTAACCCCCATCCCTTTCTAAAGGCAGTGAATCATGGGGCTTCTGGGGGTGTCCCTAGCATGCCGCATCATAAGGGGCAGGCTGGGGTCATCCAATCACAGCTTGCCCCATTAGCAATTTCATCCCAAGTGTGTTCCCCATTTCTCTGATTAGTGTGGATCTGCCTCCCTCTCCTCACTTGTGCTTTAGTGAGAGAAGGAGTTTATAGGTAGGGATTTGTAAACTCTTGAGACCCAAAGGCTCTTTTCAGAGCCATTAACCCCTGTCTTGCCAGTGATCACTATAATCACCGGCTTTTGCACAGCAGTAATTGTCTGCTGTTTGTGCATATTTTTTTTTCTTTTTTAGGGGTTCATTTTTTGTGAATTTTTTTTTTTTGAGACCCAAAAGCTCTTTTCAGAACGATTAACCCCTGTCCTGCCTGTGATCACTCTGCAGATCACAGGCTCTTGCACAGCAGCACTTATTTTGCTGTCTGTTCATTTTTTTTTTAGGGTTTATTTTTTTTTTTTTTTTGTGACAGGTCACTAAGTAAAGCGATTGTGATCATGTCACATGGGTCACGGAAGTCAACCAGCGCTGAGCAGTCATATGCCACCCTTGCGCTAGAGTCTGACGCGTCTATGTCAGACTCTGACCCTGATTTTGACCCAGCCAGGTGCTCAGATACATCATCACTAGATACAGTGTCTGCTGCTAGTGATGCATCTAGTGATGTTGTATCTGTGCCTGCTAGTCCCCCTGCCCGAAGGAGACGTGCTGCTACAGCTGGCAGAACTGCTGAGGAGTGGGTAGTGCCTCATCGCCAGAGGCCAGACATCCCATCCTTTACTGCAAATCCTGGCATTAATTTGGATGTCACAGGATTTAGCCCTCAGCAGTTTATGGAGGTGTTTCTGGGCGATGATGTATTGGGGAACATTGTCGCCCAAACTAATTTATATGCCCATCAATTCAGAGCTACAAATCCTGACTCTTTTTTGGCAAAGCAGCAATGGGCCCCCATCGATGTGCCAGAATTTAAAAGATTCTGGGCATTGACTATGCTGATGGGCATCATAAAGAAGCCCTCCATCCGCTCCTACTGGAGCAGTAGCCCCATCTGCTCTACCCCCATTTACTCCCAATGTATGTCGAGGAAGAGGTATGAAATGATTCTGCATTTCATGCACTTCAACGACAACAGCCTGTGTCCCTCTAGGGAGCATCCCCAATTTGACAGGCTGTATAAAATCCGCCCCCTGATTACCCACTTCGCTGCCAGGTTTGCAGAGGCTTATACACCTGGAAGGAATATATGCGTGGATGAATCCCTGATGAAGTATAAGGGAAGGCTGGGATTCAAGCAGTATGTTCCTTCCAAGCGCTCTAGGTATGGTGTAAAGATGTATAAGCTCTGTGATAGCGAGAATGGTACCACTTGTATACTGACAATTTTTATACAAGTGTCCCTTTGTTCAAGCTACTGTACTGTTTTGATACAGTAGCTTGCGGCACAATTAAAAAGAACAGCACAGGTTTCCCAGGACAACTTGCAAGCACCCGGCTACGAAGGGGGGAGACCTCAGCTCTGCGCCAAGAGGAGCTGTTGGCAGTTAAGTACAGAGACAAGAAGGATGTGTACCTTCTTACCAGCATCCACACTGAGGGGACTGTGGAGGTCCCTGTACGTGGCAGAGCTGAGAGGACAAGGCCTATAACCGGCACATGGGTGGGGTTGATCTGGCAGATCAGCTGCTGCAGCCCTACCTAATTATACGAAAGACAAGGGCCTGGTACAAAAAGGTTGCAATCTACCTGATGCAGATTGCAACCCACAACGCTTTCTTGTTGTTCAAAAAAGCAAACCCCGGGACGCAACTGAGATTTTTACAGTTTCAGCTCCAGATCATTTCGGGGATTTTGTACCGTGATGCACCTGCTCCCCGGGCGGTGATGGGAGAGAGCAGAGTTGGGGCTACACATTTTATTTTTAAAATCCCCCCTACTGCGGCAAAGCAGAATCCCCAAAAAAGATGCAGGGTCTGTTCTAAGAGGGGGCAGAGAAAAGACAGTGTATATTACTGTCCTGATTGCCCTGGACAGCCTGGACTCTGCATTGGCGACTGCTTCAAACGCTACCACACGCTGGTCCATTTTTAATTTATTTTTTAACATTTGCCGTTCAGAGGTTTTTTGTTTTTTTTAGGGGGGGGGGTTCTTACATTTACCCCGTGCATGGGGGGCATGGGTGTCCTAAGGAGAAGCCTTGCAGAAAACCCCCTGGGGTGTGTTCTTGCAATAACCAACAGCGGGCTCTCCTAAATCACAGTCAAAAAGCAGTGTGTGTGTGTGAAAATGAGGATTGAACAGTTACCTCCACACGCGTTCTTCAACTGTTTTATTTTATTTATTTATTTTTGGTCTGGCTATAAAAAAAGAAAAAAAGGTTGCATCAAAGCACTCCACATGCAATACCTTGGGGTGTCCACGTTTCAAAGTGTGTATCCTTTCGTGGCGATCTATAAAACTGGGCTCTGTGATAAGCCCCAAGCTAAAGATAGGCCTATCAGAAGAACTACTCTCAATTTCAACTCAAACTGAAAAGTCATACAATTGTAACCATACCTTCCCAAAATCCTGGCGAGCCTATGCGTGGGGGGCATGGGTGTCCTAAGGAGAAGCCTTGCAGAAAACCCCCTGGGGTGTGTTCTTGCAATAACCAACAGCGTGCTCTCCTAAGTCACAGTCAAAAAGCAGTGTGTTTGTGTGTGTGTGTGTGAAAATGAGGATTGAACAGTTACCTCCACACGCGTTCTTCAACTGTTTTATTTTATTTATTTATTTTTGGTCTGGCTATAAAAAAAGAAAAAAGGTTGCATCAAAGCACTCCACATGCAATACCTTGGGGTGTCCACGTTTCAAAGTGTGTATCCTTTCGTGGCGATCTATAAAACTGGGCTCTGTGATAAGCCCCAAGCTAAAGATAGGCCTATCAGAAGAACTACTCTCAATTTCAACTCAAACTGAAAAGTCATACAATTGTAACCATACCTTCCCAAAATCCTGGCGAGCCTATGCGTGGGGGGCATGGGTGTCCTAAGGAGAAGCCTTGCAGAAAACCCCCTGGGGTGTGTTCTTGCAATAACCAACAGCGTGCTCTCCTAAGTCACAGTCAAAAAGCAGTGTGTTTGTGTGTGTGTGTGAAAATGAGGATTGAACAGTTACCTCCACACGCGTTCTTCAACTGTTTTATTTTATTTATTTATTTTTGGTCTGGCTATAAAAAAAGAAAAAAAGGTTGCATCAAAGCACTCCACATGCAATACCTTGGGGTGTCCACGTTTCAAAGTGTGTATCCTTTCGTGGCGATCTATAAAACTGGGCTCTGTGATAAGCCCCAAGCTAAAGATAGGCCTATCAGAAGAACTACTCTCAATTTCAACTCAAACTGAAAAGTCATACAATTGTAACCATACCTTCCCAAAATCCTGGCGAGCCTATGCGTGGGGGGCATGGGTGTCCTAAGGAGAAGCCTTGCAGAAAACCCCCTGGGGTGTGTTCTTGCAATAACCAACAGCGTGCTCTCCTAAGTCACAGTCAAAAAGCAGTGTGTTTGTGTGTGTGTGTGTGAAAATGAGGATTGAACAGTTACCTCCACACGCGTTCTTCAACTGTTTTATTTTATTTATTTATTTTTGGTCTGGCTATAAAAAAAGAAAAAAAGGTTGCATCAAAGCACTCCACATGCAATACCTTGGGGTGTCCACGTTTCAAAGTGTGTATCCTTTCGTGGCGATCTATAAAACTGGGCTCTGTGATAAGCCCCAAGCTAAAGATAGGCCTATCAGAAGAACTACTCTCAATTTCAACTCAAACTGAAAAGTCATACAATTGTAACCATACCTTCCCAAAATCCTGGCGAGCCTATGCGTGGGGGGCATGGGTGTCCTAAGGAGAAGCCTTGCAGAAAACCCCCTGGGGTGTGTTCTTGCAATAACCAACAGCGGGCTCTCCTAAATCACAGTCAAAAAGCAGTGTGTGTGTGTGTGTGTGTGTGTGTGAAAATGAGGATTGAACAGTTACCTCCACAAGCGTTCTTCAACTACTGCAGGGTGTCAACTTTTCAAATACATGCACGCTCATGTCAAGAAAATACATTGGGATATCTGATAAGTCCCCCATAAGGTAGATCGGCAAAGAAGATATGTACAATTTGAAAAACGCATATCAGACATTTTGCTTTGCATCCCCCAGTGAACCCGACAAACATATGCATGCGTGGTATCGCTGTACCCGGGAGATGTTGCCGAGCACATATTGGGGTGTCCTTTGGCAGGAACACCTAACAGGAGGTTAGAATTTATGCTCAAAGTAGAATGTGTGGGTGAAAAAGTGAACATGAATGTGTGAGTGAAAAAGGACATCACAAAAACGTTTGACAGAGACTGGTGGTAGAATAAGTGCATGTAAAGTTTTGAAATGCCACCATGTGAAATGCCCTAGGCTGTGTACTTTTCCAAAACATACGGTTTGACGGAGGTGAATTACATTGGCTGGCTTCAGAAATGTTCCAACTGGGACATGGGGGCATGATGGCCAGCTGTGTTTTATGTCTCATCATATTTCACTTTTTTTTATTCTAGTAAATCATATGTGTTAAGACACCTCCCGTGTCTTTAAGCCAAACCGCCGTTTAGTAAACCTTCCCCGGCTGCAGTACAGTCTCTGTTCGCTTACTCTGTAACCCACGAACCAAATGCAGGGGAAGCGGCAATCTCCCGATCGAAATCCACGAACGGCTCCAAACTCCCGAACGGCAATATACGAACTGCTAGGAACCGTCGAACAATAATATCCCCAAAGCGGCTTTCGTTCCATCCAGCAGTCTCTAAACGTGAAGAAGAAATCCCCCCAATAACGAGACAGAAGCTCCGCATTGAGGGTCAAATAAGATCTGGGTTTACTGTGGGCTACCTGCCCGTATTTATGCAGGTCTCCCACCTGGTGGACACTCCCCTAGGGGACCAAATGGAAGACTTAAAGTACAGACAGATAGCAGGACATTTCTGACACACAGTCACATATTTTACCCACAGTACATTCTGATTCCCTCCCCTCTGTCCTGGAGTTAATTACCAAGTAACTCAATTAACTCCAGGACAAGGACAGTCGCCATCTTAAACATGAAATAATAAAAGACACAAAAATGCATAACTACATGAAGACTGAACATTTCCCATTCGTATTACATGTCCCCAGATAGCCTGGATCTGAGTGCATATTATTGGCGAATAGCGCTCAGATCCCACACACATAGTTCAATCGCCATGGAGTCAAAGTTCTTACAGTCCTTCGGTACACGAATGACTCCATGGGTGGGCTATCTGGGTTAAGTCTTTTGTGTGTTCTCAATCTCCCGAACGGCCGATGTTCGCATGCTTTCGTGGAGGCAGCCAGGCGTTCCCTTGTTTCAGCGGTGTTCGACAGAAAAAGTGTCCGTTTTCCGTTCCATAGAAATAGAGCCAAACACCGCTGAGCGTTCGCATGATTTAAAATGGCCGCTGCCTCGTGGTCGACATACGAACGACGACCACCCTGAGTTCGGTTTAATTGAGAAGTGTCTGCGGTTAACCACAACGTTATAATGGTGATCACTTCGTTAACCTGCAGCACACTCCTCACTTGGGTGGCCGTTCGTTCGGCGGTTTTGTTCGGGAAAAAGAGTCATTCGAATGGCTGGGCTATAGAAACCAGCCATTCATACGAACGGGGACAAACAGACGAACGGGCAAAAATCCAGCAGACAGATGGTTCTGTCACAATATGATATGATGAAAATAATGGTATCTTTAGAATGAACATTTAATAGTGAGGTAAACGGTATACAATATGTGTGGGCACAGTAAATATATAAGAGGCAAATACATCTAAACACAGCCACTGCAGAAAAAGAGCCCTGGTCCTTAACGGTAATACAATTGAAAAATTGCCTGGTCACTAAGGGGTTACATAAAAACATATAGACGTAACGTAGCCTCTATTATATCAAGTAGCTCTCTTATATAATATTGCTTCAAGTGGTTAGTCTCTTGCATAGTATGAGAGGGATAGTGTTGCTATATATCGATCAACAATGTATACAAAATAATTATTAGTGTCCGTGTTATCACTCTAGTAGCCGAGGGAGGAAAAACGGTGGAGTGTTATAGCTCCATACAACCCATGTATAAATTGACCCTATTGTATCTTCGAGGGCACCCCTGAATCAAAGTACTCTCCCTATATTGCTACTAGGTAAAAAAAAAAGCCTCTCACCAATAATTTACTCTAGAGAGAATCCTATCTGAAGTGTAAAATAAGACTTGCAGAAATAACAACTTGCCTACTTTTTAGATGATAACCTAGTCAACATGTGAATAGATGTGGCTTAGGAGTTATGTTTGAAATACTTAGGAGCCTGTTAAGACATAGTGCACATTTATTTCCACTTACTTATTTCAATAAATACACCTCAATCCTCCTATCCTCTTTCTCTTTTTCTTGTCTGATAAAATACTAGGTTATTATAATGAATACATAAACGACATTATTTTTTTAATAAAAAGACATTTCAATACTGGTTTGATTCTCTTTATTATTATATTATTCCATAAGGTGTGTTTTTAAAAATTCCTTTACCAAAAATATTCAATCAAAACTTTTACTTAAAATATAGAATACATTTCACCATATATTTCCTGTCTTTGAGGGCCGCTTCTGGCTTCTTAGCCACAAGTGAGGATCATGTTGCTGTGTGCTGTTAAATTTGAGCTTTTTGCAGCTCTATTACATGTGAGTGGCCATGTTTGCTTTGCTATGTTTTGGTGGTTTTAGAGACATGCAACACAGGCCTCTCTTTTCTTGTTTACATTCTTATCATTTCATATTGCCGATCAATGCATGTTAAGAGGCTTATTGGAAGAAAAGGTCAATACTACATATCCAGTTCTTCGCCAAAAGATGTTATTTATTGGTATTTTTGTGTTTTGTTTATTTCATAATGTTTAGTTACAGTTTTGGTGCATCTAGCTCTTTATTTTGTATTTTGCATGCCATATGTTGATGTCTGTTTCTTGCCCCCATTCAGTCAGGAGACTGGTGACCCATCCTGATCATATATATGTTCAAGCAGATTGTACACATTGTGAGTGAAAAAGCAGAATGGTTGTTGAAGGAAGATATATCAGGCCTGCTTTGCTAAAAAGCAGCCAGAGAGTTTTCAGTTAAATGTCCCAGGGAGAGACGTTACGTTTGCAATATACATTGTTGATGCTATGAAAAACACGGTATGGGTCCCTGAGGCGGAGCATTTGGAGAGCAGGGTGGGCCAGTGCTCAGATAGCACTAGTTGCTATCTAACAGCCAGACCAGATCTTGTATATACACCTTAAGAACTAATTGATCCTCACCTGTAGCCGGTCAATTGGCAGGCAAGCTTTTAAAAGAAGGGGGTCAGCCTGCTGAAGAGTGAGGGAGAAAGAGCCAGAGGAATGGTGTGTATTGCAGCTATATTTTGCTACTGTAAATTGGTAAGCGGGAAAGCCACCCAATTCCAGACAGTGATTATTGTGTTTAGTAAGTGCTCAAACAAGAGCAAGGAATTTTGTTTTGTTTATTTTATTTTGACGCACCTGTATATTTTGCACCAAATAAATCAGAAAAACTGAGCTGGATGTGTCCTGGACTTTGATTACCCTAGAAGGCTGTGGTTACCATAAGATCTGTGACAAAATCCTACCAGTAAAAGAGGTGGTTTGTTACAACATGCAGAAGTTCTGGATGCAGTTCCTAAACTATGTTCTGTCTGCAGTTCACTCTGACTTTTGACTGGTCTCTATAAACCTCATGGATGCATATTTTCATATTCCAATCGCAGCATCCATTCAGAGATGCCTGTGCTTTTTAGTACTGGGAGAACATTTTTTATTCCAGAGATCTGCTCTTCAGTCTTTATGCAGCACCTTGTCATTTGCTTTAATTACAGTTTTACATCAAAATGGTCTCCAAATGTATTACTATTACCTTTATCCCAGTTCTTGCCACTCTTTACTCTATATTTTTAGTCTAAAAGTATGTCACTCTAGATTTCCAGTCTGAAAGTATCTCAGACCAATTATTTAGCTTGGCTAGACTGTGCCAACATAACAGATAATTTTTTTAGGTGCATGATTTAAAATCAGGTTGGTTAGGGAGACTACAGAAAATACTTGAATATCTAAGGACATTGGAAATGTCCAATAGCTCAAATCCCAGTCAGTCATCTGAAAACTTAGAGTAGCCGATCTTCTTTTTCATGAACTTATAAGAGCCACCAAGTGCTGAGAACTTACAAAAAGATAAATTATGCAGACCTATACTTGCTTCAATTGTCCGTGCACAATGAAAACACATTTTAGATACATTTAGGTGTCTAATGAAGCAGAACTGAACTTGAAATTTTAATTTTGCACCTTGTCACTGTTTAAATATCATACTTATCGTTGTGTGATAGCTTTCTTCAAAGGTTACTGAAAAATTCTACCTTGTCCTTCTGTAATGCTTATTTGTTGGATAAAGACAGAGTATATACATTTTTACCATTGTGGATGCTAAATGTATCTTTCCCTTGAAATGATCAATTTTATCTGTCTACCAACGGCGTGAGGCCATGAATCCTGGTACTTCGACTTCATTTTCACTAAATCAAATTATTTGTACAATTTTATATGCAGAGACTGCATCCATCGGTACACCTGTAAAATATATACTATTATTGTAATATTGCAGGCAGGGGTAGACATGCCATAACACAGTCTGATAAATGTAGCTGGTAACTTTTTTAATATGCCATTTTCAAGAAGAAAAAAAAAAAAGATTACAGGAAGAAATATAAAAATAATAAATGGGCAAACGTATAGAAAATATGCAGCTTTCTAAAGTTTAAAGTTGTTCTCTGATTCCATTTGGTTTTTATTAAACTATGCTTATTTAGAGCTGTGTGTCCAGCTTAATGTGCTTCTACAGGAGGACAATTAAACAACATTGATTCAGCTGTACAATGTACTGTCTAAATCACTATTAAATGTACAGATCACATGTTGAAATTTAAGCACAACTCAAAGTGAATTTAAATTTAAATAGCACTATAATTAGGAATACAAAAATAATTGATTAAAAGGTAAAAAAAAAATGTTTTTCACTTGCTCTTTCCAGTATTGAGGTCCCTCGGCCTCGAATTGGACTCATCCTCCCGCGACGTCACGCTAATGTCACCTAATGGGCATGTGTAACAAACACTTACTATGCGCACATTAGACCTTCCACATAGGAAAGCATTGAAACAATGCTTTCCTATGGGGATTTTAAATACTCTGGACATCTTCATGCAAATTGTGAGAACATCCAAGGTAATTTCAGAGAGTTTAACTGCGCCAGAATGCATGCTGCACTTCTAGTGACGGTCCGGAAGAAAGCCACTAGAGGTTGTCTTAACTTTGCAATGTAAACATTGCATTTTCATGAAACTGTAATGTTTTCCATTGCAGGATTAAGAGGACAAGGACAGTGCACCCAGACCACTTCATTGAGATGAAATGGTCTGGTTGACTATAGTGTCCCTTTAAGTTCAAAATAGCCAAGTTGGTATAGCCAAATATGTCACCTATGCCTTCAGTGCCTTATATTTACATAGTTACATAGTTACATAGCTGAAAAGAGACTTGCGTCCATCAAGTTCAGCCTTCCTCACATATATTTTTGCTGTTGATCCAAAAGAAGGCAAAAAAAACCTAGTCTGAAGCGCTTCCAATTTTGCCACAAACTAGGAAAAAATTCCTTCTTGACCCCAAAATTGCAGTCAGATGTCTCCCTGTATGTTATGTTTTTGCAAGTATTTATCCAATTGCAGTTTAAACATCTGTAATGACTCTGACAAAACCACCTCTTCAGGCAGAGAATTTCATATCCTTATTGCTCTTACTGTAAAAAACCTTTTCTTTGCCATATATATATGTGGTGTGGTGTTGGGTTTCTCCTCTCCCCTCACTGCTCTTTTAAACCTCTTCCCACCCCCCCTTCCCTCTCTTTCCCATCATTTGAAATACACTCAATTCGCCTTTTCAAACCCTTCGCTGCTAACATTGCTGTTATTTACCATCCCCCTGGTTCCCCTCTTCTCTTCCTTGACCATTTTGCTGCCTGGCTACCCTATTTCCTCTCTTCTAACATCCCATCCCTAATTCTCGGGGACTTCAATATTCCTATAAACCCACCTTTGACCTCTGCAGCCAATAAACTACTTTCAATTACTTCCTCCCTCGGGCTATCACAGTGGGCAAATTCACCCACCCATGTTGCTGGCAATACCCTCGACCTAATCTTCACTTATGCATGTACGGTATCTAATATCTGCAACACTCCCTATCCTCTCTCTGATCACCACCTCTTATCATTTGCTCTCACGTACCCCCTCACCCAACAACCTCCACCTAACCAGCCTCAACTCAGGAGGGACCTTAATTCTCTTGATCTCCAACAGTTGTCAGCTGACATTGATCCACAACTGTTGTCCATTCCTTCCCTATCCTGTCCTTCACTGGCCATCTCCATATATAACTCTACTCTTACATCTGCCTTGAACACTGCAGCGCCACTCCAAGCAAGCACCTCAAGGAGGACCCGCCCCCAACCATGGCATACTAAATCAACGCGCTACCTGCAAAGATGCTCCCGTTGTGCTGAACGCTCCTGGAGGAAGTCTCGCACCCAGTCAGACTTTCTCCATTATAGATTCATACTGTGTTCATACAGTGCAGCCCTTGCCCTTGCCAAACAGTCCTATTTTTCCTCTCTCATTAGTTCATGTTCCCGCAACCCCAGGCGTCTCTTTGACACCTTTAATTCTCTTCTTCGCCCCGCTGTGGCCACCCCCCAAACCAACCTTACTGCTGATAACTTTGCATGTTACTTCACTGACAAAATTGAAAAGCTAAGGAAAGAATTCTCCCCTCCTTGCCTTTCTGTTTCTCAATCACACATTGATCATGCCTTTCCTACCCTTCAGACATTCTCCCCAGCCACTGACCAAGAGGTGGCTGCTCTTCTTTGCTCCTCTCGCCCCACCACTTGCCCGCTCGATCCTGTCCCATCTCACCTTATCAGATCTCTCTCCACTTGTCTCGTGCCTTCTCTAACACACATCTTCAACTGCTCGCTCTCTTCTGGCATCGTCCCTGCTGACCTTAAACATGCCACTGTAGTACCTATACTAAAAAAACCATCCCTTGACCCGTCCACCCCCTCTAACTACCGTCCCATATCCCTGCTCCCTTTTTCCTCAAAGCTTCTGGAAAGACTCGTCTTTACCCGTGTGTCTCATTTCCTCAATTCCAACTCTCTCCTTGACCCCCTTCAATCTGGCTTCCGCCCTCTCCACTCTACAGAGACTGCCCTTATCAAAGTTACTAACGACCTAATCGCAGCTAAATCCAAAGGCCACTACTCCATACTAATTCTTCTTGACCTCTCGGCGGCCTTTGACACCGTTGATCATGCTCTCCTTCTTCAAACTCTGCAATCGCTTGGTCTCTGTGACTCTGTCCTCTCGTGGTTTTCCTCTTATCTCTCCCAACGCTCATTCAGTGTCTCTTTTTCTAATGATACCTCCTCCCCTCGCCCTGTCTCGGTTGGAGTCCCCCAAGGCTCCGTCCTTGGTCCCCTTCTATTTTCTCTTTACACTGCCTCTCTTGGCAAACTTATTACCTCATTTGGTTTCCACTACCACCTGTACGCTGATGACACCCAGCTATATCTCTCCACCCCGGACCTCTCCCCTGCTGTCCTGCAACGTGTCACTGCTTGCCTTTCTTCCATCTCTGACTGGATGTCCTCCCGCTTTCTGAAACTCAATCTCTCAAAAACTGAGCTCCTTGTCTTTCCTCCTCCTAATACTGATCCTCCTCTCTCGCTCTCCCTTCAAGTTTGTGGTACCAACATCAGCCCATCCTTGCAAGCGCGCTGTCTTGGCGTCATACTTGACTCTGGTCTCACCTTTGAGCCTCACATCCAGCATGTTGCCAAATCCTGTAGATTCCATCTTAAAAACATAGCCCGCATCCGCCCCTTTCTTGCACCAGATACTACCAAGGAGCTTGTCCATGCTCTAATAATTTCACGCATGGATTATTGTAACCCTCTCCTGCTTGGTCTTCCCAAAAGCCGTACTGCACCCCTACAGTCTGTAATGAATGCTGCTGCTAGACTGATTTTCCTCTCTAGTCGGTTCTCTCACACCTCACCCCTCTGCCAGTCCTTACATTGGCTTCCTGTGTGCTATAGGAGTCAATTCAAGGCACTAACTCACACCTATAAAGCACTGAACAACTCTAGCCCCTCTTATATCTCCTCACTGATCCACAGGTATGTCCCTCCTCGGTCTCTCCGCTCTGCCCGTGACCACCTCCTGTCCGTTGTCCGCACCCGTACGGCCAACTCGCGCTTGCAGGACTTCTCGCGGGCGGCTCCCTTCCTATGGAATAGCCTGCCTACCGCCATCCGACTCTCCCCTAGTCTTGCATCTTTTAAGAAGTGCCTTAAAACCCATCTCTTTAGGAAAGCTTATGGCCTCCAAGACTAACCCCTACCTCACATACCCGTCTCTTGCCCTCTCCTAAAGGGCAGCCCACCTTATTTGATTGCACATTCCTGTCCTAATGTGTTTTACACCCCACCTCCTATAGAATGTAAGCTCGATTGAGCAGGGTCCTCTTCAACTTATTGTTCCTGTAAGTTTATTTGTAATTGTCCTATTTATAGTTAAATCCCCTTTCATAATATTGTAAAGTGCTACGGAATCTGTTGGCGCTATATAAATGTCAATAATAATAATAAAATAATAATATGTATATGTATAGCCCTGTTTATGAATAGATTTCCAGATAAAGGTTTGTACTGGCCCCGAATATATTTGTATAATGTTATCATATTTTTTATTTATATAAAATATACAATATAATAAAACCAATAACGCGTTTCACCACTAGGGCTTTATCAAATTTGTATAACCTGATAAGGCCCTAGTGGTGAAACGCGTTATTGGTTTTATTATATTGTATATTTTATATAAATAAATAATTTTGTATTATTATTCCTTTATACAATCTTATTTTATATATCTTTTATTACCCGTTCCTGGCATTTTATTAATCCTAAAGTGGGGATTATACCACCCACTCTATCAATCGAGTGCAGACAGGCCTGCACTCCATTTGTGACTATATTTTATTTTAATCTATCTTTACATCGTGTCATCAGAGAGCACTATTGGTTGTTTATATTTTTTCCCTGAGAATTGGATACCATCACCCTTCGGAGGACAAGCATCCACACATCCTACAAGCGGGGATTAATACGCTGTATGCCTATTACACCTGAGCTGGCCATAGCTCATTCGAATGTGAATGTATTATTTATATTTTAATTCATTTTTATCTTATACACTCTACACGATTGGTCCTTTCTCATTGTGTCTTTTATGTCACGAGACGATCTACTACAAACAGAGAAGATATTCTACCAGCTGAAACAGCAACTAAGACTATACAATCTCTGATACAATTGGGACTGTTTTATACACTTATATATATTTTTTTATATATTTTTTATATTTATTTTTATATATACATTTTATATAGTATATATTATATATTCTAAATTATATTTTTGTGTATTTTTTTATTTATTAGTTCTCTTGGCGCAGCCTTTCCTTGCTTTTGTTGTACACTCTTACAGTAGAGGGTTAGAGGGTGACCCTCTATTAGGCCGCTGCCTATTATATTATTAGCCCTAACCTACCTCCCTACTCTTTCTGTTTACAGTGTACCTACACTTTCATTTTTTGTTTTTTAGAATTTATGTACTTGAAAAAATGTTGGGGTTGGCTTTGCATTCTTTGGCTATCAGTTTCTAATTTTCTAGTTTAGCCACTTTAATTGCTCTTTTGCAATCGTTATTGGCTTCCTTATATCTTAAATAGGATGCCTCTGATTTGTCTGGTTTAAATGCTTTAAATGCCCTTTTCTTATTTTTAATCTCTTGTTTTACTTCTCTACTAAGCCACATTGGTTTTAATTTGTTTCTTTTATATTTATTACCCAATGGTACATACTGAGAAATGTACCTTTCTTATATGTGTTTGAATAGTTTCCACTTATCCTCAGTGTTTTTATCACTAAGGAGTTTATACCAGTCGATGTGTTGTAGAGCTGCCCTAATCTTATTGAAATTGTCTTTTTAAAAACTATATGTTTTAGTATACCCCACTTGCTTTTGCTTTTTTGAGTTTATTTCAAAATTTACCATATTGTGATAACTGTTTCCCAAATGCTCCCCTACTTGAATGTTGGTTAAAAGATCAACATTGTTTGTTATAACGAGATCCAGACAAGCATCATTTCTAGTTGGTGCTTGTACCAGTTGTGACATAAAGGTGTCATTTAACACATTCAAAAACTTGATTCCCCTTCTGAAGTACTAGTCCCTCTATCCCAATTTATGTCCGGGTAATTAAAATCTCCAATAATTAACGTGTTACCTCGATTTGCAGCTTTCTCAATTTGCTCTAACAGCTGTTCTTCTTTAATAATATTTACATTAGGTGGTTTATAACATATCCCAATCAATAATTGATTTCCCTTTGTTTGCCCCAAGCAGATATCTATTCATAAAGCCTCCACATTTTCCTCGTCACACTCCACATGCCTAAGATTTGACTTTAACTCATGGTTGACATTTTAACATACCCCACCACCCTTCTTGTTTTTCCTATCCTTCCTAAATAACGTGTACCCATTTAAATTAACTGCCCAGTCATGTGTCTCATCCCACCATGTTTCTGTTATGCCTATTATATCATATTGTTTAGTGTATGCTATTGCCTCTAGTTCCTCCATTTTGTTATATAGGGTCCTTGCATTAGTAAGCATACATTTAATATTATCATGAGCCTTTTGTACTTTTTGTGAATTATCAATATTACATACCTCCTCTGTTCTGAGCTTTCCCCTCCCCCCATCTCCATCCCCTTTGTTCTGAGCTAATGCCCATCTCCTTTCCATCCTATCTCCATTTTCTAGATAGCTTTGACCCTCCCCCCCTACTACTAGTTTAAAATCTCCTCCAACCTTCTAGCCATCTTATCACCCAGCACAGCAGACCCTCTTCCGCTTAGGTGCAATCCATCACTACTATACAGGCTGTACCCAAGCACAAAATCGACTCAGTGCTCTAAAAACCCCCAAAACTCTTTCCTGCACCAAACCTTTAGCCACGCATTGACCTCTCTAGTCTCCTGCTACCTTTCTGCTGTAGTGCGCGGCACAGGTAATATTTCTGAAAAAATTACCTTGGAGGTCCTTTTCTTTAGCTTACTTCCTAGTTCCCTGAACTCATTCTTTAGGACCTTCCATTTTCCTCTGACTTTGTCATTGGTACCAATATGGACCATGACAGCTGGGTCATCTCCAGCCCCTCCCAATAATCCCTCCACTCTGTCGGCAACATGCTGGACCCGAGCACCCGGGAGACAGCAAACTGTCCGGTTGAGACGATCAGAGTGGCAGATTACCCTATCTACTCTCTTAATAATAGAGTCCCCTACCACCACAACCTGTCTAGACTTCCTTATCCTCTCAACCCCACCCGTACTAGTGGGGCTGTTCCCACGGCTGTTAGAAGGAACAGCTTCCTGCAGTACAGCTACTCCTGAGCTGATGCTCCCAACATCTTCACTCAAAAGGGCAAATCTGTTAGGCTGCATGAGATCAGGACTAGCTAAACCTTTTCTCTTCCCTCCCCCCTGCTTCCTCGCCCCACTGTCACCCAGCTACGTGCCTGTTCCCTCATCTGTCTTATCTCCTCCCTCTCCACTACCTGTCACCACTAAACTTTGATATTCACTTTTAATTAACTCTGAATTCTCACATACATAAAAAAAAAAAACCTGATAGTCTGGCTTTTTGTAGAAACTCCTGGAGAAAGGGTACCCCTGTAGTAGATACACAGAAATATAATTGAAATGTGATTTGTAGGGAATTTAAAGTGAATTCAATGTGAATTTTAACCCCTTAAGGACACATGACTTGTGTGACATGTCATGATTCCCTTTTATTACAAAAGTTTGGTCCTTAAGGGGTTAAATTTGAGGCCAAATTAGCCAAATCAGAAACCTAGATGACCTGGATATTTTTTTTTCCTGGTGTGAAGTTTAAAATTTTCTATGTCTCCATAAATTTACTTTTTAGTTCCCAGAAATTTACACTTAGTATTTGAAATATTTCATGTTATTCTTGGTGCTACGTAAAGATGGATGTTTAAATTAATATTATCCCTGCAATCACTGCATTTCTTCTTAGGCAAAACAAAATTTACATGATTTAATCTTTGTGCAATAGTAGTATTATTGTAGTGCTAAAATATTATAGTTGCCCAGAGGAATGAATATTCATTTTAAGTTGGTTATAAAATCTTAAAAGATGGAAAGTGGCAGCTGTCCAGGACACAGGAGAAGCTAAAAAAATGAAGACATCTAATCCACAGATTCATTGCTGTACAATAGCGGAACTACCGCTAGGGCAGCCGATGCAGTTGAACTGGGGCTCGCACACTGTGGTGGCTCATTGAGTAGCTGATGCACTTAGAGCCACCTGATGGGTATTTCTGAACAGAGGTCTGGTTGCGCTCAGTGGTCTTTAACAGTGCGACCGAGCCCCTGTAATGTGAGGAAGTGAGTGTCAGATACATACAGAGAGACCGCATGAGAGAGAGTAAGAAGGAGACAGAGACCAAGCTCCAGCCAATTACACACTCCCGTAAGACTCAGCCAGCAGCAGGACCCCAGGGAAGCCACTCTCCTGTACATAAGTTATGGTAACAGCAGGGTGGCTAAACATGTAAAACTATGACATGTGTTTATAAATCCAGTATGTGTCAGTATGTATATCTGTGTGAAAGTGTGTATCTGTGTGACAGTGTGTGTGTAGGTCAGTGTGTGTATATGAGTGTGTCAGTGTGTGTGTGTGTGTGTGTGTGTGTATATACCTCAGTGTGTATCTGTGTGTGTGTGTGTTTGTCTTTGTGTACGTGTGTTTGGGTTCAGTGTGTATTTCTGTGTGTGTCGCAATGCATATACATATCTGTGTGTGTTTATGTGTCTCAATGTGTATGTGCAAAATGCATGTATGTGTATATGTGCGTACATCCCAACAATCAAACACCAACTCTACATGCAAACACCCTTGCAATAAAACACAACATTATATACACAGTACCCTGCAGCCAAACAACAGGGGGAGAGGCAGACGCTCTCCTCATACCTCCGTTTGCAGATTATATCCACTGACCTCCTACTCCCCCCTTATGGATTGGTGGGGGATATCCCAGTCAACTCACACTGTTGGCCTGACTTCTAGCTATCTTGGAGGAATGTGTTTGCCGAGCTAAAAAGGCCACTGCGTAGAGGTTCCCACGAGAACAGGTGATGCAGGAGGGCCCAACATGGCAAGCTCTCAATCTGATCTGCCAGATCTGAACTGCCAGCCATTTTTTCAATGAACTACAATGCGATCGCAACTCTCCAACGCTGTAGCTGATCCACTGACCTTCTGCTCCTCCTCTTGTGTGGGTATTCAATCGGAGCTTCATTAGACCCACCGCACATCAGCCCGGCATGGTCTCTGTGCGCCGGGGTTCCTGATGGCCTTCGATCCTGCCGTTAGGTGCAAATGGGTCCATGGATAAAGGGGAACAACCCCTGCTAAGGCCTGTGCTTAGGGAGATCTGGGGCTGCAGCTCTGCGGACTGTGTCCTGCTTACCAACTAACTACTTAGACACCCTTTAAGCTAGCTGAAAGGAAACGGAGAGTAAGCATCCTTTCTGCTGTGGCCTGCATGCAGTGTTGGCTGACTCCATGCTGAAAATCTTAAGTTCTTTACCTAAGCCCTACAACTATTCCTTGTGCTTCATTGTTAGTTTAAGAAATGTTTTATTTTCTGCTGCCTTCCCTCATTTCTTATAAAGAATGCAATGTTCCTAACTTTTCGTGTTATCTCTATTTTTTATTATCGTATATATATTATTGTGAAATGTTAATATGCAATCCTGTCTGATATGCTAAGCACTGCAAAAAGTTAAGAATGTAAAAAAATGTATTAAATAAATAAACATTTAGTAAATATAATCTCTAAAGAAAATATGCATGAAGTTTGTTATATATGTTTCTTTGGGGGTATATGAAATATTGGAATACAATAGCTGCAGCTCAAGCATCTGCAGATAGTAGAAGCCACTCTCTTTTTCACCAGCAGAAACTTTCTGTGACAGTCCAATCACAGACCTCTCAGTGCAGCTCAATGAGAATAGTTCCACAATGTGTGCTCTGGGTAATTGTCTGTATCTTGAGTTTAGCTACCGGGAAGCAACAGGACTGTCTGTCTGATTGATCATGTATCATGTATAAAAGTGCCAATTTCTATCTGCATTTTTATAAAAGGAAAAATTAGAAATGATATATGTAATTTTTTTTTTAAAGGCAAAAAATACTCTTTATTGCATTTATTTTCAAAAGTTCTCAACCCTTTCCAGAAATGAGTCCTCCATTTACCCAAATGTTTGTAAATTAGGAACACAGCTGGGCCACACTGAATTTAAAGGGGATTTATTATTGACAGGCTTTCAAAAAAAGATTAAAGTAAACTCTTTAGTGTCCAATACATTTTAGAGATTCCATGCTGTAGGGTCCAGGGCATTTTTGACAATTTTGCTATGGGGGAAAATATAAAACCAATATCAGTGCCATAAATGGTATGTAAGAGAACAATACATACACATAAATGTGTACTACTGTTATATAATTCCTAAATGGAAAGAAAAAAAATGTAGGAAAATAAAGAAGATCAATACTCTTTGGTGGGATGCCAGTTCCACTCAGTCTGTATTCACTGATGCAACTTTCCAACAAACTTCACAATAGCAATATTAGATATGTATCAAATATCTTTAAAGAAAATAAGGGAAAGAACATTAGACTTGTACAGGGCGAAACATTTCGGTTCTTCTGAAGCACTTTGGCAAAAAAAAGAAAATTGGGTCGATAGAATTTAATTCATGCTGCTGTTCGTTTTCTCTGAATTTCGGTAACAAAACAAAGTAATGCGGACAGTCAGAACTGAAGGAAAAAAAGTGGACTTTGACCGTGCTGAAATGCAAACACAGCTGCAATATATTGCCTCGTCTGATGGCTACGCAGTTTCAGCCATTTTTGCAATTCCAATTCTGATTTGGCAATATTAGATTATTATATGTCTGGAATAAAAAAAAAAATAGTAAGTGGGAGAACGTATTAATTGAATTTGCTTTCCTTTAGCTATTTTGTATTAATTCAAAAAATGGGTGCACGAGTCACTTAAAGCTTAAAAGAGGGGAATTACCCAGAATGGAAATGAAAAAGTTAGAGGGCAACCACGCGCAATCACCCGCTCCACCATGACAAGAACAAAGCTTTCCTACACATCCAGTGTGTAGCATCAGTGACCGTCCTACAGTGTGGAAAAAAAAAACACAGTGACCTTTTGGCAGCAAAAGTCATTTAATTTAAAATAGGGTACTTTAAAATAAAAAATATGTAAGGGTGGAAAAGATGAGTCCATCATCAATTTCTCACATACTTTTTTTTGCCCTGACTATCGGAGTCTTCCAGTGTGACTGTTTTCTCCACACTGAAGAATGGTCACTCACATTACAGACTAGATGTTTGGGAAACCTTTGTACTTCTCAGGGTGGAAGGGTGAGTGGGTGGCATTTTTATGTATAGAAAAGAAGTGATTGTCCATCAGTGCAGAAAAAAAACAGTGCCCTATAATCAGCTTCTCACAAAGATGTCTGTGTAGGTATCAGGCACTGCAAGATTCAGTCAGACAGGGCAAAATCACAATAAAAGACATTTTAAAAAGGGGGAGCAGCAGCAGAAGTAATTATTTATTTTATTCTATATTTTAGTTGGATTATCACCATCACCACAACCACACTTTAGAACAGGGGTTCCCAACACAGTCCTCAAGTACCCTTCCAGACAATGGAGGGGGACCTACTGTCCTCCCCCCACTGCCTCAACCTATGAGTGGTTGGTGGGGGCCCTAAATGATAAAAGGGGGACCTATTGTACCCCCCGGCACCCACCCATGAGTGATGGGTGGGGGCCCTAAGTATCGATGGGGGAGGACCACGCACACTGAGCTCTGCAGGGCAGGGAAAGCCTTATAAAGCCTTCCCACACCCTGCAATTTGACTCAGAGCACTCTGAGTCAACCAATCAGAGTGCTCAGAGTCATTTTACACAGAATGGGAAAATTCCAAAGAACTTTCTCACGCTGTGTAAAATGACTCAGAGCCCGCAGATTGGTTGGATTCCAAACCAACCAATCAGAGTGCTGTGACAGGTAAATGTAGAGACTTACCTGTCAGTAGCAACATTTACCTGTCAGAGCACTCTGATTGCGGATTGTGTCCCCCCTTTTAATTAATTAATTAGGGTCCCCACCCATGAGCACCCCTTTAATTAATAAGGGAACCCACCCACCGCTCATGGGTGGGGACCTTGGGTCCCCTACTTTAATTAATTAGGGTCCCCACCCACCGCTAATAAGATTTTTTTTTTTTTACAGTGAGCATCCACTGGCTGCTCACTGTTTTGTATACATGCCCCTACTTGCGGCATAGCAAGTAGGGGCATTCGGGAGATTTAAATCTCCATTATGCTAATATGGGGGTCACATTGACCATCATAGAATGCCGGGGTGAACGGGGGGAGTTAAGAAGTGTTGGGGAGCACTGCTCCCTGCTGCTTCTATTTTCACATATTACAAGGAGGGAGATGCAAACCGGTAGCTCCCTCCTTGTAATAAACTAAACGAACTGAAACGAAAAGGTAATGCATTCAGCATTTGCCATTTTGTTTCATTTATATTTCGTATGTAGGACTTTCATTTACATTTTAGTATACAAATACAAAAGTCCAAAATTTCAGACGAAATTGTCAGGTCTGCCATCAGAAATTTTGGGGCCCCTGACACAGCTCAAGGTCTGGGTCCCACGATGCCTGCACCCGAGTCTGCCCAAAGTGCTGCCCCAGAGTCCACCCACAGGGATGCAGTGTCTGTACTGATTCTGGTGTGTGTATAGTGGATGTAGAATGTGTGTAGTGGATGCAGAGGTCGTGTGTTAAGTGGATGCAGTGTGTATTTAACGGATGCAGTGTGTATAGTGGATGCAGATTGTACATTTGTGTAATGTATGAGGTGTATATTAGATGCAGAGTGCGTGTTTGTGTAGTGGATGTAGTGTGTGTTTATAGTGAATGCAGAGTATGTATGTGTGTTTGTGTAGTGGATGTAGTGTTTGAGTGTATTAAATGCGATATGTATAGTGAATGCAGAGTGTGTGTTTGTGTAGTGGATGTAGTGTGTGTGTGTAGTGAATGCAAAATGTGTCTTTGTGTAGTCGATGTAGTGTGTGTATAGTGACTACAGACTGTGTGTTTGTGTAGTGGATGTAGTGTGTGTAGTGATTACTTAGTGTGTGTTTGTGTAGGTACTGCACAGTGTGTGTTTGTGTTAGGAAGTAATGTGTGTAGTGACTGCAGAGTGTGTGTTTGTGTAAGGATGTAGTGTGTGTAGTGACTGCAGAGTGTATGTGTGTGTTTGTGTAGTGACTCCAGAGTGTGTGTTTGTGTAAGGATGTAGTGTGTGTAGTGACTGCTGAGTGTATGTTTGTGTAAGGATGTAGTGTGTGTAAATTTTAGTGAATATTGTGTGTATATGTTAGTGTATAGTTTGTATAAGTGTTAGTGAATAGTGTGTGTAAATGTTAGTGTATAGTGTGTGTAAATGCTAGTGTATAGTGTGTGTAAATGTTAGTGAATAATGCTTTCCTATGGGCGGTTTGAATGCGCACAAGGCTCTTGCCACGCATGCGCATTCGGAGCTGAGAGGCGAATGAGGACGGAGAGATCCCCAGCGCCAAGTGAGTCCGGCGCTGGAGAAAGGCAAGTGCTTAAGACACACACACACTCTCAAGAACAGACACATACACACTAGCTAACAGACACATACATTTACTGACAGACACACACTCAGTGACAGACATACACACTCACTCACAAAGCACACACTCACTAACAGACACACACAAACTAACACACTCAGTAACAGACACACACAGTAACACACTCACTGACACACTCTAACACACACACACACTAACACACACACACACTCTAACACACACACACTCTCTAACACACACACACTGACACACACACACACTAACACACACACACTCTAACACACACACACACACTAACACACACAGACACACACTAACACACACTCTAACACTAACACACACTCTAATACTAACACACACACACTTTAACACTAACACACACACTCTAACACACACTCTAACACTAACACACTAACACACACACACACTAACACACACTAACACAAACACACTAACACACAAACACTAACACACACACACTAACACACACATACACACTAACACACACTCTAACACTAACACACTCTAACACTAACACACACTCTAACACTAACACACAAACACATACAGACTAACACAAACACTCTAACACACGCACACACTATAAAACTAACACACTAACACACAGTCTAACACACACACACACACACTACCACACACACACACTAACACACACACTCTAACACACACACACTTACACACACACTCGAACACACACACTAACACACACATACTCACACACACTAACACACACACACACACTAACACACACTAACACACACACTAACACACACTAACACACACACACTAACACACACACTAACTCACAAACACACACTCTAACACACACACACACACTAACATACACACACTAACACACTAAGACACACACACACTAACACACACACACACACGCCCACTGTAACACACACACACTAACACACACACACACACACACTCACACACACACACACTCACACACACACACACACTAACACACACACACACTAACACACACACACACACTAACACACACTCTAACACTAACACACTCTAACACTAACACACACACACTCTAACACTAACATACACAAACACACACACACACATACACATACAGACTAACACACAAACACTAACACACACACACTATAAAACTAACACACTAACACACAGTCTAACACACACTACCACACACACACACGCACACTCTAACACACACACACACACTAACACACACACACTAACACACACACACTTACACACACACTCGAACACACACTCACACACACACTAACACACACACACACTAACACACTTAGACACACACACACTAACACACACACACTAACATACACACACACACTCTAACACACACACACACTAACACACACACACACTAACACACACACACACTAACACACTCTAACACACACACATAAACACACACACTCTAACACACACACACACTAACACACACACTCTAACACACACAGACACACTCTAACACACACACACTTTAAAAAAAAAAAATCATCCCCCAGCCTCCCTACCTTTGGGAGTCCTGAGGGGATTCCCTGGGGTCCAGTGGTGTCACCCGGCGGCCGGTCCTGCGGGCTGGCTGGCGGACGTGCGAGGGAGCACTCTCCCTGGCTGAGTGCTTCCTGTTCAGCTCCCTCGCGCGCCCCGTACTGATGACGGAACCGGAAGATGATGTCATCTTCCGGCTCCTGCATCAGTGCGGTGCGTGAGGGAGTTGAAGAGGAAGCACTCAGCCAGGGAGAGTGCTCCCTCGCATGCCCACCGGGTGACACCAGGGCCAGCCTCGGGGGGCCCTGAGGTGACCGGCTGCTGGGCCCCCAGGAGAAGAGGCTGGCCACACTGGGTATATACCGGGTCGCAGGGCGGCCAGGCCCCCTGCGACCCCGGTATGTACGCCACTGAATGTGGGGCCCGGGATAACCTGAGCAGTCCAGGCCCCCCAGGACCGCCGGGCCCATGACAATCGTTATGGTTGTCATGCCCTGATGGTGCCCCTGGAAATCGTATTCGTCCAAAAACAAATGCACATGTCTATGTGCAATATAGGGACACTATAGTCATTAAAATCTTAATGAAACAGTTTTGTTGTATAGATAATGCCTCTGCAGTTTCACTGTCCAATTCTCTGCCATTTAGGAGTTAAATCACTTTGATTATGCAGCACCAGTCACACCTCCCTCCATGTGACTAACACAGCCTTCCTAAACACTTCCTGTAATCAGTAGTTTAATGTTTACACTTCCTTTATTGCACATTCTGTATAATCTAGAATTTCTTATATCCTGATTTGTTAGTAGCTTTTTACACCCAGCAGATGCTTCCTGTGTGTGAGTAAAGTTCAATTTGCAGAGCATAAATTAAAAACTTTTAAAGTAAGTTAACATCTGATTGAAATTGAAACAATTTTGTTTACATGCAGTCTGTGTCAGACAGAACCAGGGGAGAAGTGGCTAGCTGCATAAACATAAGTGATTTAACTCCTAAATGGCAGTGAATTGAGTAGTGAAACTTCAGAGGCATGATGTATACACAAAAACAGCTTCATTATGCTAAAGCTGGTTAGGTGACTACATTGTCCCTTTAATGCTGCCTAATATCACATAAGCGAATATTATGGACGTTTGGTCATACTATTTGACCATGTAAAGCCCACCACTATGTGACTAGCAGTTTTTCTCTCATCGTAAACTAATTTTAACAAGAGAAGAATAACACTTTCAACAACTTAAATAAACACTCCTCCTTGTGAGAATCTGTTATGGGACACCTATGTGGAGAGGTGGGTGTTTGCTCCAATGTCCTTTGTTATGAATCAACAGATAAACATAAAATAACCTGTACTACTTTGTAATAAACTAACAAACAAAAAAAAAATTCGTTATTCTTTGTAGGATGCTAAAATATTATTCTGAAAAAAAAACAAAAAAAAACATTTCCTAATTTTCTCTTTAAAAATGTGCAACACTCGTTCCTCTCCTGCTATTGACGGGTCCTCTGACAGATGATACATTGTATTCAGGTTAGGGTGACTGCACGTGTCTTGCTGGCATTCCAGCACTTTTCCTTAGAGAGTTGTGGAACGTTCAGCACTGCGGACAGCTCCCACCTCAATGGAACAGACCCAGGTAACCAGAGGAGGAGCACAGAAGACCCCCCAAGCCCCCAAGAACATGACATAACACGCAGGCTACGTGATGACAAGAAGACTGTGGGCGGGCCAGGCTGGAAAGGCAGCTTTAAAACGCTGGATGTGCAGAGGCAACCAGTGTGCTGTCTGAGGCAGCAGAGGCACACAAGGAGAAAGCTGCTTTCTCTACTGACTTGGAATCCCTCTTGTTCCTCCACCTCCCCAGGAGGACACCTTGTCCCCTCTAGGGTCAGCCATGCTGGCTCCTGGGGGCCCTTGGCTTTTATACCTTCTGAGATTAACCTGCTGGATCTGCTGCTGGTTCTGCTTAGTCCTTGTTTCTGGACAGGAGCTTTATGCCCCCCATTCCATCAGGATAGAAGGGGACGTCACTTTGGGGGGACTCTTTCCTGTTCATTCCAGAGGTTTCCCAGGGCTGCCATGTGGGGACATTAGAAAGGAAAATGGGATCCATAGGCTTGAGGCTATGTTGTACGCATTGGATCAGATCAACAGTGACCCAGAGCTTCTTCCAAATATCACCCTAGGGGCTCGGATTCTAGACACCTGTTCCAGGGACACCTATGCTCTGGAGCAATCTCTGACGTTTGTCCAGGCACTGATCCAGAAGGATACTTCTGATGTCCGCTGCACCAACGGAGATCCTCCTGTGTTTGTTCGACCAGAGAAAGTAGTTGGAGTCATTGGAGCATCTGAAAGTTCTGTGTCTATAATGGTTGCAAATATTCTGCGTCTCTTCCAGGTAGGACCCTTATCTAAGACCCCTGGCTGTCATTTTCTTTGATGTTGATGCCCTCTTGATGATCACGATATCAGTGATCTCACTCACATGTTGCTCTTGCAGAGATCTTCCCCAGACACCTCTTCAGATACAGAATTTGCAGTTTTACGGGCTTAATTCGAATTGTCCATTGCTTTCTCTGTTAGAAACTATATTCCTAAATGTATCTTATCCCAAGGCTAGATTTTGCTTATTTGCATAGCTCTCTCTGTCTTACCTAACCCATCCCTTTCTTCCCTGTCTCTTCAGATCCCCTGTCTGTATTTCTCCCTAATACATTTGGCATCTTTCCTATGTTGGATGTGTTACAATGTATGGGCTTAAGAATGGACCCAAGATCAGCCAGATTCTTATGGGCTGACAAGATCCTAAAGATCAACCTCAGGCAATGGCAGGTGTGATTCACCTGGGCTTCCTCATCAGTCATCCCTTTCTCTGGAAAACCTATACAGTATATATTTATTAAGGCTTCCACTATAAACCATTGTATGAGATTATGCCAGCCTTCATAGATTATTAGGCACCGAATGCCTGTACTGTCAGATATATTGTGTCTCATATTCTATCTGCTAATCGCTGACCAATGCTCCCCATTCTCGTGTGTAGTGTAATGCGGGTGTGTGAGTGGGCGCCTCTATGGGGTGTTAGTGTCTCTAGGTGGGTGCAGGGTAACTGTCAGGGAGTGTTGGACTTTACGTGTTGATGATGTGACTGAGTAAAAATGTACCAGTTGGTGTCACATATAACTCAATTATAATAATTGCATAAATTGCCGGCATTGCGTGCGTGGGATGTTTAACCCATGAACTGACAATTGCATCTGGGAGAAATAAAACACTTCATTATTAGGCATTCCAGAGAGTGAATGGTTAATAATGGAAGCGGTTGTTCTGAGCTGCCTGCGGCTTCCTACCCTCGATCCCTTGCTGTAAAATGGGGGCTGCATGATTTAACAGGGAAGCTTTGCCACTGCCCCCCTACCCCCTCCCCCAATATCCCTTTACCCATTAGGTGGGTGAGGTGTTAAATCGTAGAAGTGAAAGGGCTGCAGTAATGCCCTATTGCCCCTAACATCCCCTAGTATATGGGAAGGGACTGATATACTACAGGAAAAGATCAGCTATCAGTTATTTTATTCCCCTCATCACTCACCACATAAATCCCCAATGATCCCTAAAATGAATCAAACACCCAGCCCCCAGCGATGTTACTGTGCAGGTATTTCAGCCCATAAATCACAGTTTAGTGAATACAGCTCTCCTAAATTGACATACTATAATTCATTGTTTAGAGAATACACCCTTTCTTAGTTGACACCCAAAAAGCACTATTTATATAATAAACCTTTTAAAAGATGCCATAGTAACCCATTGACCTCAAGGCTAGCCCAATTGGTTAAAGAATGTAACTCACATGACGCTTAGCCAGCTGGATAAACAATAAATATGTTGAAACTCTGCAAGGCAAACCCCCATCTGTTGCAGAAATGCAACTCCCTTCATGCTTAGCTAGCAGGACCGGCTAAACATCATGGGTGTTGCAGCTCTTCGACAGATGAAGATCAGCCCTTGTTTGCAAAGCTTATCCCCAGCTCTTGGCAAACTACAACTCTAATGACATTTAGCCAGCAGGGCTAACTAGGCATCGAAGGTGTTATATAGCTCTTGAACTGTTGGGGATCAGTCTTTCGATACAAGAAAAAAAATCTCCAGCTGTTGCAGAGCTGCCAATCCTACGATGCTTAGCCAGCAGAGCTGCTAAGGTAGCAAGGGTATTGAAGCTCTTCAAAAGCTAGGGATCTGACCACATGGCTAACCCCTACTTTTTTTTCCAAAACTGCAGCTCCCATGATATGAGAAGTGGTTTAGCATTGCAGCTCTACAACACTGGCCACAAGGCAAATTCCCAGCTGTTGCAGGAACTGCAACTCCCATGATGCTAAGTCAAATGTCCTGTACATATCAAGGCTTGGCATCTCTTTTTGCATCTTGGAGATCAGATTTTGCCTGTAATGCTTACACCATATTTTTGAGGAACTGCAACTTCAAGAAAGCTGAATAAGTATAAAGAGAGTTGCTGTTTTACAACAGCTAGGTATTAGCTTTGGCCACAAAGCTAACCTGCATTTGCTGCATATCTCATAACCATTTTTAAGATGGCAATCAAAACAAAAAAAACCCCTAACATTCGTAACTCTTTAGCACAATCATAAAGTCAGTGAGTGAATAAACTATTTTAATCCTTTGTGTGGTACATGTGTGTCTAGCAATGCAGCAGGCACACTTATTGTTCTCAAAGGGTTAATATGCCGATAAAAAGCAAACTTTCCTTAAAAAAGACACTTTAATTTGCAAATAAAAACAAACACTAGTGAATAAGCGATTTAAAGCTCACATTTCAAAAGTCAACCTTAGTGAATAATCTCAATTAACCGTTTGAGTGCTGTATAGACGCTCATCATCCACCATAGTGATGTACTGGGCACATGCATGGCCCATAAAGGATTAATATGACAATTCAAAAAGCAAGCTTTTAACTAACTAGTACAAAAACAAACAATAGTGAATAATCCCTATAAATCTCAATGAAAGACAACCTTAGCAAACAAGCTATTTGACCCATTGAATACCACATGTGTACCCAGCACATAGCACAACCATCATGTGCACATTCTTGTAGCACTAAAAGGGTTAATATGCCAATTATAATAAAATAAAAACCCATACCTGATCAATAGACCCTTTAAATCTCACAATGAAAAGGCCATTCTTCATGAACAAGTTCCTATAGACATTGTGAACCATATGTATGCAAACCGAAAACCATAGCAATGCATTAAGCACATCTGTGCAACTTAAAGAGTAATATGCTAATTAAAAATGAAACATTTGTGAAAAAGCGTTTTTAATGCGTCAATCAAAAGCTAATTTCTAGCAAAAAAAAAAAAAGCCCTGTAATTTTCACCACCAAAATGCCTATTAACCTTTTAAGATCCATATGCACTCCCATCACATATATTGGGCACTCATGTGGAACTGCAACTGGTTTATTCACTCAAGGATTGGTTTGGACTACAAAAACAGCCTTTGTTGAATAAGCCCCCTTTTATTCAGAGAATCTAAATACAATTCTTAGTGAATAGTATTTTGTTTAATCTGATATTCAAAATGTCAGAATAAAAAAGGCTTATTGAACAAGTATTCATTTTGAATTGCTAGATTAAAATTTGTTTTATTCACTGACGATTGGTTTGGATTACAAAAGCAGTCGGTAGTGAATAAACCTCCTTTTAATCTGAGAATCTAAAACTATTCTTAGTGAATGAACCAATTTTAATCTTATAATCCAAATTTTGAAATGCTAAATTAAATAAAAGTTTTGTTAACTATAAGGATTCTTTTTGGGCTGTGAGGTGAAAAAAATCATTCACAAAGGATTGATTAGGATTACATAAACATCCTTTAGTAATTAAAACCCTCTGTTAGGCTGAGAGTGAAATGAACGCCCTTAGAGAAAAAAGCTTTCCTACATGAAATATGTTAAACACAGCTGAAGATGTCTTAAGTCTTCTTTTTTCTCTTTAGTCTTCTGTCTTCCACCTTCCATATTTTGTCATTTGTTTCTGTCTTGACTGAAGCTTTGCTCCATGGAACTGTCAATAGATACTTGTTGCAAGGTTACAATACATCAGCCAATATGGGTGCACCATATTTAAAACAACCAATCGGAGCATTGCTTTGAGTAGGGTGCCCTCTAAGTGGTTGTATTTATTGCAGCCTTACATCAGTAGTAATTGGAGGTTCCAGGAACAAAACATCAATCAACACAGAAGATAGAAGATAAAAATTAAAAAGTAACCTGGGCATGCAATAAATAGAAGACAGTGAGAACAATGAAGATGGAAGACAGAAGAGTGAAGGGGTTGGGGAGGGGGGAAGGGAGGAGTGGGGGAAGAGCTAAAGCAATAAAGACTCTTTAAGTGAGTATAAAATATTTGTTAGGAAGGATATATGCAAGGACATCTGTAATTGTTAGCACGGGTGTTGCTAGGGTCAAAAAACACATGGGGCTTGAGCCCCAAAAATCATTTGATGGCCCTTACTCAAAAGCCCATCCATGGCTTCTCCCAAACCCCACCACTGCTCATCCCCTACTCCATCACTTAAGTTGCCTCTTGCAACACACACTATTACTTAGAGACATGCACACATAGACAGAGATACACACGTACATGAAGCAGCACACACACACATAAAGGCACAGACAAACACAAATACACACACAGGCACAGACAGGCATTGACACAGACAGTTACACACAGGTATAGACAAATAAACACGCATGCAGAGACAGGCACTATCAGGAACACACAGGCACAGACAGACACAGAAAGGCACAGACAGGCATTGGCAGACACAGACAGGCACACATAGATGCTGACAGGTACACACAGGCATACATATACACAATAAAAAAGATGTGTCTGTACCTTGCCAGTGGTACATTGCCTGGGTTGCAGGGATGGTGGATGCAAGTCTACTTTAAGGGGAGCCCTGCACCTCATAGTTTTCCACTCTCCTCTGTTTTTTTTTTTCTTGCCAGGCTGCCACTCTGCTCTCCTTGTACACAAACGATCTGGGGTTATAGAGCCCTATGTTCCCCCACCTCCCGTCAAACGCCCCTGATTGTTAAATTAAAGTTTTCATCACTAAAGGCTGATTTTGTAATCCAAATCAATCCTTAGTGAATAAGCACATTTTAATTCTACTTTTAACCTGAGATTCTAAAATTTGGATTGCCAGATTACTTGGAGATTATTCACTAAGAATTATAATTTATTTAATATAAAACGTCCTTAGTGAATAAACTACTTTTAATATGACAGTCCAAAGGAATCCTCAGTCAATAAACCCATAAACAAGGATTATTCATCAAGAATTACTTGAGTCTCATATTAAAATGGAGCATATTCACTAAAGGCTGTCTTGGTAATCAAAAGCTATCCTTATTGTAAAAAACAGTTTTCGTCTGACAATCCCAAACGATTCCTTATTAAATTTATCTTTTTTAGTCTGATAGATCAGAATTAGGATTTTCAGATTAAGTTTATGTTTTTTTAAATTGCTCTATTAACTCTGTGTGTGCCATTGATGTGTCTGTCACTGTGCAGTATGTTGTGTACACTTATGGCACTTAGAGGGTTAAACAGGTTTATTCACTTAGATTGACATATCAACGGTGAGATTTAAAGAGGAACAGTATAAATTTTACATGAACTATATATTAAAGTTTAAGGTATGCATTTAAATAAACGTATATCATCGCCTCATTGGCTTGTTGTATAACTAGAAAAAAAGGCCTTTTTATTCCTTGTGAATAGAGACTTTTACCAAATATGCCTAATGTATTAATGGTTCTATCCTATTAACTCCTTACTGTAGGAAAGTGTATGAGCAAAAAGCAAGAAAAGCAGCATTGGATTTATATTTGTATATTTATTTATCGGATAAATTCATTCTGTATTTCAAAAGGAAAGGACCCACCTAACTGAGGCTAGGAGCTTTTTGGCCTGTCATTCACAGAATAACCAGTAAGTGTGTGTGTCAGTGCGTGCGTGTGTTTTTTCTCTCCACGTATTTCATTACAAGTACGGCTAGCTGAACATGATAAACATCCACAGGGGAAAAAACATAACTTGGCTTCTCTTGTTTTAAAAGAGCAGATTTGATTTTATCATAGCTATACTGTATGGTATCTGGTATCTAACATTCAGCTCTTCAGAATGCTTTATTTTTTGTGCTTTTTCTTTTTTTTTATTGAGTTGACATTCTCAGTAGTGGGGATTGAAATCCACTGCAAAGTTGCTTTTCCTTTATGGTAGCAGTTGTAAGCCTTGACAGTTGGATTGGCAAAGTGTCTGTATGTTTGTGTGTGTCTGTGTGTGTGTGTGTGTGATGTGTCATATGTGTGTGTGTGTGTGATGTGTGTGATGTGTGTGTGTGTGTCTGTGTGTGTATATGTGTGTGTGTGATGTGTGTCTGTGTGATGTGTGTGTGTGATGTGTGTGATGTGTGTGTGTTCGTGTGTGTGTGTTTGTGTGGTGCATGTTATATGCTAGATTTAAATTAGAGAATGGTAGTTATTGTCTGCTAATTTACCCTACATCTTCTGATTATATTTTAGTTTACACCTTCACCTTTTATACGCTGCTTCTTATCACCGGTGATTGTTAAGCAAGTACTCTTATTTATTTGATGGATACATTCGTCATTAGCTACTCCAGAGCTTACTTTAAGGCAGGGGTGTTCATCTGCCCAGATGTTGTTAGACTGCAGTTCAATTATTATTTTCCCGTGCAGTGGCTGGCTGTTGGGAATTAAAGGAATTGCACAGTTCATTCATAGCCGTAGAGCCACACTCTCATGTTCGCCGATGGCTAATCAGCATACCCTGTCCATTCACTATCTCCCCATCCCATTCCATTTCCCCTGCTCCCTGCTCTACCGATCCACTGCACTTCTTGCGGCATGTAAGCCTCTGCTCATTAATCACTTTACACTGCGATTCAAACAGTAAGAAATCTCCCTGTGTTCTTCAAAGCGAGAATATAATGGAATATTTTCCCCGCCTACCAGCTGTTTGGCAATATTTGCTCCTGAACATATTGATAAATTATTGGTTTGCTATCGTATAATGGTTACTCATTACACAGAGACTGTTCTCTAATACCGTTTTTTGTCTTTTTATTAAGTGTTCTTGCATAGCAAGACCACTTAATGTTATCTCACATATATATTATTATTATTATTATTATTATTATTATTATTATTAAGTGTTCTTGCATAGCAAGACCACATAATGTTATCTCACATATGTATTAATAAGTGTTCTTGCATAGCAAGACCACTTATTGTTATCTCACATATATATTATTCTTATTCTTATTATAGCCACATTTACCACCCTAACTCCTCCCACAGTTTTTACACTACATAGACAGAAATATACCAAAACGTGCGGATTGTTCCCGATTGGATTGCTATTACTTTGTGGAACGTTTCGCCGAATGGTTCACGGTATATCGTCGTTCTTGTGGCGAAATTGGTGCCATAGGAAAGAATGGCAAAATGTTCAAAACTAGAATGGGAGCTGGCAAAAGCAGAAAAATCAGGACATGATTTCTAAACTGCCACCACTCCCTCATTTTCAAGCCCACCCACACAAATCATTGTTAATATTTCAGAGACAAACTATGCATCAAAATGTAGGTCCGGGTCCTGTGATTCTCACAATATAAAGCTCTTTGCTGTAGGAATTATAAAATACGACCATTTGAAAATGGCAACTGCCAAAATACTCTGACCTGTGCCAGGCTGGAGCAGCAAGTGATGTCATAGACAGGGCCTTTTGTACACCTGCTAATGTTTTTATAAATGTATGTTTTATTGTAACTGTGTTGCATTTTGGGCAACAACATTGCAATTAAATGTGCTATATAAATAAATAAAAGTTGAAATGCATTTCTCACTCTATCAATATCGGCAATATCGGTATCTTTAGTGGCCGATACCGATATTGCCGAAAATACCAAATATCGGCAAAACCGATAATCGCTCGATCCCTATTTGTAGACTACTGGTGGAGGCAAGAACACTTCACACAATTTCCCCAGAAATTGTAACTTTTCTAGTTTATGTATTTATTTTTTACGTCACTCTAGCCCAGGGGTAGGCAACCTTCGGCACTCCAGATGTTGTGGACTACATCCCCCATAATGCTCTCACACCCATAATGCTGGCAAAGCATCATGGGAGGTGTAGTCCAAAACATCTGTAGTGCCGAAGGTTGCCTATGCCTGCAGAGTCTAGCCTAAACAGTATGTGGGACACATTTTATCCTGGATGAGTGATAATTTAATTTTTTTTTTTTTTTTTTTAAACATCTTTGCAAAAACATATATTTTTCCCTAAAGCAGACATCACAAATTCTGTCCTAACGACACTAATTGACTAAGGAACTACAATACCCATGATTCCATGAATATCGAATGCATTCAAAGATTTTTGGGAGTTGTAGGCCATTAACAACATTAAGCCAGAGTTTGAAATCCTTGCCCTAAAGGATAGTGATCTGTCTGTATGTACTGGTTTTATTAGCTTTAACAAGTGTCATGTGTAGGCAGAAAAGGCTTGCAGTACTGCAATGCTACGATTGTTATAATTCAAACCAATTGTATATTCTTTATTTTTGTATGTAGCCCTTATTTAAACACTGGAGTATTTCACTTACTAGGAAGCCTGATGTTTTCCTAAAAGTACTCATTGCCAGCGAGCACAGTCATCAATCTTGTTCTATGCATGGCCGTCAGGATGAAAAATAAAATCACATTTTATATTATTATGACTCCTTTAAGTTAAATGTAAGCATGTAAGTGGTTTCCAGGGGTATTCGCAGGACATTTTCAGGGGACAAAACCATTGCCTGAATAAGCAGTGTTATAATTAGATACTATTTAAATTAAAGGAAGGGCAGTTTTGGAGAGAGGCACATGCTTTTAAAGCATTTAAAAAATATATTTTTATATAAGCTAGCAAATTCCTTTTTTTCATATTTTCAACAGTTCTGGACTTCTAGAAGTACTTTTCAACTGCTGCAAATGTTTTTTTCAGGGAAATATATATGACAAGATTTAGGCCACACGTCCTCTCACTTCTCACATTTCATTTCCAGTTCTGCTGTTTTGCCAAAAAGATGCAATTCCCTTGTTAAATGTTCCACATTCTTCAGTTTCATGAATAAACTCCTTTGAGTTTATGATAACTCCAGATTAACTCAAGATGCCAATTTCCATAATCAAGATGTTGAAATTGAATGTTGCATAGCATATATTACTTGCTTTTTAAAATCACTGCCGGAGGTAAATATAAAAAGTGCCAAATTGTCCATGATTCTTCATTTGGGTGGCCAAATTCCTCTATCGTCCTTCATATCATCAGATGGGAACCATAACTGGTCCTTTCAAAGATCTGGGAGTCCCAGGATTCCCAAGTCACCAGGAAGGGCTACAGTTCTTAATTCCTCACCCTAAATAAAGGGTCTGCAGAAGTGATATGAACCTTCGCAATTCAACATTTTAAGTTCCATCCTTCTCAAGGCCAGTTAAGGACAAGTTCAAATGTCACTTGAGTCCAAAATTAGTTTTTGGAAGTTTTGCCGATTTTTGTTTCCTTTTTGGCATCAGTGCTGTGAAAATGCATTAGAGGGTAGATTCAAATTTCAAACATCACGGAAGCTCTGCAGGGGTGGGTATGCTGTAGTGTGATTGGCCAGAAGCCCATTCATTCAAATACAATGCAAAGGAATGATGCATTTAGATGTCTGTACCTTTTACAATAATTCCCCTCTCCTGTTATATTGATTGGATGAATAATTGGTTATTCTATTTCCAACTAGGGTTTGTATTGCTGTTACATTCAAATTTTGGTGTTTGTATGTATTTTATTGGAGCATAATACAATGGGCAAAAATCTGAATATTGGTGGATGAAATCACTGTATTTTTTTTTTTAGATTTATAATTAAAGATTAGGAAATATTTGGACCATATCCAATAATCCCTCTTCACATCAGGTGTTTATGGGATATATAATTCAGCACTTGTTATTAGATTCAATTAGAAAAAGAAAGGAATGAAACTACTGTGCATGTTAACAAAACGCAGGAAATCTTTTATCTCTTATTTCTACATTTCCATGTGTTGTGAATATACCAGATAGTTAAAATACCTGTCATCAAAATAAGGCAAGGTCACTATGATTCATCTAAAGTTTCTAGATTGAAATCTCTTGAATATAATTGCAAAAAGCAGCATGGACATGCAATAGAGATAGGGTTAATTCCCCCAATCTATTAACCTTTAACCTCTATCATGCTCTGAGTATTATTTTCTATCATATACATTTATGACAGAAGGTGAATCCATATCACTTTCTTCCAAACTCTCAGAATCCTCCAATCTACAATCTGATTGCAACCAAAGCCCTTTGATTAAACAAATTCAAGAACCTAAAAAGCCCTCCTTTGGATGAGACCTGATACAAAAAAAGAGCATAGAGCTTCACTGCACTTTACTGGCTACATTTGCCATGCTTAGCTCAGTCTCACCATCATTTCTATTCTTTGCCTTATTTGGAAACTGCCCTGTCAACTTCTAGTGCAGACTAGATGGGGTTATTCATGGACGTGTAAATTATTGGAAATTCAAAGTGAATTCAACCTGAATTTCAAACTTAAGACTAAAATAGCTAAACTAGAAGCATATCTTATTTGGAGAGTTTTTCCAGTTTAGTTATTAAGGCCTTAAAGGAACACTATAAGGTCAGGAACACGAACATGTATTCCTGATCCTATAGTGTTAAAATCACCATTTAGGTGGCTTGCCGTCCCTTAGAAAGGGTGAAATCTTAGCTTTTGTTCCAGAGCTGGATTCTCCTCTTTGGCTGACTTCATCAGTATTGATGATCTCATAGGGAAAGCATTGGATTGGCTGAGATTGTCTAGGAGGCAAGGTGAGGGCGGTGCCAAACACCAACCATGTCATTTAGCATCTCCTCATAGAGATGCACTGAATCAATGTATCACTATGAGGAAAGTTCAGTGTCTCCATTCAGAGCGTGGAGACGCTGAACAGCAGTGATGCACACTGTGCAGCACTACCCCAGGAAGCACCTCCAGTGGCCATCTGAGGAGTTGCCACTGGGGGTGTCCCTTGGATTTAATGTAAACACTGCTTTTTCTCTGAAAAGACAGTGTTTGCATGAAAAAGCCTACAGGGACTGAATATACAATGAGCTGTAGTTGTTCTGGTGACTATAGTGTCCCTTTAAAGTTGATAATTCATTTCAAATAGCTGACAGTACTTACTTTAGTAGATAATCCCATAGAGCAAAAAAATCAGGACCCTCTTCTGCCATTTTTCTTCTCTCATGCTACATTATCAAAACAACTGCCCCTTTCATAGTTTTGATTCGCTGTCTTCATCTAATTATCATAGGGTCTAATATTTGAAAACTGTTGCACAAGTACAATGCAAAGTGAAATTGTGACTTTTTCCGTGAAATTATACCATGGAAAAAAACATTGTAAATCACATATAACTTGTTAATCAGAAGCTCTGTTTTGTTTTAAAATATAGATCTTAAAGATTTTGCAAGTGACATCACAATTCAGGTCAGCCCAGGCACAGCCAGGGCACACAAAGAAAATAGAGAAGAGAAAAAGGAGCATTGTTTTGTTTCCTCTTCTTCCACTATATTCAGTAGCAGAAAGTGGCCACAATTATAGCAATGATTGACACGTAATCAAGAAGGAGGTACCTAGTTCCAGGATGGATGTGTGGATTTTTACATTTTATTTTATTTTTTTAGACCTTTACAAAACTATATTTTCAAAATACAGTGGATGATTAAACATAGCTTACAAGTATATCCCAAACAATATACAGAAAATAAATTATATAAAAAGGAATGGTGCTTAGCTTATAAAGACGTATGACAGCCTCCCTAGGTCTCTACCCAAACAAGCGACCTATATCATATATAGTGTTAACCAGAACAAAGAAGATTCGGGATATGGCTATGTAAATCTACAGAGAAAACATAAAACAAAACACAGTGTGATATTGTTATAAAACACAATATTTCATGCGCAGCAATCTTGTGCACTCGCAGGATGTAGACAATAGAAGTGCTCTTAGGGTGCCTCCCCCGATGTAATGGGGGGCTAGCTGGTATTTCTTATCACCTCTGGATCCTTGTTTCACCAAAAGACATCCACAGGTCAGGGTTCAGTAATAAAAAATGTATTCAAATAAAAAGTGTAGTCACCATTTCAGCATAGGATATAAATAACAAAAAAGTTGTCCTACGCGTTTCATTCTATAAGAACTTCCTCAGTGACCACAATTAAAAGCAATAACAATGTATCAATGTACAATACATAAATGAACATATCCTATACAAATCCCCCCTCCCTGCGTCCTTAAATAGGGCTGATCCCTAAAGTCCATTGGTGGATCCAGTGGGTGTATAAATACTCCTTGTTCCTGATTGGAGGAGTGATCTTCCTGTGGCAGCTGTTTTTCATTTATCCATTTTCCATGATTTATAATTTGCGCCCTTTTCGGCAAATACCGGAAATGATCATATTTTGCTGAAACCGGAAGTGAAGTCGCGGGAACGTCCGCGTTCCACATGCGTTCCACCAGTAACGTCTCCATGGCAACCGAACGCGATCAGGTCATTCAGAGATCATATGAAACCAGGATAGATAAAAAGCCCCATTCTGCTAGAGAAAAGACTGTTAGACATGCACAGTATATTCAACCATTATTTACATATATATCTATAAAATATCATCCTCCTCACTAATCCTATCACACAAAATAGTATTAATCTTCATATTTCACCCAGTGATCATAATACCTCAATATATTATAAGCCCAAAGGCTTCGTGTTATAAAGTGATCATATTTCTTGTATATATTATTTTAAGGGTTTTTTTTTGTATATAACTTTAAACACTCTTAATGAGAATGGACACCATAGTCAAGTCATCACCATCTCAATTAATCTTCAATATATCACATTATTGTTTGTGCTCCTCATAAAAATCTTTGGAACAAACCTATTTAACACATTAAGGCAGTCCATTATTATGATTACAAAAAAAAAAATAGTGAATTGTAATTTAAGAAATAATGTGCATTAAATAACTACTTCCCATACAGACTCTATTTAGTAAATCTACCACATTTAATTTATACCAGCTCTAAATATCCTTAGAGCAAACCCGTTATTTACATTAGAACAATCGATTATTGTTTTTTTATTATTTTTTTTGTGATTTTGATCATACAAGACAATAAATCATAACATATAAAGTAAAAAAAAAAAAAAAAAAAATAGCTGCTTAACATTTCATATATATATAAATCCTCTCTCTGAATGGGGATTAACCTTCAACTGTAGAAAAAGCCCCAAATTAGAGGCAAACACACATACCCTTATTATCTATTCTAAAGCTTTTAGGCCATATTAATCTAAAAAACAAATTAAATCGATATCTATATTAAGACCCTTAGGTGTGAGAGTCTGTAATTTATGTATCCAGAACGTCTCCCTTTGGGCTAGTCTTTGAACTCTATTACCCCCACGCCAAAAAGGGGGGACTCGTTCGATTCCCCAACATCTGAAATCCTTGAATGAAAAGAAGGGACATGATATACAATGAGTTGGGACTGAATGTGTCGTCAGTCTCTTTCTGATATTATTATGATGTTCTAATAGGCGAACCTTCAAAATCCTCTTAGTCCGTCCCACGTATTGCATGCCACACGGACATTGTAGCAAATACACCACAAAGTCCGTGTGGCAATTTATATTATCTTTAAGTGTAAAACTCTCCCCCGTGGTGAAACTAAGAAATGAATGTGTATTTTTAATGGACACCGTGGTACAGGCTTTGCAAGTAGCACAGCCTCGAAATGAGCCTGAACGAGCAGAGGTAAGACCTGATGGTGGTTTAATGGCATAACTAGGTGCCAACATATCCTTCAAATTTTTATTCCTTTTGTAAATCACCACGGGATTATCCGATAGGTGTGCCCCCAAAATGGGGTCTTGCAGCAGAATAGGCCAAGAACTTTGAAGTGAAACAAGGATCCAGAGGTGATAAGAAATACCAGCTAGCCCCCCATTACATCGGGGGAGGCACCCTAAGAGCGCTTCTATTGTCTACATCCTGTGAGTGCACAAGATTGCTGCGCATGAAATATTGTGTTTTATAACAATATCACACTATGTTTTGTTTTATGTTTTCTCTGTAGATTTACATAGCCATATCCCGAATCTTCTTTGTTCTGATGATTAAACATAATTTTGTACCGCACTGCAGGATTTGTTGGTGCTTTATAGATAATAATAACTTTTAGAAAATCAGGGGAAGAGACCATTTTGCTTTAAGGCTCAAAAAGCATTGTGGGAGTTGAAATTCTGCAAGAGTTGGAGGTCCACCTGGTATTGACTCATGTCTTCAGGCTTAACTGTCCCTTTAATTGTTAAAGAGACACTGCTGTGCCTTGGTATTTGTATTCACAGCATTAAGTATACTAACATTGTTTCAGAAAATGTGCTCAGAGGGCAGATTTGTTCTAAGGGGTAAGTGCTTGTCAAAACAATTTGTCATCACTGAAACTTTCCATCTGATAATTTCCCTCTCAGTAGGTGAGTTACTAAAATCTAATTAATAAAGCAGAGCCCATTGTAAAAAGTTGAAGGTGAAGATATATGTTTTAACTCCGAACAAAGAAATATGACAGAAAGAGAATTTAATGGTCCATAATAATTGCTTAGCCAATTCTGTCTGCATTAATGCCTTGGGCTGTACTTGACCCTCATTCTGTATTATTTAATGTTCTGGCTATCTCAATGCATAGCCCATAATTTTTTTTTTACATTTACTTAAAGGTACATTTAAGCTAAAATGCAAGTTTTTAATACATGAAAAGGAACTTTATAACATTAAATTATTTAGGTAAATGTGTTCATACCTTGCCAAAGCATTCAATATTTGAAAAACTGTATGAGTTTTATTTAATACAGTGGTACTTGTCATTCAGAAAGTAACTAAGACAGTAGGGGAAATTGTCATTTTCCCTTTAAGATAAGCTGTCCAGTGCGTAAATTGTTAAAGGAAGACTTTTTAAAGGGGTACTCCTGGCAGCCACAACTCTTAGGTAACAGTTAGTTATAGCATGTATTTTATATTGAAGGGAACGAGCCATGAGTTGTTAAACTTAGACTAAATCCTTCCCAAATGCACTGAATACATACATACAGGTATCAGATACCTGAAACCAAGAAAGTTATGGTGGGGAAAAAAAGTGATTGAAAACCCCTCCCACCTGAAGTCTGTGGATAGTCAATACATTGTTAAACATATCTGCACACACCAGTTACGCCATAAGACTTGCTTTTCCCACAAAAATCTCACATTTGCAGTGATGTTACTACTGCAAGGTATTCTGGGTCAGTATATGCAAATTAGCTCAACAAACAATAAAATTTTTGCCTCATTATTTAATTTTAAACATGGATTCCTTGGAGTTTATATGATGTATTCAACGTACAATTTTAAGATATCACTGACCTACGATCAAGCGCCACCATCAGCCAGTCACTCCGTTCCTTTACTCCCTAGCCAGCGCTTGCAGAATCAGCTGAGGAGTTTCCATAGCAACTATAGAACATTTGCTGTGATTGCTATGCATGGATGAACAGAAGGAATGCGTGTGTGAAGTTCTTGTCAGTTAAATCATCGGCATAGAGTCTATGCCTAGGAGAAAGACCTATTTTAAAATTCATTTTTCTTTCAAACTATACATTTGTTAGCAAAACTGGTAGCACAATGTATAGACAGAATTTCGTGCTCTTATAAAAGAGTATATGTTGTACCTGGCTTTTAATCTTTTTATGATTTTTTTTTACTATTAGCTTTGCTTCAGAAAACATACTCTTTCTGCCATTCCTCGCAAGATACAGTGGTTACCTTTGTGCTGCAAAAATATGTCCCTGTCATAACTTTGGTTTCTTGGTTTCCTGGACGTGCAGTTCAATTTTTCAGTGGAAAGGTATTGAGGACTCAGGAGTGAATCAAGGATCAATTATCCTCTGGGTACATGATTTGTAGACTTGTGCTCGGCAGAAGAATTTATTTTGGTCTAATCACTTCGTCTGACAAAAAAAAAATTCTGGGACAGCCGATGTTCGGCTCGTCAGGGTTCAAACAAAAAAATTCTGAAAAATTTCAGACAAGCTAAAAAAAGGGGCTTATTAGTGTGCTGCAATATAAAAATAGCTACAATATTGCCAAAGTGCCTACCATAATGGTTAAATAATATCAGGCATTTTTGCAATGACAATTCTTGGCAAAATTAGGTTATGATATATCAGTTATGTTCATTATCTCTTTCCTTTTGCTATCTTGTACTAATGAAAAAATGGAGAGCATTAGTCATTTTAAGTTCCAAAATTTTTAAAAAATGAATGGAAAAATTTAGTAAGAAATTCAGCACTCACTCCACTTTGAGATAAACAAAGCTTTTAAACACATCCAGTGTGTAGCATCATTGACCATTCATCAATGTAGAAAGAAGCAATTCCCTTTCAGCTTCTCTAAACTGTTTCTGCAAAGGTAGTAGGTACGACAAGACTCAGTTAGACCGGGTGAAACCACTACACAGAAAAATAAATGAGCTACAGCTTAATTTGTTTTAATTTTATTTAGTTTTTAATGAGGTAGCTGAACAAAGGGTGACCTGTCCAAACCTTGCTTTAATGTGGTCAAAGTTTTTGTCACATCCCTAAATAGAGCAAGAACTGCCACTAGCTGCCCTTGAATTGTCCAGTCCTCATGCTCCAGTGGGGAGTCAACACCAATGGAGTGTTGGACAGATAGACTATGAATTGCCCTCTACTGTTCCAAAATTATTTCCTGCAGGTCTAAAGGGGAGTTCCACCTTGTTTTGAATTCCTATCATGGCTAGCCTTCATACTACGGTGGCATTTTAGGCAATCCTCCTGTAACACTCAAGTATGGTTTGCACCTTTGTGTGGGCTTTGTGAATTGCAGCTTTCGCTACAAAATTGGCGCCTGCTCTCCCAACCAATTTTCCACCATTTGTCTGACTGCCTGCAAGATGTTTTTTGAAGAGTGCTTTTCGTCCATCACTTCAGCATGCAGCAGTAGAGATTCATAGCTGTACTGCCCTACAGATCCACTCCCAGCCTGCCATGCTGCTTAGGTTGTGCCTGTTACCGGTTAGCCTGCTGTTTTGACACAACCCTAGAACGAGATCCAAAAAATGGGCTGGTGGTCACTTGATGATGAGGAGTCCAAAATGCCCTTGTCTAGTCTGACTGAAACTATGCTCAACACCACCTTGCTCTGCCTTAGAGTAATAGCAGTGGAGGAAGCACGGATGCTGATGCTGTTGCTCCCCCTTTTTTAAAATGCCTGTGATTGTAGTGGCCACCATGACTTATGTTTGTGCAGACAAATAGGTTGCTGCTTGGTGGGTTTACTACTACTGTAAACACTGCTCACATGCATATGCCCATATGCCCAACATACAGTTAAAAAAGTCTGTTTGACGTCCAGTGGCAGTACACATAATATGCAAGACGATCAAAAAGGATAGCTCATTGTATACAAGAGTATTTTATAATCACTGTTCCTTAAAAATATGTATCTTTCTGTGTTAGTATGAACTTGTCACTATCTCTTCTGAAAATGCCACTTTTCAGTAAGTATACGTACTACAAAATATTAAATTTTACAAATTAAAGTAATCTAGATGAAATGCTTGTTTTTTTTCATGTGAAATCAGCAATTTTAAATACATTATATTATTTGCATAATTATCCCCGCCCCTTTCAGGTATCTGAATAATTGGTATTCTATCAAGTATGTAGGATCCAGGACGAGTGTTGTTGGTCTACATAGGAAAATAGCTTCCCTCCATTCTATAGTATTTATATGCTGCACAAGTGGAAATGAATCAATCCCAAAAGAACTCCCAGCACTAGCTAACTGATTTCACTTTTGCAGAATATGAAACCTGCATACTCCATGTCAACACTTATCATTCTCCTCATAAACAAGAACATATAATAAGTATGCTGCAGGAGGGGAAATCATTATAACTTACTTGCTAACTAACTAACCAATTAATAAATTAATTAATAAAGCCTTAAAGAACTTTAAAAATTAATTTTAAAATGTTTCTCTTGAAGTATTTAAAAAATGCTTTATACTACATTTCATCAATTGTTATGCACTGATTACATATATATATTATATACACATATTGTTTTATAGTGCACCATCCAAAGCCAAGTAATATGATAATATAATACTCACTGTGCAAATTTCTTCCCAGGTCATTTTTAGCAATAAACTTCACTCATTAAGAATAACGTAGGTTGACACCATTTCTCTCATTACAACCTCTTTCTTTGTTAAGTCTTTATGTGCCAATTAATGTCTTGCTCTGTCACCATGGCAAGTTCAATTTAATGTATTTCTTTACATCTCTCCAGTAGCTGTTGGCTCCTACCAGACTACATAAATTATTTGTACGTCTTACTGCTTTTCATGGAATATAAAATTACAAAAGGTTTTATGTTTAAATTGTATTTAAAATTAATATAACTATGTTTGCAGATCCACCATGTATCCTGGAGTGGATACTCATTACTTCTTCATGCTTAATGAACGACATGAAAAGTGCTGCCATTTTGTATACATGATTCATATACCGCAGAAGAAAACTCAATTAATTGAAGAAGAGGTCCTAATTAAAGTATCCTGATAATTACATTTCCTCCCTTGCAGCATGGTAGCATGTGTCACACGTTGTCCATCTGAAACTCTGAAGAGCCTTGATTAGGATACTGGATTCCCTCATGCAGCATATAAATGCCAAATACTAAAAGGCAGCATTTTTATGTACAATCAACAGGATACAATCTGCATTAAGGAACACATTGTGACTGGCAGCATTTCTGCCCGATCCATTGCAAGTTTGTAGTGAACATAAAAAAATTACATCTATAAAGATACACGTAGGCTACACACTACCAATGTAGGCCATAGTTTTATATTTTTGAATAAACTTTTCAAATTATGTTATTTGTGGGTTTTTTTTCTACAAAATATTAAAATATAAAATATATATATATATATTAGTATAGCAGAAAATTAATATAATATTTAATTGTTAGGCTAACCCCTGGATGTTGGGCTAAGGTTACATCCCCAGGACGTACTTGAAAACCAGAGTAATCTGAATGTACCTTTCCTGGTTAAATACTTTGTTATTATTATTTTACAGGTTTATTCATAAATATTAAATCACTTGAAAAGCTTATCCACAAATATCAAATTTGGTCCATAGTAACAAGACTTTAACTTTTGCATTTCTAAAGGAAGCCATCAGCATTTTGTGAAGTGCAAGCTTGGCTTCTTGACAGATGTTGAACTATATTACCCATGTGCCTTTGCTGATTTAAGGGACACTGTAGGACTGCAACTACTTCATCTAATTGAAGTGGTTATAGTGTCTGAAATCCAATAGCATTGCCCTTCCATTCACTTTTAACAATTATAATGGTTTAATTCTACACAAGAGCAGACTAGCTTTGTGTAGCTTGGACTAGTGAAGAACAGGACTCAGTAATTGGCTGTGAGTGTCAGCTGACTGCTATTAGTCTATTGCAGCCTCATATGGTTATTATGAATTGATATGGCAAAGGAAGAGAGTAATCTCTGACATAGCCATACATCCTTCAGTGTTAAACTGTCCACAAATGGTTTAACATTAAATAGCGGAGCTCCAAGTAACTCCAGGTATTAATTCAATGAGACGAAATGTTTATAGTTTCTATAGTGTTCCTTTAAATAATTCTCGGAGTTGAAGCTCATATAAGTATACAAATACTGTGGAAGGCAATAGTCTTCCTGAGCTAATTCCAATAATGTGCTTTATTTTCCCCGTTACAAGCAGGTCCTTTCACAGGTCAGTAGCTTACCGTACACTATATTTTATAGTGACAGTTGTAAACAGATCCCTCCTTGTTCTAACCAATACTCATTAAGGGAGATCATGTTGATGTTGTCTATCCCTTGTTTTTTACTCTGCAGAATTCCAAAAGACAGTATAGATAAAATCTGAGATTTACCGAGCGTGCAGACAAAATAAAACCTTCTCCATATTTTTGTTTCCTCTGGGGAAATGAGAGCAACTTAAGGAATCTTCCCAAATCACTCAGTAATAAAGATGCCTCTGACACATCTGGGTCGGTCCTTTGGGGAGACCAACTTGCTAGACTTGTGCGTATTTTTTTATTTTTTATTGCCAAGGCTGAAAAAATAAGGAAAGTTTAGTAAACAAGGTAGGTTTGTAAGAAAAAAATAATAATAAGAAAACAGTGACAACATCATCTCTGCTCGTAGTTACAAAAATAGGTCCATTGAAGACTCTCCATCAGATAAAGGCAACAATTCTAAGTCAGCAGCTGGTGCTCCGTACTTAGCGTGTAGTCAGGTTGCCAACATTCCATATTCCACCCTGTATTTGACTTATTGTGTAGAAATTTGTATATTTTTACCCAATGTGAGCAGACCATGACATCATTTCTTAAAGCCTGTAATATGAAGTTTAGTGTTTTTTTTGTTAGTCTTAAAAGTAACAGGGTTATTCACAAAAGTGAATAATACAAGTGAATTTACAAAGGATATATTTCAAATATAAGGCCAGAGTAGCTGAATAGAAAGCATAATTGACTTAAATAATGTATTCAATTCAGCTATTTTTACCATAAGCTTGAAATTCACTTTGATTCTCATAGTAGTGAATATACCTGTAAGACTTTACTAAATGTCCAGGATGTTTGGATAACCACATTGACCTTACTTCCTACTGGACAAAGTAAATCTTGCCAGGGAACTTTTATATTTTACAGGCACTGGGTACAGCAAATTCCTCAATGCATAAATGTTTTTCAATTTTTTTTATCTATTGAGCATTACGATAGTACAGTGATGCTTAGCTATGGAAATACCATAGCTGTGTTTTTCAGTGTTTTTCAATGTCGTCCATCAATGATACCTTTGGCACTGAAGCTGCTAGTGTTTTCAAAATATAACTCCTATTAGACTATAGTACTGATACTCATTTCCAGGGCATGAAACACTATTAGGCCAGTAACGATAATAACATAGAACAGACCAGTCATCCCAATTATCAGAATGGGGAGAGAAATCAAGGGTTATGAGCTAATCTCCTTGACAAATTATGGCTTGTTTCACAGTTATTCCCCCAGAACTCAGATCTCTAGAAAGCTGGTATACATGGTTTCTCTTTGAGCTTTAAAACACAGGTTGATTTGGGTTTTAAAGAATGTACCTTTTCACTTGATGTTAAAAATACTTCATAGTAAAACACACCATATTTAGGAGTTTTATATTAAGCCCAGACTGATAGCTCTGTATCCCTCCAAACAACTCTGAGCTCCCCCCCAAAAGTCTTGACTTCAAAGTGGACTTGGGAGTTCAACAAAAAAAATGTAACCAGGCATATTCTGCCAGTGAGTATCCCCAAGATAAATGCGGTGGTCTTGACTTTTAACTTCAAAGTTAAGAGCAACCCTACTGACCTTCCACCCCCTCCAAAGCCAGTCCTTTACTCTTGTTGATTAATAGTATACCACAAGACGAAACCGTTGCATATTTTCATCTTCGGTTGTGAATGAACAACATACTATGCAAAGTGCTGTCTTTAACCCATGAAATTGTACTCTTTAGAGTTGACCAAGATCTTTATATTGATCGAAAATCAGCCAGTCCACCAGTTTTTATTAGCTAAAGTCTTCTCTCGATATATCTGATATTGTAGCACACATTTATTGCACTGCCCGTATCCTTGAAAGCCACATTTTTGTTTGGGCTTAGCAATGATCATTAAATAATGGGGCTCAGCATTTAACCAACATATGCCAGCCCTGCTATTTGATCAAACATAAAACTTTTGAAAAGTCTAGCTCACCATGTGCTTTGAAACTTTTTAAATATTCCATAAGCAGATGCATTTCTCCCCATGTTGTGACTTGCTGAAGAAGGTTCCATATTACTAATTTGCATGTCATGAATATTTCTGTGAAGGGAATTGGCATAGTGATTAATGTTACATGCACACAGGGTTAAATGTGTACTCTGAGATGAAGGAGCTGAAAGTGCCAAGCTCACATCCACCCCCTTCTCATCTGCCCTCTCACAGGGATTCACCAGTTGTCTGCCAAATTTCCTGTTCTGTTCTCGACCGCTGCACAGGACGCTATTAACAGCTTGTGATATATGATTTAAAAAGTGCAGTTACAAAGCAATTATAACATAGTGAGCCTGTCAGAGTCGTGTGATTGGTCGTCAGGCCAAGAGCCGAAAATTTGAGAAACATCTGATTAAATTATGTTTGATTGAATCGCTGAGAGAGGAATCAAAAAGAAAAATAGTCACATAAATACAGCATATATGCACTGCTACACTACTATTAACTTATATACAACAAGGTTTCGAACAAAGATTTCATATACACATATATCTACACCACATGTAAAAGGCTCAGCAAGTGTTCTAATAGTTTTGCATTCATACCTATATACACATATGATCATGTTGTAACACAGAGTCAATTGTTTCAAATTGCACCTTTCATGACTGATATGACTTGGTGTCACTTAGTGAAAGGCTGTAATGATTACTCGGCTAGCAAATAAATAGGTCACAGGTAATGCTACCTTACTGGCTACTTTTTGACCTAACAATTCATCTATACATTGTGCTGATTAACTTGCCACCAAATGTATAGATGACACCTACTTCTGCTATACTGCTAATGTTGACCTTGTTGAGCTGTCAAGTCAGTAATGACGGGGCCAAGTGACAAGTCGCACCCAACAACTTCACACTTGCGCCTACGTGCTGGGAATTGTGGGATACTGAATGCATAATTAAGGTGAGGGGCAACTGAATGTGCAACCAATTCATCCAGTTCAGGAAACCATGCTGTGTGCGGAAGCAAACTTCAGATGAACCAACCCAGTGCTCAAGTACCCCCTACCTGCCCATAATTTATGGATCACCCTGTTGTGTCACTTTTGTTTTTAAACACCTTAGACACAACTGGGTAATTCCTGAATCCTGGACTGTTAGGGGGTACTTGAGGACTGGGTTGGGAACCACTGTTTTAAGCTATACATTTACTGACAATTTCAACACCAGAGTGAATGGATTATATTTATTAGTATGTAAATGTTATCTTGTCAGCCAAGCCATGTTTTGCTTGGCAGATCCACTTGAAAGTAATATTATATTTGTTGTTAATGTTTTCATGAAAAAAATAAAATGGAACCATGTTCCTTGCGTAACTATTTGAACCGTGTGCTGTGAAAGCTCTCAGGTTATACAGATGAAATTTAACATGCTTCTCTTTTGTCATCAATCTGTGACCCATTAAAGGTTCTGCCACACTCAACATAGCAGTTAAAAAGCACAGTGTTGAAGAATCACTGGTCAGAATATGGATTTTTACAAACCTGAAAACCAGCATTCTATGGATGTTAAAGATAAAGTAATAGAAATGTATAAGGAGCAGAGTATAGAGTAATATGTGCATGTCCAATCCATGTAGAACACACAGATCAATACTAATAAAGTGCATACTGTATCACATCACACAGGCACACCACTATAATTGAAAGCCCAGTGCTAAAATGGGAAGGAGGCTTGTGTGATAAGTCTCAGGGAGGTCAACAATCAGTTTGAAGAAACTAATAATTCTGCCGACTAGAAGTGGAGTTATGGTGCATCAGTCAACCAAATATAGAGCTCTGCATCTATCCTTATAACCAGGGAGCGACTGGCGAGAATTAAGCTGCTACTTAAGAATTAATATCTGAAAATAAACCTGGAATTAAAAAGAAAAGCATTAGAGGATACTAAAATTGGTAAAATGTTTTCTTTTTCTGGCCAGATATCACCAATATTTTGGCCAAGAGAAAAAATAACAGTAATATAACTGACTGCCGATACAGTGCTTAAAATACCATATATGCAGCAAAGCAGGGTTGTGGCAAATGTGTGTAAGGGTTCTCATGAATGGAAGAGTGAGATAAGTCTTGGCAAGGCTCTGAGTGATCAGAGCTCAAGACATGGGAGCAATCAAAACAGTCTACATCTGCTGGGCGTGCAGAACACAAACTCTTGGATATTGGGTTATAAGGGTGCAATGGGCCAGTCAAGGAGATCTATGATCATCTCACTGACCTGTGGAGCTTTAGAGTGACCTCTTTGGGCTGGTGCTCCAGCAGCACTAGCCCTGCATGCTCCGACACCAGTAGTGACAATGCATCTATGATCATTTTGAGAAAAGGAAAGCAACATGCCATACACTTATCGTTAAGTTTCTTCTGAAAACTGCCAGGAGTTGTTTCTTGCACTGCACACATCATTATTATCATAGGAACTCAGAACCTTCTAGATCAAGCACCACTATTCTAAAGCAACACATGTTTGCATGCCTCATTTTACAAGGTGCAGATTAATTTCATCCCCTGAAACTTGGATTGACCTTCAAGAAAGATACAGTTTAATTCTGTGCAATGCATCGTCTATCATCTACCCTAGGACAGCACCAGAACCTACTTCTCCTAGTTTGTTCGATATTGATGGGAATCACACTTACCAGCAACAGGCTGGAACATCTAGGTCCTCGTATTGCCCGAAGAAAGAACTAAATGTATGCATGTGTATGTACTTGTTTGTGTCCTTTACTGTGTCTTTGTGCTGCATTTTGCAGCAGTTCAAAATGCAATAAAATGCAAAATGCTGACATGGAACAGAATTCCTAAAATATTTCTGAAAAATATGTTTGAAATTTTTAAAACTATTTTTGAAACTGTGTTGCATAAACCTATGTTGAAGGATGTATAATGGAATTTGGAGACCATCATAAAACACTCAACATTCAATCTTGAATCTAGGTGTATGATGCCCACGGAAACTGTTGGGCCTGAAAGGGTTAGAATGAATGTATTGCGTTCCCCATCTATATGTAATTCAGTGCCAGTTGTTGGTACTTCTATGGTCATAAGACCAATAAGTCAGTCTTCAGCAGTTTGACATATGATTTTCAATGCTTCTGAGAACCTGTGAAGTCAAAAATCAATTTTGGAAGTAAATGTCAGCATGAATGGTTTTCTTTATAATTATAATTATAATGGTCGCGTGCAAGTGCATTGCTGCCGCTGGGACCAAGCTTTTACTTGAATGCCACTTGTAAGGCATGAGGACAGGAAGATGACTAAAATATTATTCACATTCAATGTAAAGGTGTTTTAGGGGGAGAAATCATCAAACAAGTGTATTGGATATGAACAAGATGTGGTTCACCCATGCACGCCAGCTCATTTAGCAAGTTCCCACACATAAATTTTACAGCCTGTGTTATACAATGTATGTTTCAGTTCATTGAGAGGGGCCATCACTATGGAAACCAATAAAATATTATTGCTGATCCCATTGGTCTCTACGGTGATTGCAGCAATCGTTGCTGCACTTTTCTAATATTGACAGTTTCATAAATTTCCCACCACAAGTTAAAACCCTAGAAATATTATTTCTTTCAATAAGGAATAGTTCATGAATCCATATTTCATAATGCTACTTGCCCTTTAAAAATAAACCTGCTTATGGCTAAATATTTAGGCTATTGCATTGCAGTGTAAAACAAATTATATAATTCAAAGTGTTATCAAACAGATGCATAATATGCCTTGCAGTGTTTGAGGATAGATTGGTGACCTACCTTCTGTCACATCATTTGGTCTTTGAAATCTGACTTTATAATTATAGGGGTTTTAAAGAAAGGAACAGTTTGAGCCTCAAGTCTCATTAACGATACAATTATTCTGTATAATCATCCGCTAATTACAGTACGATGTATAACAACATGTGCTATAGCGCACTGAGATCCTATAGTTATACACTATATCCATATTGATGTCTAAATAGTTACAGATTAAAGGGGCTAGTCAGTAATTATTATTATGAAAAAGTATTTAATTTTAGAACTCTCTAAAAAAATTTCCAAGATTGAAAACAAGGCTGTGATTATTTCTCTGGATCCCTCATACTGATTATGTCAAAGTTTTTTATGCCCATGGAGGAAGGGGAAGGGAGGGCAGATTTTTTTGGAGGCTGAATTGCTTCATCGGGTGGATACATGTAGGGTAATGCACTAAACTAAGAATTGAAGAGAATAGAAAACAGGATCGTAAGATTGAGGCCAAAATAGCCAGATTGGAACAAGTTCTCCAATTCAGCCTTTCAATATATCTTAAAGGATATATTGTACAGTGAAATGAAGTACAGATTAATAGTAAAACTAAGCTTCGAATCCCATAGTGGTTAGATGTTGATTTCATTCGTGTAATTTAATCCCTGTAATGAACATACATGTCTCGGTCAAGTAGAAGACACTCCTGGGCTCTGTCACCCACCTTTCTAATTTTGCTCTCAAAGACTAAACTCAGCAGACACTTCACCCTCAACGTAATGCAAATCCGAACCCATAAATAACAGCAGTCCCCCAATAGGCAGGAAAGTCCTAATCTTGGGCTCCTGGATCCTCCCTGGTACAAGTTGAGAGGTTTATTTAGCTCCAACAAAGGTTTACATTAGGGTGTGCACCCAGAGAAATATAGAACAAAATACCAATTAATAAAATGAGCTACAAAATACAAACTGTGTGCCCAAGGCACTAGGTATATACAGAAATATTCTCATTGTTTTATATTAAAAACCATAAGCTATCCCAAACCTACAAAAGTGTGCCCATAGAAACAATTGGACTTGTGGTCCATTGTGTCCATCCAGATCTCCTCTATTCAATCTATACAGTTACAAGAAAAAGTATGTGAACCCTTTGGAATGATATGGATTTCTGCACAAATTGGTCATAAAATGTGATCTGATCATCATCTAAGTCACAACAATAGACAATCACAGTCTGCTTAAACTAATAACAGACAAAGAATGAAATGTTGCCATGTTTTTATTGAACACACCATGTGAACATTCATTGTGCAGGTGGAAAAAGTATGTGAATCCTTGGATTTAATAACTGGTTTAACCTCATTTGGCTGCAATAACTTCAACCAAACATTTCCTGTAGTTGCAGATCAGACGTGCACAACGGTCAGGAGTAATTCTTGACCATTCCTCTTTACAGAACTGTTTCAGTTCAGCAATATTCTTGGGATGTCTGGTGTGAATTGCTTTCTTGAGGTCATGCCACAGCATCTCAATCAGGTTGAGGTCAGGACTCTAACTGGGCCACTTCAGAAGGCGTATTTTCTTCTGTTTAAGCCATTCTGTTGTTGATTTACTTCAATGCTTTGGGTCATTGTCCTGTTGCAACACCCATCTTCTGTTGAGCTTCAGCTGGTAGACAGATGGCCTTAAGTTCTCCTGCAAAATGTCTTGATAAACTTGGGAATTCATTTTTCCTTCGATGATAGCAATCCGTCCAGGCCCTGACGCAGCAAAGCAGCCCCAAACCATGATGCCCCCACCACCATACTTCACAGTTGGGATGAGGTTTTGATGTTGGTGTGCTGTGCCTTTTTTTCGCCACACATAGTGTTGTGTGTTTCTTCCAAACAACTCAACTTTGGTTTAATTTGTCCACAGAATATTTTGCCAGTACTGCTGTGGAACATCCAGGTGCTCTTGTGCAAACTGTAAACGTGCAGCAATGTTTTGTTTGGACAGCAGTGGCTTCCTCTGTGGTATCCTCCCATGAAATCCATTCTTGTTTAGTGTTTTACGTATTGTAGATTCGCTAACAGGGATGTTAGCATTTGACAGTGACTTTTGTAAGTCTTTAGCTGACACTCTAGGATTCTTCTTCACCTCATTGAGCAGTCTGCGCTGTGCTCTTGCAGTCATCTTTACAGGACGGCCACTCCTAGGGAGAGCAGCAGCAGTGCTGAACTTTCTCCATTTATAGACAATTTGTCCTACGGTGGACTGATGAACAGCAAGGCTTTTGGAGATACTTTTATAACCCTTTCCAGCTTTATGCAAGTCAACAATTCTTAATCGTAGGTCTTCTGAGAGCTCTTTTGTGTGAGGCATCATTCACATCAGGCAATGCTTCTTGTGAAAAGCAAACCTAGAACTGGTGTGTGTTTTTTATAGGGCAGGGGAGCTGTATCCAACACCTCCAATCTCATCTCATTGATTGGACTCCAGTTGGCTGACATCTCACTCCTATTAGCTCTTGGAGATGTCATTAGTCTAGGGCTTCACATACTTTTTCCATCTGCACTGTGAATGTTTACATGGTGTGTTCAATAAAAACATGGCAACATTTCATTCTTTGTGTGTTATTAGTATAAGCAGACTTTGATTGTCTATTGTTGTGACTTAGATGATGATCAGATCACATTTTATGACCAATTTGTGCAGAAATCCATATCATTCCAAAGGGTTCACATACTTTTTCTTGCAACTGTATATGTGATCTGTCTATCTGTCTATCTATCTGTCTAGCTACATATATTTTTATCTATCCACATACATGTCTATCTATCCACTTACATATATGTAGAAATGTGGGAAATGCATGCATTTAATTTAATTAATGCTTCTATTCTTAGACCATTTATAAGCTGTTGTGTATTGGATTGAAAGAAGGTTCTCTTGTCACTTAATGTCACTCTCCCAATAGTCATTATTCCACAATGCCTGGCACTGCTCGCGCAAGTAAACGTATGCCATTTACTTACCCCGGGGCTATGGGAAATTAGTAAAAAGGGCTTGTCATTTCTGTTGCTGCTGAGATATTGTGAGTATAAATAATAAGGCCTATTTGCATTGTAAATATAATAAATAAGGCCCCAGACTTGTGCAGTGAATGCTAATGCCAACGAGTAGCCAAGGACTGCCACTGTCAAGTAACTATTGCATTGGAAAGTACTCTGAGCCTCGGGAGAATGCTAAAGGGGCAATCATTTTGCGAGATATACAGCACCTCAGTGAAACAGCAGACTGCTCACAATAGTGTTACAGTTAGCTGGCTCTGAGCTATAGTTGTTGCCCTTGAATAGCACAGAGAGATTGTGTTCATTTCTTGTTTGTTCTGGTTCCTAAAGGGTTAGCATGAGCTCATCATCTCAATGGCATTTTCTGTCTAAAGATATAGTTTTAGTTAATCTTTTTCTTTCACGTTATCCAGTCTCCTTCCATTGCTTTGATACTCTCACCAGCAGGTGCCCCTCCCTCGTTTCAAAACACAATCTCAAGATCCAGATGTTAAATGATTGCATCCCTGCACAACATCTGTCACTCTGGTACTGGGTCAAGATGTGGTAGCATGCCCCTTTACAGATAAGAAAACATTCTCTGCTCTGTCCCCACTCCCTCCAAGTCATCCACCTCTGCCATTCGGGGTCCCTTTTATTTAGGTTCTGGCTGCAGGGCTGATATGGTGTAATTCATTTTATGAGATAAACTAGTCAGGGCACTGTTGGATGTACTCATTACAGTTTATTGCCACGCAGGCCCTGAATACAGGCACATTGGGAACAGGCGGCGGAAGCGGGATCAGGCACAGTGCCTGTTTAAATCGAGCCAAATCAGCTACAGTCTTGTACACTGATCATGATATTCATTTATTTTTACTTCAAATCCCCAGTAATGCAGAAAAAAAACATTGAATTTAATATAAGAAATAATATTAGATGTTTATCTGATTGCGTAAGATATGTTTCTGAGCCCTTGACCATCAGCATTCTATAATACTTATAATTCTAATACTTGCCAAGTGTCCTGGATTTTGATGTGTAGTCTTGGCATATTGTAACAATGTTATGACTCTCGGAGTAGTTCATATAAATGGGCTTTTCTTTTTCATTTGTCATTGTTGTCCACACTGAATATTAAGGTTTTACATTTTGTATGTTAGTAACTTTACAGCTCATTAATAATAAAAAAAATACTTATTTAATTTTTTTTTTTCCTCAAAAGTTCAACTTCATGGAATTGAAATCTATTAAATGTATGCTACTATTTCCAATCTCAAAAGAACACATTTTATCAACCAAGAAAAGAAGGAATGCTAGGTTGGTCTAGCTCAGGTATAGGCAACCTTCGGCACTGCAGATTTTTTGGACTACACCTCCCATGATGCTTTGCCAGCATTATGTGTGTTAGAGCATTATGTGGGATGTAGTCCTCAACATCTGGAGTGCCTGAAGGTTGCCTATCCCTGGTTCAGCCGATACTCGAAACTAATTTACAGGGTTACGCCAACCAGAAAACAGTGTTTTCGGTTGGCATAAACTCTATGTTAAACTCTATGTTTCAAAGTAAAACACTGCATACAAACTCCTGACACTTGAAATCACTGAAGTGGTCATGGTGCTTGTATTTAACCCTTTAAACAAATTCTGTAGTTGATGTATTAAACAACTGCACTACCTTGTGTTTGTATCTATTACTTTTGATTCTTTTTAATACAAAAGTCTCGATCAAATCTTTTTTCTCGAAAATATTTTTTTTTTAATGCCTGAAATTCAGTCTTATGTTCACTTTGACTTAGCAGAATTTTGGTACTGCAAACCTACATGCAAAAAGTACCATTAATGTTAAAAAAAAAAATCATGTTAGAGTTCTCCTTTAAAATTGAACTTGAAAAAAAAGTTAATAGGTATAGATTTTTTTTTTAATATTTTACGTGCCAGCTCCCCATTAAGCTTTAGCAACTTTTAGTGGTCATGGCACAGCATTTCTGATTAAAGCCTCAATTTAAAATTATTGGATACACTTTAAAAAATATATTTTTTCAGATTATTAAAATATCACAAAATATATCATATGTAAAAAATAAATCAACATTTTAAATCATTTAAAAAGTTTATCCAAAATTATTAAACCGAGCAGGGGCGTACCTAGAGCATTTGGCACCCGGGGCGGATCCTGTGCTTGGCACCCCCCCACCACCACCACCCAAAAAAAAAAAAACCTGTAAAAAATGTTAAAGGTTTTCTTTAATTAATCCACACTCCTTAATTAAACCATACCCCTTAATTAAACCATACCCCTTAATTAATCCACACTAATTCATCCACACACCCTTAATTAATCCACCCCCCTTAATTGATACACACACCCTTAATTAATCCACACTAATTAATCCACCCCCTTAATTAATCCACTCCCCCATAATTAATCCACTCCCCCATAATTAATCCACACTAATTAATCCACCCCCCATAATTAATCCACCCCCCATAATTAATCCACCCCCTATAATTAATACACCCCCCTTAATTAATACACCCCCCATAATTAATCCACTCCGCCCTAATTAATCCACCGCCCCATAATTAATCCACCCCTATAATTAATCCACCCCTAATAATTAATCCACCCCCCATAATTAATACATCCCCAATAATTAATCCACCCCTATAATTAATACACCCCTATAATTAATACACCCCCATAATTAACACACCCCCATAATTAATATACACCACCGCCATAATTGATACACCCCCATTATTAATACAACCCCCCATAATTAATATACACCCCCCATAATTAATAAACCCCCCATAATTAATATACACCCCCTCCTTTCTCTCTCACATTTCTCCTCTTTCTCATCCTCCTCTCACCCCCCTTTCTCACCCCCTCCTCTTTCTCACCCCTCTCCTCTTTCTCACCCCTTCATTTCTCACCCCCCTTTCTTCTCTTTCTCACACCCCTTCATTTCTCACCCCCCTTCTCCTCTTTCTCACCTCCACTTTCTTCTCTTTCTCATCCCCCTTCATTTTCTCCACCCCCTTTCTTCTCTTTCTCATCCCCCTTCATTTCTCACCCCCTTTCTTCTCTTTCTCATCCACCCTCCCCTACCTTTGCTGTGGCGTGGCCGGAGCCCAGTATAGTCGGCGGGTACAGGGAGCTTTTGTTTCCTGTACCCGGCGGACTAACAGGAAGTGCACACACTGTGTTCACTTCCTGTTAGTCCGTCAGTACAGGAGACAGCTGCTCCCTGTACACCCGGACTATACTGGGCTCGGCTCATGCTCTGAGAGGATGACAGGAGGGGCGCTGGCGCTTCCCTCCTGTCAGCCTCTCCTCAGGTTGCGCCGGGCGGTGCGGTGCGGTCCGCCCTCATGGGCGCACCGCCCGGGCAAGCTGCAGCCGCCTGAGGCTCTCTGCAGAGCGCTCGGGCAACTGCAGCATGGGGGGGGGGGGGCGGCGGGGCCGGTCATGGCACCCCCCACCCTGTTGGCACCCGGGGCGAACCGCCCCCCGCTTAGTACGCCACTGAAACCGAGGCCTAAGTTTGCCAGCTACAGTGGAAATGTTTGACAACAGTTAGATAGTTATCATTTAGTCTATATTATTCAAATATCAACATAAAAAATGAAGGTGTAATTACGGCATAGAGAAAGTATTGTTCTATTAAATAAAAAAGAACATATTAACATGCAAACAAAATTCATCAACACAATGCTATGTTGAAACTAGCATTCAAATATTTCAAATCAAAGATAAATAATAAAAAAAATAATATTTGTATCACCTCCCTGTCAGTGAATGAAGGAACCTTTTCATGTGTATGTTGTTTCAGGAAATGCCACTGGCCAACTTACAAAAGGATTCACATGGCATAAAGCTTATGAAATATGTCAAAATGTCTACATATCACTCCACCCAACACATACACTACAGAACGCACGTCAAACCAGCTCTTGTTTCAGAATCAAAGCCTTCTGACCTCTTAGAAATTGCACAGTGTAGAAGAAAAAACTTATATAAAAGGTAGATTGGGTATATGTACTAAACCAGGAATTAGGAGAATTGATAAAAAAAAAAAAATATGCACATATAAGGCCAAAATAAATTAACTTTAAAAATAGCTGCCTTGGAATTTTTGGGCACAGAGTTTAAAAAAGTGAAATGAAACATTTATTTAAAGACGTTAACGACTTGTTTTGAGTTGGTAATCGTTAAACTGGCACGATCGTTAGAGATTATTTAACTTTTGCATGCTACAAAATTTAGCTTTTCACATCTCCCACAGAGATCAAAAGGAGTTACTGAACTCTAAGGAACACCTTGTTTCTATGATAGATGGTAACACTTACCACCTGCCGCTATCTGATGAAACATCTCATCATTTAGGTGTAAAGATAAAAAGATAAGTTCTACTGTAAACTCTCAATACATCATATATGCATATTCCACATTTAAAGGAAAACTCCAAGCTCTATGACCTCTACAGTACTCTATAGTGGTTATGGTTCCAGGAGTGCTCTGGGACCCCCCCGATTGTAAGTAGTCAAATTGTTTTAGAATGGTGTGATGTCTCATCCTGGGTCCATCCTGGGCCGTCTTAAATATTGAATGGACCCTGGGCAAGCATTAGTGTGCATGAATGAAAATGAATGAAAGCGTGCATGTATGAGTAGTGTTGATTTTTGAATGTAAGGGTGTGTTTATATAAAATGTTGGTGTTTAACACAGAGGTGTTTTTGTATGTATTGTTGACATTACAATGAAGGAGTGTGCTTGTATAAAGTGTTGAAGTTTGAATGCAGGGTATATTTGTGTCTTTGAAAAACATGCAGACACACACTGACACTTATGTAGACGTGTGACAAAAAGAAATAATTAATATATCACATATACAAATAAAATGTACTTAACTGAATAAGGACAAAATAGCTTCCCTAGAGGTTCCACTTAGACCTCTTCAATATCAGATGTGTAGAAAAAAGGAAAAAGGGATGCAGCTAAGAACTAAAACAAAAAAGAAAACAAACAACACGTAGTGATGTACAGTTGAATACGATAACACACTGCAATAATGGTTTAAATGAGATATGCACCTTTAAATCCACAAAGGGATGTTGCTGGACTGTTTCCACTGGAGGATGGTGGATAGTAAGCAGACTCAAATGGCTCAGGATACAGTCAGGAACCAAATTTTGAAAAAAAGAGATTTATTTAGGCACAATTGCCCAATAAAATATAAAAAATAAAATATAAAATCTGTTTTCTTTTTTATTTTAGTTCTTAGCTGCATCCCTTTTTCCTTTTTTCTACACATCTGACATAGGTAGATGCACAGATATACACACACAGACAGACATACTGACACATACACTGACAGACACACACACACATATACTGACACACACACACACACACTGACTCATAAACTGACACACACACACACACACTGACTCACACAGACACACACACTGGCAGATGCACTGACACATATACTGACACACACAGACACTCTAACACACATACACACACACACACTGACAGACATACTGACATACACTGAGAGACATACTGACATACACTGACTGACATATATACTGACATACACACACTGACAGGCATACTGACACACACACTGACAGACATACTGACACGAACACACCAACAGACAGACAAACTGACACATACACCAGGGTTGGGTCCAGAACCTAATCTCGGGAGGGGCACTGGCAGAATAGTTAAAGAAACAATCCAGGCACAATAATCACTTCAGCTCTCTGTAGTGGTTGTGGTGCCAAGAGTGCGATAGCCCCCCCCCCCCCAAAGTAAGTAGTCAAACTGTTTAAAAAACAGTTTGACAACTTACCTAGGGTCTGCCGGTATAGGGGCAGTAGTGTGTGTGTGTAAGTGATAAAGTGCATGTGTGTGTGGTGTGTGTGTGTGAATGGGGTGCAGTGTGTGTGTGTGTGAGGTGTGCAGTGTGTGAGGGGTGCAATATGTGTATAGGGGGACAGTGTGTGTATTTGGACAGTGTGTGTGAGAGGTGCAGTGTGTATGGGGGTGTAGAGTGTGTGTGAGGGGATGCAATGTGTGTGTATGGGGGCAGTGTGTGTGTATATATGGTGGTGCAGGGTGTGTGTATGGGGTGCAGTGGGTGTATGTGAGGGGTGCAGTGGGTGTATGTGAGGGGTGCAGTGGGTGTATGAGGGGCAGTGTGTATAGGGGAGCAGTGTGTGTGAGGGGTGCTATTTGAAGTTGAAGTTTGAATGCAGGGTATATTTGTGTCTCTGAAAAACATGCAGACACACACTGACACTTATGTAGACGTGTAACAAAAAGAAATAATTCATATATCACATATACAAATAAAATGAACTTAACTGAATAAGGACAAAATAGCTTCCCTAGAGGTTCCACTTAGACCTCTTCAATATCAGATGTGTAGAAAAAAGGAAAAAGGGATCCAGCTAAGAACTAAGAGAAAAAAGAAAACAAACAACACGTAGTGATGTACAGTTGGATACGATAACACACTGCAATAATGGTTGCACTCACAAGATTTAAATGAGATATGCGCCTTTAGATCCACAAAGAGATGTTGCTGGACCGTTTCCACTGGAGGATGGTGGATAGTAAGCAGACTCAAATGGCTCAGGATACAGTCAGGAACTGTTACATTTAAAGGGCTGGCGATGGGGGCGCAGGGCGCCCCCTCCTATATGGTGCCCTAGGCGGCTGCCTAGTTCGCCTTATAGGAAGCGCCGGCCCTGCAGTGAGTTTGTGTGTGGTGCAGTGTGTGACAGTGTAAGTATTGTTTCTGTGAGGGGGTTGGGGGAAGATTAAATATATATATATTTATATATATATATATATTTTTTTTTTATTATTATTATTATTATTATTAAAAAATATATTGGCCTGGCCTGGGACATTGCTTCCATTTCCTGGTGGTCCTTGTGGTGAGTGAACTCTAGCCCTGCAGGGGCTGGCAGGGGAGACCCTAGACTTCACTATTTCCTCGAGGGGGGTGGAGCAATTGCCTCGTTGCCCCCCCTGGATCCGCCACTGACATACACAGACATACTGACACAAACAGTCACACAGACAGACATACTGACACACACATGCTATATTTACTCTTAGTAACCCTCCAGGTTCTTACCTTCTTCTGGAGGGTGTTTACCCGGGGGTCCAGTGGCAGGCTGAGGAAGTTGGGAGTTAGGCTCTGGCACTCCCAGCCTGGCCCCCTCCTCACTGCCTTCTTCCTCCCGCACGGCTCTGATCTCTCTGTGGGAGGAAGTGACTCGCGGTTGTCAAGGTCTTACAGCCGAACGCAAAGGGACCCGGTCGCTCTGTTTAAGTGTCACAGCGGACAACTGGGCCATTGCTGACACATTCCCAGCGGGTGGCCCTTAGTGCATGAGCCAACCTTTGGGCCTCCTTAGTGTGCAAGCTAATGCGGCCCTGTGCAGCTGCACTGCCGGGTCCATGGGGCTGCTTAAATAAATCGCGGGCCCACGGGGCAGCCACTCTGGTGCCCCCAGGTGTAACTAAGCCGGTGGCAGCTGCCTTGTTTGCCCCGCGCTAAAGATGGCCGGCCCTGGGTCCACCCTACCTCCACTACAGCCTCAGCAAAAGCTAACACAAGATCCTTGTACTAATCGCTGCTGAAAGAAGGCAGTGAGCATTGCATGGCAAAGCCCAGGTAAATAGTCAAACTGTTCTAAAATGATTGGACTTTTTGTAATTGAGGGACCCAGGACACTTATTGCTCCATAACTACTATATCACTTTATAGTGGATGCCTTTGCATGCCTTTAGAATGCTTTAGACTAACAAAGCATCATGGAAGTTGTAGTTTTAAACCATCTAGGGATCTACATTTTGGGTATTCTGATTTAAGCACTAAAGCCTATTGAGAAGCATGGTTCATATAGTTTTCAATAAGTTCCTGCTAAATCTTACATGTCAGATAAACACAAGAGTGGAGTGAACGTTCTCGTAGCATCCTGGTGGAGTTGCTATGTCATTGAATTGTAAAATCAACCTTTTCCTTGATACATGCATTATTGGCTAAAAGAATAAACGCTAAGTGGTACCAGTATCGTTGAAGAAGATTTGAGTGCAGTGCAGACATTGAGTGCCTAGGTCAACCAAAACCTGTCTGTATTTTTCAGCTGTAAATATAGACTAACTGTTATCATGAATGATGCATATTGCCTGTTTTGTTAAGAGACCAGCATTTAAATGAGCTCTTAGATGGGTGTTGATTTTATTGGCATGATTCAAAATACATTTTGTGCTAAACACTTCTTTAGTAAATAAAGCCTATTGTGGTCTGAAATCATATGCAATAGTTGCCTTTCTCAGCGTCGGGAAGACAGTGTGAAGCAGTTCTATGAGTTTAGCAAATACAAGAATGATCTATGGATGGTGGCAGATTCTATATCACCTCTCGTGTCTGTAGCTGTACATCGACTGTGCAGCACCAGGCAGCAATACTAGAATTATATTCCTAATTCATTCAGCACAAACGTGAAAACAATTACAGCACTTCTGTGGCAGCGATGACTAACTAGAAGGAGCACTCCTGGCATCTGTGTGACAGAAAGAGGAATGTTAACTGCCATCATTCCAGCAATTCCAAATTCCTGGGTACCAGAGGCTGTAGAGGAGACTAGAGGGTACGTGGGGAGAGACACAAACTCCATTGAGTCAGGGGATATGCATTTTTAATCTAGAAAACAAACATATATATACAATTTCATGACTCATATAGAAAATTAAATTCAGCGAGAATATTTGTCAATCTGTGGTAGAGAAAGGCTGCCATTGAATAGGCAGAGATATCAATAGGAACCTAAATAGCCGCATTTGTTGAAGAGTAGAATTGAGTCATGCAAATAGATTCATACGTATATATGAGCATCTGTTTTTTTTTTGTTTTTTTTATGAGAATGAAAGCCATGTAATAGTCTGCACCCTACCTGTACTAAAAAATTACATAGTTGAATTTGTAATGCTGACTCTGGGTCTTTTGTCACTGGACGGTCTCCCCTGTCAATGTGGAGCAAGTAGGGTTCTGCTCTGTCCATTGCTAACCTTTCTCTACTAAATGTTTGTAGGTGTCTCTTTTCTTTTCTTTTCTTTTCTTATATTCCCCCCCCCCCCCTTCTAAATAAGGGGCAAATCATACACACATATGACCAGAAATACACAACGTTTCAGGGATTGAATACGTTAGGAGTATTTCTTTTTTGACTGGTGAGTAGACTGTTTGCAACCGGGTCTTTACCTTTAAGGAACACTCTAAACACCTAAAGCACTTTAGCTTACTGAATTTGTTTATGTGTAAAGCGTGTGTCCTGTGTCTGTGTCTGCAAGTTGCTTTTTGATAAAACCCAATAATGCAATGCATAATTAAATGCATACATATTTATTATTGGGGTATATATACTAAAGATTGATATAACCACTAGTTTCTGGTATAAAGCTTGTTGAAAATAAAATACAGATTGAGGAAACACAGACACACATACACACACATACACACACACACACACACACTTTGAAGCTTGTCATAAACCTAGAAATAAAATGGATAGTATTTAGGACACGGTCTTGCACTTAGCTGATATCTGCTCTTATCCAATTTACTGATGCTTTTTTGGTGAACCTCATTACAACGATAGTTGAATTAATGCTGACTCGAATTGAACTTGCCACCTTGAATCTTAATCTGACACCGCAATTGGCATATTTGCCAAATAAGCTGTCTCTAGATAAAGGGGTACTCCAAGCACCATGATGATGAATGCATAAGTTTCTTTGCATATATTTGCATAAGGAATGATTTAAAAAAAATCCACTTCACTTTAAGCCTTTTCTTCCAGAAAGAAAGCAAAGGAGCTCTGCTTATAACAAAAAATGCATAAAAATGGGGTCAGTTAGAAATGGAGCGTCCCTTTAAAGAAATAAATAATTGAAGGTTAAAAAAAAATAACATAATTGAAGATTATTCCTGTTTATTTGGACCGTTCATTTATATTTTCTGCTTCGCTAGGGTTCCAGGTATCTACCTAGGTTGTACTCAACCTGTAGGGTTTGCTACAACTCCCATCATTGTCAGTCATGCCAACTACATCATAGAAGCCACCTAATGAGGCATAGCTGTTGGAAAGGCTTTTGACCTCAAACCGGAATAATGTAGAACTAATGCCCAACTGGAGGCATAAAAAATAAAAATTCAAAAAAATAAAATTCAAAACAATAGAGAAACCAGTTACATAAATATCCAGAAAAGCCATATGCCTGGTTCTCAAAGCGTTAAGAATATTTTCGGAGTGACTGAAGACAGCCGCTTCCTTTGTATTAGCGGAGACAGACATAACTGTATTAGACTTACAAGATTATAGGCCATCTCTGAATAGCTCTTTCTCCGCAGGTCAGTGTGGATCTCTGACAGACAATTTATAGATATTTCTTACTACACTCAGCCAAGACATTATAAAACAGAACAGAGCCGGGAACATTTGTAATGTAGGTGGCAATTGAAAAAGAAGAAAAAAATGATAATTTTGTCAGATTGGTTAAAGGTGATGTTTTACCCAGACAAAATATTAATTGAGTGTTTTAGCATGTTAAGCAAAGAAAATGAAGCAGATCTGTCATTTTACTCTTCTCTCTATAATTTTAAAGAGCCATTAATGGCGCAACATTAATATCTTTTAGATATAGCTGAATTCTGGTAGGATTCCAAATGTTTAATATATTTCTACTGCCTGAAGGTTATTCATTAAAATTGAAATTTTAGATCAGAATTTCAAAACAGAATGCCAAAATTACAGCTAGAATAGCCAAACTGTCACTAGAACCTTGTTGAAAATTGTTTTTGTTTTTTTCAAATGAAATATTTTAGCCCTAATTTTTCTGTTTTGAGTTAATTTAATAAAATTAGAAATGTATTGAACATTTAAAATAATGCAGAAAATTAGCATTTCAGAGAGTAAAAAGAAGCAAATTGTAGACTACATTGGGCCATAGTCAGGGTACCACTTCAAGTTCCAATTATCCATAATTGCTTTCATGAGCTCTGTGTCTTTAATTCCCCTAAAACACCTGAGGATAAATGTAAAATGCACCTGCCATTACAGGTTCACCTTAAGATATAGCATAATATCATAAACTGTAAAGATAAACTGTATTTATGATTACTTTGGGAGCTTCAATGCTTTTAGTTACATTGTATCTTGCGTTCCAGGTCCACAATTCTCAGGTCCTACTATAAGACCAACCCTCTGGTTCCACCACCCTGTACAACAATTGGTCCTGCTTAGGGCCATGTCCAGTGGCGGTTGGTGAAGTTTAATGATTATGGTTGCACCCAGGGATAGGCAACCTTCGGCAATCCAGATGTTGTGGACTACATCCCCCATAATGCTGTTACACCCATAATGCTGGCAAAGCATCATGGGAGGTGTAGTCCAAAACATCTGGAGTGCTGAAGGTTTGCCTATGTCTACATTAGACTATACTCTGTCTCCTGACTTGTTGAGCTCTGCCCACTGAATGTGTTCAAGCAATGATTGAGTGCATCATGCTCTTTTCAGAATCATAAACATGTATTAAGAAAAAAGCAACAAACCATTTTAAAGGTGTCTGGCTCCTTGGTGTTGTTACTCAGTAATAGCCTAGAATACAGGTAAATATGCCTGTCTTTCACAGCCTTTGGGTTCGGAAATAACAAGCAGATAATTCTATGAAATAGATCCATCAATGGTCTTTCAGAAATCAGTACAAAAAATAAACAATGGTAAATTTAAGTGCATGCATATTGAACATTTTTTTTTAATTTCAAATTTAAGGTAAAAATAGTGCACGGTGGGGGGTACGGTCAGTGAAAGCTGGTAGCCCTATAGCTCTGTAGTGCATGACTAGCTCATTTATCAAGTGTGTCAGCTGATCAGCCAAAGAACTGCCTTGCTTAGCATAAGCAGTAGTGGAGGCAAAAAGCAAGCCTAATTGACCCCTGGTACGAAGTCAAACCATTCTAAAATGTTTTGACTGCATATAAAGGAGGAGAGGTTGCCAGGGTAAGGGCACCCTTGACACTGTACGCATTACAGCATGCTTTTACTATGTTTTTCAAAATTAGGAATATTTTTTTTTTTTAATTCACTTAAAGTATTCATATCACATGAGTATTTTCTTTTTTTTTTATCTTAGCTTCACTTATTTTAATTGGTTGAAAATTAATATAGTAAACTGATAAGCCACAATAATAATACCACTGACAGGTGGATTAAATAATATTTATATTATTGTTACAAGGGATGGAATAATTTAGGCAGCAAGTAAACAGTCAGTTCTTGAATTCCATGTGTTGGAAGCAGGAGAAATTTGCAAGCTAAAAGACTTTGATAAAGTCCAAATAGTGATGGCTAGACGACAGGGTCAGAGCATCTCCATAATTGCAAGTCTTATGGGGTAATCCCGGTGTGCAGTGGTTCGTAGTTACCAAAAGTGGTACAAAGAAGGACAACCATAAAACTGGTGTCAGGGTCATTGCGCCCAAGGCTCTTTGATGCATGTGGAGAGCGAAGGATTGCCCATCTGTTTTGATCACACAAAAGAGCTACTATAGCTCAAATTGCTGAAAAACATAATACTGGCAATGATAGAAAGGTGTCAAAAAGAACACACAGCACAGTTTGTTGAGTATGGGGCTACGTGCTCATGGTGATCCCTGTCCACCGCCAAAAGTGCCTTAAATGGGGATTGAAGGCAATGGCGAATGTTAGAGCTGTACAATGGAGCAATGGAAGGAGGTCTGATGAATCACGTTTGCCTGGTCTGAGAAATCACGTTTTCTTTTAGACTAGGTGGGTGACCGGGTTCAAGTGCATCCTTTACCTGAGGAAGAGATGACAGTAGGATGAACAATGGAAAGTAGCCAGGCCAGCAAAGGCTTTGGGAAATGTTCTGCTGGGAAAACTTGGGTTCTGGCATGACATGTACCACCTATCTAGAGATTGTTGAAGACCGCATACACCCCTTCATGGTAATGGTGTACCCTGATGGCAGTGGACTCTTTCAGCAGCATAATGCATCCTGTCATACTGCAAATATTGTTCAGGAATGATTTGAGGGACATGACAAAGTCTTCAAGGTGTTACCTTGGCCTCCAAATTCCCCAGATCTCAATCCGACTGAGCATCTGTAGGATGTGCTGGAATAATATATCTGATCCATGGAGGCCCCATCTCTTGCATAACTTAAAGGATCTTCTGCCAATGTCTGGGTGCCAGATAATACAGGACACATTCAGAGGTCTTGTTGAGTCCATGCCTCAATGTATCAGAGATGTTTTGGCAGCACGAGGCGGACCTACGTGATATTAGGCAGTTGTCTTTAATATTGTGGCTGATCAGTGTATTTTTACACTGTTGTTTATACAGAGTGGGCCAAAATTCAAAGTAGGGTTTGAGGAATCAGTAACCATTTTTAATAATGAACTGATTTCAATGATATTAAATACAATGAATGCTTAACGTATGGAAATTTGTTTGAATACGTATGGAAGATTACCTGTTTTAAATGAGCTCCATTTGTCACCTCACCAAGTTGGTCTCTTTCAAATGCATTGTTCATAATTTTAGTCAATGTTTGAGGCTTTGGCCCCCAAATGTCTGCCCGATACCTTCCTGCGAGGTCACCTCACACCAGACTGGGTATTTGGTACGGTGTGAGTGGCACTGATGATTTTCTGTACCCCAGAAACATCAGTTTTGCTTATTGACAAAGAATTTAAATAAAAATGAGTTTTGTCAAACATGATGAGTTGATGAATAAATTAATTGTTTTCTTTGGCTAATTTGTTGTTCCTCTGCAACAAAAATGTTTAACTACTAACAAATAGGTTAAAACCTACTCTGAATGTTGGTCCATCCTGTATTTTTGAGGAATTTTCCAAAACAAAACCCCTATCCTACGGCGAAAGAAAGATCTCAATGCTATTTAGTCACTAATGCTTCCAGCTGTGGTCATGCTTAAAATGCAAGTTGTTGCCCACAGAGGAAAGGAGAGTGAAAGTAATTTCCTCTGAACAAGATCCAAGAGGAAGTGGCAAATGCATAGCATAATTGCTTCCCCCACCAAGTTACTTTCAAACATCATAGGTTCTGTAAACAAATAAGCTTCTACATATATGTATTTTGAAGGGTATTACAATATTAACTAGAATATATGAGAAAATGCAATGAATTATACATAGTTCAATATTTTTGTAAAATATTCTCTTCTACCACAAAATACATTTGGAGAAAAGTGTCACATCTTAGAAAAGATTTGCAAATATATTTTATAACGTATTCAACTAAAATAACACTCTGAGCACCATAACCACTACAGCACCATGGCATCTCCCAATGTAATAGTCGAAACTGGTGTCCATCCGTAGATTTAATTAGAGCTCTCAGCTCTGAGCTATGTCCGGCAGTGCATAGCTTAGCTCATTGGCTAAGCTTACACTTTCTGCTGAGCTGGCCCAACGGGAACTTCTGTCTCTCCCTGCCAAATGAAATGACTGTTGCTCTGCTGATCCCAGGTAAAAAAAAGTCAAACAGCAACTGCTCAGACTATTGATGGCTCCAGACCACTCATGGCACCATAGCCACTAAAGCATGACTATTTACACTGAGACTGCTCCAGACCACTCATGGCACCATAACCACTACAGCATGTCTATTTACTCTGAGATGGCTCCAGACCACTCCTGACACCATAACTACTAAAGCATTATTATTTACACTGAGGCAGCTCCAGACCACTCTTGGCACTGTCAACACTACAGCATGACTATTTACACTGGGATAGTTCCATTGGACTCCTGACACCATAACCACTACATCATGACTATTTACACTGAGACAGCTGCTGGCACTATAACCACTACAGCATGACTATTTACATTGAGACTGCTCCCGACCACTCCTGGCACCATAACCACTACAGCACACTGATTTTTGATGACATGAGTGTACGTTTAAAATTGTTCTTTGTAAATACTTCTATATATACGTGTGCGGGCATGTAACCACGGATACCCTGGCAGATGTGTATATTTTATGAAATGAGGCAGATATATGAATTTGCTGAACAGCTAGTTTATTTTGCTCCTCGTAGTGCAATCAATCTGAAGCCGTTACCAGCAGCTCATGGAATGTAAATGTAGGCATTGTGCAGTAAAGTGGCACATGTTTCAAGTCATCTGGTAATTTTCTTTTTCGGTTAGAAAGACACTGTCTCCAGTGAGGTGGAATTTACACCTGCTCACTTCACTACAAATATCTTTTATGAATCAAGGATGGAGTTGGATAAATTGCAGAATAGAAAAGAGATTGAACAATGCCATGTGCTGGAAATATCCAGATTGCGAAAGGCAGAAGTGAGGTATTGGTAATGGGTCTATAATGGGTCTGGGTTAATATTTTGGCAATTCTATAGCACTTTATACATGGATGGAATACCTATTAAAGTGAAACGGATATGTGTGTACAAACCGATAGATACGAAAAATTATGTTATTGGTTTAAACTTTTACTGAAATATTTTTTTATTATTTTTTTAAGTGCATCAAGGTTATATAAGCATGGATTTGTTTACATACATTTGCATGTAAATAAAGAAAATCCCATGATGGCATTCACAAAGCTACATACAGATGGTATTATGAGTGGATTGCCTAACCACACATTGCCAATGGGATTACAAACACAAGATGTCCTAGAGTGGACACTTGGAGCATTTTGAGAAAAGCCAACACACGGAGGTGCAGCAGATTAAATTGCACTTTCTATTTACCTCTGTTGCACTCATAAAAACAATAAAGTATTCAATTATACTTGCTGAGGTGAGGGGAAATGGATCTGCTAATAGTACTCCTCTAGCATATCTCCATTCAAACCAATGTGGTTTACATGGAATACATTATAATTTGGGTTACTGTGCATAAAGCATTACTTATCATACTCTTTGCTCCAGTGTGCCAGGGATCAATCAGCCACATGTCAGCACTGCCACAGTAACAGGGAATTTACCTCACCTTGATCTTGAAGAAGTAATAAAGACTGTTCTAAATATTGTTTTAGGCTTTGTGTCCCTGAACTCCTATAATCCTTCCATCATGTAAAAAAAGAAAACCTTTTCCTGATTAGCTGTTCATTGTTTGCATTTCTTTAAACCATTCTATCTCTTATAATTGTGTAGGACTCAGGGGAGAAGAGACATTTCAAGAAAGATAAATGCTGAAACTGCCACTGATTAAAACACAGCATTCCTATTTCTTCCAAGTCGAATCTTGTTTCTACAATGTAACATGTGTATCCATTTAATGTGATAATATCTCGCTACTGGGCGCACGTCTAAAAAATATACACTTCTTGGTTGTTAAAATCTATCAGACCTGCCGGTTTTTTATGTAAAATGATCACTAACCTACTGTGACCCGCAAGTTCCCATCAAGCATTCCCAACAAACGGCATTATGGAAGTTGTGGTCCATAACAACTTGAGTACTAAAATCTTTATTCTATGAAGAAAGTCTAATGATTATTATTATTATTATTAATAATAATATTTAATAGTATTAATATTCACAAGGTGCCTACAAAATTGAAACAGTAAGTTGAATATTTTACTGTGTCATCTTCAATCCATCAATTTCTGAAGAATTGTTATTATTACTGTTATTATTTATATGGCGCCAACAAATTCCGTAGCACTTTACAGTGCATGGACGAAGAAACATGTAATTGTAACTAGACAAGTTGGACGCACAGGAACAGAGGGGTTGAGGGTCCTGCTCAATGAGCTTACATGCTAGAGGGAGTGGGGTAAAGTGACACAAAATGTAAGGATAGTATTAGAGAAGTAGATTGGTAGAATAGTAGTCACTGGAGACCATAGTTACATAGTTACATAGTTACATAGCTGAAAAGAGACTTGCGTCCATCAAGTTCAGCCTTCCTCACATTTGTTTTTTGCTGTTGATCCAAAAGAAGGCAAAAAAAACCAGTTTGAAGCACAATTTTGCAACAAGCTAGGAAAAAAATTCTTCTTGACCCCAGAATGGCAGTCAGATTTATCCTTGGATCAAGCAGTTATTACCCTACATTGAAAGATTATATCCTTGAATATTCTGTTCTTGCAAGTATGCATCTAGTAGCCGTTTGAACATCTGTATGGACTCTGATAAAACCACTTCCTCAGGCAGAGAATTCCACATCCTGATTGTTCTTACAGTAAAAACCTTTCCTTTGCCTTAGGCGAAATCTTCTTTCTTCCAGTCTAAACGCATGGCCTCGTGTCCTATGTAAAGTCCGGTTTGTGAATAGATTTCCACACAATGGTTTGTATTGGCCCGAATATATTTGTATAATGTTATCATATCCCCTCTCAGGCGATGTTTTTCTAAACTAAATAGGTTTAAATTTGTTAACCTTTCTTCATAGCTGATATGTTCCATTCCTTTTATTAATTTTGTAGCCCGCCTCTGCACTTTTTCTAGTGCCATAATATCCTTCTTTAGAACAGGTGCCCAAAATTGCACAGCATATTCAATATGGGGTCTTACCAGTGATTTATAAAGAGGCAAAATTATATTCTTGTCCCGAGAATGAATGCCCTTTTTCATGCATGACAATACCTTACTGGCCTTGGCCACTGCTGATTGACATTGCACATTGTTGCATAGTTTGTTGTCTATAACAATTCCCAAGTCCTTTTCATGTGTTGTTATCCCTAATTCGCTTCCATTAAGGGTATACGTTGCTTGTGTATTCTTTACGCCGAAGTGCATAACTTTGCATTTTTCAACATTAAATTTCATCTGCCATTTGAGTGCCCAGTCTCCCAGTCTATCTAAATCCCTCTGCAGCAAAGTAATATCTTGCTCACATTGTATTGTTTTACAAAGTTTTGTGTCATCTGCAAACACTGAAACATGACTTTCAATGCGGTCTTCAAGATCATTTATAAACATGCTAAATAGAAGGGGTCCCAGAACAGACCCCTGAGGGACACCACTTGCCACCTCTGTCCAGCTTGAAAATTTACCATTAATGACAACTCTTTGTACTCTGTTTTTAAGCCAATGTTCTACCCAAGAACAAGCATTTTCATCTAGACCGATTTCCTTGAGTTTGAACACTAATCTATTGTGTGGAACTGTATCAAATGCCTTGGCAAAATCCAAAAAGATCACATCCACGGCAACACCCTGATCTATACTTCTACTTACTTCTTCGTAGAACGCAATCAAGTTAGTTTGACATGACCTGTGCTTCATAAAACCATGCTGATTTTTGCTGATAACCATGTTCTTCTCAAGGAATTCTTGAATATTATCCCTTAATAAACTTTCAAATATTTTACCAGCCACAGAAGTTAAGCTCACAGGTCTATAATTTCCAGGCAAGGATTTTGAACCCTTTTTGAATATAGGAACCACATCTGCCTTCCTCCAATCCTCCGGAACACTTCCTGAAAGAAAAGAATCTTGAAAGATTAAAAACAGAGGTTCACTTATTTCTGCACTTAGTTCCTTAAGTACACGTGGATGGATACCGTCAGGCCCTGGAGCTTTGTTTATATTAACTTTCTTTAGTTGCTGCAGCACCTTGTCTTGAGTTAACCAATTACAATTATTCTGCAAGTTTTTAGTAGCAATCATTTGCACATCTATTGCCATGGGTTCTTCCTTAATATATACGGAGGAGAAAAAGTTATTTAAAATTCCTGCCTTTTCCTGGTCTTCATTAATTAACACCCCCGTTTCAGTTTTTAGTGTACCCAAGTGTGTGTTTTCTTTTTAAATGACAGTTGCAGGAGATGATTAATGAATGAAATAATTAATTAATAGCAGCCACGACATGCTATATACATATACCCAAGAATAACTACTCATATACAGTGTCAATAAAGATTGTATGAAAAAAAAAAAAACACAGCAAGAACTTTGTAGACATGGGTTGCTTCCTTTGTAAGCAGCTAAAATGTTCCAATCTCCACTCTGCACGTTTCATTTAGAATGGGTGGGAGGACATCTCTCCGCTCTTCCCTTAGCATCTGCCAAAGCTTCTTCTCGTCCATTGCTTGTTGGAATGGAGCCCGTAACAGGTAGAAGGACTTAACTAAAACATTGGGTTTTAAAAAGAACATCTGCTTTGGAAAGAAGAAAAACAACATTAGCTTAACGAAAGAAGAGTCTGCTTAGGAACGCGGTGCAGAGGTAGAAAGTAGTGATTTCTCTCCATCTGGCATAAACACTGAGCCTTTAATTACATCTCTCACCTTCTGCAAATATCTTTCACCTTCAATATCATCGTGGCTGCCGGTGTTTCACAGAGCTCTACCTGTCTCACACGGACCCAGATGTTCACTATTAATTTGCTCTCATTGCACAGTGATGAAATTGTGCTTCCAGGTGAACAGAGGCGAAGAATATGTGATTCCTTATCTTGAAATGGTGACGTAAAGGCTGGAGGTGGTGATAGAGTATTAATTTATCCACAAAATGGTTTAGACGCAATGTGTTTCCTCTACTTTTGAAGCATATCCTGAGGTTTGTGACAAGTACATTACTGTTATGTTCCCAAACATATTAATGTAACTCAAAACAGATCCCTAAACCTCATTAACTATTACATTTATTGGTTGATTGTCAGTACACAAATGCAGATCTACACAAAGATACACTGACACACAGATAAACACACTGATACATATACCCTGACCCACACTCCCACCAGACTGAGCCAGCAGCAGGACCTCAGTAAGTCAGCCTCCTGACACACAGATACATACACACATATATGTCAGAATGTTTAGCCACCCTCCTGTTAGCAAACCTGTTATGTGCAAGATGGTACCTTGCAGAGGGTTCTTCTTCTAGCTCAGTCTGATGGGAGTCTGGGTGCTGCCTCCTCCTGGTCCTCCTGTGCCCCCTCTCCCTCTTGCGTGACTGTTCTTGTAGCTGGGAGGAAGTGATCTTAACTTACTTCCTCTCATGCTACCAATTTGATAGGGGCTTGGGCGTGCTGTTAAAGGGCTGCAAGACCTGACTGGGACTCTTTTCAGCAATACCAATCAGGTAGCCCTAACTGCATGGGCCCCCAAATGAGCACCCTGAGTATGGCTTCACCGGCGGTAGTTCCTCCACTGTGTAGGCACTCTTCCATGAGCAAATGTCCGTTGGTATGAATAGGTGGCTACATGGGTTAATTCGAGAACCCAAAGAGTATTGGGATTGGGTTAGGAGAGATTTCAGGACTTTTTGTATTGCCTGGGCACCTGTAGATACTGGAAAATGCATGGTCACAGGGATTCACATGTTTCTACTCTGTCAGTATTCTCCTCTGATACCTGGTTCAGACTCTGAACTTGTGACATCACAGGAAACAGTGCAGTGAACAGTGCAAAAGTGTTTCTCTGCGAAATCAAGCTCATAACTCAAGATCCTCGGACAGGAATAAAATTGTGATTTGATTCACTGATCCTAGGATTAATTTTAATTTATTGTAATTTTTGCTTGACTGCTTCTTTTACCTTTATTGGGCCTTTAATATTATTTATTATTAATAGCATTATTTAGAATGTCTCATTATAATCCATAATAGAATGAATCATTTTAGAATGACTCCTCAAGATGTATTGCGATTACGCAAGAGGCAGCGAGAAATATGGAGGGGTTTCTTCTGCTGCACACAGAACAGAGCAGATGTTGTATAAAGATGGAATTAATAAGATGTCTGGGATTGTAGCAGATCAAAGTTCGTGATTTATGTGATTGAGAAAGCCTTAGATTTAGGAGGTGAACATCTTTTCCTGGTGGCCTGTCAAATGTACGGCAACGACAGTAAATAAATCTGCGCACCTTCTGATTATTTACTCAACATTCTAATACCTGTCAGATTTTTAAGACAAAAAATGATATTGCACATCATTCATGGATCTAAAGGGTTGATGACACATGGGGTTCTAATCCTCTTTAGCTTTGATTCATTTCATCTCTGGCTGTCAAAGTCACTAGCCATCCCATGTACAGGAAAATGTCATTAGAGAACCGCTTGGCCTGAGTTAACCCTTTGATTTTTAGAGAGGCCAATAATCAAAGGTTAATGCGCAGCCACAAGCAGATGGGTTTTGTTTCACTTATATATCCTAACCAATATGTAGCTCATATGAAGGGTTAACATGCTTCCTCTCTGTAATGGGGTCATTGTAGAAATAAATGTGATATATGTGGATTTTACAAAGAATTTGCGCAATTTGCATAAAAATAGCTGAGTTGGGGGAAAAAAAATCTCCAATTTGTATTATTGAGAATTACGGGTGAAGCAGCAGTTCAATATTGTTTTTAAAGGAGAAAAAGAAAAAGCGTGGTATTACCAGATTAGACGGTCAGACAATGATTTTTGAAAGGGGGGTGGGGTAGAATTGCATTAAGACCAGCTGTATAATTGAAGTTTAATGTAACATTTTCATCTGTAGTGTGGATAGTGCTAAATTTGTCTTGTTCAGTAACAAGGCAATTATTAACTACAGTACAGTTTCCCTTTGATCATTTTTATGCAAGTGTTCAATACCTGCTGATATATATATATATATATATATATATATATATAAAAACATACAAGATCCAGCGCACTCACTCATTCACTAAACAGCAATTTCATGTCTCACAGAATGTAATAGTTTCAGTTAAAAACGCCTCACTTAGGCAAAAATTTGGGGGGTTTAGTTACAGTATATAATCATACATTGCATAAGCCTGCCACAACAATGTACTCCATTCTTGGCAATGTATGATCATATACTGTAACTAAATCCCCTTTATGCTTTGCCTAGGTGATGTGTTATTAAATAAAACTATTACATTTTGTGAGACTTGATATTTCTATTTAGTGAATGAGTGAGTGTGCTAGATTTTGTATGAATTTTGTGTTAAATTTTTTTAGAGATTAAATGAGATTCAAAGAGACGTACTATTACATAACTAGCCAACATACATGTTAATATGTATTTAAATTGTTATCTTCTCTAGAGATAGCTGTATGAAATAGGGGTACTCTTTGGGCAATACAAGTTACGGGAGGGGTGGACCATCAAAGAAGCATATAAAAGAACCTGTCCTGTTCTTAAACTGTATGGGCAAAGGGGGAACTAGCCACTCCTCCTCTATACCAAAAAAGATTGTTTCCTAAATCAGCTTGCAATACCCTGTACTGTACAGAAACATTCCCCAAAATGTCTCCAGGACCTCTAAACATGCATCAGCTAGGTGTTGGGTGATTTATTTTTTTATCATTATCATTTTTATTTATTGTTTTCTCAGCTACTGTGTGATAAATGCCACTTAGACACACAAATATTTTTATCCCATGAAATGTTTCTGTAATGGATGAATAAATAAATGAAATTTACATATTCATATATCTACATAATTGTATTTTTTTTAAACGTTCTCCTGAACAATGATTGATATACAATGTTTATGTAATAAATTTGCATCCCGTGTTTCATATAAATTGTATTCTTTTTTAAATTTATTTAGAAAGGTTGTGAAAGGGCTAAATGACCAGGGAAGAGGGAGGATTCATTCATACAATCTAATCCACCATGAATTCAAACAGATACCTGCAACATTAGCTGCATTGAAGAGAAGGATTTCCTCTGGACTCTTGCAGTTTAGAAATACTTCATGCAGCAGCTGCGGAAAGTAACAAAAGCTTTTCTCCAAATTCTCCCCAGCTCTGCTTGTTATGTGAAGCACATCTGGATCATGCTAATTTCCTGGCTCGCGCCTCCATGATGACACGTATGGGATTGTGTGTATAGGTTGGAAGTACGGGAATGTACGTTGCATTATTCATTTCTGTCAATTACCTTGGGCGGCTCATGGCCAGCTCGATCTTTAACATTCTGATAGGCGGCTATAGGAATTATCCACGTTCGTCTAACTGTTTGCTTGGACGGAATGTAAAGCAGTAACAGTGGATTGGCATCATAAATCCTGATGTAATTTTGTAATCCTGGCTTTCAAAAACAATGCTCATTGGATGGTTTATCAAAAGAATTGGACCCAAAGTCTGTAATTACAAGAACCGTTCCAGGAACAGATGTACTCAACCTTATCTTATGGAACAAATATGGAAACCGAATGAGATTCTAATTGCCTTGCTCATTGTTTAGGAATGTGCATGCTGGGGGTTCTGATTTGCTTCTTTATAATCCTGTAGAAGACAACAGGTAGCTCTACGTTTGTTATGGTGCTTTGACATTATTTGGCTCAGCACCAACGGGTTGATGAACAGCAAGGAGAATTCTTGCTTTTGAGAATAATACATAATTTGTAAAGAAAAATATCTCTATAATACGTTAACAGACTTCATGCCTTGTGTGTTTATATGAAATATGGAGTTTTTCACAGATAGGAGAGCAAACTGATAGGCCTCCAGGGCATTGTTGTGTTTTCAAGGTGGTGGGAGTCATGTTAAGCACACACTTGCAAACAATTCTTATATTTTATTTTTTTGTCCTCATGTGTTGGAATCTACCCTAACAATTAAAGGGTTGGACTGTATTTTTCTGAACAAGCCTATCTGCTTTCTGGATCTGTCTTTCCACTATTTGTCCAGAGCTTTTCAATTTATTCAACAAAGAATGATAGGGTGACAATAATTTTGACGTGTTATACATTTACCGTGTTTACAGAGTATAGAATTTTAGGTTAGTGGAGTGATCTTACTGAGAAAAGGGAACAGAAAAATCTGAAATCCAATCAAATATGCAATAGCATGGTTGCTGACAGCTGCCCAGAGAGGCATTATACATTAATAAAAATCTTATAAAAACATATATGTTAGATTTGTTTCTTTGATCATATGTGATTACTCATTTTTGATTGGACATTTTCAGTCATATTGCTGCAGGAATCCATTTCATTTAGATCATTTTTGTGTATTTTAAGCATCGGAACAGGCCCAAACCGCCTCTAATAGGAAAGCATTTGGCTGGCTGAGATTGTCAATTCTGATGATCTTAGCAAAGGAGGCAGGGCGGAGCCAAATGCCACCCTGGCCAATCAGAATCTCCTCATAGAGATGCAGTGAATCAGTGCAATCTCTATGTGGAAAGTTCAGCGTCTCCATGCAGAGCGTGGAAACACGGAACGTCAGTGCTGCACATTGTGGAGCATTGACCCAGGAAGCAACTCTAGTGGTCATTTCGGGAGTGGCCACAAGAGGTGTTTCTTTCCCTGAAAAGGCAATGTTTACATTAAAAAGCCTGCATGCTCCAATTCATGTGGTATAACAATAAAAAGTAGAATCTACATATGGGTTGTTCATTTATATAGACATGTTCAGTTATTATTAGCTTGCACATTTCAGGAGACCAACAAATTGCCTGCTGGTGGCATTGCTCTGGGTCACTCCTTGTGCTTTAAAGGCTAAACTTTGAATATTCTCACCCTAATGGGCTGGGTCTTGCCTCATTTAGGAGAAGTAAAGAGGAAAACCTTAATTGGACCTCTAGGAACACCCCACTAATGCATGGTTATCTGGGATTTTAATGGGGAGTTATAAATACGGGATTGTTTATCCTATCTATAAATTTGGACAACTAACAGCGAAATTCTAGTTCTGGACCAAATCATGGAAATTGGAACATAGTCTATATTTCCATCTCAGCTATTGCCATATTGGCTGTATTTCCATCTCAGCTATTTTGACTTTAAATGCACATCCCTTAAAAATTCTGCACAATTCCCTATTTAGTAAATAACTCCCATTCGCTCTAATCAGATGTATTTCAGTTTTCTGCTGGAGCACCACAGGTCAGTTTAGGAGAGCAGGGTCGATGTTCATTCTATCTTCCCTCTAACATCCCCTCTAGGTATAAGATTGAAGGTATCCAGCAGTCCCACAATACCTGCCAGACTCAAAGTCTTTAACCTCCTATGGCTGTACCTTCACAGCACATCCTGGCTCCATATAAATAAATGATGATGATAAAAACGTCAAATGCACTGAAGCTGTGAAATTTTTTTTTTTTTTTTAAACTACTGAAAGTTAATGGGAATATATTCCAAGGTCTGTGCAGGAAAAAAAAAAGCTGTTATCTTGTTCTGACTTCAACTAATAATGATACTTTATGCTTTTCTTGGTGAAGCGGGATCTTATTAACACCTCTTGATTTTTTTGTCTGAAAGATTTGCTCTGGATACAAGTATCTTATAAGATGGTTAGATAAAAAGTCGGAACATGGGACCTGTGTCTATAACCATGTCACCGTTGATGAATAGTGACATTGCTTATTGACAAGTGACCTCGAATGAAATCTTATTCCTGGACATGGTAAAGTAAAATTTGATGGTTTTGGTCTTAGTCGGGGGTACATAGATAGTCTTCACTTAATCATCTTTCTTCAATTTTATAGAAATAAAATCTAACCTAAAACAGAGAGGGGAGGGAACTTAACTCTTTATTCTGGAAAGTATCTGCAAGTGTTTTTGCAATGTGTGTTATGTTCCAGTGGTAAAGTGAGTTAAGCATCATAACTTCACAAATTTCCCAGAATGCTTTGTGGAGAAAACAACTGAAGAAAACTTGTAAAAAAAAAAAAAAAAAATATATATATATATATATATATATATATATTGTAGACCAACTAATAAATACATATATATATATATATATATATATATATATATATATATATATATATTTTAATATTATTGATCTTACAAGTTTGTTTTGTTAATTAAGAGATGGCTTATTTAACTCCTTAAGGACTGCAGACATACTGGGTACGTCCGACAAAAAACGGTCCTTAAGGACCACAAATGTACCTAGTACGTTCATGGCATTCCTTATTACTTACCCGATCGTTGCCGTTCCCCGCCAGCAATCGGTGTTGCTCTCGGTCTGGGGGGACTGCCCTCAGAACTATTTTCAATGTAATAATCCTTTCAGCAAGTTTTGAAATAGATATTTTAAAATTAAGTATGTAAACAAAAAAATATGAGAAACTCATCACTACCTGTATCATATAACAGGATCCTTTAGCCATAAAGACACCTTTGGTCACACAGTATTTGAAAACCGACAGCTAGTATCTCTGGTCTTTCCTGCTTCAGGGATGCATGTATATGGCTGAAGGATTTTGTCATATACTAAAGGATAGTGATATATTTCCTTTCAAAACTTGATGACATGATTATTATATTAAAACAGTAGTTTTGAGTTGACAGTTGTCCTTTAAGTGGTGGTATAAAATACAATGTATTGTCAATGGATATTTAAGTGGAAACTAAATTATTCAGTACAAAATTTCTCTACAACTTTGAGAGATCAATATGTTTATATATATATATATATATATATATATATATATATATATATTTCTCTCTTTGTTTTGTTTCGAAATTAAGAAGATAGCATGTTTCTTGCCTTTGATACCTCTTGATTTATGCTTTATAGGCCCTTGGTCAGGAACTATAATTGGGTTCTCATTTTATTTCACTGGGTCCCCATTTGTTGGAACAGGTTAATCATCAGGCCCCAGGCAATTGCCTGTAAAGAATTGTTTATTGTGGCAATGCTGCCTTTTTAAGTATATTGGAGACCCTTCTAATACTGGCAAGAGTCTAATGAAGGTGCTATGACGATTTAATTGAGTTATATTTATTATATTATTGCTGAAGAATGGGTCACTAATTTTCAAATTGAAGACTAGCTCACCAAGGAAATGGTATGTGCATAAATTGGGTTCCTGTCAAAAAGATTTAGAACCACTTCTCTGGGTGTATAAATTAATTTCCAGTATTTAATTCACTTGCAGGTAGCTGCAGTTGATACTATATTGCATCACAGGAGCACCTTGTTGTATCAGCTATGTCAATGTTACTTACAGTGAAACATTGTATTTCTATTGCTTGTCCCAAGACTTATCAATGAAACATGCTTGTTCAACGTGCAACATTGTGTTAAGTAAGGCAGCAGTAGCGTTAAGGAAAAAGTGAATTTAGCACCTACAGGCATCATTATGTTCGGAAACATTATTTTCTGTATTATCAAAGGGCATCTTGGTTTAGCCATTCAGTAGCCCTGATAAAGAACACATTGAATTTATTTATACAACCATTTCTGTATTTAGTTACTCATTTTTGTTCATCCATTCCTCCAACCACCTATCCATCCAACCACCATTCATCCATTTATATGAAGCTCTTAAAAAATGAATTCCATCCATATGCAGGTAAAAATAGACTGGAGGAGGTCGGCATCAAGTCAAGAATTAATAATTGCAAGATTAATTCAAAGTTGGTCAATCTTTTTTTTTAAAAAATGTTTAGAAATGGGTTTTGTTTAATCAATATTTTGCATTTTTTTTAGGTAATCACCAGTATTACCAAATGAATGAGACAAATTATATAATGAAACAGTCACGGGGCTACATTAACTAAATTAGTAACTGTGAAAAATTAACAGGACGTTTGCAGATTTTAGCCAAAATAATCAATAATAATAATGTCAAATATTGCCAACATTGCTATTTTTGTCACCTAATTTCGAATTTGTAATTTCCTTGTCAATTCCTGACAAATCTAACTTTAGTGAATATATAATGAATACACAATAAGAGTATAATGCCTAACACTAGAATCCACAAAACAAAGAAAGTGAATAAACATTAGCTTCTTAACTAAGAATATCATCAAATATTGATTCAGTGACAGATGTACAAAGTCTCTAATTTCCCTCCAGATGTTAATATTTATTAGCATTCAAGATTTTTTTTATGTTTTCTGAAATATATACATTAATTCAAGAGAACAGTCGTAAGTAATTTTTTTCCTGTTTATTGTTTTTTTTTTTTGGTTTTTTTTTATGGGCTACTTGATTTTATGAGTTGCTAATCCCCAGAGGAACTAGTAAGAAAGCCTTTGCAACTTGTAAGAAATTGTTTGAAATGAAAATGTAAAAATAGATCCAAATTACCATAGACACAGTACTATTGAAGATAGTGGAGATTATGCAGAATGGATATATATATATGTATAATATAGATAGATAAATAGATAATGAGAACTCCAAGCTACCCATACTTGGATATGTATTACCATATGAATGTTGCAGCATAGCAGTGTCACTGTACCTGAATATTACGAGTTTCTTTTCATGCCACTATATACCTTGTTATGCATATTTTATCAGTGCTGTGTCTATTTCTGTCCTCTTCACTAAGTATATCGATACACGTGCCTTCTCAATCATGAATACACTTTAGAGAGTTTTACTCCTGGTTTATTCTGACAAGGTTGTTCGCTAAAATGTAAATTGTTGAGAATTCAAACTTAATTTAAAATTTTAGGTCACAATAGTCATATCTGAGGAATTGTCCAACTCAACCGTGTTTTCAGTTGGGCAATTTTTGGCCTAGATTTGGAATTTATTTAGAATTCCTAACAATTGACACTTTAGTAAATAGTATCAAGTAACATCCTGACCGTTTGTTAGTAGCCTCTGAGATACTGTTTTGCAGAAAAAAAAAGCTGTTTGCATTTTGCCTTTTGAAGGAGCAGTTAGGTATATGTCATTCCAAAACCGTTACACATTTTCAATCGGAGATCCTAGTGTATAGATGTAAACAGCATCTGTCAAGTCCATAACAAAATATTACCCTACATGGAAACTAAATTATTGGAGGAGATTTAAACCTTTTTAGATCTTTGGAACAACGTCAGAAATACTGTAGGTTTGTCCAGTGACTCCTTCCTTATTTGTTCAATTATTTGTAATGCAATCTGAAGCCATTTGTTCTGCTGTGGTCTTCATGTTCCAGAATACCATGTTATGTTTTAAACATTATTTTTTTGCAGTTTAGCATTTGCTATTTTCTCCCTTGATTATGCTTTGATGTTAAAACTAGACAACAGTATATTTTTTTGTTGTTTTCATATTTTGCAATCCCAAATATATTAACGTTGGCCATCTATGTTAAGTCTCTGTGTTGTGATGAACAGGATGTTTTGACATACACTTAGACTTTTATGTTTCTAAACTGCATACATCCCAACTTTGAGAGGTATGACAGAGGGACAGGGATGGCTGGCCTAAAGAAGCTTGCCAGTAACATACTTTGTATCACCGGTGGTGCCTGAAATTGGCTATCCTGTTCAAAAAGGAGGCAGAGTCACCCAGAGAATGGATGTGGCAGCCTGGATGCCCATCCAGCTGAATATTAAGTCATTTGAAAAGCTATTCCACCTGCTGGTTTGTTATTTAAGATTTGCTTAAAAATAAAAATAAACAAATAGCGTTTTGCAAGTTCAGAAAAGCCTAATGTGTCAGAATAATTTTAACATCAGTGAAAGTGTTTCCAAACAACGTTGCTGTTTTCTGTTTAAAGTAGTTCTTAAGATCATAAAATACTACTGCATTATTTCATTTTTTTGAGCTGTGCATTTCTCCAAATATAGTAAAAAATCTCTAATTAAACCCTTTGTATGCTGAATCCTTTGAGCAAGTCATTCCTCAGTTCAATTTGAATAAACATATCTGCACACTATTATTTGTAGACTGTAGAGTAACTATATGTTTTCACCATCATTTTATAAATATTGGGTTTTATTTGGGTATTTTTTAATATTTACTAGATAATTGCTCTCATGTTACAATTGTAACAGTTTTTTTTTTATTTTCTGATTTGTTTGTTGTGGAGCCTGAATTCTTTTCAATATTTGACATGCTCTGTGTGTGCTGGTTGCGATATTTTCCATCTACCAGGAGGATTGATACACCATGTCTTGGTCTGCACGGATAATGTTGAATTGTGTACATTAGGAGAGAAAATGAACTCGTCCCCTTGTATTTGTATTTATGAGTCTGTTTGGAATAGCCGTGACTCTCTATAACATCATTACACGGAGATCCGGAGACGACTTCTCATCTGAATTATAGATATACTGTATCGCTGTGAGTATACAACAGCCATAAACTGCCATAAACATGGACAAGGCACAAAAGGAGACAAAGAGCAGAGACGGAAACAAAAGTTAAAATGAAATATTCTCATAAAATGGCAAAGACTTGGTGCATTTCCTAGGAGGGAACATGGTAATAATTTGGTATTTGAAGCTAGATCAGGTGAGAGTTCTGCTGTAATGCTATGAATTAGACTTAGGCATCAACAGAATCTTCAAATATAGCCAAGAGGAAGCTATCCAACTGATGCTGAACTGCAGCTCCCATGACTGTCAGCCAATATCTGATTGACCATGAACTGTCTAAAGATCATAGCATTTGTAATACAAATAAAGTGGATAGTCTTCCTCACTTGTAAGAGCTGTGCATGTAAGTGCTATTGCCTGAGCCAAACAGTACTGTAATATGTATGTATGTGCACACTCCCAGCAGTGACTTGCTCAATGTGGACTATAGTCTACCTCAGGGGTGCTCAAAACTTAGATCCCCAGATGTTTTAAAACTAATGCTTCCATGATGCTTTGCTATTCTAAAGGCATGCAAAGCATCATGAGAGTTGTAGTTCTACAACATCTGGGGATCAACCTTCTGGGCACCCCTGGTCTATCTCACATAAGGCCAAGTGAAGCCCAGATGTTATAGATGTAGATACAATTCATAGAAATGGTGAGTATTTATCAAGACATCTATTACAAATTAGCACGAATGAGGAAAATAAGTCATTTAAATAGACAGTGACATGGTAAGCATGTTAAGATACAAGTAAACAGATGGTAAGATGATAACAATATGAGCAACCTGGGATGGTTGGGATGCAGGGCCTACCTAATACTTGAACTCCTCAGTAATACTTTGTTCTATTACAAGAGAAGCAGTTAAGTATCTCTAGTGATAGAAAGCTTATTGTTATGTTATTAACTTGCAGTGTTCCTGTTTATTGCCCTGACCGTATCCCTTAGGTCAGGGGTAGGCAACCTTTTAGCAGCACTTTGCCAAAATGGGATTGTGATGTCCCGTAGCATGCCGGTCCTATTTTTTTTTTAATTGAGGTGTGTATGTTGCTGTATTCTGCTTGTGTTAATCATACTGCAGTTGCTTGGTATTGTTGTATCTGTGCGTATATGAGCTATTATATTGTATATGTTCATGAGTAGTTTGTGGTATTGTGTATGATACCTATGAATGTAGGCTATGTATGGGGTCTGCTTGGAGAATTGTGTGCGTAGATGCATATGTTACATTGTGTGTTTGGGAGTGTGTATGTGAGGGGCTGTTTGGGGTATTGCATGTGAGAGGCTGCATGTAGGGTAGTGTGCATGTATGGGGATTGCTAGTGGTGTTGGGTTTGTGTGGATTGTGTGTATGTTTGTGTGTGGAATGATCGTATAATTTGTATGAGGGAAGGGATATTGTGCATTTCTGTGTATATCTAGCAGTGTGGGTGGCTTCCCTGTGTTCCAGTTGGGATCAGGCTGGCCAGGTACAGATCAAGGACAGGAGCTGCAATAGCAGCTGCGGGATGTTCTACTACAGTGCGGATTCCCATTCACAAGTGATCACTTCCTCTACGTGTTGCAATGCATAAAATGAGGATTGTCCTTTTATAATTATTATTATAGCGCTTTACAATGGGTGGACTAACAAACATGTAATTGTAACCAGGCAAGTTTGACGCACAGAAACAGAGGGGTTGAGGGCCCTGGTCTATGAGCTTACATGCTAGAGGGAGTGGGGTAAACACAAAAGGTAAGGGAAGTATTAGGGAAGTAGATAGGTAGAATAGTATTCACTGAAGACTTAGTGTGGGTTTTTTTTGGAGCCATTAACAGTTTAATTGATATGCTTTTGTGAAAAAGTGAGTTTTTAATGATTTTTTGAAGAAGGGGAGACTAGGTGAGCGTCTAATGGAGAAGAGAAGGGAACGTGCAGCCCTAGAGAAATCTTGAATGCGAGCATCAGAGGTGGGAGTACGAACAGAGGATAGACGCAGGTCTTCGGCAGAGCATAGGGGCCTAGACGGAACATACTTGTGTATTAAGGAGGATAGATAGGTGGGAGCAGCAAGAACCAGAATTTTATATTGAGCTCTATATCTTACGGGAAGCCAATGGAGGGACTGACAGTGGGGTGAGGCGTGGGAGGTGAAGGTGAGCCGCCACATTCATTATAGACTGCAATGTTGGGAGCACGTAAGACCACTGAGAAGCGGATTGCAGTAGTCAAGGCGAGAGAGGACAGTGGCATGGACCAGCACCTTAGCTGAAAATGGCGTTAGGTAGGGACGAATGCACGCAATGTTTTTGAGATGGAAGTGGCAGGATTTGGCGATCGACTGGATATGAGGGTTGAAGGCGAGGTCGGAGTCAAAGAGAACACCTAGGCAGAGAGCCTGCATGGTGGAGCTGATAGTAGCACCATTAAGGTGGAGGCACAGAGACGGGAGTAGCAACACTTGAGGGAAGAAAGACCAGAAGTTCTGTTTTGGACAAGTTGTGTTTAAGGAAGTGGGCAGCCATCCAGTTAGAAATAGCAGAGAGGCAGTCAGAAACACTAGTCAAGAGGGGCGGAGAGAGATCAGGGTAGGACAGATAGATTTGCGTGTCATCTGCATAGAAGTGATATTGGAAGCCAAAAGAGCTGATGAGCTTACCGAGGGAGGCAGTGTAGATCGAGAACAGTAGGGGATCAATGACTGAATCTTGGGGGACACCAACAGAGAGAGGTTAGGAGGAAGAGGCAGAGCCAGAGAAAGAAACACTAAACTAGTGCTGGATGAGATAAGAGGAGCACCAGGAGAGAGCTTCACCAACTGTTCGTATTGGCAGATATCTGAATTTACACTGTGACTCCTGATAGGCCAGAGCCTGTTTGGCTCTAGCAGCCTTGAGTGCCATGCAAAGACATCACGAGTGCCGTGCATGGCACTGGTGCCATAGGTTGCCACCCCTGATGATTTGAAATGTATGATATCTATTTGTTTGGGCGATTTCTAAACCTCCCTAGCATAGAACCGTACACCTTGCACTATTTCTCAATCTAATCTAGAGAAACAAATAGTATATGGTGATGACAGATTAATAAAGGACATACTGAAAAAATGACTTCTAATCAACCACTTGTTTGGTTCAATTATTGCCTAGGTCCCGGTTTGATTCATAATCCTTCTCTGCCATCTCCCAACCTTTCCTTGCCAATCACACCCATTTTCAGTCCAATACTTCATTTTTTTTTGATAATGTGTCTTGAACTTTATTAAATACAAGAGAAACTGAGCCCTACATGTGGTCAGTGAGTCAGAAAATCTAAAGCATTGTCTCCTTGAGAGGATCTACTTATTTAACAATTTGTAGAGACAAAAAAATAATAGGTACCAGCTAAACACAGTTGTTGGCTTATGCTGTACCTCTTATACTATAATCCACAAAATAAAATAATAGTAATTTGTACTGGTATACACAGACCTTTTTATTGATGGGAATAAATGAATAAAGAGATGGGACTGACATAGAATAACCGTTACACCCCCCAACTGAGAAATAATATATATTGTGCCAGACTGAGTTTGGATTTTACAGACACTGGATGTTACTTTATTCCTTCAGCATTGAGTGCATTCCAGGAAGGTTAAAACCAGTAGGATTATTTAAAGCCAGGTCCATACTAACTTAATAGCATCTGAAGATCAAACCGCGATAATTACTTAAAGTTTAGTGCATTGCAGTAATGATTTATCATAGCACCCCAGTATTTTAAGTACGACTCTGGATATCGAACCCCTAGCACTCTTTGTTGGGTCTTACCTAGGAAATTTGATGAAACAATATTACCTCAATCTGCGTCAAAGCTCAGGGCAGCTGAACTTATAGAAAAGGTATAGAAATTTGGGGAAGGCCATTTGCTATAAGAGCTGTAGTACAAGTATATTGCAAGTCATTTAAAACACTTGCTTATTTCGTACAATGTTTGGGGGACAAGAGAGAAGATCCTCCTCTTCTTGTTATACCGACAAGCTCTAAGGATTTGTGGCAGGGGGCAAGGGAGGTTTGCCAAGGTAAGCATTTACCATTACTGATGCACTACTCTCCTTTCTTGAGGAGGCTTCAATGGGTCCCATTAAATAATCATGTGTTTCTCCCATAGTTCATAATGAAAAGCTTAAACTGTTCCACTAACAGTTTAGTCATTGTACACGTTTCTCCTTGTGGGTTTCTGATTACAATGTCCTGGTTATATGTCATAGCTTGTATAAGCTCATGGTGCTCCAAGTTTCATTGCAGCATCTCCAAAGTGGAGTTCTACCCAATTCTGACATTTATGCCTAAAACAGTATTGGAGAGGACCATCCTTCATTTCACCTGGTTAGCTTTCACACTTGCCAGTGCCTTATAATCTAAAAATCTCCTTCAGAGATATCAGCCTTTACAAATTGATAAATAATATGGGATGAAGCACCACCAACTTCTCGTTCACAAATCAGTCAAGTAACTTTCCTGGACTGCTGCCTAAACACCCCCTTGGACTAAAGTCCCTCAACATTGTTCTAGAGTGGGCTAGAAATGTATGTGTGATGTTGATGTCAGTACTAATTGTTACTGGTGACTGGCAATATCTTGACTAACAGTTGTGCTGGATGGACTAGAAGTGTCCATCCCCTGGTCCCTATACTGGTGGTAATGCTACTCCTAATTGATACATCCCGGAGTTGGCAAGATGGCTCTCTCCCCACCTAACGTCTTTTCCAAACTTGCTATCCTAAGTGGTGATGGCAAGATGGGTAATGGTTGATACTGTTCTATTACTGTTCACATGCTGATATGACACCGTGGAGATTCTGGTGGCATTGCCAACACTGAGGAAGAAGATGCAGTTGGAGACTGGTAACTATCTTACTATAACTGCATGTTTGTATAAAATATACGAGGCCCATAACAAACTTAAAACACACAGCTGCAAAAAAACAATGAATACATTGTCTACACATTTAGATTATACAAACGTGCATTTAATCCACACAATGTGAGTAAGTGCCAATCTGGAAATGAGGTAAGTATCCTATCAAATATAGTAAATACTTGTGACGTACCGTTTCAGCACACAAGGGGTTAAAACCGTTTAGGCGATCGTCCCCTTCCAGAGACACAGGCACAGCTACTGCAGAACACCAATGCGCCGAACAGGAAACCATACGAATGCTGTAAACAGCCGAATAGGAACAACCATACGAATAGGTATACACTCCTAGCAGTCGAACTGGAACAGCATACAATAAATCCCCCCAAGAACGAGACAAAGCTCCGTGTTGAGGGTCAAGCAGTGAACAGACAGAGCTGTGGGTTTATTGTTCTTATGTACACATTCTTACACATTAGTACCACCCACAGGGTTTTGGAACACAACCAATAAACACATACAATACACTCAGATACTCCCACACAAAATCCTCCCATCTGCCTGTGATTCAATTACCTTACACAATGGGTAATTTAATTAGCACAAGCAGAGAAATACAATTTTTCCACATTATTCATAACTTGAAAAGTATGCATCACATTCACATAAAACTAAAATTTTCAGAATCAGCATACTCCAAATACAAACATACGTCAAAATCATACAAATTGGTCCAATGATTCAAAAGATAGATTGTAGTCCTTTGTGACCACAGGAAGCATGGCTTTTCTGCCAAAAAGACAGTAAAATACAATAAAATACACAAGGTTACATTTATGACATAAAATACAGACATGCAACATATGCCCAGATAGCTTAGGTCTAAGCGCACATTATTACTGAATGGCGCTCAGAGCACACACATACAGTTCAAATATATATCCACTAGCCTTATAAGGCTACTCCAATATCAAATAAATAACTATACACGGGGTTATATCTTAACCTGTATGATGCTTAGAGTCAGAAGGAATTATCGTGCAGGCCTATTAGTATAAAGCATATATACAATCAATCAGTTAACCCACTAAAATAGTTATAAAGGAAACCAGGGTTAAGGTGGTTAAATTGTCTCTATGTGCATAGGAGAGTTACTGAAACTTAACCAGTGCACAGCTGGCAAGTATTTCTTAGATCCCCTATATAATACAAATAGGAGATAAGATATCAAAAGAATGGTGAGCAATAGATAAGTATTTGTACCAATATTACAGCAATAAGGTAGAGTAGTTAATAAAGGAATAGCAGTAGACCTCTCCCCATGGTAATCTTACTAAGACAGACAAAGGAGTCAGAAAAAATGAATAGTGAAATTCAAAAGGTTTTTGATACATTTACATTTTAATCACTGACGATATACAAACATTTTAAAAACTGTGCACCTTTTGTGCATCCATTCAAAACTGTTGCAATTCTGTACCAATTTTACACACAGTTCTCTCTGCAAGTTGAATGTTAAAAGCTTATCTAAGAGTAAAAATTATATTCCATTTACTATAGCAAATATGTAAGGCCTAAGGCCTAGGCCTAGGGGTAAATAGCATTAGGGTCATGTTACAGCTAAAGGCAGTGTGCATGCTTAGGGAACTGTCCAAATTAGATAGGGGTACACCATACTACTCACTGCATAAACTTTCCATCAGTGATAGAGGGATATACTGTGGCAACTTTAAGGGCTGGTACAGTACAAGGTACATAGCTGTAGCCTGCACTTATATGACATATGGCAATATGTAAAGACACTGAATTCTCTCCAAAATAAAGAGGATATAATAATAGTTAGTATTTTTAACTCACTGTTTCAACATCATTATTTTGACAATTAGAAGCCCACGCAAGTGAAATTTCACTAGCATTGGGATCTATAATGGGTACAATAGTAATAAATCAATTTTAAAAATGTCCTTTATTAGATGGACCAAAATAACAGTGATACCACACATTAATTAATATATCTTATATTGTCATTTCTGAAACTATGGACAAAAAATAAAGGTCTTTTAAAGCCCTCACATAATGAATATATAAACAAAGTAAATAACTCTTGTAATCTAAAGATTAAGGGAGAGAGGGCGCAGGTGAAGAGAGGTAACCAAACTAGTACTAGGTTCCTGCACACAGTATGAGTGAAGGTAAAGTGGGTATAGTAAGGCTAACCAAAGTGCCCTCTAATGTATAGTGACTAAGTATCCAAAGAAACAGGAGTGAGTTGGCTGGAGTAAAAGGGAAGGGAAGGGAAGGAGATTCAGATAATAACATGCTCATTCCTAATTGGAACCCTAAGAGTACCTATTCATATCGCAATATCGCAATATCTACTAAAGATATACACCTACCCCGTTTAAAGAATATTCTTAAAAAATACTAAAAAGCATCCATAATACCCCAACAATTCCTCAGCACACATATAAACTCGGTGTGTTCTCCACTGATAAGCATGGAACGCTTCTAAAGTTAAGGCTACAATGGAAATCTCACAAAAAAAACGCAAAATATATGAGACCCGGTATGCTTAAAGATACAGGAAGGTTTAGGTTTAGCAAGGGCCCTAATACAAGAAAAGATACTTATCAAACCATCTACCCCAGAATCATAACTGTACAGTCCTTTCCTTGAAGTCCCTCGGCACACCCTAGGTCTGTGTGCCTACCAAACCAGAATCTACCAATACTTGTGCTCATACAGACTAGATAAAATAAAGAGCACCAACAAAAACAGATAAATATATAAATCACATAGTGCTACCTAAAGCAAGTCGCACAGTCCTACTTAAAGCAGATAAACAAAACAAAATAGTTACAATGTTTCGGCATGTGCATAATGCCTTCGTCAGGGAAATTTGATTGCAGTCTACAACCATGCTTGTTTTGCCACTGGAGCAACATAGTTATATACCAGCTCCTCAGAATAGATGAAGGAAACAGATCACCTAATGATACCTTAATGGACTGTGAGATACTGAATAGTTAGTTCCAAACATCACGCTCCAGCCTGACCTGCGCGTTTCACACAATTAATCTGATTGTGCCATGTGCTGCAACAGCAAAATGCACTTTAACCCTTTTCAAACTATGGATGGAGTTTAGCACATTGCCGTCATTCTATGAAACACCCAGATTCCATCCTGTCAACCAATTCCTTCAACTCAATTAGATAATGGATTCCAGAACAATGTTAAATTAAACTTGCTGGGAAGTAGCTAATCTTCTCAGTGTAATCATTAGTCGATTATCTCTTATATTAAAGCTAAGTAATATCTCTGGAGCACTTTCTCATTATCATAATTTTATGATCTTTTATAAAATAAACTGATGATTAAGCATGGTCTCCAAATTATGTCTGCCTTCTACCTATTCACCTTTCCCTGTAACGTTAAGGGTCTGTTGTCTCGATCGTGCAGTAGTGAGTAACAAGTGCCATGGTAAATAATATAAATCCAGTCAGTAACACATCTGGCCAGTACTAGGCATTGCTAAGCATCGCTGCTCATTGATAGTCAGTATGTGTTTACAATAGTTGAATGTTATTAAGGATGAACACCTGTGCAGTTGGATGTGCGTATGTAGGTGAAGAGCAGAATCTTGATGATTACCAATCCTAATCTAGAGAAATGGTTTTCAAATCCAGATCAGGATTTAGGGATTACTCAAATATGTTGCAATGTTGTTCAAAAACATAAAAAAATAAATAAAAAGGTTTGCTACTGGCTACTACGTTTGGCACATGCACAATCTCCAACAAAGTTTATCCCAAGAATGTGACATTGGGTAGGAACTCATTGGGTCAAAATTTTAGAAGATACATCTGGAAAAGTAAGACTTAAGTGGCTGTTTAACAAACATAGTGTCAATATTTAGAAGATCCATTGTAGAAAGGAAACCTTGAGTGGCTGTTTTTCTTTTAAAATTTATATAACTTCTCTTTCTGTAACATTTGCTGGACTTTTATGCCTGACACCTAGTGATTAAAGAGCAACATGTTGTACAGTCAACTCTGTGGACAATTTGTACTTTTCTGTGTAAAGACACAGAACATTGGATTTAGCCTTAATCAGCCTTGTTCTGGTATGATTGTTGCAACGTTCAAAACATAAATGTATTTAAATAATAATACTTGCGTTATGACATTTCTGCTCACTTTTCGGGGGTTTTACTATAATTTCTTTCAATTTTCTCTGGGCTACTTTATATTCAGACCTGTATTGACAAGTCTAAAAAATGTAATAAACAAGGATTACCCAATAAAAGTCTGGACCATCAGAGGCATCTACAACCTATGGTTTATATATTACTGTGATTATTCACGCTTTATCACTAGTATTTATATAACACAGTCTTAATAAAGAATTGTTCTCTTCTCATTTTTTTCTATGTAAAATGCACTGTCAATGTACTTTACTGAGAGGGTAGTGGATGCATGCAATAGCTTTCCAGCTGAAGTGGTAGAGGTTAGTAGAAACGGAGGTTTGCACTCAATCACAGGGTTTAACACAGGGTGCACCGAGCATGGGTCAGCAAACCCCAAACAATCTGTATAAATGAAAAAAATCTCAGGCAATCACTGTGATTATTTCCAGGCAGTTTTATTGCAATGTTTCAACCTGAAAACAGGTCCTTATCAAGCTTTATCAAGGCTATCATAGTATAAGATAAGGCCAGAGACTAATGAAATCCATTTAATCCTTACATTACTGTAACACACTATACATTAACCCCTACATTACCCTAACATACTACACTTTCTAAACATAATTCCCTAAAATACACTCCTTGATAAAAAACATAGACTTAATGTTACTGGTATTCTAGTACACTAGTGGGTGTACACAGATCTACTCACTAATAAAATGTTAAAGAAGTACTATTTTCTACAAATTATACAAAACTACTAAAAGATATTGAAAAGCAACTGAAATCATGGGGAAATATGTTTCTCTCCTGGGTAGGGAAAATAGCGGCACTCAAAATGACTATCATACCAAAAAATGTATACTTATTCAGATCTTTGCAAATTAAAGTTCCGCAATTGTACATTTCAACCCTGCAGGCAATACTTGTATGCTTTAGTTGGGGCGGGAAACATCCCCGAGTCCCAAAAGGATTAATACTGAGACAAGTGAAATGTGGGTGCATGGGCTTTCCAAACCTGAAATTATGTTACCACTGGGCAATCTTAATCAATATAATTAACGCATCCTCGGGTATATATACCCCTCAATCGGTTGCCATAGAGAGCAGCTGTAGTGGACGTATTGAATTACCCTCTTTGATCTGGATGCCACAACAGAGTCGAAAGATAAACCCAGATACCTTATCTACTACCAGGCTCTTACTTAATATCTGGGATATCAATAGAGAAAGATTATGCTCAGCACACCCATGGTCACTGGCGGCTCCACTTAAAACCTTATATAATTGTAATGACACATTTCCTTACCAATAATGGAGCCGAAGAGGAATCACACATATTTTTCATCTCTATAAAATGGATGGCTTAAAACCCTTCCCCGATCTTCAGGCAGAATTCGAACTCCCTTCACATTTTATTTTTTCATATCTTCAAATAAAAGCACTCATGACCAACAACAAGATACGCACAATTCAACAAACCTTAAGATCTTCTACCACGAAATTTGGGAACAACTATGTGCAGCATTATCCCCACCAAAGAAAACATTATCGATCTGCTATGATAGTCTCAACAACTCACAAGAAATAATGACATGGAAATTCATGACAGAATGGCAAACTGATATCCAAGAGTCTATAACACAAGAGGAATGGGAAAAAAATCTTTATAGCACATGAAGGACTTTCAGGATGCAACTCAGACTTTGAAATATCTTGAAAGGTACTATATAGATGGTATATGGTACCAACTCGCCTTAGATCAATATACCCGGAAATGGAAAACTTGTGTTGGAGATGCCATTTGCATAAAGGCACTATGCTGCATTTATGGTGGACATGCAATAAAGTAAATAATCTCTGGATTTAAGAAGTTACAACCTACAAGCTTGAACATACACCTAAGACGATACTTCTTAAAACCTTATCAGAAAACATAGACAAAGTCACACGGAAAATAATCTTTCTTCTTCTATCAACAACAGCAACACTAATAGCCAGAAATTGGAAATCTTCAAACTTGCCCTCTTTACAAGAAATCAAAAAATGAATGACCACTACAGTAGGTTATGAACTTATTATGTGGAATCAGACAAGAATAGGGAAATTAAGCCCCAAAGTAGCAGATAAGTGGAGGACTTATCTTCAAGAAATTAATTTCAATTTATTCATTTCACTCTAGACCTTCTGTCGGAGTCGTATCCTTGAATTGCTCTTACTAGGTAAACCACACCCTTGACCAAGATGGAAACCTAGAGCCCATCCCTACAAAATATATCTGGTATTAGAGCTCTATAGTAGCTTACTAAAAATAATTTACCATAAAGTAATAAGCTAAACCCTGCTATAACTACTTAAAAGCAATAGATTGAACAAAAAAAACCCATGATCCTTAACTTCAACTTATCCAGAGACTCAATCGTTAGCTCCAGACTTACACAGTAGGGGTCACAAAAAATGACATACAAACCACACAAGTTAATTGGCTCAACTGTAACCTGAGAAACAAAGTGGGGTGATTGGTATAACATATGATATATAAAATGAATGAATGTAATTTTAACTCCTCTTCCTTTTTTTTCTGTATCCCTTTCTCTAAACCTTTGAAAATTAATAAAAAATTCTAATTTAAAAAAAAAGGAAAAAAATAAGTACTCCAAACACCATAACCTTACGGTGCCAGGAGAGCCCTGTTGTCCTCCCAGGTAAGTATTTAAATCTCTCAAGAAATGTTTGACAACTTACCTGGTATCTGCCAGGCACCGGTGAGTTGCAAATCAACAGCCGAATAACCAAACTATCTGTGATTTTTCACTCAAATCTATTTTGTTCTAGATTTTACCTGTGAATTCTCAACTCTGCATAAATCACTGTTTAATGAGCAGCAGAACTTGGCTGTTTTTTTCCCCTTTTGTCAGTAACTTCAATTTATTCATATTTATTCATCTTATGTATCTGATTCTAATTTATAGAATCCTCTTGTTGGTATACTTGTCCAACCATCCAATGCTTTATTTCCTCAAATGTAGGCGTATTCTTCCTCTTTATAGCTATAATAGTTAGTTCTCTGTAATCAAGAAAGCAATTAGTGTTTCTAGGAATCCATTCCTCTTCTGCTAACACTTCCAACAACGATTCCTCACACTTCCACCAATGAAAGAGTTAATAGGGCATTTTCACAGTTTGGTTTTAGAGTTTGTTATAAGCAGTATAAGATTGAATGCATAAATGTCATTCAGTTTTGTTGCATATTCAATAATGCTGATTGATCTATTGATGCTCTGTTTGTTAGACTACAAATGGACCGTCTATGCTGCATATACACAGGGAGAAATCAAGAGAGAATAGGATATAAAGGGGAGTTTTAGAAAACATTTAGGGGCGGAATCGTTACAGAATGTGCCTGCTGGTTCCACTATTCCATGGGAATTGCCCACTTAAGCACTTTGTAGTGGTTATGGTGTTAGGAGTGACAAACAGTTTGACTACTTACATTTGGGGGGAGGGGGTGCAAACACTTGCTATACTTGGAGATTTGTTTTGTTACAAACTGCAAGTCATGCAAATTTGGCCTGATTAGGTGATTGTACAAATACCCAAACTCCGAGCCAAAATGTATCCAAATCATGAACAAAAAAAAATATTCATTTTGAATCGTAAATAAGAATTCTGTATGTGGTCCCCAAAAAATAAATGTTTAATGGGAAAAAAGGCAAACAAAACAAGTGATGGCTAGGGAACAGCCACTAAATGGATCAAATGAAAAGGTGA
>OW240919.1:111449744-111809819 GCA_933207985.1 Pelobates cultripes
ATAGATAGATAGATACGGATAGATATAGAGAGATAGATATAGAGAGATAGATATAGAAAGATATAGATAGATAGATAGATAGATAGATAGATAGATAGATTTATAGCTAGATATAGAGATAGCTAGATATTGAGATAGATAGATAGATAGATAGATAGATAGACAGATAGATATTGAGATAGATAGATAGATAGATAGATAGATAGATAGATAGATAGATAGATAGAAAGATATGGATAGAACAATAGATTACTGTTGTGTATCACAGTGCTCCTTGCGCACAGAAACTCACAATGTTCCAACTTGACATGCAAATGAACACAGACATGCATTGTGCTTTAGAGTTCATTCTGCATTACTGGGGCTATTCTTAGCAATGGATACTGTTTTATATACAGCTTTTTTTAAACAAATACATAGGATGTGATAAAAAAAATATCAATGACCAGGAGCCAGCCATGGACTGCACAGTTTTGACCTTTAAGGTCTCATCAGGATGTTTCTGGTTGTAAAGTTGAAATCCTCTCTGTGTCAGGATTACAGTATGAGCCAGCACGTAGAATTGTGTAACACAGAGGACTGATAGGTAACGAATACCGGACCTTAGAATGGCTGGACTCACCTACCAAAGAATAGTCAGAAATAGCCGTGGTCAAGGGACACAGAAAGAGACACAACGATAAGGAAAAGCCAGGGGTCAGGGATGCCAGAAAACAGGGAAGTCAAAAACAATGCCAAAGTCAAATAACCAGAAATACCACAATAATTAACATGCTCTCGGACAACCACAAGGGAAACCACGACAGGGCACCGAGCAGGATGAGAACTGGGCCTAGATACCCCTTCTCTAGGTCTGATAGGCTATAACCGGCCTTTGACCCCAAAGGCAGTTACCAGATTTCCATTTGCATAATTGCTGCTCAGCATTAACCCTTCTGTGGATTTGATTGCTGCTTGCCACAACTTTTACTGTCAGGACAGTAATATTGTTCGGCACAACTTTTCCTATCTGAACAGTAAATTCCATTAATCACATTTTTATAAGCAGATGAATACGTGACACTCTGAGAGCATAGATTACAACAAAGCGGTTAAACTCCATATTTGAAGTATTTTATAGTGAAACACTGGAGATGTAGACTGCAGACACCATGACGTGGTCATGGTGCTTGGAGAAATCCTCTAACTGTAATTTAATCTAATACACAGTAATACAGAGACACTTTCAGTGATAGAAATGTCAGGTTGATCTGTGTGTTACTCATTAGTTGAGATGTCGTTCCTCTTAATAGTGGGTGCCATTAATTGAAGAGTATGGTAGGTTGTGATGTTACAGCTGAGTTACAGCTGAGAAATTACATTTGTTCACACAACAGCATCCAAAGTATGGCAAACACATGGTAAATGCATCAAGGGGCAAGGTTCTAAAAGTTGTGCAATCACCATGGAAACCAATGGCATGTATCTGTGGATTGCACTGCATATATCTGTGGATTTATAACTTTGCCCCAGAACTGCTCTGTATTTATCGAACACTATAGACAAAATGGGACGCAATCAGCAGAATACCTTTTTACTGTATAAGTTCCATTCACATTTAGCTTTTCTCCCACAACTACACTTTAAAAAAAAAAATAAGGTCTCATATATTTTAAAGCAAGGGAAACTATATTACTTCAAGCACTGTAGTACATATGTCTCTATGTTAAAGATACACTTTAAACCAGTTTGCTGCAGAGCTCCGATAGTAAGACAGAGTGTTCCTGACTGCAACTGAAAGGTTAGGCAATCTAACTTGGATAATGAGTAATCTGCTGGACTCTGAGTAGAGATATTTTTGAATCCTGACCTCATAGGACCACTTGGAAGACAGGATATTGGCTGAATGAATGTGAAAAAAAAACATATTGCAGCTCTGATGGTTGTATGAGTATAGTTTTTGGCACATTCATAAGACAAACATATCCGAATTACACATATCCTCTTCCCGCTGGCATAGTCCTAAAATATTAATAATGGTAAAAAAGAAAACACTTTAAAAATAATTATGGGAAGGAATGTATACACTATTAAATTGCTGAATGCAGCACCTTCTTTAATGGCCCAATTAAAATGAATTTTGCATTTATTGTTCTATGCTGAGAAAGGTAACCTCAGCTAGTTTTAACTGCAAGTTCTGTTCCTTCGTAGAGATTGATCAAATACACTGCCTTCAGCTCATTGCAAAGAAGGTTGTATCACAGAAAGTATCTATGTCTTTCTAGGTAGGGCTTGGGATCCTATATATGGTTATTGAACATCTAACATGTTATCGACACAAGTCTGTGCTCTTACTATTTGTTTTTCTATAAAGACTCTATAATCGCGTGCTAATGGTCGGTATTCATTGAACTAGTTAGGCTACTTTGACGTGTTTTTTTGTAAGGACTATTTTTAGAAAGTCTTCTCCAGGGTTTTGAATTAATCTTTAACCCTTGATCGTAAAATTGGCAGCCTTCTTTCACACAACATAACTCTGAAATCACATGCACTACATTTAAAAGATGAGGTTCTCAATCTTTTTATGTATAGAAAGAGGTCACTATGTAAGCCCTGAACTAAAGAAAAAAAAGTCAGAACTTAAATTGATGAATTGAAAATCGCTTAGTTGTGTTTTTTTTCCCAACAATTCAGCTATTTTGGACTAATATTTGAAATTGCTTTGTCAATTCTCCAGCTTAATAAATTATCCCAAAATAGTGATACGTATGTTTACTAAATCCACAATTGTTGAAAATTAATCAGGGAGTCTGAAATGTTTAAGCAAAATAGCCAAGAGGCAAAAAAACTGTTCAGCTGAAGGTTTTGTTTCTGAGTCTGTTTTGGTCTAAAATATTAAATTCCCTGGTAAATTTTCATTTTAGTGAAAAACCATGCATATGGCGAATCCTGTTCACATTTACTGTAGTTCTGGGAATGGAATCATGTGTTATAGTTTTGAAATAGTGTTGCTTCTCCAACTTTACTTTTACCTCGTAGAACTTGAAGAAGAATTATGGTCAACAAAAAGCATTGCGAGTGTTCTGTGGATTATATACATCCCTACATCCATGCACATAAACCAGGGTCAGCTAGTAAGGTGATTTTGTTATACACAAGGGGTTAACATCTTGGCTGTTAAACCACTGGAGACTTATCCAAGTCATAAAATAATACATTCTCCTGCTAGGACGTGCAATAAACATATTTTATCTTAACATCCCAAAGAGGAGAAGGCACTTGGAAATATATGTGTCTGTCTGAAGTCCCAAAGGCCAGTACCTGCACATTTGCCAAGAAATCTCTCTCTTCTAACTGTGATGTAAACATCTTCGATACGGTCTCATTTTGGAGCTGTGAGTCTTACTTTAGCTGAAAAGCAATGAATGCTTTTTGGCATTAGCAAACCAATCAATTTATCTAGGCCCTGGGAGAAATCCTGAGAGAATAAAAACAATTATTATTTCCCTACTTTGTTCTTTTCTGTTTCTCTAATTGCACATTGTGAATTTAATATTCAGTTAAGATATGTTTATTTACACCAGTGATATAAGGCAAAGCATTACCGGCTCATACCCCTAGGGTATGCAACAAATCCGATTTGCAGGGCTATACAAATGTAATATTCGCATAGCCTTGCTGTTAATTGGAATTAAGTTAATAGTTTGCTGAAAGTGAAGGACTTTTAGTACTGATATAAGACAGTATGTGTTAAAGGAACCTGTGCTGTCAGGAATACAAACATGTATTCCTGACACTTTAGTGCTGGTGTCGCTATTTAGGTCCCCAGCTCCCCCGTCTATACAGTAAAAAGGTGATTTTACTTACCTTTTTTCCCATGCCACGCCTATCTTACCATGGCTGGCTTCGCCTCAATGGCAATCATCAATTTTGATGATCTCAGCCAATACAATGCTTTACCATAAGAAAGTTTTGGGAGACTAGTGCACATGCACTGTAAAATGCTGTGCTTTGCCAATGAGCATCTCCTCATAGAGAAGCACCCAGTCAATGCATTTCTATGGAGAATGTTCAGTGTTTCCATGCAGAGTGTAAAGAGGATGAATGCCAGTGCTGCACACTGTGCAGTACGGGACTAGAAAGCACATCTAATGGTGTTCTGTGTGACTGCCATTAGATGTGTTACTAGGCACTTATGTAAACTCTGAAAGGCAGCATTTACATTGAAAAGCCTGCAGGGACAGGCTATAGACACCAGAACTACTACATTAAGCTATAGTTGTTCTGGTGACAATAGTGTCACTTTAAGGTACATTGGGCTAAAATGTTTATTTTATTCTACAAATGCACTGAGCATTCTGTGTAATCCAAGAACTCAGTTGGTGAGATGTATAAAGAACACATAGTGAATATAGATGTCTACTACAGGTTTTGAAAAAAAATCTCATTCCTAAACTTTTGTGAATTTCTTGTATAACCTGTTGCAAGCTGTTCAAATTCTAAGCAAATAGGACAAACATGGAAGCACTTTGCTCGTGTGCTCCCATGTCACATAAAAAAATACATTTTGTATACATTCTTATAAACATATTCAAGACTTTGGATAGATCCCAGTGATCTCTTGTTGTGCAGTGGGCTGCACCCCCGTATATTAGCAGTGAATGCTGCTTCATCTTGCCATCTGAATCTGGGCACTTCAGAATCTTTACCATCTCAACAGCCTAGGGCACACCATCTGCAGAAATCAAGCAACAGAACCAAAAGTGCTGGAAACCATTTTCTACCCTTTACTCATGTTAATCCCCTTTCCTATTCTGCTGCGGCAATGAGTTAATTTGGGCCACTACTAGGATTATCTGTGAAATATAACCCATAAACCAGACGGGGGTTTCCAGGATGGACGGAAGTCTCGGTCCTTATTTCTCTTAGAACATTTTCCCAGAAGGCCTTCCAGACTAATGACAGTTGCTGGTAAGAAAAATGTATCGTGGTAGAGAGTTAAGGCAGAAGGATCTCTTGTCTGCATTTGTTCACATAGAAAAAGCTTAATTTGCTGTGAGCACCAAGCCTTATTTACATTCAAATAATTCTCCCCAAATGAAGAAACAAACAGTGTGAGTTATTTAGTGAGGCCCTGATCTCCAGCTCTGCTCCGATACAGTCTGAAACAGGCAGGCTCTTCGCATTAATATTTCATTAGAATGCAGGAAATTCAGCATAACCAACATGTGTTCCCAGTCATGTAAATCTGTGCTTTAGAAAGAAAGTCATCGCTTGGATAGGTACAAATCCCTTTATTGTCTCGCTGACATTTATATATGCAGCTCCAGGGCCATTATTTACCTGATGAAATCATCATCTCCACCCAGGCACTTATTGTGTTTTTTTCTGACAAAATGTTTTGTGTGTTTTTGTTTTTTCCCCCTTTTTTTTGAGCTATAATAAATACGTATGTATCTCAATCAGCCCAACCACCTTGACATTTTCCGACCTCTTACTTCCCACCATTGTTGTCAACCCTTTATATTCACCCCAATCTTCTTCTCATTCTCAACCTTTCTTTCTTTTTGATATTCCAGTCTTTCTTCATTCTGTACCCTGTAGTTTTGTTGTCTTACTGGCTGTTATTATTACTCCTTCCTCAAAGCATCTGTCTCTTGTATTGTGAAAGTATTCTCATAAATTCAGTGTAGGTGTACTATTCTTGTGGATATATACCCACCAAGTAACGTAGAAGTAGCATTGAAGCCTGGATTGAAAAGACAGACACATGTTTTTTTTGTCCACTAGAAGGATTGTCCCTCTGGAGAAGACACTTTGTGTGTCATGTACCCTATATGTCACCTGTATCTATATGTACCTGTATGTAGTCTAGAACGTTTGGTCTCCTTATTCCCTTTGTAAACCAACAACCTCACCCTAAGTGCTGAATGTGGATAAAATACACTTATCTTATGAATGTATTTAGGATGCAGCTTCCCCAGACTACATATCGCAGAATATACCCCCCTTATAAGACAGCCAAGATACACAGAAAATAGGGGACACAGTTGTTAATCCAAAAAGAAAGAAAACATAGCATAGTGTAATGCAGCATAATATAGCAGCATACTGTGCAAATATAGATGCACTCATGAGACTGTTGTTAATAATGTCATCTTAGGGTGTGTCCATTTGGATATTTGGGGAGCTATCCAATGTGATTTTCTATTCCTGCCTGTGGACTTCCCACTAAAGATATTCTCCAGGATTCAGGGTAGTGTTCATAGATTCTACTTTATTTCGCTAATGCAATGTATTAAATATATGCAAAGTAAAATAAAATAAAATAAACAAAGCGGGGGCGGAGCATAGCAACAGAGCTGAACAGTCGCATGGCAAACGGGCTCCTGTATTTTTCAGGCCTAAACCTACCTATTTGGGATATCCAAAGCCGATTTTTTAGTGCTATTGAGGTGCTGCTGGCGATAGGACAGCATGATGGGTCGTAAGACCAAGAAACAGATAAACTGCAACAGGGACCAAGCACTGCAGAGCTCCTGCGGAAGACACACGGGGCAACTGGGCCCAAGCAGGCTGCATATCCAGAGAGCTACTCTGTGCTATCGAATGACTTCTCCTTGGGGAAGAGGAAGCTAACTTACCGGCACCAGTCAATCAGAACTAGGATGCTTCACTGGTGATGATAGCAGTCCTGAAGTCCTTCCTTGCAGACCTCCAGAAGACAATCCAGTCAGATGTCACCCGCTCTGCACTGACATACATGGTCTGACGGGATGAATGGGAGCCTTGGAGTCTGCCTCTGGTGTCTGCACTAACCAAATCACCTCTCTGTAGCAGGTGGTCCGAGGACTTCAGCAACAGAATGAGACATATGATCATCGTTTTAAAGCCCTAGAAGACGCACGCCGTGCCAACAACCTGAAGTTCCGGGGCATCATAGATGACACCCCAACGGCTGAAATACCACACTTACTGAGACGACTACTGGTGGCCCTGTTTTTACCACGGCAGGCTAAGGCAGTTAACCTGGATGGCTTATTTTGTGCTCCAAATCTGGTCAAAGCACCAGCCATGGCACCTCGGGACCTCAACACAAAGATAAAGCCACAGTAATGGCAGCGACCAGGGACTGTTCACCCTACAAATTTGAATCAATGGAACTATCATTCTATGCGGACCTCACTGGGGGCATACTCGCCTGGCAGAGATCACTGAGGTTATTCACTACGCTCCTGCGGAAACCTGGCTTACAATACAGATGGCATTTGACCCGTACATTGCTGATCCAGCACAGAGAAGTTAAACATACAGTATGCAACCTCGAGGAAGCGGCAGCTTTATTATCTGCACTGGGTCAACCAAAAGACTCTCTTCACTCCGCTGAGCCCTGAGGAGCAACAAAGCCAACTCACGAATGGAACCCAAACAGGGTGGCCCCCTTCGTCCCCCGTGGATCAGAGCAAGATCTGTTCACTGCAGTAACTACCTGAAGCATGTCTGACACCATGTGGCAATACACCATGGTTCATTTGTCAATTATTTTGAGATGATGTTCTGGTTATACTGTTTTTACTTAACGCTAATGTGCCTATTGCACACCTCTGAACGGATGGTCCATCGACCATATTACTCCCCTCCTCCCCCTGCCTGATCCTAGTTTACCTTGTTTCCCACACATAATAATACCATAACCAGGCGCACTATTTTATAATACTGTGTACATCCCCTCACACATATCATGGTCTATTCGAACCTTGCCTTCCCATATTCAAACAGGAGACCTCACTTATACAGCAGTACCACTAGAGATGTATCACATACAATCGTCTGTTTGCTTTCACATTTCTTAAAACAAAAACACTCAATCCCCTGTGTAAGACGCACTGTGTTAAAGCTTCACATTCTGTATCTCATGATATACAAATACTGCTCTTTTTTGAGTTCTATATGAAGATACTCACCTTGTGGATTGAGTCAAAAATAAAGAATTAAAAAAAAACAAAAAAACAAACAAACAAGAAACTGGTCCTACATGTTTCGTCCTACATGGTACTTCTTCAGGGATTCAAGAATAAAAAAGCATCAGTAAAGATAATATAAAATAACCTAAAATCTCAATTCCCAATAGGCGAAAAAGCAGTCTACTTTTTTTGTATCTGTCGCAGTCAGCTTGTTAATTTATCTTTCCTCATCTTAACCTCATAAGCACGTCTAATAACCTCTTATTCACATTAACTGCAAATGAGTAAACAGGTAGTTTTTTTATCCCCAAGATGAAGAATTTCTTACAACTGTGTTAGATCTTCTCTCTATTATTCTTCAACGCCCCCAGCCACTATTTTATCTAACACCAACAACTCCTTTCTCAATCTAGAACCTCAACCACAGTTGTACAAGATATGGACAGAAAAAGTGACTAGAATTTATAGACACTACTTTGAATTATTTGAGTTTGTTGTTTTTTTTTTATTCATATGTATTTCTATTACTGAAATAATGGCCTGCCGATTTTCTTTCTGCAACCTTGAGTTCTAAAGAAGACAATCTGAATTCTCAGAAATAATGTTCTACTTGTTTGAATAGTTATGTGCGCAAGCCACTGCTATCTTCACTTTTAGCGTATTGTGTATCATATAGTTATTGTGCTGTGATGCTTTCTGATTGCTTTAAAATTTGCAAATGAATAATTCTAGCTGCCATAATAGAGATGGCCGTTTTATTTAAAGATCGCGTTTTGAATGCATTTTTAAAGAGGTGCTTAGGGCATTCCCACATTTTCTAAATTATCTGTCCTTATTCAGAATCATTATGATAACAGCTTGAGCGCATTCCTTCACAAATGCTAAATTGGATTATAACAGAACTGTCAAAGGTACATAAAAGTAAACTGGAATCCAAATACTTTACATGCAGCAGGACTGGTCCATTATTTTTGCCATAGAACATATAAATTATTTATTATTTCATCCACATCTGTAATAACGATTATCCAGGAAGCAACATATTTTCATCATTGTTAAATGATACTGTCCACATGGAAATGTATCTGTACCTTGACTAGTAAATATTGTTGCAATAGCTCATTTGTTACATTAAGACCACTGCCACCCCTATGTGATTTAAAGGCTCTAGAGCCTTTAAAGGGTAACTCCAACCAAAAAATTGTGTCTTCATAAAAAACTGTTTTATGTCCGGGGCATGGTCCTCTACCCTCAAAACTAAAAAAAAAATTCTACCTGCAGCCTGATCTTTCGGTGATGTTACTCCTCCTCGCTGGAGATGGATAGATGACAGAGATGATGAGGCCACGGGGAGGACTTGGGTAGCATAGAAGGGTGTGTGCTGGAAACAGATGTCCAATAGCCAATTCAGAACTCTAGGCTGGCTAATAATTCTCTAATGACGCTCTCTCTAATTCCATATTGAAACACTGCCCATACAGGGTCCAAGCACCATAACTACTTCTAAACACTAATGTGTATATGATGCTACGGATAACTCTTTAAACTCATAAAAGTAAATAGTTTGTCAGTTGGAATTGTGTTTGTTGATATTTAAAGATACTTGTGGTGCAAGATTCTGAAACGAGAGCAATCACTAAGGAAAACCGGGGAATTTTCCTGGTGATTCACCACTATTGATATGGTAATTTGATAAAGAATCAGCTCATAGGGTATGGCATGTTGCTTCATTTGTCTTTCCTAAACTAAGATTATGAATGGATATTATGTGTGGGGAGTAGGACGATAATAACAAACTACTTTAGTCTGAAAAAGGTGGCAAATGTTGAGGCTTTTACATTACTGGCCAAGTTTTGTGTTTGTTAAATTACTGGCCAATAATATGGTAATAATAAGGTAGTTAAACTGTCCTGGTCCATATGGAGAGCTGCTAATACCCATAGGCATTTAATCTCTTTCACTTTAGTTGCTACATCTTTAACTATTTATGATTTAATCTCTTCTATGGCACTTATTAGCAATGATTAAACAAATGTAACCTGGACTCTGAACCAGTATCACCATTTATTAGATTAAAGAAGGCAAAATTAATACACAGAGACAACATGGTACAATTTTTAATTTAGTTTGTGTAATTTCACTAAAATACTTTTAATCATGTTCATCTAAAGGGACACTATATGCACTATAACAATTTCTTCTCATTGAATTGTGTCGGGACACCCCAAGAACGGTCCTTCTGTTCAATGCTTAACTGTTCAAACAGTTTAACACCAAATAAGGGTCCCTGGAAACCCCCCGCCTGGTCCCTACTATAGGTATGGCTAAGGCAGAGATGATATACTTCTTTGTAGCCATACCAACTCATACCAGCAATTGGCAGTGTGATAGGCTGAAATGTGTCAGCTCACACTATCAGCCAATCACAGCAAACCATTGCTGCTTAGGCTATTGCTTCATTATTAGCCTTAGCAGCACAGAGGGCTGCACAGAGTCTGCTGGGGACTCTCATATAGCATTAAAAACGTAAAAATGGTTTAACACTGAATGGAATGATGCCACCACAGGACTCCAAACACTATAACCACTTAAATGAGATGAAGCAACTACAGTGCCTACAGTGTCTCTTTCATACAGGTGTGTACATACATCAACTGCTATAGTTTACTTTGTAATGTGAGTATACACTACCTCCATCACAGTGCCAGATGTAGAAGGGTACTGGATAAGAAAATGGCACAGCAGTTATTTACTAGTTTCCAACATAGCCCAAAGCTATTTTATAGCATAATACAAACATCGGCATGTATTCGTCTTCTATCTCTACTGCTCTAAAAGTGGAGCAATCACCATGGAAACCAATGGAATATTCTCACTGTTTTCTATAAGTTTGCACATTTTCCCCCAGGATTACTCTATAAATAAAACCTATTATAACAGTTAAAGTACATCTGTTGTGAAAAGAAAAAAAGAGCTGCAAAACAGCAGTGTTGATAAAAATTCAATTATATTATGTCAGGCAGACTACTAGCAAAAAGCAAATTTGCACAGCAAAAATCAATTTGATTTCACAAAATAAAAGTTTTCTTCTCTAATGGGGCCTCACCTTGATAAGACTATACATTTGGCATCAATGAGCGAAGTCATACCTCATGATCTGGACCTAAAAACATGCAATGGCATCTAAAATTTCCTAGCATGCCTATGCACACTCTCAGGACTATTAAAAATGTGTGTATTCAGAGACGTAACTAGAATCCACTAGGCCACGGTGCGAAAATTGCCCTGGGGCCCCCGTCCCATGTGTCTCATTCAACGCCCTCGGTGTCTCATCCCCCCCCCCGTGTCTCATTCCTGCACCCAGGCCCCCCTATGTGCCTTATTCCCTATGCCCCCAGCCCCTCCATGTGTCTCATTCCCTCTGCCCCACAGCCCCTCCAGGTGTCCCATTCCCTCTCCCAACTCAGTCCCTCCATGTGTTCCATAGGCTCCTCCTCCTTCAGCCCTTTCATGTGTCCCATTCCTTCTCCCCTTAGCCCCTCCTTGTTTCTCATACCCTCCCTTTCTCCCCCTCCCATCCATGTCTCCGATTGTTCCCTCTCTCCCTCCTCTCCTCCATGTGCCTCATTTCTCCCTCTCTCCCCCCTCCCTGTGTTCCATACTCTTCATCTCTCCCCCCTCCTCTCATTGTGTCCCATACCCTCCCTCTCTCCACGCTTTGTGTCCCATTGTTCCCTCTCTCCCCCCTCCCCTCCCGGTATCCTATTGTTTCCTTTCTCCCCCTTCCCCATCCCTGTGTACCATACCCTCTCCTTCTCCCCCTTCCCCTCTTGTACCTTACTGGCCACGGTTCCCGGTCTAACAGGAAGTGCTCTAACAGTGAGCATTGCCTGCCAGACTGCTCGGCCACGCTACACACAGGCAGGAGGGGAGCAGCACAGTGTAGCTCTCCTTTCCTGCCAGACCTGTGGGAACCGCGGACCCGGGCCGGTGCAGCTGTGCACTGGCCCATAAGGTATCCAGTGGCCCATGGTCGCAGGGGTCACGGCTGCGGCCGGGCCCCCAGGAGTGAGGGGCCCGGTGGCAGCTGTGACCCCTACTACCATGGTAGGTATGCCAGTGTGTGTATTGTCAAGAATCCAGAGTGAAATTGGAAGGAATTTTGAAATTTAGCTTACAAATAGCCAAACTGAAAATGTAGCTGACCTAGCGATTGTTTCAAGCTCCGTTATTGTGACCTAAAATTTCAAATTCACATTGAATTCACTTTTAATTTCCAGCAATACACACTTTAATGAATACATGTATTGGAATAATGATTTTCCAAACAGTTCACGCTGTCATCTACCGACCTTCCAACTATTCCAATTTCGGCAGGACAGTCATAATTTTAAGGTACTGTCACACCATCCAGATTGTGTACCCTGGTGTCCTGCTTTTAAGGATTTAAGGAAGCTGTCCCCAGCATGTCGCAGGCTCATCATTAGACTTGCTCTATTATGCTCCAGGCATTAGGACCCTCAGAGAGTACTGAAACAGGTGGGGAGGCCTACTTGAATGCACACCAGGCTAGCCTGCCCCTATCTGGATGGGTCCGCCCCCTTTGGGTAAGCATGTGACACATTGTGTCTTTGGCCTGCCCCATTTACCATTTCTACCGTCATCTGTAAAGTTTGGAGGGTAGGCATCCCATCCATTTTGAAAGAGCAGGAAATAATCCAAGAAAGTATAACTTTTTTCTATCTTAATTATATATATTATATATATTTTATATATATATTATTATATATTATCTACTGACAAAAAAAGAAACAATAAAGATTTATGCACGTACCAAGTTCTTTATAATTTAGTGGCGATAGTATAGCTTGTGTACTGTAATCCTGCACACAAAGAGAAAATTGCTCAGGCAGTGCGAAGAATTTGTCGTTTTGTTCATGACCTTTCTCTAATAATAGCAATACATGCTTAAATGTGGCATTCATTTTTTTTACTCGTTTCTTTTTTCGCTGATATCAAATTAGTACTGGTGAACAGATGCATGCTGCAAGACTTCTGCTGATCTAGGCCCTTGCCCTACGACCAATATAGTTTATCAACAAGTAACACAGAATTATTAGTCCACAGTCATCATCATAACATCTTCATCTTAGCGTGATCATTCAATTCTTATATAGGATTCATGGGCAGAACAGGAACCAATCCATTTCAAATCTGTTCTCTGATTTTCTTGAACTCAGAACGCCATATATTACTTGACATCATATAGACGGAAAGATTTTTTAAAGAAGCAGGAACACTTTGGGGTTTTAATAAAATGAAAGATATTTCATTGGTTTAATTTCATAACCCCTGCCCTTATCAAGACTTGGTCCATGCTTAGTTCCTTCCTCTACCACTGAAGTTACCAGGAGTGCCCTCTGCCCAGCACCTATTCAGTACATAACTCAAAGATAATGCAATGCTCACTTTATCCAGCTTTTCAGTTGTATCTCAATTTCAAACTTTGATTCCCTAGAAAACCCATTATAATTCACCTTTAATGCACATATTCTAAATTATATAAAATAGAGACGTGGTATAGTCTAAAGAATAGAAAGATGGAGATGGCCCACTGATATTTTGTGTATTTAGATATGTTTAACTCTTTCTCTGGAGTATCAGCTTCTTCTTTTTTCCTGAGTTGGACAATATTTTAACTTTTATAAAGTGTAATTGTATTTTTAGAATATGCCTTAGAATAAAAAAATAAAAATAAAAATAAAAAGTTGGGGAATTTGTCTTCTCCACATTTTCCCCTTTAAGCCAAAAATTTTTTAATAATAATAAAAAAAATTATATATATATATATATATATATATATATATATATATATAAATATAAATAAATGAACCCCCAAAACATATTATTTTGAAATACCTAACCTGTTCTCACGAAGTATGGGAATCTTTAAACTTGGATTGACAGATGGATTGATTTTATTCACAATTTATTGTGGACTTATACAAGCTTGTATATTTTATATTATATTTTTTAAATTACAAGTGTTAATTTGTTTTATTAATACATTTTGGATCCTTCTATCATTGGGACCTTCCTGTCTGCTTGCTACACACAAAGGAGGAAGAAACCAGAAGGATACACGCCCAGTGGGTAGTTGATCTCCCCTAATAAAGATCACAGAGCGCTTCACACTAGAGCCAGGTGACCTATTGGCTCTACTCTTGTGAGTTGTGAATTACCACTCTTACTCATATTTCTCTGATTCACCATTTATATATAGTATTTACCATCTGCACTATGTATATGTTATATATCATTTACAGGTTATTGTAAAGGCATATTATTGATTACATCTGCCATTTATTCAAGTATTCCAGGTATTACAAAGCTCCACTTATATTCTTTGTCTTGAACTATTGGTGTTTGTGAAGGTTAAGGGGATCCTCCACATAAGTGTTGAGCCTAATTTGTATTGTTTGTGTGTATACTTTGTGTTTGTTTGATGTGTTGTAAATTGGGCTAAATCCCTCTGCAGAAGATTCAAAGAGACAAATATTTGCAGCAAATGCAGACATCTACAACCAGATATGTTATTTTAGTTTTTAAATTTGTTGCATAATTTTCTACAGTCTGGAGTACCCATTTAATGCAAAAACAGAATAAATTTAAAAATGCACAGCTTTGAGTCATAGCTATATCACTGATTCACTTGTGATCAAGCAGGCACATTCTTAAAAAACTGGCTTGGTTGGAGCATTTGATAAGTTACCTTGCTTAATCCTGTAATATAAGCGTAAGGAATGAGACGTCTCATATCTTGGAGCCACAGATGTAGTGCTAAGTGCTTATCATTTGTGATAAACCTTGGGATATCCTTATAATTTGGTATTCAAGGACAGGCCTTGCCTAGCCCTGACACAGGAACTCCACAGGCCTTGGTACATAACTCAAGAGTTACTGCAGAAATCAATATTTTCAGGATTTTTACAACATATAATAACTAATCACTTACCTCCAAAATGTTCAAATTAGAGAGTATAGTAGAAGGAGTGGTGAGTGTCTGGGACTAACACAAGCCATGATAAAGGGAAACATATGCAGGAAATGCCCCCATTTTTAATGCTTTAAGTAATTATGCAAGACAAATAATTTAGAATTACAAACTGAAAAAAAAGTTCCTTTTTCACAGCCCAGTTTAGAACATTTTGAATGACGTAGTGTATTATCCCATTGATATCCCAAGCCTATGACACTACAGGAATATTGCTACGGCACTGGCTCTCTGCATGGTCAAAGAAAAGGAATGCCCATGCAGATGTGTTGACAACTAAAGACGGAAATTGATTTCCTGCTTCAACTACACTGCTCCAGGGGCAGACTTGCAAAAGCGTGTTTTTAAGTGAGTTCCTACAAAAAGTCAACACAAGAGGTACATACATATGGATTCACACATCACAAATGTCAATTCTCTGCAGGATTCAGCCCCCTCGATGTTACACAATACTATAAACAATTCACTAATAAAAATAATAGCCCAGACTCCATTTACAACCAACCATCTAACTCTCTCTCCTGTAACATCAAACAATTCATAAACTGCTCAACCAGCATGTTCCAGGATCAATTCCTCAGGTCTCCTTGCTCCTTTTGCAAACTAAGTTTTTTTTTTTCTCGCACGAATGAACAAATGAGAAATGATAATTAAAAGAATGAATAGATTGCAGTTGGTAATCAAATCATTAAAATGTTTGGAAGAACTCAGGAAGTGAATAACAGAGCACTGATTAGTTTAAAGAGCTCTGGATTTGAGTGTTTACATAAATTCATAAAATGAAATTCTTAGTTATCTCTTAGAAAAGCAGAGAACTGTTATCGGGCCCCCTAAACTAATTCTACAGTACTCTGTACTACATGTCACTGAGCAATCCAATGGTTAATTATAGAAAACCATTTCTCACATTGGTGGAAAATATATCGACCACCAAAGGCTTCCACAATATTTCATAGAAGACAAAAAAAAAAACATCGTGGGGAAAAAAATATTACTTGAATGCCCTCATCTTGCAGGCAGCGACAAGGAAAATTAGCCTTGTAAAACGACAGTCTCATTTAGATAAGTTGTGTAAGAAGGCATCTAATTTGTATACAGAGTCATTACGCAGTCATGGACCAGTAGACATGTTTTTTCTCCCATTTCCAGTAAGGCCTTGGGAGAATATTAGCAGAATTTTTTTCCCTGTCTCCCACAGGTGGAAAATGAGCATTGGGATTAGCTAACATGACATTAGGAGTAATTCTATCTCTGGGGAAGAATTGTCAAAGAGAGAGACACTTAGAATTATAGATGCACAACGACAATTTGAAATAGAGGAACAATTGTTTGTTCTAAAAGATATACTTAAAAATACAATAATTAGCTAAATCTCCTGTTCAATAATTAATTTTATGTCTAATACCCAAAACGATTAATGAGAAAATGCACTATATAAATACATATTAGATAACATTTATGGTAGAAAAAATATATAAAATATCATAATTATACCCTTCAATTGTTTTCTTAACTATGGCTAGGTGAAATTTCTGGGCTAATAGAGACAGGTGACAACTTTCACTTTTTTTCTTGTCTGTTGATTTAACTCTAAGTAGCAGTCTTAAACACAGTATTCTCACTATTATTATATTATAAAAATTATAAAATTTTATTATGAATTCTAAAAATAAGGAAGTATTTAAAAAAAAATGTTTCTATTAATTCAAATTTGAATACTGATTCTACAGAACTCTAAAAAAACATCCACAAATGGCCATTTCCAGTGCCAAAGAAAATACTCACCCTTCTCCTTTACACAGGAAATAGAGCTGACCTAAGTAAGGTAAGTGTAAGCAAATGTATAGATTGGGAGAAAAACAATAGCTCTTATCCCACCTGTCAATCAGTTCTGAAATAAGTCTGTGACAGTTTCCCTCTGAAGGAACAGTATAGTGTCAGGAATACAAACATGCCTCCCTAAGATCACCTTTTTTTCCCACATTGCACCAGTCTCACCACAGCTAGCCCCACGTGGTCCAACCTCAGTGGCTAAGATTACGAATAGATCTCTATGGAGTATGTTCAGCACCTCTACGCAGAGTGTAGAGGTGCTTAACGCCAGTGCTGTACACTGTGCAGCACTGACACAGGAAGCACCTCTAGTGGCTGTTTGAGTGGCAGCAAGGTAAACACTGCCTTTTCTCTTGAAAAGCCAGCAGGTACAGATGCAAGACACTGGAACCACTATACTAAGCTATAGTTGTTCTGGTGACTATATTGTGCTTTTAATAGACTGACTCAATTTTCAATATTTGTAAAAATAACTAATATGAATAACCCAGATAGACTAGCAGGGTTATCCATTAAAGTCTGGATGGCCCTATAAGCAGGGACGTATTAGCCGCAAGGCTAACAAGGCATTTGCCTTGGGCGGCATTTTCCAGGGGGCGGCAAAAAAAGCAGCCCCCAAATGCACAGGGCAAATGTCTTGGTAGCATTGCGGCTAACTGACAAGCCGGGCGGTTGGGCGGGCGGCGCTGGCGAGGGAGCACTTTCCCCTGAGTGCTCTGATCAGCTCCCTTGCGTGCCGCAGAGTGATGCCAGTCACCTGGAGCCGGAATATGACGTCTGTGGCGCGCGAGGGAGCTGAGCAGAGCACTCAGGGGAAAGTACTCCCTTGCTAGCGTGGCCCAACCACCCAGCAGCCCCATTAGACCCCAGGGAGAGGGATAACCCCCCCCCCACACACACACAGCATTCCCAAAGGTAAGGAGGCTGGGGAGGTTAAGAACAAAAAAAAGAGAGAGTGTGTTAATATGAGTGAGTGTGTGTGTCTGTGTGTGTCTGTTAGTGTGTGTGTGTGTCTGTTAGTGTGTGTCTGTTAGTGTGTGTCTGTTTGTGAGTGAGTGTGTGTCTGTTAGTGTAAGTGTCTGTTAGTGTGTGTGTGTCTGTCTGTTAGCTAGTGTATGCGTATCTGTCAGTGAATGTGTGTGTGTGTGTGTGTGTATTTAGAAGGCGGGGCAGGGGGGAAGGGTGGGGTGGGGTGCCTGAGTTTTGTCCTGCCTAGGGCAGCACAAAACCAGGATACACCACTGCCTATAAGTAGCCTTTCTGTACGGGCCATTCAGACATTAGTGAATAACACTGCAAAATCCAGACATTATTAATGGATTCAACATGTCTGGATTGTCTAAGTCAATTTGGTCCAGGTTTCAGCTGTACCGAAATCAGGACCGAATTAAAGCCAGACACAGAGTTAAATCATGGAATACTGCCTTTTCTACTGACTGGACAGCAATGTCTGCAGAGTTGCTAGTTTTTACACATTTAGGAAACATGCCTCCACCCTAGATGGCATATGGAGTAAAATATCTCCATTATAGTTTAGCAGAAACATCTTATTGATCCTCATAAGCTGTATTTACTTTTTTACTTACTAGATGGCGCATGCTGACCAGCAAACATGCGGTTTAAACTCACCAATGATTTTTAACTATTTGACCACTAGCTGCTGGTACTTCAGATTATCATTCACTTGCAAAAAAGTGAATGATAATTTGTGACTGTTCATCCTGCCGGGTGCATTTGGTTTATCTTCGGCCGCCATGCGGTGGTTGATAAATCTATGATTCCTGTGCTTTACATTAGTTACGATGCGGATATTTTCTGAATGTTTCCAAACTAATGTTACATAATCGGTCAGAAAAAAACAAATAAAAAAGGCACTAACCAAATGTCTACAATAAGTCTTTATAAATATATGTGTTAAAAAAAAACACCACTTCCTATGTGATTAAAAGCTGCATCCTTAAAAGTGCAAATAGCCCACAAAAAACACTTAAAATATCAACAAAAACAAAAAAAGGTGTGCTGTGTCTTTAAGACAATATAAATATTTTTCATAAAGTGCAATACAAAATTGTATTGTGCAATATAACATCTGTGTAAAATAGTGATGTCTTAAATGAGGTGTAAAACCATATGTGCTTACCATAAAATAAAAGAGCACTTACAATATTATACAATATAACTTAATAGTAGATATTTCTCTCCAACGTTCAAAGTATATACAATATAAACTAAGGGAGAAAAAAAACCGATACATAGTGTAATACCATAAAATCCCACTCACAAGTCAAGAGCAAAAACGTCTGCTCTGGATGTAATTGTATAAAAATCTCAGAATGACCGAATCCTGACCACATTTGGCTTCATTAAATCTGCATATTGCCAATGCAGTTGCAATCAGGTAATTTTCATCTGATTTCTCCCATTTGGCCAAAATCTATTGTTTAGTGAATAACACTATAGGTTAATTATAATGTCAAAAAGACAGGATAGTCATGGAATATCTACAGCCAAAATTGCTGACAGGAAAAATTATCCTCCATCTCAGCTGAAATCTTCAAGTCCCTTGTCAATTCTCCACAAATAACAAATACTGAATAAATTAAACCATGCTGCATTTCGTTTGGAAATTATAGGTACTGTCCATGAAATAATGAAAAATAGATCAAAATGTAATTTTGACTTTTTTTTCCAATTAGATATATTATAGACTATGTTTTCTTTAAATAAATACTAGCTGTTCATGTTGAGAATCGTAGTAATTATAAGTGTGGAATTCTTTTTTTATTTAATAGTATTATTGATCTGCGATCTCTGCTGCATGTAGATACTCATTTTATCCACATAAGTGTCATTCTTGTCATTTCTACGTCCTGGTGAGAGCTTAGCCTTCCGATGTCTCCTTCTCAACCAAGCGTACGGACGGAATTCTGACATCAAGATCAATAAAGTAAGCGTTTCTCAACAGCATGAAGCTTATCAGATTCTTCTTTTAATAAAAGGGTCATCATGCTGGATTGAGGAGATATGGATCACAAACAGTGTCCTACGGAGAGGTTAATTAATCTCATCAGTGAATGCTAAAATGCTTAAATCTGACCGTGTCACCTATTAGCCATAAACTGGTTAACTTCAGCATTAGGTTAGATATGGGTTAGTGGGTACACCACCCTGTCAGCAGTAGGTTTAACCTTATGGATTTCCTGCAAAAGGGGAAATATTTGTCTCAAAAATGCTACTGTTACTTTAATACAATGTTAAAAAAAGACATGATCATTTAGTGCAATCTTAAAGGACCACTATAGGCACCCAGACCACTTCAGCTTAATGAAGTGGTCTGGGTGCCAGGTCCAGCTAGGTTTAACCCTTTTATCTATAAACATAGCAGTTTCAGAGAAACTGCTATGTTTATAAACGGGTTAATCCAGCACTAGTGGCTGTCTCATTGACAGCCGCTAGAGGCGCTTCCGTGCTTCTCACTGTGATTTTTACAGTGAGAGGACGCCAGCGTCCATAGGAAAGTATTGACAATGCTTTCCTATGGACTGGCTGAATGCGCGCGCGGCTCCTGCCGCGCTTGCTCATCCAGCTGATGACGTCGCTATGGAGGAAGAGAGGAGTTCCCCACCCGGCGCTGGAGAAAGAGGTAAGTTTAACCCCTTCCTCCGGCGGGAGGGGGACCCTGAGGGTGGGGGCACCCTCAGGGCACTATAGTGCCAGGAAAACGAGTATGTTTTCCTGGCACTATAGTGGTCCTTTAACATGATACTGTCACTTTAATAAAACTTTGAAATTTAGCCATCAGTTTAAAGGGAAAACATAGGCACTATAACTATATCATCTAATTCAGTTGGCTATAGTTGCTTGACTCGTGTGTCCCTCCATTCATTGTAAAAAACACACTCCAGTCCCACCGGAGTCACCAAGATAACTTAAGTACATTTGATAGACTTTAGCCTCATTTTAAATAGTTGTTTATCATATTAAAACCTAATTAGTTTTGCTTATAAAAATAAAAAGGTTGGGCAGCTTCCTGCAGCATTACTGTGTACTATTAGTCATGCTCCTTCTCTCCACAAAGTAACTTTTTTATTTGATGTTTTTGAATATGTTACTGTGTGTGTTTGGCAATGTGTATCTTTCTGTGCATAAACTTCTATGTACATCTGCCAGCTAGCATCCAGGGAGTGTATGTGTGGGTGTGTTTGTCTGGTCAGGCAGTTTGTATCTGAGTGTGTCTGTAAATGTATGCATGTGGGTGGTGCGCATACCCACGAGTGTGCCTGGAATGCATGCATATGTCTGTGACTTTGTATCACTGTGTCTGTGCATGTGTGTAGGAGTGCAGAAGGGGGCCCTTCCAGTGACTTTGTAAGGAGTTACAAGAGGTCTAATGACAGTTCCATTTAAGGTTACTGTAATAATCTGTTAGTTTGTATATTTCTCAGTACACTAATACAGCTTCTTCGGATCATTATTTATTAGGTACACATATACTGTATATGTTTATAAAAAAAAAAAAATAAGAGTTCACTATTGGATAGAAAATAAAAAGGGCAGGCTAGTAGAACCAACTGTTTCTAATCTATTGCCATAATCTGTTCCGACGTTTCCCCACCTGCAATAGAAAGTAGATTATCTGCTCGCTGTTACAATGTGTCAATTGGCACTTTATACATTGAACGGAGCAAAGTTCAATTATAAGCATGCTGGAGATTTTATGGGGCTCTGAAGCCTAATTGCTGGGATGGGGAGGGGGACATTTCTTGTTAGTATATAATGATTGTAATTAGCATGTTTGCAAGTGCTTTCAGAATTATTCGGATGACAGCCCTTTGTACAGCTCTCCCAATTAACATACTGACATATTGCTGCAATTCCTGATGTCAACAGCAGCCATGTAGGCTGTGTCACATACATTGTCTGTGATCAATATACTTTTGTATTTTTCTAAAATAGTCTATGTGTACATGAGCAGTACACTGCATACAACTAGGGATTGTTTTCTCTGCAATACCTGATAAGTAACTGGTGCTGTTTTAGATCTCTATATCGATCATTGAGTCTGCAGAACATCAACAAAATTAACAGTATTGTTAGAATGCTTTGTACCTGCTAACAACCAATTTAAAGCACACATAATTTAGGCCATCTGTCTGTTCAATGTTTATTAGATTTCTAAGGGTATGTTCTTTATTCAAGTACTAAGAGAAGACTAGAAAGAGAGATGTGATAAAGGTTTTAGCTTAGTTATATGGAGGGTTACTCCAACTACCATGGCTACGTCAGTGATTTGTAGTGGTCATGGTGATAGGAGTATGTATGTGCTATGTTTCAGCTTGAAACAATGCACATACTAAGTTATTTTAAATTGTGCACCGTGGACTAGTTGCACCCCCTTCACACGTGACTGGGCTGCCTAATGTATATTCTGTGCATATTTTACATCCATGAGTGCTGTGCATGGTGGCAACAGACAAATATATATTTCCCTTGCAACCAGAGTGCCTACAAGGGGAAGCTAGCTCCCCCATGCCACCTTCCCTCCCTGTGAGCGCTCCATCCTGACTCCCTCTATTTAAGAAATGTGAAAAATCCCTCCTCCCCACCCTATGTTCTCTCCTGGATGGCCCCTATAAGAAGCCTGTGATTGGACCACACACAAGCCGTGTGGAATTAGAAGTCAGTAAAATATATTTATTTGCAGGTAATACTGCAAGCAGTTGGAGGGGGACCTACATAATAGTGCCCTGTAGGGCACATTACACAGAATATTTTCTCCTCCAAAGGGTTGGCGTAACCTTTTAAGATAATTAACAAAGACATTTTTGAAAATAATAAATACAAAAATTACCCATTAAAGACAAATATATGCACACTGAATATACACAGGGTTATATTGAATGTGCAAGAATTGTGGGAAATCCAAATCTGAGGCCTAATAGCTGATAATGGAAGAAAAATTCCACCTTAATCCTAATGGTTTCAAATCTGAAATACCCTTCACAGGCGTCAACAATTCCTTGTTTAGTAAATAATTTTACATATTTCAAAATTACTATTAATATTATTACTTAAATTGTATTAAGAATGATGTGGCCATTTGGTTACACTATATGACCATGATATGCTAAACCCACCTTTATGTCAAATTGTCCCAAAATGGAAGTATGGAATGTTTGTTTTGGACTAAGGGATGCCCTGTGTCTTAATAATAATACTCGGATTTGTGTTTATACTTGTTGTTTTAATATTCCACTGTACAGTGCAAAGGAATATATTCATGTATAAATAATAGGAGCACTATGTTCGCATTTAAATTTGCTGATGTTAAAGGGTCCTAAGCAAATTTGCTGAAAGTATGGAATACTGCTGTGAAAAGATTCTAGGACTTAATGAAGGGACTGTAGTAAATCTAGGAGCCAGCAAGATATGGCTCATAAAATTACTGCTGGTGCCGAATTATTATGAATGGTTTATGTTGAACTCCATACAAGTATTTCTTTTATGGCTCCTGATGGAAAATAAAGGTAGTTTTTAACTGTTAGTGAAATAGAAATGGGGAATGGCAATAAGCAGCCTTAAAGGGTTACTCCAACAACCATGCCGACTTCAGTGTTTTGAGGTGGTCATGGTGGTACGAGTCAGTATGTGCAGTGTTTCACCTTGTAACACTGCACATACAGAGTTATCAGTAATCGTGTGCTGGTGGCTAGTTTCACCCCCAGCACACGTGACATTGGCAGTTTAAAACTCTGTTCCAGACTACCTAATGTTAATTCTGTGCATAAATTATGTCTGTTGTCAGAGCACACTGCACACTAGCAACAGATGTTAGAATCTTCCCCTTGCAGTCAGAGTGCCTACAGGGAAAGCTAGATATCCTCTCTCACCGTCCCTCCCTCCCGCTTCCCTCCGTCACTTATATGTTGGGTTTAAAAAAAAAAAAAAAAAGACCCTCCCTTCTTCCTCTCCAGTTCCTCCATATACCTCCACACATGCACTCTGAGCTGGCAAATTGGTTCGATCAGAAGCTTCTCTATGAGAAGCCTGTGATTGGAATGCGCACAGCCAACGTGACGTCAGGAGGGGCGTGGAAAAACAACGCGTAAGGTTGGCCTGGATTTCAATTAAGTAAAACCTTTTTTTACTTGTTTTCTGGCAAATTGAAAGATGGTTCCTTTTACCCAATGCCCAGTAAGGTATATAACACCTCTTAGGGTTGTAGTAACACATTAACCTGAGGAAATATAGAAAAATATGCATCTTTATTTCGTCATTATGTCTGTTACAACCGAATTTTCATTGGGGCTAATGGAGCTGCAGTCAAGTGATTTAAAAAAAAAAAAAAATGTAAAAAAAAATAAAAAAAAAGTTTTGCTTCACTACTCATACTCTTGCAGTATGATGTTGTACAGATGAACTTATTATGGGAAATCACAAAACGTACGTGTGCAGTTATAAAATGCTTACCGTTAAGTTGAGTTTGCCCAACATCCTCCTGTTTTCATGTGGCAGTGTGGTATATCCCCTTTCCTTCAACACTCACTACATCCACCTTTTTCTCTGTCACAGGCTGTGTACTAGAAGCTACTGTCTGTCTGCTACTAAAAGGGGAGGAGAGGAGACAAGTGAGTGCTGAAGAGAGAGGATTCAGAACTTGTGATTAGTGAGGGAGATAAATGTGTGCTGTGGGGTTTGTAAGATGGACAGAAAAGAAAGAGAGTAATTGACATAGGGTTGCATATTCTTGAAAATCTTCCTGCAAGTGTCGTTCCACCTCCACCAGACACAGGACACTCGGGAGGTATAGTTGTTATAGTGCTTTCTATCAGGAAGATTCTGTAAAATGGCCCTGTAACGGAAACTATGTCAATCGATGCTCCTAGTGCTTACCAAGGACCATCAGCACTGCACCAGACACCATAAGCACTGCACACCCCACGAACCGCCGCAGCTTGGTTGGGGTCTCGCCATCTCCTACCCACCCAGGACCTACGACAAGGCTCCAGGCTCTAAACAGAAAAAAACATAAATTTTTACAAACCCCAAAAAGTACCCCAAATTACAACATATCCCCACAAATAGCATCACATCCCCTGATAGCCCCAATCTGGGTAAACAACATGTCCAAAAATCACCCAGATCGGTTCAGGGGTTCAGGAATTTCCTGGAAGTCTTATTTTTGCCCCACCGTGCACATGGTCCCATGACCAAAACAGTTCCATACACTCAACGACAAAACACTGCTGGACAATTTAAGATGGCCACCACCACATGTTTGAATCTGTTCCAGTTAAAAGTCCAAGGGGCAGAAACAGTACTTTTGAACATGGGATATCACAGGGCCCATAGTCCCAGGGTAGAAGGCTGTCAAACAGGCCCCTCCAAAAACCAGTGGCGAAGTTGCTTTCGTCACAGGCCCATCCTAATAATCATCACCAGGCTCGATAGGTTCTTAAACCATCACTCATGTTTATATAAATTGACTGGAGGCAACATTAAATGAAAGTAAAAATAGTACGACGGCCTGTCTTGTGCTCAGCGGCACTTTGTTAAAGACGTCTTTGACAACGTTTTGCTGGGCACAAAATGGTTTTGATGCTAATCCTATTTTTTCCTACTCATTCCCCCAATTGCCTCCAGTCAATGTATACAATCATAAGTGATAAATATATATATATTATATATTACCTTGGGTGGAGGTTCCTTTATTAGCATTCCCTGTTTAGGGTCTTACTGTTCCATTGAGGATTTATACATAGAAGTAGGAAGCCACATGTCTCAGCCTCTCTGGGATTGTAATCTCGTTACAGTAAAGTTAGAATTATATGCTTTCTCTTTCACATTAATTCTCAGTTGGAGCCATCCAGCCAGCCTTATATATTCATACTTTATAACCATGTCAGCCTGGCTCTTTCAATGTCAAAATCTGTAGTGGCTGAAAACAAAGCATACCAAATAGCCACCAAAATATTTGTTTATTCACTAACTTAAATAATTACTGAATGATGAGGCAACTATAAATTGAAGACATTATTGGCTGAACTGGAAATTAAGAATATTTTGTAAGGTTATTTTTGCAACTTGGTTATTTTTCCCTTTAAATGAGCACTATAGCATTAGTAATACATTAATCCAAAATTGTATTTCTAATGCTACTTACTATGTAAGGACGGCAGTATATGTCAGGGGTGCAGTGTATGTGTGGGGGCAGTGTGTGTGTATGGGGGGCCGTGTGTGTGTATGGGGGGCAGTGTGTGTGTGTATGGGGGCTGTGTGCTTGTATGGGGGGCAGTGTGCGTATATGGGGGGCAGTGTGCGTGTATGGGAGTAATGTGTGTATGAGGGGGCAGCAATGTGTGTGTGTGTGGGGGGAGCAATGTGTGTGTGATTATAAAAAAAAAACCTACCCTTCTTATCGCACACATTGTCCCCCTCCCCCACCACACACACACACACACACACTGCCCCCATACATACATATTAATTAAATAAAAAAAAATAAAAAACACATATTATGTTAAAATATTACAAATATTAAAAGCCCCCCCACCATTCTTATATGTGTTTTTTTTTTATTTTTTTTAATTTAAATAAAACAAATATTCATGTCCCCCCTCCTTTCTTACCTTTATTGAGGGAGGAGGGGGGACATTTCTACATCCCTGGTGGTCCGGTGGGGAATCCCTGGTGGTCCCAGTGGTGGTGAGGGGAACTTTAGCCCGCGGCCCAGGGCTTGAGTTCACTCTCGTGAGATTTGGTGCATTGCCGTGGTAACCATGGCAACGCGCCGTGCTCGCCAGGGTAGGACGCGGAGGAGCTGCAGGTAAGAGCTCCCGGGTCCTCTCTCACTCCCTCCCCCCGCCGGCTGTCAGCACGGTGCCTGCGGACCAGGGAGGGAGATGATCTCTGATCTCCCTCCCCGGTCCGCAGGCACATTGCAGGGCTGGCACTTGGACAATGCCAGCCCTGCACTAGCCGGCAGGGGTGAATCTCGGGGGGGGGCAATTGTCCCGTTGCCCCCCCTGGATCCGCCACTGACTTATTATATGTCTGCATTCCCCACTCCCCAGGTGAATAAACCCCACTTTTTGTTAATGTATTTCTTTCCAGCACTGAGTACGTCACACCAATTGAAGACATATTGAACATGTGTGGAGAGTGCCACACATGCATAAGAACTTCCCCATAGGAAAGCATTGAATTAGTGTTTTCCTATGAGGATTTTGAAGACGTTGGACATCTTTGTGTAAAGCATGAGGCCTTCCAACATGGTTTAACAAAGTTAAACTCTGTTAAAATGCAGGAGTGCCCCCAGTGGCTGTTTGGAAGAAAGGGGCACTTCACCAAAACCACTTCAATGAGATGAAGTGGTCTTGGTGCGTGTAGTGTTCACTTTCCTTCTCATCTCTCTGCAATTCTTGGGCTTATTGAGTAAAGCAGTTAGAATTAGTCCTCGACTTATTCAGGAAATGATGGAAAACTGATCACTATATACAGTCTAGTCTTTCCTGTTTATGCAAATGTAACAATGAAATGTTGCTTCCACGCACATTATTTGAGAATTCTCCCCGTACCAAATAAACTGCCTCATCACATGGTGATTGGTAGCTCTTGTCCCAGCAAAAGGACACATAATAGAGCCAGACTGTGACAGTTGAGTCACTCTAGAGTTCTGTGCCAGGAAATGACCGAGGCATGTTTTGGAATTTCTGTGACAGGTGGGAAACAGTCAGAAAAGACACCATTGCCAAATTCCTCATTTACTTGGGCAGCAGAACGCACAGCTAGGAACCTTTCTTCCCTTTACAGGTTTCCAAAAGATGAGTGAGATTTCACAGTCAAAGCCTTAACATGAGATCTGATGCTGGAAAACCCACTGTTCACAAAACTATTCATAAAGATAAATATGTCTCTCTAAGCTGAGAGGGAGGTAAATCAGTAGAAGGGACTTTTCCTGTAATCATTACAGTCTTTGTTTGTCTATACAAAAAGTTGTATTAAAAGTGCCATGAATCAACAATGTGCCTATACTGACTAAGATAATCTTTTACAATGTTCAAGCTCTTTTTGAGCTTCACATCAATATTGTTTCCAAGTGGTTTACAGAGATTTTCAATTCATGCATCACAGTATGCAACTTCATGTTTGATATATGAAATGCATCCACTGTTTTCTTTAACCCCTTAAGGACACATGACATGTGTGACATGTCATGATTCCCTTTTATTCCAGAATTTTGGTCCTTAAGGGGTTAAAGGTCCTCTGAAGATGAAAAAAAACAACAACAAAAAACATAAAATGGTTATGCTTGATGACTGAGCAACAGTATAGAATTAGGGCTCCAGGTTGTTGTTTTTTTATAAGATTTTTTAAATTTAATGTTTTTGGATAAACTTAAAAAAAAAAATCTAAATATTTAAATATCAAAACATATCACATGTATATATATATATATAACAAAAAAATCAAAAACATTTATAAAATATCAAAAAATATTCAAAAATATATCCGGTTACTTCCTGGCTTGGTTAGTTCTGCTCAATAGAGCTAAACTCAAGAGGCAAGTAATTGCCCAGAGCAATTGTGCATAAGAGTTTTCTTTGTATGCTTTTTATTTCATTTTATTTTATTGGTGTTTTGTTTCATATTTCACTTGGGGAAGGAAGGAGTGTTTTTGAAGATTCCAAACCGGGACTCCTACCATATTTTGATATTCTTAAATGTTGTCACTCTACTGAAGACATTGTGTTTGGTCTAAAGCTTCATGTGATATGCCTTCAATCACATTTTGTTTGTGAGTGCATCAGTATTATCCCTTATTCTATGGTGTGTTTACAAAACTATTCTACTCTGATTGTTTTGTCTCTATTACATTTTGTCTGTAGACATTTTTTGGCTTGCTATCCTGTTTTTAGGACTAGGAGAAGTTTTATTATCTTCAGCGTTTTGAGTACTGGGGTAATTTTTATATATTTTCATATACCCCACACTGTATTACTTCCCACTAGTAAGAGAGGGTGTTTTAGTTATTTACTTTGGGATTCGAATTGCCCAGAGCACCTGTCTTGCAAAGATGTCTCATTGAGCCGCATTGGACAGCCATAGAAAGTCTGGGTTAAGGAAGAAGGGGATGAGTTGCAAGGTCAGCAGCCAAGAGAACGGCAGGTTGGGCAAGCTCTTTTTAGTTATACCCCCAATGAAAAAAAAAATACATAGTTAAATGCATTTGTGGTATGTCTACTAAACAGTGATTTATACTTATTTTGTAGTAGGACAATGAAGTGACCCTTTTAGCAGCTCTCCTTGGAGGCTGCAACTGTTCCAAAGAGGAAAGCAGAACAAAAGTTTGCCTCTTGTCAGCTAGGACAGACAGACTTCCACAGAGATTGCATGAAAACGGTTTGGACCTCACATGGCTCATATGCTGGATATCCTTAACAGAGCTTAAAAAAACTTTGCCCATTGAGTTATATAGTAATAGTTTAATAAAGGCTAAATCTATCACGTTCACCCATTCCATCATGTCTTCTGCGCTGTTGATTCAAAAGACGGTGAAAACATTAATTTGATGTGGTTAACAATTATGCTGCAAAAAGGGTCAAAATCTTCTGGACAACACAATGGCTAGAAGAATTCATCTTGGTTAACCCCTTAAGGACTGGGCCAATGTACACGTTTTGATCAAAATAAAACGTAAACAAAACTTGGAATTTGACTATATGTCTGTTCAACCTTAATTTGCCTCTTTCATATTATGTGCACCCACACTTGTTATATATCATTTTATTCAGGATAAATAGGGCTTTCATTTAACTATGCATAGCAAATATTTAGCTATGAAACATAATTTAATATTAATAAAGTATAAAATATAAATCCTCAGCCCCTGTCCCTCCACTACCACAGCCCCCATACCCTCACAACAGCCCCATAACATCTTCACTACAGCTCCTCACCCCCAATTGCAACCCATATCACCCACACCACATTCCTTTTTCCCAAATTGTAGCCATCAACCAGCCACTATCTCCCCACTACATTTACTAACCCCCCCAATTACAGCCCATACCCTCCACTTCAGCCCCTGCCCCCTCCATTTCCAACCCCCCCCCCTCTCTGCCCCCTCCCCACTACAGCCCTAGTTATTTTTTTGCTGTTGATCCAAAAGAAGGCCTTGGATCAAGCAGTTATTACCCTACATTGAAAAATTATATCCTTGAATATTCTGTTTTTCCAAGTATACATCTAGTTCAGGCATAGGCAACCTATACAAGTTTTGTGTATAGTGATTCTTAACTGATGCCACTTGGATCATGTAGATCTAGTATAGGCAACCTCCGGCACTGCAGATTTTTTGGACTACACCTCCCATGATGCCTTGCCAGCATTTTGGGTGTAAGAGCATTATGGGGGATATAGTCCACAACACCTGGAGTGCCGAAGGTTGCCAATCCCTGATCTAGTTGCTGCTTGAACAGCTGTAAAACACTGATAAAACCACTTCTTCAGGCAGAGAATTCCACATCCTTATTGTTCTTACAGTAAAAAACCTTTCCTTTGCCTTATACACAATGACACACATGCAGATACACACATTTACACAAAGATAGTCATACAGATACAAACACTGACACCCATACAGGTACACAGACTGACGCAGAGATATATACAGACACACAAAGAAATACACAGACATCCAGATTCACATACAGACACACACATAGATTCACAGACACACAGATAAATACACTGTCAGACCCACATGCAAAATATACACATTAAAGTCACTGTCCTGTTTCATACCTTTTGGATGCAGGAGGGCGGCTTCCCTGTGGTTTTGTTTGCCTGCTGTGGCTGTTGGAGTCAGAGGCTCACACATTTCACGCCGCTCCTCTCTGCCTTTTTCTCCCGTATGCTCGGTGTTATCTGGGAGGAAGTGACCGTCTGTCACTTTCTACCAATGCTGCCGAGATTACAGGGGCCAGTCACGCTGTTAAAGAGCTGCAGCACATGGCTGGGCCCTTGAAAACATTTTGCCATTGCCTGGTCATAAATGCATGGGCCACCTCATGGGCCCCCTGAGAGTGCTGGCCCCAGTGCACTAGTTGCTCCAGCAGTAGTTCCGCCTCTGTCATAATCTATTTATTATTTGGACTGTGTGAGATTCATTTTTGCTGTAAATGCATTGCTGGATCAGGAAACCGCAAACGTTGTTTGAAAAACTGTGGACTTTCAATCTGAAAAAGTAAAACTGAGAAAGAGGAGGCGGTTCTGGCGATGTGCTGCAAAGACTTTGAATGAGAACTTCATATTATATATGTTTTATATATCTATTATTAATTATATATGTTTTCTATTTGTTTCTGTTAGATTTGTCAACCATTTGCTGATAAAAATGAAATAGTATTTCTTCATATTATATTATAACAGAAAACATATACAATAATAATACATGTTTATTACTTAAAAAAAAACACTAATTAGAATGTAATATATATAAAAAATAACTTGTAAAAAAAACAAAAAACTATTAATAGGTTTGCACCTATGACCAAAACTCAATATAGCATCAGGGCATAAGAAATTATAGTAATAATAATAATAATAATAATAATAATAATAATAATATTAATATATATGCATATATTCTGTTCATATTAAATATTTTATATATAAACACATATTAAAACAATTACAAAAACAGATTCTATGTCTGAGTAGCAGACCAGGATAGTAGAAGGAGAATCAAACCTTCAAGAGTCAACTAAATGTTCACCAGCATAATACATTGTAATGAAAAACCATTGACAACCCATACAAAATTTAGAATATAGTTTCACGGGAGGATACCTAAGTTACAAAGTAATTAAAGGACTTGTGTATCAGGTTTTTCATTTAGACCTTTAGGGCTATGTGTGTCCAAATTTAATAGCCACTTAGTCCCTGCCCTGAGTAAGACTGAGCGTCCCTCTGCATGGGACAGAGAGAGAGGGATATGTTCAATAGCAGAGATAGCATTATGTATAGAGCTAAAGCTAAAGAGGCATTGGATTTACTCTTCACAACTGAATTTAATGGTTGCCAAAAGCCAGCCTTTAAGGGATGATATGTTTGACCAACATACTGTGCTCCACTACTGTCTGTCAGCTAATAGCCCACATAAGGGATGTTCCGATTAATATAACAATCCACCTTGTATTTGTTGTTTTTGGTCCATAATGGAAAATGTATTTCCATGTTAAGCAGAGGGTATTATTGCACCTGTAGTTACCAAATCTCATATCTACTATTCCTCTCATACCCCATCATAATTCTGTTCTTACATAATTACTTTATTCCACCACTCATTCCCTTTCCTCTGCCCTTCTTCCAATAGACATTCACCCCATTATTTTATTCCTTATGTCTTTGGTTCCCGTATCCAGTTACATTCTCTCTGTTTGTGCCAATTCTTTTTTTCCCTCTTTCTACCACATCTCATTTCTTCTCCATTCCCTACTCACTTCCCTCTTCCTTTTCTTCTCTCTCTATTAACTTGTTTTATGCAAATATTATTTTCTCTTTACTGACCATATGATAACCACTCCTATCTTTTTTCTCTCATTCTGCATTATTTACCATATTTGTATTATTTATTGTTGTTTGCTACAGAGTCTAAGTTAAGGCTTTGCACTGCTATAGAACTGCTTTCAGAGAAACACTGGATGAATGTCATGTTCCAAACACTGAACAGCATGTCACAATGTATGAGTTGGGAACACGTATAAAAAGATTGATAGAAAACTCAGAAACAAGCAGAACCTTGTGATAGAAAATCACTGTCAGTAAAAGCACTGTGTTTATATTCTTAGCTGTTATTTTACCTTTTCATGGGTATCAAATGCATATTCTTTCCTTTATTTATCTTACATCCGTTCACTATTCACTTCCATCCCTTCTCAGCCTTTCTTACCATATAAACCCATTTATCATCTTGAAACTTTCTCTTCCATTGTCTTGTTCTCATCTTAATCCCGTACCCATTCCCTACTCCATACCAATATTTAATGTACCATGATCTCATTCATTTTTATCCTTTATTCATGGATACGAAGTGGTGGCTAAGCATCATGGGAGTCATAGTTCTGCAAATGCTAGAGATCAACAAATGAATATTTTTGTTGTATTTACTTTGTCTATGTCTGTCTTGCTAAACCAATTTTTTTCATGTCCGTTAAGATCCCGAGCGAATCCATTGCCACCGCATCTCTCGATTTTATACTGTACCGACGCATTTTTATACATTCTTTTCCATCACATACTCACTGCTTCACTCACTCCACTTCTCTCCGATAGCCATCCGTTTTTCTCCATCTCCATCGATTACTCATGTGATTCCTTTTACCAATCTGCCCTTCATCCTACATGACATGTTTCAATTTTAGCCCTTGTTCATTCATTTTTACCCCTCTCTCATTCATTTCTATCCATCTCTCTTCATTTTTCTTTTTCTCTCCTTCTTCCTACACCCAGTAATTTCTTTTATTGCTTACTCCCATGGCCAACTATGTTTCTTTCTCTTTCAATTTCAACCATTCAATTGCCTTTTCACACTTGACACTGAGAAAGTGCAACAAATTGCTGGCCCTCACCCAGTCACCTTTAAGCCAGTTAAGAATTAATTTAGTTTTGCTTGTTTTTCTCTTTAATTGCTTCAGTAACCTTCTTCTTAAATATTAAACCAATACAAAGAAGATCCTGTAAAAATGCTCCCAGTGTGATTTTTTTTTTATTGAATCCTCAAAATTGGTAATATTTGTTTTTTTGTTACCCTTCATTAAGCCTATTTTGACAAAGATTCACACAGAAGCTAAAGATTGCCTGTTTGTTGAATGCAATTAAAGAATCACTTTGAGAGCTGGACTTACACTTTATTGAATTTGTAGTGGTATTGATTGGTATATTTAGTTCATTTCTTATAAACAAGACCAATGTCCTAGGGAGACCCCTCCCACCTTAAGAGAAGGGTCTAGCAAAGTTACATATTGTTGACCAGACTCTGATCCTTCTTCCTGTAAGTGATACCAAACCATATTCAAGGAGGCATTTGTGACCATGTCTCATCAAACAGTTACAACTCCAATCTTCTTGAACAGACAAAGCATAATACAGAGTAAAAATGTATTTACTACAGCATTTTAATTTTTTGAAAATATTTTTTTTCTTACAAACTAAATACAACAAAATGACTGGCAAATTAATTATTTCCCAACATTTTTGTGTAATGGAAAAAATATTTTTTTTTTTCCTGCATTTTTGCTGTACATGGGATAGTGTTTATCATTATGGGCCCACAGATTCTGCACCTATATGTCTATAAAAGATCAATCTAAGTGCCATAACTACTACAAGCCGCTGTTGTGGTTATGGTGCAAGGAGTGCCATGGCACACTCACTGGGAAAGTAGTCAAACCATTTGCAAACATTTTAACAACTCACCTGGATTCTGCTTCACAGCCAGTTGCACCCTCCTCTGCTCTAGGAAGCTACGGGAATAATCTTAAAGGGACACTCCAGGCACCCAGACCACTTCTGTCCATTGGAGTATTCTGGGTGCCAACTCTCACTACCCTTAACCCTGCAAGTGTAATTATTGCAGTTTTCATAAACTGCAATATTTTCCTTGCAGGGTTAACTCCTCCTCTAGTGGCTGTCTAGAGGGCACTTCCGTGTGTATAGCACATATTCCATGTTCTATAGAGTCGCTGGACGTCCTCACACTATGTGAGGACCTCCAGCATTGCTGAAATCCTCATAGGAAAGCATTGAAAGCATTTTTCAATGCTTTCCTATGGGGAGGTCTAATGCGCGTGTGTGGCATTGCCGCGCATGTGCAATAGGTCTCCCCCGCTGGATGACATCGGTGGGGGAGTAGCGTGGGCGGACCCTGAACCAGCGCCGAAAGACATCGGCGCTGGATACAGGTAAGTCCCTGAAGGGCTTTTAACCCCTTCAGCAACATGGGATGGGGGGTGGGAGGGAGAGGGGACCTGCAGTGCCAGGAAAACGGTTTGTTTTCCTGGCACTGGAGAGTCACTTTAAGTCTGGTAGTGCATAGCTTTGCTCATTGGCTGAAAGCGATCAGCTGATTCTCTCAGCAAATTAACTCCATGGCAGTAGCTCCTAGCAGGGGTTTCTGGCTCCAGAATAGGGTGTCACAGGCACCTGGCAAGCCACACGTAAGTTATCAAACTGTTTCTAGATGGTTTGACCACTTACCCTGAAAGGGCACAAAGTACTCCAGACAGCATAGCGACTACAGCCTCTACACGCCTATAAGGCAGGATTCATTTTGATTCATGATGCAGTTGCAAGGGACTCTTTTACTTCCCAGACTTCTTCGTTTTGTAGGCTTATTATTGTTGATCTTCAGTTTCACAACACTAGCAGTCCAGGGTGAGTTTTCAGTTCAACTTCCAAGGATGAACTACAGGGAGTGCAGAATTATTAGGCAAATGAGTATTTTGACCACATCATCCTCTTTATGCATGTTGTCTTACTCCAAGCTGTATAGGCTCGAAAGCCTACTACCAATTAAGCATATTAGGTGATGTGCATCTCTGTAATGAGAAGGGGTGTGGTCTAATGACATCAACACCCTATATCAGGTGTGCATAATTATTAGGCAACTTCCTTTCCTTTCCAAAATGGGTCAAAAGAAGTACTTGACAGGCTCAGAAAAGTCAAAAATAGTGAGATATCTTGCAGAGGGATGCAGCACTCTTAAAATTGCAAAGCTTCTGAAGCGTGATCATCGAACAATCAAGCGTTTCATTCAAAATAGTCAACAGGGTCGCAAGAAGCGTGTGGAAAAACCAAGGCGCAAAATAACTGCCCATGAACTGAGAAAAGTCAAGCGTGCAGCTGCCACGATGCCACTTGCCACCAGTTTGGCCATATTTCAGAGCTGCAACATCACTGGAGTGCCCAAAAGCACAAGGTGTGCAATACTCAGAGACATGGCCAAGGTAAGAAAGGCTGAAAGACGACCACCACTGAACAAGACACACAAGCTGAAACGTCAAGACTGGGCCAAGAAATATCTCAAGACTGATTTTTCTAAGGTTTTATGGACTGATGAAATGAGAGTGAGTCTTGATGGGCCAGATGGATGGGCCCGTGGCTGGATTGGTAAAGGGCAGAGAGCTCCAGTCCGACTCAGATGCCAGCAAGGTGGAGGTGGAGTACTGGTTTGGGCTGGTATCATCAAAGATGAGCTTGTGGGGCCTTTTCGGGTTGAGGATGGAGTCAAGCTCAACTCCCAGTCCTACTGCCAGTTCCTGGAAGACACCTTCTTCAAGCAGTGGTACAGGAAGAAGTCTGCATCCTTCAAGAAAAACATGATTTTCATGCAGGACAATGCTCCATCACACGCGTCCAAGTACTCCACAGCGTGGCTGGCAAGAAAGGGTATAAAAGAAGGAAATCTAATGACATGGCCTCCTTGTTCACCTGATCTGAACCCCATTGAGAACCTGTGGTCCATCATCAAATGTGAGATTTACAAGGAGGGAAAACAGTACACCTCTCTGAACAGTGTCTGGGAGGCTGTGGTTGCTGCTGCACGCAATGTTGATGGTGAACAGATCAAAACACTGACAGAATCCATGGATGGCAGGCTTTTGTGTGTCCTTGCAAAGAAAGGTGGCTATATTGGTCACTGATTTGTTTTTGTTTTGTTTTTGAATGTCAGAAATGTATATTTGTGAATGTTGAGATGTTATATTGGTTTCACTGGTAATAATAAATAATTGAAATGGGTATATATTTGTTTTTTGTTAAGTTGCCTAATAATTATGCACAGTAATAGTCACCTGCACACACAGATATCCCCCTAACATAGCTATAACTAAAAACAAACTAAAAACTACTTCCAAAAATATTCAGCTTTGATATTAATGAGTTTTTTGGGTTCATTGAGAACATGGTTGTTGTTCAATAATAAAATTAATCCTCAAAAATACAACTTGCCTAATAATTCTGCACTCCCTGTATATTTGAGGGGGATAGATTACTTTTGGGGTTATTTGAGCTACAACTGACCAAAGCTGCCTGACTCTTACTTTGTGATCAGCTGATACCATACTTTTAGCATGTGTCCAGGAAAAACACAGATTTCTCCCTTAGCTGACTGAGAGCATAATGGGGAACACCATTCATAAAACCCAAAGTGCTTAAGGCAGCTATGGCACTATATATACTAATCTATTTCTTATTTGTGCCCTGATTAAAAACTGGAGTACCAAAATATGCCATATGCTCATTGCCCATAGGAGGGAAATATCTCTGCTCCACGTTCATTGCACACTGACCTTTTTTTTGCTTCATTTCTAATAGAATGGATTCCATGGGTCCCATTACCCATAGGATTGATTCGCTGTGTGCCATTACCCATAAGATAGGTTCTACGTGCCTTATTACTGTAGAATGGATTTCCTATGCTTCATTACCAATCGGGTGAATCTCCAGAGCCCTGTTACCCGTAGGATTGATTATATGTGCCCCATTAACTAAATGGCTTTAATGTGCCCATTATTAACAGGATGGATTCCATATGCCAAATTACCCATTGGATGGATTCTCTCTGCCCCTTTATCCATAGGGTGGATTCCTTGTGCCAAATTATCCATCGGATGGATTCTCTCTGCCCCTTTATCCATAGGATGGATTCCCTGTGCCAAATTACCCATTGGATGGATTCTCTCTGCCCCTTTATCCATAGGATGGATTCCCTGTACCAAATTACCCATTGGATGGATTCTCTCTGCCCTTTTATCCATAGGATGGATTCCCTGTGCCAAATTACCCATTGGATGGATTCTCTCTGCCCCTTTATCCATAGGATGGATTCCCTGTGCCAAATTACCCATTGGATGGATTATCTCTGCCACTTTATCCATAGGATTGATTCCCTGTGCCAAATTATCCATCGGATGGATTCTCTCTGCCCCTTTATCCATAGGATGGATTCCCTGTGCCCCATTACCCATTGGATGGTCTGTGACCCCCTTTAATCTCTTGCTTTTCCATAAAAATTGTGCCCAGCTTGTTTGTGAACATACATTTTATATGCTTGATTTTTCCAGCTTATTAATGCATGTGGAGATGGATTAACATATGGCTGTACACACGAGTTGTGCTCCAGGCCCACGCGAGACCCCTGATCCATCAATAATATGGCTATACCATGATATAGAGAGAAAGATACAGATAAATGAACATTATCATGCCATCTATAATTATGTGTGGCAGTGTCTTTTATTTCTACTCTTTTGAATGTACCGTTATACTTTATTTTAATCATACAGATATCATTTTGAAATCTATAGCTCAAGGCAGTTTTATAACTTCCCCATCTTCATCCACCCATGCCCACGGTGAGACATCCAGTCCAAAAAATATATCAATTCGAGTCTATGTTGATCAGCCCTCAACCTAAAAAAAAATCCAGAACCGAGATGGAATCTTACAGATAGATTTGGCCTTCCAGACCTGTCTTCAAAGCTGCTTTTTGTTTATTAAATTTGTTTCCTGCTTTAGTTAGATAAGGAAATACATAATTCTTTAGCTGCTGGCTTGGAATCTTTGTGCAATAAAATTCAGTTTATAGAGAAGGGATGATTGTCACAAGTCTTTATTGCTAGTAAATGAAATATACATCACTTATTACTGCCAGTATATAACCCCCTTCCCCTACTGCTTTGTTACTGTGCAGTGCTTGGGAGAGGCAGACACTATGAAATGAGACAAGACGTTACAAATAAACCTAAATCCTGTTATTACGCTTCTTCTAACTCAGAAAGAACCAATCTAGGACCAAATGTGCAAAGGAAATGTATTTGTCCTAGGCCCCTGAGCGCAAGGAAACATCAAATTCATTTTTATATACCTCATTATTGATAGATATGTTATTATATTTTGATATATTTTATATCAACAATGATTTATTTCATTATTGTATATCTATAAATAAATTGCGTTTTTTAGATGTTATAATATATATTAGTGTTAGTGTGTTATGGGTTTATTTATATATATATATATATATATATATATATATATATACATATAAAACCATAGCACACTAAAACTAATATTTATCATAACATCTAACACATGCAATTAAATAGTATTTATATATATTGTATATATATATATACCTATATATATATATATATATATATATATATATATATATATATAAATTGGGCAGACTAGATGGGCCGAATGGTTCTTATCTGCCGTCACATTCTATGTTTCTATGTAATTTTGCAGCTTGCATTGCATTGTTAAAGAATAATGGGTAGCTATTGCCATGTTTTTAGAATTGAGACTATAAACATTAAAGCTAACTTATATTTCTTGGCAGAAATGTAGGGAAAACATAATTTGGTATTTAAAAATATTTAAAATATAAGGTTTATATAATTTTTATGGTATGGTTTGTCTCACTTGAATATTATTCTTCTAACCCAGAAAATACAATAGGTCAATAAGTATTATTCATCAGGTATAGGTATAAAAATCAATTCTGGGGTAATATATTAAAAGTGGAACAATCGCCATAGAAGCCAAAGGAATGTTCCTGTGGATTTCCTACAGTGGAAGTTTTGTTAAAAATGTGTTGGGTTCACTTTCATGTTTGTGACAGCTTTGCGCGCACATACTATTTTCTTATGTTTAAAACTAACTCTTCCCTCTATACCTTGGGGCCTTTTTGCTACCGTTTATTATGCTCCATGATAATCTATTGCTACATTTTATTCCTCTTTTGCATGATGTGCTCCTATTTTCGGGTAATTTTGACATTGATTATTTTCACAAAATATGACAAATAAGAAATAATACAAGGAAAAAAGGACATTAACAATTTGTTATATGTTAAACTAAAAGGAAAATAATTAAAGATGTGTACCTTTTGATAGATAATCTGCCAATCCAACATCGGTGGAAAAATTTGTCTGAAAGAAAAGGCGCCCTTTGTGCCTTTTTTTCTATACATTAGAAATTAACATTTTTTTTAATTAATAAAACAGAACCAAAATAAAACAGCTAAATGACAGAAGAGCTGCAGTAAGGAATATTTTAGAGAAGAGGTTAAACAATAGGCACAGATATAAAAAGTGCAAAAAAATCACAATATAAAAATTCCGCTGATTTGGTCCTTATTCATATCTTATAATCTTAGATTTCACCGACCCTGATATTCTTGTCATTATTGGAAAGCAATGCTTTATGACCTTATAGCCTTAAAAAATGGCCTGATCTTTTTTAGATGTCAGAAAACATACGAGGGTTAGAAGAAATAGAGAGGACACTGCGTTGTATTGTGCCAAGTTGCTCATATCTTCTAAAACAGTGTTATGTGTGTTGTGCATTGTCTGTTTATGAAAACTGAGAGGTATACATCAGTCTGGGCATTTATCAAATAAATGAGCAGACTTGGACAGATATTCAATTTGAGGTGACCTTAAAACAACTTTGCCATTTACTTTTTTATTTCCAGTCTATGACAGTAAATTTTCCTCTACATTTATTTCTATTTTCCATTGGTTTGCTGTGAGTTAGTAGATCCTCTACCTGTCTCTCTCTATTGAATAGTAACTTGTGCATGAGAAGAATTGCCTAAGTCTCCTCTTTTACCAGAATAAATAATTTGCATGTTCATTGTCACTTCCAGTCATGTCCTGACTAATAAGCCTTTGATGTTTTAAAAAGTGTATAGGAAAGTAAGGGATAAATGACAGACATATTGTTGAACATCCTGGGAACTAGATGCACATAACATATGGTGTGGCTATATTTTGTCATGATAGGATAAACGAAAAAATAATATTAAAAAAAAATAAAAATATTGAATAATGACAGATTAAAATCTAAAGTCTAATTTCTTCCTATATTTAAAACAATGTTTTTAGTTATAATAACTCTTGCTGTGTTGGTCCAACTCCCTCCCCCACCCTCCCTAATTAAAAATATTAAGAAAATAAACTTACCTCCATTCTAGCGCTGAGGCCTAGTTCTTGCTGCAGCCTGTCCACTAACATAACTCTCCTTGCCAGAGGGGAAAAGTTTTTTGAGGGCCGGCAAGGGGGAGGACATAGCCAGCTCAGGGTAAAGGGGGCTGTGCTGCCATTGGACACATGTCGCCAAATTATTTGCCCAAAATTTATATTATTCACCAGTTCTCTAGTTCTATGCTGGCTTATGACTACACATATAGATTTTTGGAGGTGGAGTTATACCTCTGGCAACAAAAGGATGTAACTATTTGTGCAATGTTTCATAGCAAATTGAGTAAACATTTAGTATTAGTATGATATCATGGTAAAATAGATGATGTGCATGAGGGTTAGTTTACAAAAAATATTAGGATTTTATCCATAATATGGATGTATGATTATAATTAAAGGCATACCATAGGCATCAAAACAACAACTTAAGGTTAATAAAGCAGTTTTTGGTGTATAGATCAGGCCCCTGCCTTTTCACTTTTCCATTCTCTGCCGTTTAGGAGTTAAATCATTTTTGTTTCTGTCAGTGCAGATCTAGACACACCTCCCCTGACTGTGACTGACACAACCTGCTTGGAAGCAAAAGTGGTTTTCCTTTCAGTAAGATGGTTACTTGCTTTAGAAATTTTTATCTCCTGCTCTGTAAATTGAACTTTAATAACACACAGGATTCTCTTGTAGGGTCTAGAAGTCTGTTAACAGAGCAGTAGATAACACATTTGAGATTAAACATACTGAGCAATACAGAAAACTAAAATATCTAGGTTAATTTTCAGAAAGTGCTTAGGAAGGTTGTGTGAGTCACATGCCAGGAGGTGTGACTAGGGCTGCATAATCAAGGCGATTAAACTCCTAAATGACAGATAATTGGGTAGTGAGACTGCAGGTGTACGATCTATACACCAAAATGGCTTCATTTAGCAAACATTATTTTAGTTACCATAGTGTCCCTTTAAGGGTTTAGTCAAATCCAAAACAATATTACTGGATAAGTAAATTTAAAATAACTTATAGCATAGTAAATATATTTTGAGAAGCCTAGGGGTTATAGAATAGATATGGCAAATTGCATGGGAAATGTCCAGGTGAGAACTGAGGAACGACAGCGTGCTGACTGATATATAACACAGACTGTTTTTTGCCAACCAAAGAAAGGCATGTTATATATTGTAAGCTTTTGGACTCATTAAACGGATTTGTATATAGTCACAGTCTTGTATCACTACAGTACACACAGCACTTGCTATTTACGTAGACTGCTGTAACACAGAGTAACTGTGACATGTACATGCAGGGCTTGAATAAATATAATCGTGTAACAAAAGAGAAACTCAATAACCTCACATTCCTGATCACATTTTCTTTTACTCCTCGCTGTTGGCGATTGAACATTTTGTCCATTTCTTTTTTTATATCATCAGCTATTTAGACGCAGTATTTTACATATCGTCATCAATTACTTCCTGTCCTGAACTGAAAAAAACACGTTCCATCTCTGCAGTCTAAGACAAATAATCTGCTGTCATGTTGAAGCCATTTACAGTCACATACAATAAGGCAAAGTAACCTGACTATGAATTATCTGTGAGACTGGGAAAAGAGACTCTTTACAGATCCCCTTCACCGACCAGTAGCATTTACAGTCTGGATCCCTGGATACCCGAGGAAGCACTGTAAGGCCAGCCAAGACTGAATTGCCATGTGTATTTTGTGTTTTTGGTGTGATTTTTTTTTTTAGAAAGCTGAATCGTAAAGCGTCAGAAAATACACATTTGTACTCCTAACACTACAAAGCCATGTTAGGCGTTTAGCAGGGCCGGACTGGGGATACAAAGCAGCCCTGGAAAAAAAATTTGTGCCAGCCCATAAGTCACTGCGCCATATATTGTCGCGTGTAATATGTAAGGCTATGTCTTGCCAGGACAGATGATTGAGTAATATATATATATATATATATATATATATATTTTGCTTTTTCTAATATACAATATTGGTCCTTTCAGGGTAAAACATTTAATTATACAGTAAGCATACTCACATGCAGACACAGGCAATTTCACTGACATCTCAATGACACACACAAGCTCATTGATACACAGCCTCATAGACAAACAGTCTTACTGATATACATCAGCTCATTGACATAAAAACACAAGCTCACTCACTAGCATGCAAGCAAGCTCACTCACTAGCAGATGCACACACACAGCTTAATGTGGTGGTACTGGTGTCTATAGCATGTCCCTACAGGCTTTTCAACGTAAACACTGACTTTTCAGAGAAAAGGCAGTGTTTACATTGCTTCAAAGTGACACTGCTAGTGACAGTCACTCAGACGGTCACTAGAGGTGCTTCCTGTGTTAGTGCACCTACATTCAGGGCCTCCCGCCCTCGCGCGCTGCTGAATGAGACCGGCGACGGAATATGACGTCATATTCCGGCGCCAGTCTCATTCAGCTGCGCGCTGGGGAGCAGAGCCAGCACAGCTCCCCCCAGCGGCCACCAGGACAAGTCCCCCAGCGGCCGCCAGAAGACCTCCCCGGTGGCCGACAGCAGACCCAGGTGTCTGCCCGGCCCCAGGAGCCGACGGCCCACCGGGAAATTTCCCAGTATGCTGGTGGGCCAGTCCGGCCCTGCACACAACATACATACAGACAGACAGACACACACACACCATACATACAGACAGACACCATGACACGGACAGACAGACACACACACCATACAGACAGACAGACACCATAACACAGACAGACACATTACTAGTACCTGCCACCAGGGGGAGGTCTTCTGGCGGCCGCTGGAGGACTTGTACTGGCTGCCGCTGGGGAGGTCTTCTAGGGGCTTCTGGCGGCCGCTGGGGAGGTCTTCTGGCTGCCGCTGGGGGACTTGTCCTGGTGGCCGCTGGGGGAGCTGCGCTGTCTGTGCTCTCCCGCCCTCGCGCGCTGCCGGAATATTACGTCATATTCCGGCGCCGGTATCATTCAGCTACACGCTGGGGAGCAGAGCCAGCGCAGCTCCCCCCAGCGGCCGCCAGAAGACCTCCCCAGTGGCTGACAACAGACCCAGGTGTCTGCCCGGGCCCAGGAGCCAACGGCCCACCGGGAAATTTCCCGGTATCCCGGTGGGCCAGTCCGGCCCTGGCGTTTAGGTCCCCAACCCCACCTGTATTGTGTAGAAAAGATAGTTTATTTACCTGTCCTCCCTCACAGGACCCGTCTCCACACTGCTGTCCTGCATGCTTGGCTGAGATCATCAAGATCGATGATCTCAGCCAAAGCAATGCTTTTGCATAGGAAAGCATTTGGAGGCTTGTGCGCATGCGTGCGAAAATGCTATGCTGTACCAATCAGATGGTCTCTATTAGATCATCTAAATAAGATAGCAGGTTTTTACTAAATTGTCTACTGAATGGCAATGTTTTAACTTGCAAGGTTAAAACGGGGGACATCGCACCCAGACCACTTCAAGCTTTTTTTAGATATACCTCCTGTAACGATAGCTTACCTCTCCTACGGACCCGTGCCACACGGCGATCTCCCCGGCTGCTTCCGGGAGGTGGAGCAGCCGGTCTGACGCTGGCCGCTCGCGGCAAAGCCCCTTTTATGACCCGGCGCATGCGCGCCGACGTCATCGGGGTTTTGCCGCGAAAATTCAAACGCGACCACGCTCCCGGACTTTTTTGGGGCGTGGTCTTAAAGCTGAATACCACACATTATATAAAGGCGTCCCTGTCCTTTCCCCAGCGCCCTAGTGTGGTTCTATTATTGGTTCCTCTAGTGCTATTCTTACTCTTGTTGGTATTCCTGGTAATTTTGACCCTTGGCTTCCTCTCTGACTATTCACCTCTCTGGTTTCCCAAATTTTGGCTTGGTATTCTCGTGTGTTCCGTCTTCTGTGCACCATTGACCTTTGGCTATCCTTTTGACTATTCTCAGACGTTAAGCCCGGCCACTCTAAGGACCGGTATACGTCTCCTTTTAGGTTACGCTCTGCGTGAAGGGGTCACTATCGTGACACCTCCAATGAAAACATACATATGCACGCATGTTTTCATTGGCGGTATCTACTAAACAAAGATTTGTTTTTACTTAAAAAAAATGTTTATTTAGTATTTGGATAGTGGAGCATACCTTTAACCAAGCCCACAGAATGGAAGCAAGATGAGGTCTGATGGACCATATTGTCTTTGTCAGGTTTGGGCAAAAGGTCAGTCTCATGCTATCGTTGCAGTACAGCTCACATATGCTGTTTAAAGGTTTAAAGTAGTTAGTATTACTTCTTGATTCCCTTGCTTATAGGGAATCCAATTGGAGAGCTCAGGTCGAAGTCATTCATCATGTTCACATTGACTCATGCTGAATAGTTACGGGAAATAATCATAACATTTGTAGTTCAACAACAGTTGGCAATCTGCAGGCACTTTTTAGACACTCCAGCTCTCCATGAATTCAGCTGGACAGCTCCAGACTATTCATCATGTTCATACTGAGTAATGTTGGTTAGTGGAAAGAAAAGTATTTTCATGGGAACTTTTAGAGTTTCTTTTTTTTTTGTGGGACAACTCTTATAAAGTATGCTATTTAAGGATGTGTTCTCAAAATTACAGAAAATTCTAACAAAACAATATTATTTATATAGTTAAATATAAACTGTTCAATTACGTTCACAAATAAGACAAGGAGGCAAAAATTCAGTAGGTAGAATAACAAATTTGGAACTAGCATTGACCTCACAGGAATCCTGAAATTCAGTAACTTTCTTTTTTTCTTTTTCTACCTTGGGGTCGATCTACATATGTTGTAGAACTACACTTCCCTTGATGCTTTGCCAGCTTTAATTTGTAGCTCTATAACAGATGGGGTCTACATTTAACTGCTGCTGTCCTACAATGCAGCATTAATATGTAAGATCGCCCATGTATTTGAAAAAAAAATGGGAAACAATGGGGTTTATTCCCTAAAGTGGAAATTGTAGAAAGACAACAAGTGAAAAGCAAATTTAAGGCCAAAAAAGTTAACTAGGAAAAATTTGGTTCAAATCAGCTCATTTTCTAGTTTAGCTATTTTAAGCTATTGTTGAATTAGTAAATACATTCCAAAGTGTGACTTATGAGACATATTTACCTATATGTATATAAATAAACTTCAATGGAACACTTCACGCACCATAACCACTACAGCATGTTGTTGACATTATGATAAGCGCTACAGAATCTGTTGGCGCTATATAAATGGCAATAATAATAATAATAATGATAGCACAAATTCCCTGGTGCCCCACAAGAGTCAAACTGATTTATAACCTGTGGTTGACAGGGCACCACTCCCTGCCTCCACTACTTCCTATATGGAGAGTGTCAGCTGATCATCCTCAGCCAATGAGCTAAGCCCTTCACTGCCGGGCACAGCTCAGATTAGAGAGCTTCCGTCTCTCTATAGGAAATAGTGAAGGTATGGAGTGAAGCCCAAAAGAACCTTTCCTTTAAATTGATAAAAGATGGAGAGTAAATTGCTTTGAGCTTTTTTGGGGAAAAACAGCTATTGCCTGTACAGAAATCAGAATGTAATTATCAGACAGCTCACCGAAGCACAATATTTTCTTTCTTTTAGTCAGAACACATTTCTATCATTCACCAAGGTTCCTACCTTTTCCATGTGCTTTGGTTCAATCACTGGAGTTCTTGTGGGAAAGAGAATAGATCTGTGTCTCCAGCAGCACACTTCTCTTCCCTTCTGCAATAGCGCTTTCCTCCACAGTATTAGAGCTTGGTGTTATTTTAAGGTCCCCCACACTCACAGCTACTTAGGATGATCAAGACCGATGAGCTGTATAATGGACACAGGTCACTATCCTATATGTTGTAACTATCAATCTCTTATATGGGCTACCCATATTTTTACACTAGGGTTTTTCAGTTCCAAAGTTTCACTGCAACATACATCCGCAGAAGCAAGCGACTGCTAGTTTTTTTTCTCTTAATGTAACATTTAACGAGTAGATTTAATAGTTTTTCAATTAAATTTCAAAAAGGGAAGCCGTTCATCACTCAAAATCTCATAAATGTTTTAAGGTCCTGAATTCTGTTGCAACACATTAGGCTTAAATGAAAACTCCAAAGCACCATAACCACTACAGCCTGTTCTTCCAGTGAACAAAATAGATATCTGCCTTTTACTGGATGCATAACAGGTGGCTGGGAAGGACCAAGTGTCAATCCAAGCTAAAATTGTTTGACATATTATGTTGGAACAGAGTCAAACACTCATAGCAACATAATTACTACAGCAGGCTCTGGGTGTATAGTGTTTGAAGAATTCCTTTAACTCAATGTTAAACTCTGTGAAACAGCAGGAAGCACTTCTAGTGACTGTCTGGTAAACATCCACTAGAGGCAGTCTTAACAGAACACTGCACTGCCCAGACAGTCCAAAAAAAAATCACTGTTCAGTCGATATAACCCAATAAGTACAGGCATGGATTTTTCATGCATGTATATATTGGGGGTATATCTTAAAAGAGCTTGCAAAGGCTGCAGATCCTAGCAAGCCCTCCCCTTTTTCTTCCCAAAAGAGACTTTCAGTTTCTTCATAGGGAAAAAAAACATTGAGAAGCTTTTGAATTAGTGCCCATGTGCACACATGTTCCGACTCATGCACAGACGGGCGCACATCTGGCCTGAGGTCTGGAGGTGCTGGTCTGAAGTCTGTGTGGGTAGAGGCAAGTACAGCATGCCTGCCACTTCCTTTACCTCAAGGGACCTATTGGAAGGAGGCTGCACTCTCTCCTGCTTATCTTTCTGGGGGGGTCTGCCTTCACGTTGGCAGGTGGGCTTATCCTCTCATGGCAATTGGAGGTAACTAAAAAACCTCCATTTGTTTAAAAATACATAAGGATTAAGGAGAGAGCACAGGTAACTTGTTTTTCTTTAGTTTTTACTATATATTGGGGCTGATGTGTACTGCAGTCATTGCTGTTGCCCAGTGATGGGAGTGAGCGCAGGACTTATCTTTCTGCATTTTTTGTATCACTCATCCTTGTTACAATGCAGCCACCCATCCCATGTGTTCCCTATTAAGGGTTAATAATGTATAGGGGTGTATATAAGAAATACCCCTTTCTGTCTCATTAGAGATATCTTTGCCAGAAGCTCAAGGAAGCAAGGTGAATGGTTAGAGTTAGGACCCACCTGGGGGGGTCTGCCTTGATGTTGGCAGGTGGGCTTATCCTCTCATGGCCATTGGAGGTAACTAAAAAACCTCCATTTGTTTAAAAATACATAGGGATTAAGGAGAGAGCGCAGGTAACTTGTTTTTCTTTCGTTTTTACTATATATTGGGGCTGATGTGTACTGTAGTCATTGCTGCCGCCCAGTGATAGGAGTGAGCGCGGGGCTTATCTTTCTGCAAATTATATTGTATATTGTTGTCTAGGCATAATTTTAGTGGCCTGCATATATGAAAGAACTGTGTGAGAAATCTCTGGTCCCAATCTATAATAGAATTTTTAATTATTATTATTTTTTTTAATGAGTACCCTGTTTTTATTAAACAGTCCTAGACAAGTTGTGAGAAATGTAGCTCACAGGGATCCACATGGCCCAGGTATAATTATAATAAATTACCAGGACATTTTATCCTTGGTATATGATAGTACAGTACCATTTATTCCTCTAAATAATTCAATAGACACTCTCATCACTCCTAGGCACAATATCCAGAGGATAACGCTAGCAAAGCGGCAAGTAGAAAAATGGTTTTCCATATTAAAACCTACTGCTTTTTCTGTCCTCTGTTCTGCCAGTACTCCAGTAGTGTAGCTAATAAAACACACTTCACATACAGATTTTACTTATTACAGCTTTGAGCAGGAGGTGTTTATTTTACAGCACAGAACATGGTCTCATTCCGTTCTCCACAGGTCGTTAGTTGTGTTCAATACACCTGCTTGGCAAGTTTGATTTAGTTTAATGGCTCTGTCCAAGAGGAAGGCTGCTTTGAATAAGAGACTGCAATCAAACTTTATTTGCAGGGATGGAAATGCTTTTAAACTTAACAGAACATAATCAGGGAATTAAATAACAGACCTGAAGACATTATTACCAACAGGAAAGAATTCAGCGATTCTCAGCTAGGCCAAGGGCTCAGGATGATAACTTAATAAATTCACAGTGACCTTTTATATTCAAAGTTATTGGGGGTTAAACTAGACCAACAAGATCTATAGAGAATAGCAGTGTTCTTCATTCAGCTTTCTCTGCAAAATTAAAATCAATTCAGCTTTACAATATGTAAGTGAATAGTCTTTGGGGATTCCAGTTAAACAACATTGTCATTTCCCTTGGTATTGGAGAATATTTCATAGGTTTAAGTAGGCAACCTTTGGCAGATGTAGGCAACCTTCGGCACTCCAAATGTTGTGGAATATATCTCCCATACAGCATACAACCATAATACTGGCAAAGAATCAGGGATATGCAGTCCACAACATTTGAAGTGTCGGATATTGCTATCTCTGGTAAATGGAGATAACCAAAAGATTTGCATTCTCCTGTAAATAAACATATATCTTCACAATATGTCATCAGTTTCTTACAGCAGTCCAAATCGCTCAGAAATATAGCTGTTTGAATGTGTTTGAATAAAGTATTGTAATAGCAGGGGCACAATTGAAGAACCCAATGCATTTGGTATCTGTGCGTAGAATCCAGATCATTGTTTCACAGAATCCAAAACGATAAAAAAAAAACAAAATACTCTAGCACACAGCATTCAATGGTGTAATGGTGATTTATTTAGCCATCCACTTTCTTGGATGGCTTCATACATCACCATTACGCGTGAATGCGGTGTGCTGGAGTATTTTTTTTTCCTTTACACAATAAAGTTGCACAGTGGTGGGGCTCAACCAGAGCCGATCCTGGGCAGGTGCACGGATGCACAATGGCCAATGTACTCTGTAGATAGAGGTGCATTGGTGGGGTGTGCAATGCTAGGCTCTGCCCGCTCACATTAGCATCTGCCCCTCTCGTTAGACTCCACCTCACGATCAAACTGAGAGAGAAATTGTCTAATGCCCTGATTAGCCATTTGGGCACAAAGATGGCACTGATTAGCCATTTGGGCAAAAAGATGGTTCTGATTAGCCATTTGGAAACAAAGGTGGCTCTGAGAAGCCCTTTGGGCACAAACAAAGCACTGATAATATATTTTTGAACAAAGCTGACTGATTAGCTATTTTGAGACACACCCACCTGGGGGCACCAAAAATGTTTGTGCACCCAGGCTTCAGTGACCTAGGATTGGCCCCTAGGCTCAGCTCAGACCAAGCTCTATTTAGTCTGTACTGAAAGCAGGAATTGGTGTGGCCACATGTAATAAATCAAGCTATTTTATAGTAGTTATGTTCTGTTGTAGTGATTTGCTCTTCTCCTGTCCAATGATTTTCAGTTCTGGCATATATAAATAGGTGAATCATGTTATGCCCTGCTGACGAGTTCCCATTTGACGTGTTTAGAGATTAGATGGATAGACTTTACTATTTAGTACTTGTCCCAAGTCGCTATTGAATGAACTGAGATTGGGGATTCTGAAACATAGAACCATGTAGATGCATGCATGTATGCTGATTAGAATGACTGATTTTTCTTTCTTGATTTACTGCTGAGTTAACTTGCATTGAATTTAGAAATACAAGAGAGCATCTTGTTATATCATATATCTAAATTAGTGATGTCGCGAACTGTTCACGAACTTCCCGCGAACGGCTCGCCGCGGTTCGCGGCGAGCTCCGGTCAGCTGACACATCCCGGCCAATCTCTAGCAGACCCTCCCTCCCAGACCCTGCCACCTCCTGGACAGCATCCATGTTGAAGCTGCCTTCAACATGGATGCTGTCCAGGAGGTGGGAGGGTCTGGGAGGGAGGGTCTGCTGGAGATTGGCCGGGATGTGTCAGCTGACCGGAGCTCGCCACGAACCGTGCTGAGCCATTCGCGGGAAGTTCGCGAACGATTCGCGACATCACTAATCTAAATGTATGATTCTATCTTGTCTCTATTAACTTTCTTTGTTTCACCTACACAAACTATCCGTATGTCAGAAATATATATATACTTTGTATCTGTCCATACTAACATAGTTATAATAGGGATTCAGCTACTATTAATATTAAACATAGGATTGAATAAATGTTTATCTGGTGGACAAATGTCAAATGCTTGTCATGTGACACATTTAACCTTTACTATCTTCCTTAGCATTTTGAATAAGCCACTTCTTAATTGCAATTAAATTAATAAGATAATGATTTATGTTTATCTTATTAGGTAAACAAAGAAGGCACCCCCCCACTTTTTTCCCCCCAAGATCCAGTAACACTTTAATTGTTCTATATCCTAGTCAAATGTATTTCAACCACTGAATAAGGGCATAATCGTTTTTTTAATTGTAAGCTCATTTGGGTAGGACCCTCTTTACCTACTGTTTTAGTATGTCAGTCATGTTTTGCTAGAATTAAGTGTTTTTCTTGATTACCTATTGTACAGTTCTGCAGAACATATTGGTGCTATTTAAATAATTGTAATCCGTAAAAATCGGTGCAGCTCATTGCATGCAGGTAAAGGGGATGTCCTTAAATGTAACATACAGATAAAACATAAAGAAATCTTGAGGTTTGATTACCACCCAATAAGTGTGTTATATCAAGTAGTCTGCTCTAGAATATTTTATCCAGAAAATACAGAGATAACCTGCCTCTACTCTGAGATTTCCCACAAATTACTGCTTATGCTTGCCCTAAAACTATGTTCAAAACAGTTAGAGAGTTGGGCAGGATGTGAGCTTTATGGGGCTAGGTGTACTCTATGAGCTCCTTACCTGATCTGGTATTCAGTCATCAATTACACTTTCAGAATGCCAATCCGACATTAATTAAAATGTACTGGTCTCTGGGCCCAGTTCAGGTGTCCTGGATTGTTACTGCAGAGTGCTTACAGGCAAAAACTCCTCCGCGACTAACGTCCCAGTAGCTGGGAGAAGCGACTGACCTCCTGACTCTGGGCTTGCACCCACAGCAAGTGCTTATAGCTCCATTAAACCCCCCCCCCCTTTGGACCAGTGGGGGATATTAGTGCTCACCTAAAAACTAGAAACAGGTGCACAATAGCATCCTTCAACGAAAACCTAACCTATGTTAGCGTCTGGGACTGGTGGGGTAGTTCTAAGGAGACCCAGTATCTTAAATGACCTCTGGTGAGTCAGTTGGCATAGGCTGAGCACCCTCCCCGCTATAGGGCCTGGTTTCCTATCCTCTTTAGTCGTTAAGGCTCCTACAGGGCAGTGTTTATATTCCAGCACCTCTATCCAAACACTTGTTTTTTTTATTCCTGTTCCACACTGTGGCATTACCTTTTGCCAGTATTACCATGGTACTTCTGGGCCCTGTGCCCTCCATTAACCTTAGTTCATGTATCCGGTGCTCTTGTCTCGCATATTACCCTGATAATATTCACCAATAGCACTATTTTATAGCCTGGCATATTTATTATAAAATGAGGCCTTCTAGCTCACTGTGTGACATGCCACAAGAAATTCCATAGTATTCTAGAAAGTTTCATCCTTTGTCTTGATGCCTGTTTCTATTGGTTATATGTGGATATTATTAACTGCGTTCTGCTTATTTGTGTGTGATGTTGTCACCACCGTGTTGCATTGCTTTTATGTTTCATGCCTCAATAAAATATTGATTGACAAAACAGTTGGAGACAAATACATTTTGTGTTAGAGATGGAAACTTGAGTAATCTAGTCTAGATTCAAGGACATGACTCTTTAAATTCTAGTGATGGTTGTCCCCGTACCTTTAACTCACTTTTTGCAAAATACAGTCTGTGGAAAACTGATTTCACAAATGATTCTCTTTTGAAACCAGATTTTGTTTTAATGCATTTTTTTATATTTACAGTAGATATTTCTAATTTCTGTCTTTTTTCTTGTTCTTGGCCCATATCCTGATTTATTTATAGTTGGAAAATAAATTAAATAAAGATTTTCATTAATATTCCATTACTTCTGAGGTTTTACATTTTATTATTTCAAAGGTTTTGAAATCATGATCATGATATGCATCGCTTATCTGTGATATTTAATTCAAATTTACCACCTGGAAATAAAAATTGCAATGGAAAAGCATAATTTTCATTATTCTGTTTCAGAAATAGACATTTTGGAACCATTTTCAATTAAAGAGATGTTTTCCAAATGTGTTTGCAAATTGAAGATTATGTTAGCTTCAGTGTACTGATAATCTTAATTTTAATAATGACTGGAGGCGCGTATTTTGCATAATCTTTCTTTACTAACTCCATAGCAGCAAAGAAAAGAGTGACAAAATTTAGAACCAATCACAATGTAGTATAGGGTATAAGAGGCGTAACATATGACATCATTACCTCTTTAAAACTGCAACATCACAAGGTCATAAATGCAGAATATTAATAGAATAACTTGAAAAAGTCCATAGAATAAGGTAATGGAAAACTAATATGAGTAAATTGAACAGGAACAGGTAGAATGCAGATGAAGGCATCCTGCTTTCAAACGATGATCTCCCATGATTTGATGATAAGGTTCCATGGTGTGATGATGACGAAACCTTGCATGAAATCTTTAATATTTCCTTGTGGTTTCTAATTAAGCTGAAACGAGAGTATAAAGGGTATTAGATTCCAAAAAAATGATTGTGTAAAACAATGAATGTCTATCCCTTAATTTAACTTAATAACATCTAGTATAATAATAACAAAATGTCCTTCCGTCTAACGGTGTTAACTAAATATCTCACCCATATTGAGTATATGTATACAAATCTTCGAAAGAAGGCAAGGCATTAAAACAAATGCTACCATAAGTTAGGTATTTATACAATAATATGAGAAAACAAAATGCCATAGATAGATATGAAATTAATAGGGAGGGAAGAACGAAAGAACGAAAGAGAGTAGGAAGGGAAAATACTCGCCTCCTGTCATTTTTAAAATTAAGATTATCAGTACACTGAAGCTAACATAATCTTCAATTTTATCACATGACAGGAGGCTTCGTATTTTGCAATTTTAACGCTGGGAAAGTAGAGCAAAAGCTGGATTATCAAGAGGACGGAAGTTAAATGTCCTAAAATTGGATTCTCTGGTCCAGCCTGCCACCCATAAGATGTCTGAAAGGGAAGCACCTGCTGCATAAGCTGAAGATGCCGCGGCCCCATGAACGGAATATGCTCTAAAAGTTTGGTCAATACCGGCAAGGGATAGTAGCCATCGAACCCATCTGGGTAACGTAGTGGCCAAAGCTGGAACGTAAGGGCGGACGTATGAGATGAGAAGTTGACGATTGGAAGATTGCCGCAACATCGCGGTAGTGATGGAGAGTAGAGACCACGCAGAGTTGTGGGTCTAAAGGGAAGAAAGGGTAGAAGACCGAGGAAGAGTTGGACTTGCACCGTGAGACCTGAAAGGATACCCCCCGTCGGGCAAAAGGTAAATGCGTTGACATCGAATGCTCATACGTCAGAAACTCGTTCAAAGGAAACCAGACAGAAGGTGAATTTCGCAGTAAGTTGGCAGAGTGACAAATCTTTGTTGGGAGGCCAATCCCGCAAGAATTGTAAAACAATGCCGACGTCCCAAAGGCTTGAATAAAGAGTGGGTCCTGACCGACAGGCGTCCCATGGGTCGGAGTATGGGCAGCTGAGATGGCTGAATGTACCACGTTGATAGACCGATAAGACTTTCTGGCTGTGAATAGAGAGGTTAAGATATTCATGATGGAGGAAGTAGGTGCAGTAAAGGGATTGAGATCCCGTCCCAAACACCAACTTGTCCAGGAGTGCCATGCTGATAAGTAGCACCTCCTCGTTCCTGGGGCCCACGAGTCCCATAGGAGATCCTTAGTTTCCTGCGATAGGTCCTCGGTTCGCCAGGAACCCCGGAAAGAGTCCAGGCCACCAGGGAAAGGCGTTCCTCCATGACCAGCGAATGAGGTAGTCCCAATGGGTTCTTGAGGATGTTCGGAGCCTCTGGTAGGAGGAGGGGTCCGACAGTTCCAGAAGGTCCGGGAACCATGGTTGACTCTCTGTATGCGTATCCGGTGCAGGACCCTGGTTATCATTGAGAAAGGTGGGAATGCGTAAGCTCCAGTTTGTGGCCATTGTTGTAGAAAGACATCTGTTGCTAGGCTCTCCGGGTCTGGGAGCCAGCTGAAGAAGTTCAGCCCTCTCATAGGCGTCATCTGCCATGTCCCTAATTCTTGCTAGTGGCCCAATGGCGTCTAGCAGCTTGTCCTGGGCTCCCTTAAAACCACGTTCTATGCCCTTGCACGGGTCCCGACCCCCTCGGGACATGAAAATAGTCATGAGTGGGTCGAATTCGGGGGTGTGTGCCACCTTGTGTGGCAGAATTTGGCGTGGGCATTCTGATTTAATCCATTTACGCACTTCCTTGTCCAGAGATTTTCTGAGCCAGAAGTGCATAAATCTGGCTAAATGTTCAGGAGGGGACCACTCCTCCGAGCGGGGATGACGGATTTGCGCGTTGCAGCGGCCTCACCTTTCCAGTGGCGTTTAGGCCGATGAATGGGGGCTCACCCCGGCCAGAATAAGGGATAACCCAACTGGCTTAACCAACCCCAAGTGTTAGACACTAACCTGATTTGGTCCCACTGATTGAAAACAGGCAGGGTATAGAAACAGGTTTGCTTTGACTCAGAGCTGTAGAGATAGGCAGTTTGTCTGGTAGCAATATCCCTTTAAAATGGCCGCCGGACTAATAGTACCTCCCCTAGTCTGGGTGGCAAATCAAAGATTTGCACAAATGCAGGCGTTCGTGAGCACAAACAGCTGAACGTGAGCTTTCTGGTAATGCTGTTCAGGTGTTTGTGTAAACGAGCATGCGAATGCGATCGCGTAAAACTGCCGAATGGTGAGCGTTCGGTAGAAAAGGAGTGAACGTCCTTCCACGAACGCACAGCAAGATTTTAGTGCCGTACGTGAGGCGAAAGGGTGAACAGAAGGCAGGAAAGTTCAGCGAACGCACAGTATAAAGAAGAAGCCCGTGGGAATAGTTATGCCGCTGGGAAGTAGAATAAATGGCTGGGGAGTCCCAAAATTGTTTTGGGGACCGGGAAATACCCCAGAAGCCAGGGGTGGGGGGTAAAGGAAAGGGGGGTCCCTGAGGAGACCCCAAACAGACCCCAAAGGAGAGGAGTAGCCCCCACCACGGTAGAGGTAATCAATAAAAAACAATACACGATGTATGATAATATCACAGTTAGGTAAACAATGATAGTATGAATATGTATAAATCACAGTTCAGCAAATATGACAGAGAAAAAATTGTGTACTTAGCTCTTGTGATGGAGCAGCAAAGAAAGAGGAAATGATGTCATATGTCACGCCTCTTATACCCTATACTACATTGTGATTGGTTCTAAGTTTTGTCACTCTTTTCTTTGCTGCTATGGAGTTAGTAAAGAAAGATTATGCAAAATATGAAGCCTCCTGTTATGTGATAAAATTATTGGCTCTGAGTGTGTTTTCTGGAATATATACAGAGAGTGATTTGTTGTGCTTAGATACCCCAGGCTCTAGACCCTTTACTAAAGTCTGCAGTAATATGTCCAATGAGTGCAAAGGTCATTGTTAGCCAATTATGAGAGCAGAATCATGAGAGAGCTTGGCCAGTTCTGCAATGGTTCCTTTGGCATAAGGTTAAAGTTGGTATTTTCACATGACCACTGTGTTATGAGCTTTCTTTAAATTAAATGTTCTTCCTAGTCCCTCAGACTCAGTTATAATAGTCATTGGTTTTGTGTATAGTGTGTCTTAACTGATGCCATTTGGATCATGTAGATCTAGTATAGGCAACCTCCGGCACTCCAGATGTAGTGGACTACACCCAGGGACGTATTAGCCGTGAGGCAAGCAAGACTTTTGCCTTGGGCAGCATTTTCCAGGGGAAGGGAAAAAAAGCCGCCCCCAAATGCCCAGGGCAAATGTCTTGTTAGCCTTGCAGCTAACTGACAAGCCAGGTGGGTGGTCAGGCGGGCGGGCGTCGCTGGCGAGGGAGCACTCTCCCCTGAGCACTCTGCTCAGCTCCTTCGCGCGCCGCAGAGTGATGCCGGGAGCTGGAATATGATGTCATATTCCGGCTCCCGGCATCACTCTGCGGCGCGTGAGGGAGCTGAGCAGAGAGCTCACTAATCAGTGCTCTCTCGCCAGCGCTGCCCACCCAGCAGCCACATCCCCCCCCCCGAGCATTCCCAAAGGTAAGGAGGCTCTAGGGGTTAAATTAAGAAAAAAAAGTGAGTGTGTTAATGTGAGTGAGTGAGTGAGTGTGTGTGTGTGTGTGTGTTTGTCTGTTAATGTGTGTGTGTGTGTGAGTGTCTGTTTGTCTGTTTGTGTGTGTGTGTCTGTTAGTGAGTGAGTGAGTGAGTGTGTATCTGTGTGTGTCTGTTAGTGAGTGAGTGTGTGTCTGTTAGTGAGTGTGTGTCTATGTGTGTCTGTTAGTGTGTGTGTGTGTCTGTTAGTGTGTGTGTGTTTTAGCGAGTGTGTGTTTGTCTGTTGGTGAATGTGTATCTGTTAGTGTGTGTGTGTGTGTGTTAGTGAGTGTGTGTTTGTCTGTTAGTGAATGTGTGTCTGTTAGTGTGTGTGTGTGTCTGTTAGGGATTGTGTGTTTGTCTGTTAGTGAGTGTGTATGTCTGTTAGCTAGTGTATGCGTATCTGTCAGTGAATGTGTGTGTGTGTGTATTTAGAAGGCGGGGCAATGGGGAAGGGTGGGGTGAGGTGGCGGGGGGGTGCCTGAGTTTTGTCCTGCCTAGGGCAGCACAAAACCAGGATACACCACTGATTACACCTCTCATGATGCTTTGCCAGCATTATGGGTGTAATAGCATTATGGGGGATGTAGTCCACAACATCTGGAGTGCCTAAGGTTGCCTATCCCTGATGTAGATAATTTGTATGGACCATTCTTGGTCTTGACATTACTTTGTAAATATTTTCCAGGTAATTAAAGACCAACATCAACAAATAAAATTACATTGACAATATTACTGCTATTCAATTAATGACGAAGATTATCATGGTTTATTCAGTAAAGTGAGAAATCAACGTGAATTCAAAATGATTTTCAAAGTTAAAGGACCACTCTAGGCACCCAGACCACTTCAGCTTAATGAAGGGGTCTGGGTGAATGGTCCAGCTAGGGTTAACCCATTTTTTTATAAACATAGTTTCAGAGAAACTGCTATGTTTATAAATAGGTTAATCCAGCCTCTAAAGCCTCTAGTGGCTTTTAATAAATTTATGTGCTGATTAATTTTGCATCCAGCGTCGCAGATGCGCCTCTAGCGGCTGTCAGGAAGACAGCCACTAGAGGTTGGATTAACCCTGCAATGTAAACATGGCAGTTTCTGTGAAACTGCTATGTTTACATCCGAAGGGTTAAAACCTGGGGGACCAGGAACCCAGACCACTTCATTGAGCTGAAGTGGTCTGGGTGACTATAGTGGTCCTTTAAACTGTAAATTACAGACTAACAAATAGCGGACACACAAAGATACAGTTTTACATTTTACAAGGCTACTTAAATCGCCTATCTCAGCAAATATGGAGCTTCAGCATATTAATTTATTGAAATATGCAATTTTAAGTAGCGTTGCATTTTGTATAAATGTTTTTGGTTTTTTTTGTCAGCATCATTGCTGATAAATTCATATTCTGGCTCTGCCCCTAGTTTATCTTCAAACTGTAAATTAGTTATCCCAGTTAGTGTTACTAGCAGTAGACACAGCAAATGGAATCCTGAATTCTGAATAGGCTCACCTACTGTGCTACTCAGTTGATTCCTGATTCAGGTACATTTCAGTTAGGATTTCAAAAATTTGACCTAAATCCTCACAAGCCTAAATTCTTAAGAACTGCAGATTGGAACTACATAAATCTTCAAGTCTACTTATCACACCATCACCCCTTCTATTATTCCTTACATTTACCAGTTGGCCATCATAACACAGGTCCTTTCTGGACCATTATCTTAATCTAGTTACATGAGGTAATTGTTTTGTTTGTATATACCTGTGAGATAGATTGAGTTAGAGCAATCGCTTTCCACACTGGCTATATTTCTGCAGAAATCAAGGGGTTACAAGGACCAGAACAGAAATTGACTTGAATCCGCAAGGCCAAGAAGTTCCCAATGGGACATGATTATTACTCAACATGTGTAGTCTCTCGTCATTCTTATTGCTAATGTTCCCTCTGCCCTCGAGAAATTACCTTTTCGTCTTTAAGATGGATTTAGTAGTTATCCTTTGAGGGCACTGTCCTATTTATACATTGTCAGGGGAGTCTTATTTTATCAGCTATGGGAGGTTGAAATTACCATCTACTGAACTGATCATTATTATAGAAAGGTAACCAGGTACATGGGCTTGACTTTGGCAGAGTGGAGTATAATGTTTCTAGTGACTGAGAATGATGAACATGGACTGTATATTTATGTCACAAACTCCCAAAAATAATATTTGTCTTCCAAAATTGGACATACAATTTTATCTTCAGGTACAATCCAATAAATATCCCAAATATCTGCAGTGAGATATCACCCACCTATATCATAGTCAACAAGCAGTACCCAACAACAATCATTTCACCAAATAAATTTCCTCCGCAAGAGTGCCAATAATATTTTTGTCAAATTGATTCCCACGTCGACTTATTTTTATTCTAATGGGAAGTAAATAACCTTGCCGTTAGTACATCCATGGCCACTTTAATTCTGAACTTGAAATAGTCAAAAAGAGATCTATATAAAGGTAATATTCCCTTCAACTCGGGCTCATAAAGCCCGACAAAGCAGCTCTGGATTTTTCCTCCACAGCTTTCAAAAAGAGACATGTTAACTTAAACAAGGGCTTTTTCTTTCATAATTCTACTTCAGTAAAACCAGATAAAAATAGAAGAGAAAAATAGATCTTGATTCTTTTTTAAATCAATATCTACATACAATGAAAACCAAACACAGATGTCCTGTAGAGAACAAAAACTATAAAGAAAAAACATAATTTAAAACGCATATTCATATGACCCAGTACACAGTTAAATGCAATTACTCTAAAAAGAATAAATAAATCAAACTCAGTTTTTAAACCAGAAGGAGCCGTTGTATCTCAAGATGTACTAATCTCATCTCCTTTTATCCTATCTTTTCCAAGTGATCTTCTTCTCTCCAATGTCGCCTTATTTTATTTAATTCCGGCAAAACCTTAAACCACTAGGATTTTTGTTATGGTATTCATTGGTTCACTGTGATTGTCAAACACGATCGTGAAATTATACTCGTTTTGCTACAGTCTAACTTTTCAGAGCACATATATTTAGGCCTCATTGGCAACTTCATTTTGTATGGCAGTTGAACAAGTTTTATATTTTCCATAAATTATTTTAGTTGTATGTGAAAGAAATATAATAAATGTGGGTTCCTTGCTCTCGACTCACTATATTGTTTCAATAATCAAACTAGATGGAGTTAAGGCTCCAGAACATGATACTTCATACGTCATTAACGAAACACAACAAGCTTGTTATAGGAAGTTCCCTACAGGGACTCATTAAGGAGAACAGATTTGACATTTATTTAATGACATTGGGAGCAGGACCCTGCACAGCTGTCCTGAGAGAATGGTGAACATACACACCTGCAGTTGCCTTCCCAAAAAATATCGGTTTCTTTTAGTCTTTATTCGCTAAACAGTGGGCTGTAAAAATCTTAAACTAAGACCCACTATTACAAACATATTCCAGGCTCGTAACCCATTTAATTTTAATGCATTAAACAGACAATAGTATTCCATAATATATTATATTTAAACAATATATATTCTAAAATGGTTTGACTACTTACAATAGGTAGGGCACTCTGGCACTTTAGCCACTACAGTGCATTGTAGTGGGTTTTTTTGTGTTTTTTTTTCTTTTATATTCCCTAAATGCAACAATTAAATTTTACTTTCTGCGGGGCAGCACTCTTTATGTGCTACCTATCAATTTGTGTTAGTGATATGTGTCCAGAAAAACAAGATTCATCTGACAGGTCTACCAATTCTTCTTCTTCTCTGCATCTATTTGAGGCTTTCCTAAGCCCTTATCCATTTTGTGCCTGATTCAATTATGAGTAAGTCGGATACGCATGGCTTTGCCGTGCAGCGTAATACATAGCCGTCTTGCAATATAGGCTTTAATGTCTCCTGTAGTGATCTGTGATACATTTTAATGCACCAGCAATATTGGATTTTAAATTATTCTGGTGTAGGAGCTCTGGGGACTATAGTATTCTTGTTACATGAACTGCAATCTAACCTGTTCGATAGAACAGCAAAGCCCCTTTAATTCAGCAATGTGCTGGTGTGTGATAGACTTTCACATGATGGCTTGGCAGATCATAGTAAGAGTCCTTCATATAGAAAAATTCAAATTTGAAAAGCTCCTCTGAGGTAATATGATTAATGTTAGCACCAATGCCTTAGAGCAATTAGAAGAATATGGACAGTTTAAACCATTCTCTGCCAAACAAGTTTAAGCTGCCTCTCAACATACTGTGTTTCTCTTTTATTGTCCCCAAAATTCTGCTATGCTTACTGTTATGTCTTAAAGGGTTCATGCCATAATTGTAGTCTGGCTGTTGTCTTTGAACTACAAATCCCATGAAGTTCTTGCTGTGATCATACAACAACAGCACTGCTTATGAGATAAGCTAATCATTGTGGCAGAACAGTGGTCCTAGTCATCAATACACACCAAAAGACCCAGTTTTGTCAAAATCCCTATATAATTTTAATCCCTGAGAATGTTGGAATACCTTAAAGGACATCTAAAGGCACCCAGACCACTCCATCTTAAATAAAATGGTGTGAGTGCAGTGGTACTGTCGTTTTAATCCTTCAATGTAAAACACTGCCATTTTGTAGAAACGGCAGGTGTTTACATTAAAGGGTTAAATACACCTCTTGTGGCATCCAGAACCAAGCCAAACTCAGCTCTTCAATCAACTCCTGCTCATAGCAGCATTTGATTGGAGGACTGTTGCATTTTGCCAGGAAGTTAAGTGAGCATGATTGGATAAATCAATCCTGGGATTGGTGAAAGCTCACTGTAGAATCTACAAAATGTAGGGATCGTTAATGAATTGTAAAAAGAATGGGTCATACCAGTCATCATGATAACTATGATGTTAAACAGGAGCGAGGTTGTGTGTGTGCAGGAAGCCTTTAAATGGAGCTTGGATGGCATTAGCATAATTAGACGTAGCTAAGTGTGCTGAGGGTCACGGGAGGGTGAACGAGACAGGAGATAAGAGGTGACAGGCTGTAGTGCTTGTACCTTTTCTAAAAATGTAAATAGGTTTTTGAGTTGAGTTGTTGCACTGGTGGCAGGTTGAAGACCCTCTCCATAGCTTGCAATGTCATAAGGCTGAAATTGTGTTTAACGAGTCCTTTTAAACACTTTGGTAATACAGGTTCATAGGAAAAACGCATAATTAACAGGATGTGCTAATAACAACTGCACGGTAATATTAAATGGACATGCTTTAGTTACATGAAACAGCTTAAGTTTGCGCAATACAAAATAAGGCTAATCACACTTTGATTGTCAAATTTACCATGTTTTCATGCTGGAATGAAATCAATATATTAGAGAAATATATTGAACAAAACTGACATTGTTAATAGTGTGGACCTTTAACAATTTTTTCACAAACTAACAGCTTCCAATTTTGGAAATTAATTATATGTAATTTTTTATATGTTTTCAGATTCCTCAAATCAGTTATGGTTCCACTGCTCCTGAACTGAGTGACGACCGACGATATGACTTCTTCTCTAGAGTGGTACCTCCGGATTCCTTCCAGGCGCAGGCCATGGTGGATATTGTGAAAGCCATGGGTTGGAGTTTTGTGTCTACATTGGCATCAGAAGGAAGTTATGGAGAGAAGGGAGTGGAGTCATTTATGCAGATGTCACGAGAAGCAGGTAAGATCTGGGAACTGAGTTATGGATTCTGGACAAAACGCATCTCCTAAAAAAACATAAGTCTCTGGTATAATATTTGTAAATCATACGGTACCCATTATGCAATGTAACCTGTAATACACTGCGTAAAACCTCATATATAGAAACTATTATAAACCATATAAAAACCAACTTGATTAAGGAAGATATATGTAGCATTTTTTTTATTTTACATTTATCAACCGCTAACATAGGGCAATTATATAGAGAAAATACAGTGGGAAACTGTCGGTGTCTAATTGTTAAGGGTGTTCATCTCTACGAACTGGGGTGAATGTCTGGGCTCAGACTGACTTTGGAGTTGTCCAATCCCTGTGCTTTTGGGCTGGGTGGGTCTCAACCTGGGTTTGGGATTGTGAGGTGTGGTCTGGAGTTTAGCGCCAGGAGGCATTTCCTCCCGATAACCTGGCCAGTCTCTGCACCGTGTTGGTGCCGCTTCATGCAGCCTGGAGGATGTCTCTGATAGAGTCTGGGGTTGCAGGCCAAGGTGTCTGTACCATGCTGAAGTCAGGGTATGGGATGTGTCTCCAACGGTCACCTCAAGAGACCCTTCGATTTCCCAGTGATATTTTATAGAACAGTCTCTGAGTTTCCTGGCCACCGGTGCCAATTTTCGTTTTTCCACCAGCACTGAGAACGGAATGTCTCCATATATGGCCACCTTATATCCCTCAAAGGTATAGTCCCTTGTGTTCTAGAGAAGTTCATTATCGTGTTTCTGACTGTCACATCGCGTGTCACCGCTATGACGTCCCTGGTAGCCCCCTCTGGTGCTGCTGAGGACTCTGAACCCTGACATAATCTGTGGTGGGGTAGACCCTCATCTGATTTCCAGTGTGTTGATAAGGCTCTGTGGGAAATGTAGTAGCCTCTCATTTCCAATCACCTCTGAGGCGCATGTTCCTGCACCTGTGGCGTGTTTCCAGCACTGTCACTGTTCGGTTTAGCCTCTGTACTTGCGAGGCCAGGCCTTCCATTTGTGTCTTGGCCTCCTGTAGTTGGGTGTCCCTGGAAGCCTCATTCACCTCCATAGCTTGTTCTTTGTTGTGGACTATCCCCACTTTGGCCTGGACCACCTGATGGTCCTCTTTCCATATTCTTCTGAGGTCCAGCAGGAGTTTCTTTATATCTCCCTTCGAGGAGGGGGCTGAATCCTCATCCGATTCTGATGAATTGCACTCCCCGTCCGACTGTTGTGGTGTGAGAGGCTCTTCCTCCTCAGGGGAGTAGTCCAACATCTCCTGTTCTCCTCTGGCCTCAGGCGCCATCTTGGTTTGTGGCCGCGGCACAGGCCTTTCAAAGGAAAGCAGGGTATCTTGCAAGCGAGGGGTTTCTGGACGATGAGTCTTTTTGTTCTTGCGCCCATTGTATCCTCTGGTGGGGGGGTGAAGTTTCTGTCGGGTAAGTCTCGTTTTTTTTCGGCCAAAGTTGTGGTTATCCCGTTTCTGGTACAGAGCCTCACACAGAGACATCCGCTTAGTCTCTCGATTGGCCACGCCCCCCAATCTCTAGTATTTAGATGGACTCTAGCTAAAAGGACTCAGATAGAATCATCTTAGCATCTCTAAATTTACTCAATACGCACTGATAACATTATAATCAAAATAACAAAATAAATATACAAAATAACCAAAAGCAACTACATTTTGTGCAACAATAACCAAATTGGAAAGAAATCTGCAACTAAACATATTCCTTTCAATCTGAGCTATTTTTGTTTATGAGTTTACATTTTCTATTTAGCTCTCCTCGTTTTCTAGTTTAGCAAATAAATACCAAAATATATTTAATCACAAATAAAAAAAAGGCACACCTTGCATCCTTCCTTGCTGGCAAAGGATCATGGGACATGTAGTTCAACAGCAGATTTTCATTCAGGGTTAATCACTAAATTGTGAATTGACAAGAAGACAAACTAAATTAAAAGCAGGTTTCATGTTTTAGGTCAAAATACCTGAATTGGAAAAAATCAGCTATGTTATGTCTATTTTTGTCCAAAATGTGAAATTCGCTTAGAAATGAATAGCTGTCAGTTTATTTCCTTTAATATTTCTTGTACAACTCCTTCAACTCTGCTCTGTGTAAAACAACCTTTTCAATTGACACCTCTTAATTTGAAATTGCATTGTATATAGTGTTATGATAAACCCATATATTTGTTTGCGTTTACATCCTGTGGTTTATTTATAAAACTATGCATTTTTTATATGGAGCAGTCATTTAACAATTTACATTCTGGACTTACATTTTTCACTCCAGGTTAGAAGAATAGATGATTATATCACCTTAAGATTGAGATCTCTAAGGCACACAGTGTTCAGAATATAGATGCAGTGTTCTCCTTTGGGAATGTTTCAGAAAAGTTAAAGGCACCTAGGTAGCACTTGTTTCTGAAATCTCAAACCCTGTACTGTACCTGTAATACTGAAAAAGGCACATCTTGTGTAATGATTTTACAGTTTAGCACAAACAGATCAGTAGCCATCCCTTCCTGTTAATAATGCAACAAGCCAGCCTGCCTACATGCCTGCAGCAAAATTGTGAATGGGCTGACTTCAAAAACTCCATCTTATTTTTCATATCCATGATCTCGTACAGGGAAATCATGGCTGGCTGAAGCCTGTTTGTAATTAACAATCGTGCCGTTACATTGGAAAGCAACCTGCAGTAAACTTGGCTACATTTTATTTTTTATTTTTATCATTTTTTTTTGTGCAGTGCAACATTCATAGATACTGACAAATTGACAGGATATTAGATGGTAGCAAATAAGATAATATGCGCGGAGAAAGCTAACATCCATTATAAAAGAGTAAAAGTATCCATCTGATTAGCATCACAAAGTAGGATGCACATTTAAAAAAAAAAAAAAAACATAGAAAGAGTATAATCATGTGTAATGATATCATATCTAGATTGGTCATATAGTAGATCATATTAGCTTGTAAAGGATGATGTAAACCTATAGGGAGGTCTCATGGTATGGGGTTAATGCTTTTAAAACAAAATTTCAAGGCATCAAATTATATAGTCTTGGCTGTGAATGGGGCCAACATGACACACATAGTAATGAACCAATGCCCAGGCTAGGTAAGGGTATACCACCCCCTGTGAAGTCCAGAACTTACGAAGCAACAGAGCTAGGAGCAATCTTCATGCCAGTTCCAGACCTTCGAATGAGCCTGCACCATATCCAGCGGGACCCACTAGTGGTATTTGCTTGAGTCCATCCCTGCAGTGAAGTCGTACAGAGACCTAGGAAACAGACCTCCTGTCAGTGTGGGTAGTGCAAAGTAGGCAATCCACTGCAACTCTCAGTCTGGAAGGGTGCAAATGTAGAGAAGCTTTATGGAAAATGACAGCTTTGCCTAGCATAAGTCTCCGAGACTTCATGCTACCTTGACATCTGGTGTCCTTCAAGGAGTAATTAGTCAGCTGTACTTGCACTGGTCACTGAGCCAGCTCAAAACTGCTCACAGATACAGTCAAACCTAGCCCTAATATCACTTGGTTTGGGGCTAAGTTGCAACCCATACAGGTGTATGGCCATCTTGCAATAGTATGGCGGGCTACATTTTTATTTTGGAAGTTGGTACTCCAAGAACCCACTCACATTACGTGTAATTAATAATATCAGTATGGGCAGTTGGTAGGAGCAGTTGGATTTGGGATTGTTATAGTGAAACAGAAAGGGCACGCCATCAGAGGGTTTTCTTAAGCTAGGATGATACGGACCCTGAAATAGATGCGAACCAGTGCTGCCCATATTCTTAGCTCTGCTAAAGCATTTTAAGTCCATAAAAAAAGCCCTTGTTACATGGCGTGTGTCCGTGTTTATCCCTTTCACTACCATTGGTGAACCAGGACAAGGATTGATGAAAAACACCACCAGAATCCAAGTAGTTTGGATGTCCTGTAAAGTAATTTTTAAAATGTATTTTACGTTTCAGTATGCATAGACAGCACATTATTTAATGGACACAAAAACAAATATTTTGATTGCATGGATAATCGTTTGCTAAATATTGAAGTTACAGATAAGAAAACAGTGTTGCTAACAGATAACATTCATTAATGTTTTGCATAAACATATATATTTCCCCCCACATATTTATATATACACACATATACATACATATCATATCACCCTTACAATGCAGCTATGGACACACTAGTAACAGAAACATAGAAACATAGAATGTGACGGCAGATAAGAACCATTCGGCCCATCTAGTCTGCCCAATTTTCTAAATACTTTCATTAGTCCCTGGCCTTATCTTATAGTTAGAATAGCCTTATGCCTATTCCACGCATGCTTAAACTCCTTCACTGTGTGAACCTCTACCACTTCAGCTGGAAGGCTATTCTATGCATCCACTACCCTCTCAGTAAAGTAATACTTCCTGAAATTATTTTTAAACCTTTGCTCTCTAATTTGACTGTCCTCTTGTTGTGGTAGTTTTTCTTTTTTAAATATAGTCTCCTCCTTTACTGTGTTGATTCCCTTTATGTATTTAAATGTTTCTATCATATCCCCCCTGTCTCGTCTTTCCCCCAAGCTATACATGTTAAGATCCATTAACCTTTCCTGGTAAGTTTTATCCTGCAATCCATGAACCAGTTTAGTAGCCCTTCTCTGAACTTTCTAAGGTATCAATATTCTTCTGCAGATACGGTCTCCAGTACTGCGTACAATACTCCAAGTGAGGTCTCACCAGTGTTCTGTATAATGGCATGAGCACTTCTCTCTTTCTACTACTTATACCTTTCCGTATACAACCAAGCATTCTACTAGAATTTCCTACTGCTCTATTACACTGTCTGCCTACCTTTAATGGACCACTATAGGCACCAAGACCACTTCAACTCAATGAAGTGGTCTGAGTGCCAGGTCCCCCTAGTTTTAACCTTGCAGCTGAAAACATAGCAGTATCAGCGAAACTGCTATGTTTACATTGCAGGGTTAATCCAGCCTCTAGTGGCTGTCTTCTGCAATTCTCAGTGAGTAAATCGCACTGAAATTACGCTGAACGTCCTCATGGAGTCCAGCATCAAATAAGATCCCCATAGAAACATAGAATGTGACGGCAGATAAGAACCATTCGGCCCATCCAGTCTGCCCAATTTTCTAAATACTTTCATTAGTCCCTAGTCTTATCTTATAGTTAGGATAGCCTTATGCCTATCCCATGCATGCTTAAACTCCTTTACTGTGTTAACCTCTACCACTTCAGCTGGAAGGCTATTCCATGCATCCATTACCCTCTCAGTAAAGTAATACTTCCTGATATTATTTTTAAACCTTTGTCCCTCTAATTTAAGACTATGTCCTCTTGTTGTGGTAGTTTTTCTTCTTTTAAATATAGTCTCCTCCTTTACTGTGTTGATTCCCTTGGACAGGAAACACATACACACAGATACACCCATGCATATATACAATTATACACGCACACATACATATACAATCTGTTACAGACTCACACATAAACACACAAACACTGATGAACAAAAAACACACACATTGGTAGATACAGACATACAGTCACAATTTGTACCTAACAAGGTTTATCTGGCTGTGTGTATTTCTGACTGAAAGTGTATATGTATGCATGTCTGGCATTGTGTACCTGTGTGTTTGCCTCAGAGTGTGTGTCTGATAGTGATTATCCTTATGTGTGAATGTGTGTCTCTGTGCCTTGGCTGGAAATCTGTGCCTGTGAATTAATATATGCATATGTGAGTTGTTTGCGGTGTGTTTTGAGTATGGAAGCGGTTTGTGATCTTTTTGCATTGTGTTTATGGCAAATCTGTGTTTCATTTGTGGGAGGTGACTGTAAGTGTGCATGAGGATGACTGTCTTTATTGGAGGACTGGAGGACTGAGGGTTATCTTGGTGAGGGTGACAGTGTCAAGGGTGTAACAGTGGCACGGTGAGTGAGAGGAGGCTGTGATTCTGTGTCTAGCCTCCCCACACACTGTAATGCCTATTTTATTTATTTCACATTTGCCCCCCTCCTGCTATACCTATGACTGAGAGGAAGCAGCGGCAGACAGCTGCTTCAATCCAGAAATGCAGACCTAAAATGAGAGTGGCACAGTGGCCATGCTATTATAGGTGGTTAGAGAAGATTTGGCACAGTAAGGGTAGTCTGGGACCCCAAAGGATACAAGCTTCACACAAACTTCAACTAAAATTAATTTCCCTTGCAAAGGAAAATGTCAGGCCTTTTGGTGTTTCTGAGCATTGTAGTTCAGCTGTTAGAAATCTTACAAACGGAACTACAAATTTCAGAAACCCTTGTTCTGCTCATAATGCACTGTTATGGGATTAGATCACCAGTGCTGTACAAAATAGAGTGAGCATTGTGAATAGCTGAGTCACTTCTTGGTCTGGTGAGAGCTTACTGCAGAATCTATAAAGCCTGGAGATTTGAAGCAAATGCACAAACTTTAAATGTGCATATTTTGTTTGTTTTATTTTATATATATTTTTTGTATGTATTACGTTTGTTTAAATTTCCAATGCATTGTATAGATAACAGAACAAAAAAAAATAAAAAATAACATCAAACACAAAACACTAATAACCTAAATGTAGAACAAATATAAAAATAGGAAATTTAATTGAGGTCTGAGAGCAACTCAGAGATCAGTCAAGAATAGCGAAACAGTAAGGTACTACAATTGTGTTTACGGTATGGAGTCATTCTTCCAATATTTTCTTTATGTTGTTGTGTTTTCGGTATGGAGTCATTCTTCCAATATTCTTCTTTATGTTATTTTTAATATTGCCTTACCTTTCCACCATTCTTGACCGATCTGAGTTGTTCTCAGACCTCAATCAAGTTTTGCATTTTTACCTTTGTAATACTTTGCCTAGATCAGGGGTGCCCAAAAGATACTCCCTATATGTTTTAAAGCTACATCTTCAATGATGCTTTGCCATTCTAAATTTATTCCAAAGGCATGCGAAGCATCATGGGAGTTGTAGTTTTCCAACATCTGGGGATCTACCATTTGAGCACGACTGGCCTAGATAATGTATTAAAAACAATGGATCAACAGCAGTCTGGAGTGTTCCTTTAAGAAAAAAGAAAATAATTCAGCATTTCGAAGAAGCGACATTATGACAGTGACAAGAAAATATGAGGGTGGGTTTGAGGATTAAGAAGACATTGAGTTGTATAAAAGGTAGTGAAGCAAGAACATTTTGAAAGAGATGTCTTCTGCAGACAAGTGTTTGTCAATCATATTCACAACTACATGTAAGGCCTGTTAAGAAATATCTTAATCTCATCACAAGTGGAATAATCACTCTTCGCCAATTAGACAAATCCACTGATGATCTCAGACAACAAAATACATTCCCAGTTAGAAGCTGAAGGACATTTTTACTTTTTAATAAACACTGGCATTAAGTATAATAATGGGGTTAACTGTCTTTCGCTGTAGGTTTTCATGAGCAGATTAAAGGGACTGTGTCATGCAACAAATGACAGTATTCCAATTAGAGACTTTTTTTTTTGTCAAAATACTTTAATTTTTCTTGCCAGACAGCTAACATAATTGATGTCATTTACTAAACTATGGATTTTTGGAGTAAGGTTTTTTTTTTTAAAAAGAGCAAAAAAAAATAATTATTAAATAAATCATTTGAATTATCCACAAATTGGAGCCACTCAGAAATGGTTCAAATTGCTGTTGAATACTCTACATATCCTTTAGAGAAATTGCTCTGGACAGATCGCCCAAAACATTCTCAAATTTTATTAAACGTCTACTGCATATGCAATTAGCAAAGTGTTAGTAAATATAAATTAAAGCAACACTGTGCACCACCACAATGAGGCCACAGTGAAGTTGTTATGGTACCTGGCGGTCCGGGACATTATCTCACCTTAAGAGGTTAAGCCATTTGCAAAATGCTCCAGATGGCACCCATCATCCAGACGTCTCTGCCTGTTCCTACAGCTTCAACACTGAAGCCTTGCACTGGGTGCTGATACCTTTCTAAAGCATTTTTCTCAATGGGAGGGCATTGGTGGGCTAAGATATCTCCTGGAGAGCCAGTTGAGCCTGGAGAATGAGTGCTGTCTGAAACACTGTGGGGGTTAAACCATTCACAAGCAAACAAGTTAAAAAAAAGAAGAAGAAATGGGTCTCTTGAAACCAGTTGGTACTTAAAAAATGATCTTGCATTGTCCCACAATATGTGCTGACAACAGCAAAGTTTCCCTCTTAATCACTTGACAATTTTTGTAAACCCTAATTCCTCCTTCTATACCTGTGTAACAGAACACTCCAAGTACCATAGTCACTACAGCCTGCTGTAGTGGTTATAGTGCGACAAGTGCCGTGTGCCATTCCACGATAAGTAGTCAAACCCTTTGAGTATGATTTGACACCTTAGCTGGTTAATCCAATTCATTCTACAGAACTAAGCAGGGCCATGCAGAACTATTCTAGCTGGCTGAGAGCATTAGGGCACTGTAAAGGTATTTTAAAATGATATTGCATATATATTTATTTCTAACGCTATAGTGTTACTTTAACCCCTTCGATGCCACATTATTTGTAAAACAAAATAAACAAACTTAACGATCAACTAATTTTTGTGCTTGAAAGTAACGTGCAAATGTTTTTTTGTTTGTCAGTGTGCATAAATAGCGCACTATCTATTATAAAAAAAAATATGTTATCTTTGTTAAATTGTTACAAAAGAAGTAAACCTCAGATCAGTTTGGAATAATAGAGTTAAAGACCAGAATAAAATATTCATTATTTATATTTGCAAGGTGTTGGGGCATAGATGTATGATACATCTTTTGCTCGTGCAGACACATTATTGGCAGTAAAAGGGTAAATGCAGTCCAACATTTAAGCAGCTTTGCATAAAAGGCAGCCTTGTCAGGTTGGCAGTTGTCTTTGGCTCTGCAGATGTTCAATTCTACGTTTTCATTAGGGACCTTTTCATTACTAGCTCTCTAAGCATCATGGGTAATGTAGTCCATAATAGCTGCAATTCTAAAGATTAGTTACCACTGGCCTACAGTAATGTCTTGGTTGCATAGTGTCTGTATATCCAGTTTGTTACATTGTATAGAGAATTGTATTCATTTACCATCTGTCTCTAATGTCCAAGTTCAGAGCTTGGATGAGCGATGGTCATAGTTGGCGTTTTCTTCAAGCTGTCTTATTTGTCACTTGGAGTCTGTCCTTCCTGGCAGATCCCAGGGGAGTCATCACAGTAGGTCCACCTTCCACTCCATCATAGAAGAGTTTGTTAGAGGATATTATTCATCAATCGAGTACAGTGCTTAGTCAATTAGTTTATGACCCTTCCGAAGGAGGGTCATTGACCTTGGGAGTAGTACAAGTCTGTAAATGACACTTGGAAGCTTGATGTTTTCATTGTTCTTTCTGTGTCAATGACTCTTTTGGTCTGCGGAGACACTATTCTTCAGATAGCAGTAGGACCACTTTTTCCTTGCCGTAGAGAACTAAAACAATACATGCTCCACTTTTTCTGCACATGTACCTATATTCTTTAAAACCCAAGAGCAGTAAGGGATAACCTTCACGCTGGAAATATTCATAAACTTTCCTTTCCCATGATACACAGCCACAGAGCAATTTAGGTTGTGAATTGTGGGAACATTTTTTAATTTTTTTTTTCTTTTTTTAGATCTACTTTGCTTTTAACACTCCTCGTCTTCTCTACTCGAATTCTCTCAAGAGACACTGCCTGTAGCTTGGCATCTGACCTTACATGCATCAACCTTCTTATGCCTTATACTCTTTTCCGTGGTGAACAGTTATGGTGACCTTGCCTTTGCTTTTATTAGGGACACGTACCAAAGATGAATCCTGCAGGGCATCAGTGATTTTAATGCAGTTCTGTATTGTACATTTTCCATCACTGTCCACAGTATAAGATTAGATATGGTTGTCTGTACATGGTATCAGGCTAATAAGGATTATAGTTTTGTATTTTGTTTTTTCATTTTTATTTTAACTCTCTGCTACCATCTTGTTCAGAATCATGATTTGAATGATCATGTTCAAAAAGAGTGGTCTGTACTTTGGTGCCTAGCCTAGAGCATTATAGAGCCTTAGCTGGGTTTGCAAGCCTTCTGTGTCTGCATGGTGAGATTTGCAGGAATATTCATTACAGTGATAATTGTTAGGAACTCAAAGTGTATTCAACGTGAAATATTAAAGCCAAAATATACAAACTGGAAAAATTCTCCACGTCAGCTATGCTTTCAGATCAGCTACATTTGTCCTTTAATTTGAAATTCACTTTGAAATCCTGACAATTGTTGCTTTAATGAAAAAAAAAACACATTATGATGTTTCTATAACAATTGTGTCTCATCAAACCCTTAGTGCTTGAACTCTTTTAATTGGGTTGTGCACACCCTTTATATAGCTCTGAACATGTCCAGAGTGAGATACGTGGAGGTGTGGAGTCCAGTTGGTTTATGTAAGCCAAAGGCAGAGTTTATGAAGGGCATTTGATTACTAGGCTGATTGTATGTAGATCACTGGATAACCAGACTGCACATGTGCATCTTGTTGGATAATCAGACTCTAAACTTGAACAGGGGTCGAGTCCTGGGGATTAAAGTGTGGGAACTCACCCAAGATCTCTCCCACCCCCTCCCCCCAACAAAAATAATATACACTCGTATGCATATATAAACGCGGGCACACATACACACTCACAGACACACACACACTCAGACACACACATACACCCAAACACACAGACACACACAGATACACTCACAGACACACACTCACAGACACATACACACTCACTCACAGACACACACACATACACTCACAGACACACACACATACTCAGACACACACCTGGAGAGCTGGCGTGGACTTGTCCCTGGGGTCCAGCAGGGCTTCAGCGAGTGGGGGGAGCATCATATTCCGGCTCCCAGCATCAGAGAAGATCAGAGAGAACACAGGTAGACAGGCGCCCGCCGGGGGGGTCCATCAGGTGGCCATTAGGCCACCTCTTGGGCTCCCCCATGACAGGGGAACATGGGGGAATTTGGGGGTGGCATTTTTTGTCGCCCCCTGAGTGCCTGCTGGAGCAACGGGAATGGCATTCCTGCTGTGAAAAAAAGGAACGCCGTTCCCACGCGTTCCTGCAGGACTCAAGCCCTGCACTTGAAGCTCATTGGATACTGAGACTGCTCACATGCAACTCATTAGATAAGCAGATTGCTTATGTGCAGATTATCATATTGATCACCTGCAGAACATTTAATTAGACTGTGCATCTGTTCCTTATAATAAAATAATCAGATTTTACACGCACATAATCTGTTTCTACCAGGTGTCACAGAGAAGCATGGCAATAGAGGGGCATAGTGGGGTCTCATATAGGGGCATCTATCCTGAATGGATTGGGGTAGAAGAACACCTACTATGTTTTTCTATTAATGAAATTGCATAGTATAGCATATTGTGTGATCTGAACATCATATATATCACTATATACATTAACATCACTATATATGATTGCTACTGCTAGACATTATTGGGTTGCCAAAACTCTATTTATCAAACCAAAACTGGAACAAGGCAAGTGTAAAATTTCTTTTTTTATGATTTTTATTTAATAGTAATGCCTATGGAATGCAATAAAATATTTCTCATTCATAAATATGGAGCAATCACTTTGCCCCAGTTCTGTCTTTCTCAGTGTTATAAATCTGTAGTGTTACCAGGCAAATTCTAACATGCCAGCAGCACGAGTAACTGGTGTAATGTCACATACAACAGACTCGTAGTGCGAATCACATTGGCGTATTTCTCTTTGACGAACAAAAGGAGGCCACACTCAGATGGAGAGTCATGCATTTGGAGCAAGATTTAGCCATGATTGGTGGTCACATGATTGCAGCCACAAAAAAAAAAAAGAAAAAAGAACAGAAAACTAGGGAATGCCTGTTCCCGAGAACAAAAGAAACCCTTAAAAAAAAAAAAAAAAGTAAATAGAAGTAACAATATTTATATAAAGTATATATTTATTTTACCTTCATTTTTCCACTGGAGGGTCAAATGATTTTAAAGATGTTTGTCTAATGTAAGTTTAATAAATGCATTTTTAAAATATAAATAACATTCTATATTGTAGACACTTTCGAATTACTTGTCACACATTTTCTGCTAACTTCTTCATGGTCGCAACCATTGAGTCCTCTCACCGTAGGTGCAAATTGGTTGCTCCAGAGCAGTAAGATGAATCTTAGTAGTTCTCTTCAGCAGACATAGCATTGTAGGAGGAATGTTGGATGGTATCTGCCAAGTGCCACATCCACTTTGCTTGTGAATGTTAATTGCATTGTTTTATTATATACCAATGAGAGAAATCCCTAAACTCCCTAAATGATATTGTGGCTAAACTCCCATTTAGAAATCCCTAAATTACATTGTGGCTCTGAAGTCTAAGGGATTAGTATTTCATGAAAATATCTACTTTTTCTTTTATTAATAAAGTGATAAAACGATCCACACCGCTTTAAAAAAAACAAAAACAAAAACAGGGTTTTTTATTTGTATGATAACATATTTACTACATTATGAAGTGGTCCTAAAAGTCTCAGGCAATGAGCAAGATAATAATGTCCGACTTTTGTCTTCAGAAGTCTTGTTTTTTTTTTTTATTGGGGTGCATACTCTCTTTGAAAAAAGATGTTAATCAAAGCAAATGTTCCACTGATCTATGCTTCAGCATGATTACATTCTGGGGCTGGACAAAAAAATGGAAACACCTAGCAGTATTTGAATTATCAGCAGGGATGGATAGAGTACATGAGCACTTTGACCATTGTCCAAAGGTCCAGATCTTTGGACCATCACCAAAGTGCCCAAGCGGAGTAGTCAGGGGCCCCTTGCAGCTATGTTGTCATGGGCTGACTGAGGAGATTATTAGACAAACCTAGTGGACACCGTTCACATCAAATATATACAACGGTTTCATGGTTTCATTTGTAGAGAGTTGGAAACCAAGAGGAAAAATGAAGCCATAATAGCTCATAGGGACAAATTTGCCAAATATGCTATACTCACAATTTAGCTATTTTAGCTTGGCTTTTATTATTTGATTTCAATTTAGTATCAGTAAATGTTTAGTTAATAGACCTTGCAGTGGTTTTACAATAAATATTGGAGAATTGTCAAAGAATTAAACAATTTTAGGCTAACATAGCTGAGCTTGAACGTAAACATAGTTGCAGATCCCCCCAACCAAGACAGTTCCATTTTATTATATCAATACATATGGGGCAGTGTATATTGCATATTATTGAATCTTATATCTACAGGAGCAATGTGCAAGGCTCATAAGACAGATCTGCTCATTTTTGCAAATCAGACGCCTCCATCTCTCCGCACCTAAGCTGCAGACAGACACAAATCGCACTGCTGTTTGCTGTTACATAATATAGCTTTCTGCAATGTTGGTCCCACACGCACATTATTTGGAACCTGCCAGATTGAGCAGTCATTCGATGTAGCTGCTTTTATGTTAGCTTCGTTACAGTGTAACTTAAGGGGTTATTCAGAAAAATGTCAATGAATTCAGCGTGAATTTCAAACTTAAGGTCAAAATTCAAGATCTCATTCACGTTCATTTGCAATCTTCCGAGGAAAATGCATTATTTGTCCAGGTAAAATTCCTGTTAATTGATACTGGAAAGAATCAATTCAGAATCTCCAAAACAATCTCACCTGTACAGGTAAAACTCCAAGCATGAAATGAAACAGGTGAGTGGGATCAAAGTCAGGCTGTGCCAATGATGCAACATATGCCCACTGTGACAGTACTTTCTATGCCCAGAACTCTGCAGAAACACTTTTATTTTGGAAGAAGTGCCCAGTTTTGATCTTGGACTATGCTAGCAAATTTAATGATGCAGTCTCTGTTTGTTAGCTTTTTCACTGGTGTTCTCAGCGCATCAGCAGAAAAACAACCCAAGGTATCAATACAAAAGTGGGTCGCGTAATGGGACGAGATCATGGATTACTGCGAATTATACATTCAGATCAACTCACTATTTTAGTCAATATAATAGTCCTGGGGGTTGTAGTATAAAAATATTTGCAAATCCACAAGCCAAGGACTCTGCTTTACTCTAATAATCACTTGCATCAGCCCTCTTCTGCACTCATTTGCTTCTGTTATGCATTAATTCTTCATTGCCTTGCATCACGCGTTTTACGGTCAGTGGATGCAGAGGAGAGATTCTGGTGTAAGGGAAATAGATCTTGCCGTGTGCGCCCTTGTTATACACTCCACCCCCCCAACTCCTGGCCCAGTTTGCACAGCAGGAGTTAACCACCTCACGTCTGCAATAATCTGAATTCAAGAGCAGCATTGAAAGATATGTTGCATGGTTCTCTTTAGAGCTTGCTATATTTTTATACATAGATGTAATAGGTTCACCTGCTCTATTTACTATACAGATACCATGTAAATTATTGGGGGGGGGGGTTTCCACGGGCTAGCCATGTTTTCACATTCTGTATTGCCGGAATGATGACATCATATGTGCAATTATTTCAATTCAGTGCAGTCCAGTTGCCCACATTTTTTGCAGAACCAGGACACACATGTCTCAATTTGCCTAAGATTAGTGGGAGTCACACTTCTGAGTGGCAGTTGCCATGTTTAATGACAACAGCTGATTTAGCTACAGCCTGGCTCTGTAACTACTATTAATCTAGGGACAAAATGTGTGTCCCAGTGCTGCCCATATAGTACAGTCCTCTACACCACTTTAACACATACTACACTAAACATTAACCTCTACAGTACACAACACTAACCATTAACCCCTACAATACCTTATACTAAACAGTTACCCCTACACTACATGGCATTACCCATTAACTACTACACCATCATTTAACATTAACCACTACATTATCCCAACACTGAACCTTAATCGCCAAAATACCTTAATACATAATGCAAACACCTACCTTAAAATATACCACGCCACAAAAGGGAAAGCATGTATTAATGTTCTGGAGACACTTGGCCTTCCTTCTCCCCTTGCTTACCTTTGCTTCAGGAGATCGAAAGCTGGAAGGATTCAGACTGTTCTCCTAAAGGTTGTGGGTGCCAGGATGTGATGGCATATTGCACTTTTAGAGGCCCTGCAGGCAATCACACCTCTCATACTTACAGATTACCAAAGCCCAGGGTCAGAGTCCTGCTAGCCCTATCCATAAAGCATCCCCACCTAATGTTAAACCCCCCACTGTGTGACATGTCATGATTCCCTTTTATTCCAGAAGTTTGGTCCTAAAGGGGTTAACTACACTTTCACTTAAAATTAATCCCCAACACTACGCTGGACTCCACTAACCCCTATACTACACTACCACATTTCTTATAATGCACATTTCACCACTGTTTATCATTATCTGCACTAACAGGTATACACTTTACAGATGACATTACAACTGAGGGGTGGTACATTATGTTCAGCTGTTATACTGTGTATTTGTGTGTATGTGTGTATATTATTAATATAGCACTAGCAGGTATATTTACCTTACAATTGGTGGGAGGTACAATAAGTACAGTAGTTACAGACAATACAGTGAGAGTACAAAACATACAAATATGTTTGGAGATACCTTTCCCATAGAGCTTACAGTCTAGCAGGAATAGGAGACATACATAGAGAACTTGAGAAGGTAGAACGACAGCTTATAACAGTTCCAAAGCTAGTATAATCATAATGTAAAGCAGTTAAGTGTATAAGTTTAGATCCTCAGGACAATACCACTTTGGTTCCTACCTGAGAATTAGAGAATTATTAAGAATGTTTGTAAACAGAAGGAAGCAAAAGGCTTTCATATTAGCATCTGCTGTATAACAGAAAGCCAATCAGAATACCAATCAGAATACTTTTTTTTTTTCCATCCGATTGCTAGCAAAACAAGCTGTATCCCTTTGTATCTAAAGAATTGATTTTTATTTTAACCCCCTTCTGTGACTTGTTAGAACTGAAGCATCAGCGTTTGCCCCTCCCCAACATCTGCTTCTCATTCTGATATCCTGGGGCCCTGGTCACTGCAGTAAGATGGCTTTTTTACATCAGAGAACTGGTATCAAAAGCCATGGTTTATGATCCTGCAATCCCTGTCTTTTGCTTTCCTCTGGAAATGCTCTCTCTCTCTACAACTTGGTCTCTGTCTAGACACACCGTCTAGAAGAATATTTAGTTAATTAAGCATTTAGCTATCTTGGAAATAAACTGATTTCTTCATCAGATAATGTTAAATAATAATTTACGTTTCTTACAGTTGTCTTTTTGTTACTCACTGTTATTGTATTTTTATGTCTGTGCTTCTTTTTAAATCTTAAACATAATTTCGGGTTATGGATCCTAAGTTGTGCAGGCCTTTTTTGCCCGCTGCTAGATGCTCCCTAGATGGCGAGTTATTTAAATATTGATTGTCCAACTTGTCTCATCCTGTAGATGTTCGACTACAGTTTGCATGATTATCTGCATCTGCTTGCAAAGAATTATGGGAGTTGTAGTCATCTAACTGAAAGACAACTGAGAATGAACAACTGTTTAAGGGTCAGCAACTCCCTAATGTAAATGGCTTTTAATTGAAATAGTGGAGTTAAACAAGTTCAAAAATGTATGTAAAGGTTACACGCCACATTTGCTCTGCTTTTCTAAACTGGACTGAGTTGATTGAGTTAGATATGGGCTGGTTTACCTTCAAATCATTTTAGGCAGGGCAACTACATTTTGCTAGCAATTTAGGCAGATGCATAGATGCAATTATTTGCCATTTAAAAGTGACACCAACTATTGTTACTCAGAGAACATTTAAAGGGACACAGTCTTACTGCTCTATTCTCTGCCATTGTTTCACACAGCCTTCCTACACACTTACTGAGAAGGAAACTATGTTTTTTAAGCTTTACTTATTGCACAGTGTGCAAGTGTGTGATAAAGGTCTTATAGCCTGCTCTGTTAATTGCTTGCTTGAGTCAGCGACAGCCTACTGTGTTTGATATTCACATATTTGATATTTGAGGTTCAGTTAAAAATAGCAGCATATTAAAAGTAAAGAAAACACACTGTGATGTAAGATCTGCTTTAAAATGAAAACTTTCTCTTCATGTTGCCTATGTGAGTCATCGAGGTGTAGCTAGGGCTGCAGAAACAAAAACAATAGTGATTTATCCTCTAAATGGTAGATAATTGTGCAGAGAGAAAATACTTAAAGTGATGTAAAAAGTTTTCATTTTAATTATCTATATACCAAAACTGCTCCATTAAGCTTCAGCTGTTTTGGTGCTTAGAGAATCACTTTAAGTATGTTATTCAGAACTACAAAAGCTGGACAGCGACACCAGGACATTACAGTTGTTTTGAATTCTTCAAAATGCAGCCTCAAAAAAAAAAAAGTGGAAAAAAAGACATAATATTCATTGGGACAGTATTTGTACAAACATTGTATAACCGGTTTTAAATAGTAAAATATATCTAAAATATATTACTTTCAGTGCATCATTTATTTGGTCTCAGAGTAACTTATTTTTGTTGTTGTTTTTTTAATGATTGAAAAGTGTGCTGTGTGTTTTTTTATTATTAATTTAACTCATTTTACATTTTGTATTAGTCTAGTGAAAACCTTAATTAAAAACAAAACCAAATGTTTTGAACTAAAAAAAAGAAACTGAGCCAAAGTTAAGAATTTCACATATTTAACTGTTTAACAGTTTGATATGACTGTTCACTAAACTGTTTTATTTTGGTTCTTGTTTCTTGTTATGACCTTATATTTTTTTTAAAATTTAAGGTCTAACATCTTAAGAAGCAATGAGATTGCATGCTGTCATCACAATGTTGTCACTAAAGACTTAATGCCAGCACTGAATGTGCTACTTGTTCGGTATCAGGAGAGCTATTGAATCCTGCTGACGCTCAATGAGTTGGACATTCTGTATAAGAATAATGTCTTTAATGACCAGAGTGTTATGATGGAATGGATTGTCATTCGTGTCCAGGGTGTTTAACAATATACTTTAAAGCGAACTTAACATCCAAAAAACGAACAAACAAACAACGTATGACATTTTTAGTTAAGTATAGATACTTAATGTGCACATTGTGCCAGCAAAAAGTGCCAGCAGATATGTTCTTAAAATATACTTACATAAACTTTTCTTGTGTTTCCTTCAAATTGCCCTTTCAACGCATGCAAAGAGTTGGGCCCACATCTGTCTTCTCCAATTTAACACACATGACATGACTAGTTCCACATACCACATAGTGGAATGCCCAGGAGTAGACATATTTATAGTTATAAAAACAAAAGAAAAAGTTACCTGCGCTCTCTCCTAAATCCCTATGTATATTTAAACAAATGGAGGTCATTTAGTTACTCCAATGGCCATTGGAGGGAATGCCCACTTGCCACCGTCAAGGCAGACACCCCTAGGCGGGTCCTACACTGACCTTTCACCAGGGCCGGACTGGGGATACAAAGCAGCCCTGGAAAAAAATGTGTGCAAGCCCCATAACTCACTGCGCCATATATTGTCGCGTGTAATATGTAAGGCTATGTCTTGCCATGACAGATGATTGAGTAATATATATATATATATATATATATATATATATATATATATATTGCTTTTTCTAATATATAATAATGGTCCTTTCAGGGTAAAACTTTTAATTATACAGTAAGCATACTCACATGCAGACACAGGCAATTTCACTGACATCTCAAAGACGCACATCCTCATAGACAAACAATCTCACTAATATATATCAGCTCATTGACATAAAAACACAAGCTCACTCACTAGCAGGCACACGCATGCAAGCAAGCTCACTCACTAGCACACACACAGCTTAATGTAGTGGTACTGGTGTCTATAGTATGTCCCTACAGGCTTTTCAGCGTAAACACTGACTTTTCAGAGAAAAGGCAGTGTTTACATTGCTTCAAAGGGACACTGCTAGTGACAGTCACTCAGATGGTCACTAGAGGTGCTTCCTGTGTCAGTGCACCTACAGTCAGGGCCTCCACACTCTGTAGGTGCTGAACGTTCCCCATAGAGATACATTGATTCAATGCATCTCTATGAGGAGATGCTGATTCGAGTGGCGTTTTGAAGCCAATCCTATGGCAAAGCATTGGATTGGCTGAGATCATCAAGCTTGATGATCTCAGCTATAGAGGCAGGGCCAGTCGAGGGGAGACCAGCACGCTGCGTGGGGAAAAAAAAGTGAGCAAAAACACTATTTTTAAACACACATATACACCATGACAGACACAGAAACACACATATACCATGACAGATACACACCCCATGACAGACACACACACACCATGACAGACCATGACACAGACAGACCATGACACAGACAGACCCACACACACACCATGACACAGACACACACACCATGACACAGACGGGCACACACCCCATGACAGACAGACACACACCCCATGACGAACAGACACACACCCCATGACGGACAGACACACACCCACCATGATGGACAGACAGACACACACACACCATGACACAGACAGTCAGACACACACACACCATGACAGACAGACAGACAGAAACACACACACCATACAGACAGATACCATGACACAGACAGACAGACACACACACCATACAGACAGACACCATGACACAGACAGACAGACACACACACACACACCATACAGACAGACACACACACACACCACACAGACAGACACCATGACACAGACAGACAGACACACACACGATAACAGATAGACAGACACACACACACACACGCACACCATACAGACAGACACACACACACCATACAGACAAACACCATGACACAGACAGACAGACACACACACCATAACAGAGAGACAAACTCACACTGACACACATTACTAATACCTGCCAGGGGGAGCTGCTCTGTCTCTGCTCTCCCACCCTCGCGCGCTGCTGAATGAGACCGGGGCCGGAATATGACGTCATATTCCGGCACCGGTCTCATTAACCTGCGCGCTGGGGAGCAAAGACAGAACAGCTCCCCCAGCGGCCGCCAACAGACCTCCCCCAGTGGCTGCCAGCAGACCTCCCCCAGCAGCAGGCAGAAGATCTCCCCCAGCAGCAGGCAGAAGACCTCCCCCAGCGGCTGCCAGCAGACCTCCCCCAGCGGCCGCCAGAAGACCTCCCCCAGCGGCCGCCAGAAGACCTCCCCCAGCGGCCGCCAGCAGACCCAGGTGTCTGCAGGGGCCCAGGTGCCGATGGCCCACCGGGAAATTTCCCGGTATCCCGGTGGGCCAGTACGGCTCTGCCTTTCACCTTGCTTCCTTGAGCTTCTGGCAAAGATATCTCCAATGAGACAGAGAGGGATATTTTTTATATACACCTCTATATACTTATTAACTCTTAATACGGAACACATGGGATGGGCGGCAGCATTGATTTTATAGTTGTACCTATGCATCCATGGCAAAAGTTAATACAGAAACAAAGTTATGAATCTAATTTAATACATTTATTTTCTAGCAATCTGGCTAGCACAATGTAAACATGTACTTTGTCATTTGTTGATTTATAAATATACTTTATTGGATCTCGATTATATGCTCTCAAGATGTTCCAACTATTACCAACTATAACCAGCAACCGGCTCAACTATTCTCAAATCGAAACCTAATTTCTAATCAGGATAGGACACCAAAGAGTTAGCTCTTGGTGATTTGATCTTGGGAATCTGGCCATATAGTATTATCCTAAGAGTCAAGGTCAAAACATAAGAATTCTAAGATATGATTTTCTTATAGCCTAGAACCCTTAATATCAATCTTTTCTTCACAGTGTGCCCTTGTCAAATGTGCCCTTGTCATTCGTCTTTGAAATTAAACAGTCATTATTACTAAATCAATTATTAAAAAAGGGAAATGCAAAAAGAGCCCATGTTCATTCAAGAAGAATATATCTACTTTTTAAGAATATATATTTTAAGAATGTATTTTTACCTTATTCCTTTTATGAAATAGATTAAAGTTCGGAGAAAATCAATATTTAACTCCCCAAAACTAAGTAGAGAATATCATACTGTACCTTTCACTAAAATTAAAGATAAATCATGGTTGTACTGAAGTATGTATGCCTCACATGGACACTTTGGGCTAGAAATGTATCTGCGGGAGGCTGCGGTACATTGCAAATTTTTTACCATTTTTAATTTTAACTGGACTGCCTGCCAAGGCATCCAGGCATGCCTGTATAAGTAGTACATCAGTGCTCTTATCAGTTTTAGATTGGCATTGAACAGGCCATTAATACTGAGGTCACTCGATCTTGATATTGATATCTAATGACATCATTGCTGATATTCAATGACATAATCTCTAATGCAGAATCCTAGGTATAGGCTATTCGTAGCATACAGTATGCAAGTATCTGTGGCTCATATCTCTGGTTAATGAGCCTCTGGTGTCACATTTTGTCTAGCTAAGAGTGATAGGAGTTAAACCTGAACAATTTGTGTAACACTTGATCTATCTATTGCAGTTTTGTGAGTATGGTCATCATGGACTGTCAAATCGTTCTTTGACACCTTCATCATCTTTCATGATCTAATAACATACAACACATTAAAGTGAATATGTGGTCCATAAATCATATGAATTACAAGTTGACCTTCAGGTAGGTGTAGATTTAATCTATACATTGTGCTGTGGAAATCTCCAGCATATGTGGAGATTAAAACATATAACATCTTCCAAAATGGTTCTCAGCAACGATTGGAGTGTCTACGTTTGCAGTTACTCCTTCACCAAATGACATGAATTTCCTATTTATAGTGTTTGCCACAATACATCTCATCATGGTAAGGAAAACTCCAATTCCCATAATTACTTCAGCTTATTGAATTGTTTGTCAACAGTCTAACCCAAAGTTGACCCTTTGACATCAAACACAGCAACCCCCTGCCTTCCTTCCTCAGCTGACACTGACACTCTAACACTATCACCAACCACCCGTCAAAACCCTCCTCATACTGCAGTGGCAGAGAGGAAGGAAGGCAGGGGCAGCTGTGTCAGATGCTAGTGCACCAACTTAAAATCAAAACCTTTGGGAAATAAGATGGCTCCTTATATAGTCTTGCCATGTTACCAACTTTAATGAAATGAAGTTATCGGGATGGCATCATTCATTTAAGAAGGGATAAATAAATAAGACGATAAAAGTTTGTAATCTATAATTGTGTTCACAACTTGATCAGGACACTATATAGATTATGTTTCATTCCCTTGAAATATCAGATCATATTTGCATGACATGTATGAAAAACACAAGTTAAGACTCATGCGTAGAGAATTTTCACTAAACCAGGAATTGTCAGTAATTGACCAGGGAATTGCAATTTTAGGCCAATATTCTCCAAATTGGACACATTTTCAAATTCTGCTACTTTTTCAGCTCAGTTATTTTTGCCTTATATTTGCAATTCCCCTGTCTATTCGTGGCACTGTGCGTGATTGTTTTCTTTATCCAATGTTTGAAGCAAGGATTGTGCATGTCCAGCCACTCTTGTAGTGTGTATGTGTATTAATCCTTAATTCTTAACAATGCAACCACCATATCTCAGGGAGCACATTGCATATGCATTCCAAAAATATACAGTTCAATATACTGTTAAAAATCACATTTTCTGTTGGATTCAAAAGCGAATGCAAGCATGGAAATAAATTACAGTATTTTGTTTAAACTAAAAAAAACTGTAGGCTAAAAATGTTCCTAAACTGTAACAATCTGAAAAAAAAAAAAAGGATCTATATGCCTGCCTCTTTTTTATCAATCGTATCTATCTCATCAATCCTATCTGTCTACCCTCACACACACTTATACATTTATGTTATGAGAAAGTACTCATAGGATTAAAATGTCAGTGCTTATGTTATAAACTCCATTGTTTTTATTCTACAGTATTGTCCTGTGCATGTTTGGTTATTTGATATTATATAATTTATGCTGCCAGCTATCACCATCATCATTAAATGTTAAGTGCCACACAACCTAATCTATTTTAATAGATGGATGGATACAGGTAGATGGGTTGATTGCTGGATGGAGGAATTGATGGATAGATGGATGGGTGGATGAGTGGGTGCATATGCAGGTCAGCCACAACATTAACACCACCTGCTTTTTTCACCATCACTCTTTGGCCCTTGTCAAAGTCGTTTTAGGCCTTTTTGCTTGCAAATTCTTCCTGCATCCAACACATGACATTCAAGTTCTGACTGTTCACTTGCTGCCTAATATATCACAATGTATATCACAGCAATGTTATTCACTTTACCTGTCAGTGGTTTTAATGTTGTGGCTGATCAGTGTAGATGTATTGTAAGGTCATTTGAACAGAGCTTTCTCAGATCTAAATATCCTCTTTTTTATTGTAAAGTGCTGTGGAATATGTTGGCACTATACAAACAAGGCTGGTGATAGACTATTTAGCACCCTAGGCAAGACCTGCTACTTGCACCCCCCAAAAAAAAAACCCAAAAAACTTGACAACTTAAATGTCTCTTCCCCCGCCAACTGTCATGATTGGTAGGGAACCTAACACACAGGACAGTTCAACAGACAGAATTGCAATACTGGTCGTTAGAATGGCCGGGCTATGCAAAAAAAATAGTCAAAGCAAGCCAAGGTCAAATGGAAATAGAGAGACAGAATACAAATAGACAAGCCGAGGTAAGGGAGCAGAGAAAACCTTTGTGCGTCTCTTCTCCTAAAAAACATAGAAACATAGAATGTAATGGTAGATAAACATTCGGCCCATCTAGTCTGCCCAATTTTTGAAATACTTTCATTAGGCCCTGGTCTTATCTTATAGTTAGGATAGCCTTATGCCTATTCCATGCATGCTTAAACTCCTTTACTGTGTTAACCTCTACCACTTCAGCTGGAAGGCTATTCCATGCATCCACTACCCTCTCAGTAAAGTAATACTTCCTGATATTATTTTTAAACCTTTGTCCCTCTAATTTAAGACTATGTCCTCTTGTTGGTAGTTTTTCTTCTTATAAATATAGTCTCCTCATTTACTGTGTTGATTCCCTTTATGTTTATAAATGTTTCTATCATATCCCCCCTGTCTCGTCTTTCCTCCAAGCTATACATGTTAAGATCTTTTAACCTTTCCTTGTAAGTTTTATCCTGCAATCCATGAACCAGTTTAGTAGCCCTTCTCTGAACTCACTCAAAAGTATCAATATCCTTATGGAGATATGGTCTCCAGTACTGCATACAATACTCCAAGTGAGGTCTCACCAGTGTTCTTTACAATGCCATGAGCACTTCCTTCTTGCTACTGCTAATACCACTCCCTATACAACCAAGCATTCTGCTAGCGTTTCCTGCTTCTCTATTACATTGTCTGCCTACCTATAAGTCATCAGAAATAATCACCCCTAAATCCCTTTCCTCAGATGTTGAGGTTAGGACTTGTAATGGAGCTCCCTGTACCCCGGCTGTGTACCTCCGCCAAAGGGCTGCTTCCTAGTTGGAACAGGGGACAAACCACCGAACTTCTGCCCACAGTTGCCGTGGCTTAACTGAGGCCCTGGAACCGCTCTTTCCTGGAGCCGAATGGGGAATTAGCTCTAGTCCTTACAAGGACTTTCCCCATTGAATCCCTGCAAGCTGGAACAGCAGTCACAGGAGTAAATCTTCTTTCCCTCCAATAACAGGATGACACACAGTTTTTGAGTGTAAGCTGGAATAGCGTTTAATAGAGGCACACTGGCCTTTTATGCAAGTTTCCCAACAAGTGCAACACCCAGGTGGACCTTGTTGGGCACAGGGACTCAAAGATAACAAGCCAGTAAAAACAGTCATACAGTGAGACACTCCCATACACAAACAATAGAATCCCTCCTCTGTGCTTGGGAAATAATTGAATCAGCAAATGTACTAATCTAACTCAACTATCTCCAAGCACAGAAAAAACATACAATTTTATGAAACCCCAAAAAGTACATTACAAATACACAAAACCCCATAATTACATCCCCTGATAGCCCCGATCTGGGTGAACAACATATCCAAAAATCACCCAGATCGGTTCAGGAATTTCCTGGAAGTCATAGTTTTGACCGACCGCAAGCATGGCCCCATGCCCAAAACAGTTCCAGGGAAATCAGTGCTAACAGTCAGTCAAGTTTGGTAGTCTTTTACAGGTTTCTCTGCAGGGCCCATAGTCTTTGGGCAGGAGGCTGGCAAGTAGGCTACTCCAGGAGCTTGGGGCAAACTCAGGTAAAAAGGGGAGTTTGCCACATGACTCTATCAAATATTCTGTACTCTGCCCTTGGGTTTTTACATCCAAGATGCATTATCTTGCACTTATCCAGATTAAATGTCAGTTGCCACAACTCTGACCATTTTTCTAGTTTACCTAAATCATTTGCCTTTTGGCTTATCTCTTCTGGAACATCAACCCTGTTACATATCTTAGTGTCATCAGCAAAAAGACATACCTTACCATCAAGACCTTCTGCAATATCACTAATAAAAATATTAAAGAGAATGGGTCCAAGTACAGATCCCTGAGTTACCCCACTGGTGACAAGCCCATGCTTTGAATATTGACTACAACCATTGACTACAACCCTCTGTTGCCTGTCACTCAGCCACTGCCTTACCCATTCAACAATATTGGAATCCAAACTTAAAGATTGCAGTTTATTGATAAGCCTTCTATGTGCAACAGTGTCAAAAGCCTTACTGAAATCTAGGTAAGCAATGTCTACTGCACCACCCTGATCTATAATTTTAGTTACCCAATCAAAAAAATCAATAAGATTAGTTTGGCATGATCTCCCTGAAGTAAACCCATATTGTCTCTGATCTTGAAATCCATGTGATTTTAGATGTTCAACAATCCTATCCTTTAACATGGTTTCCATTACTTTCCCCATTATTGAAGTAAGGCTTACTGGCTTATAGTTGCCCAACTCCTCCTTACTACTTTTCTTGTGAATGGGCACAACATTCGCTAACTTTCAATCTTCTGAGACTACTCCTGTTAACAATGATTGATAAAATAAATCTGTTAGTGGTTTTGCTAGTACACCACTAAGCTTTTTTAATAACTTTGGGTGTATTCAATCAGGTCCCATTGACTTATTTGTCTTTACTTTTGACAATTGAAATAGAACCTCTTTCTCTGTAAACTCACATGTAACAAATGTCTAGTTTTTCCTTTTTGCTAACTGATGCCCCTTTCCTTCATTTTCATCTGTAAATACTGGACAAAAATATTAATTGAGGCAGGATTTGTTTTTAATCTAACTAATCCTTGTTTTACTTTCCTTTTCACATTTATGTATCTAAAAAAATGTTGTCCTTTTTTTTTTTATTAACTGACTGTGCTGTTTTCTCTTCTGTGTGTGATTTGGAAGCTCTTATAACTTGCTTAGCCTATTTCTGTCTAATCTTATAGATCATTATGTCTTCCTGAATCTGGGTTTCTTTATCATTACTAAATGCTAACTTTTAGTTTTTTTACCATTTTGGCCATGTCTGTGGAGTACATTGGTTTCTTGAATTTTTTGTTTTTACAGACAAGACTAATGCAATTTTCTGTTGCCTTCAGCAGTGCAACTTTGAAATAATCCCATTTCTCTTGGACTCCATCTAAATAGCTCCAGTCTGATTATGACTCCTTTACACATATTCTAATTTTAGAAAAGTCTGTTTTTCTAAAGTCTCAAACTTTTGTTTTTGTGTTGCGTAACTCAGTCACTGTTCTTATATTAAATCACACTGACTGATGATCACTGGATGCTAAACTTTCACCTACAGTAATATCTGATACCAAAGACCCTTTTCGTGTCTCTTTCTCCCCTCTAGCACCTTTTTGTGTCTCCATCAGCCCCTCCGTGTCTCTTTCTCTCCCCAGCCCCTTTGTGGTTTGAGTCCCTCTATTTTTTTTTTTAGTTCTTTATCGACAAGAATTATGAGTTACAGAGTAGTAATGTAAGATACATAGCAATTTGCAATTTGTTCAGGGAGTAGAACATTGTAGTCAACGAGGTTGTACAAAAAAACAAATGCATAAGCAGAAGAGTCAGAGAAATGTTAAGTTCCTGGTTCCATGATGTAGTGAAATCTGGTAGTGTGTAGTTAAATTATCTTTGAAGTTAATTATAGAACACAGAAAGGTGTTTATATTTTACATCATGATCCATACAATATGATTTGATGGTTGTGAGTAACTGTTCAAAAGCTCCAGATTCGAAAGAAGGAAGTTTGATAGTTGGGTGTAGTGGAATCTTTGTAGATTTGAGCGAGACCTATTTGGCAAAAGAACAGCTAGTTGTTTAATACCTTATGTATCTAGTATTGTGCATAAGATATGGCAATTTTTTATTAAAATAAATGTGTTATAGCAGCTGGCTTTCATACCTGGTGGAAAAAAGTTAGTTTTGTGTCAGTGAATATAGGGGAGATGGATGAAAAGATATGTCTTGGAATTTCCTAAGAGAGATTTTTCAAGTGTCACCCATTGTTTCTGGTTATCATGTTTAGCCAGTTCATAAATTCAAGTCAATAAAACAACCTAATGATGGACCTCCATTTTGGGTAGTCCGAGTCCTCCCCACAATTTATGCCTATGTCAAAGTAGAGTTTATTAATGGGCTAACTCTAATAACCAGAAACAGTGGGTGACACATGAAAAATCTCTCTTCCAACTCCCTATCCTGACAATTCCATGGCAGAAATTGGGTTGCCCCTTCCTGTTAAGACTCTGGTCATCGGTTAGGAAATCCCCAGACATATTCTTTCATTTGAAAGTTTTCTTTTCAGTTGCAAAGAATAACATTAGTAGGGCTATAGGGAGAACCTGTAATAGGTAGAGAATTCTGGAAAGAACATTCACCTTTAATATGTTGATTCAACATAGCCAGCCAACGTGTGGCATGCCCCATGTTTTGAGGTCTTTGGAAATGACCTGCATGAGAGGAGGAAAATTTAGTTCATAGAGTTTAGATAGATTGTTGAGAAGTTGAACACCTAGATATTTGATTGCTGATGTAGCCCAGGTGAAAGGGAACAATTGTCTTAAAGAGGTCTCACGGAGGAGTAGTTAAATCTATATGTAATGCTAAAATTTGCCATTTTGTGAAATTCACTAGGAAATTGGATTACCTTTCATACAACTTTCATATAAGGACATTTCCTCAATGACGGGACACATGTATACCATGGGGTCAATAAATGGTAAAAGGAAGTAATCTGCAAAAGCCACTATTTTATAATCAGTTGGTCAAATGCGGAGTCCATATATACAAGGAAGGTTTGGTTCCATGATTAGGACAAAAAGCAGAGGGGAGAAGGGACACCTCTTTCTTGTGCCATTTCTATATAGGGCTGGGTCTGAGAGTTGTCCATTGATTCTGATCCTTGCACTGGGGGTAGAATAAACTGACCCAGCTATTTAAGCCAGTTAGGGCCAAAGCCTACAAATCATAGTCACAATATGTAGGGTCCAATCCACCCTGTCGAACCCTTTTTCAGTGTCCACTGAGAGTTTTAAGCTTTGAGCACTATCGTTCTTAGAGAGGTGTATCAGATTGGTCAATTTGGTGGTATTATTTTTGGTTTCTCGTCCCAATATAAAGCCATCTTGGTCAGAGTGGATAGTCCCTGTTTTAGAGGTCACAAACAGTTGGCCAGGATTTTAGTAAACATTTTTTTTTTTATTCTTTATTTTCTGTTGTGCATAGCATAACAAAAGGCTTTCTCAGCCACAATAGCATTCACAAGCAGTATAGGAACAAGCATAATAAAATAGCAGTCACAAGCAGTATAGGAACAAGCATAATAAACTTAATGTGGCGTATGAGTAGACAGCACATTTTTTTTAGATTATGTTAGAGGAGGTGAAGACAGTGGGTAAACATAACATTTCAACTTGTGAGCTTGTCTATCTGTAGTGTGAGTATATTTTGCATTTGTAGTACATATAAGCCAACTTGTATGTTTGACATTGATATATGTATGAGCAGGCTTAAATGATTATACACCTATAGGACATGCTAGACATAATAAACATGCATAAAGTATATGTGAGCAGGCTAAGACTTAGGTGAATGCATGCAGATACATTTCGTAAGGTGGCTCATCGCAAGTGGTTAAGATGCGTTGCTACCTGGTGGGTAATGTTTAAGATGTAGGATTAGAAGGAGCAAAAGAATAACCAGGAATCCTACTTAACACATGTTAGCTAGGACTTCTGCATGAGGATGAATAATAACTATCCCTAGAAATACAGTACAGAAATGTAAGAGACCTTAACTGAAAGATTGGATTTACTAGAGTCCCATGGTAGCCGTGTTGAGGCCCAGTAAAAAAATAAAATAAATAACAATAACCCAGATGATGGTTATTTGCTAAAAAAAGGGGGACCTGAATCTTGGTTAACCCTTGCCAGTTCGGGGTAAGTCATAGCCCCATGGTGTAGTCAGTGTCCAGAGATCCTGCGGCTCAGACATGGCGATGTGCCAGGTGCGAGTAAGGTGTTCGCTGGGGTGTAGTGCTGTGTACCACAGCTGAAGTCTGGGGTTTTCCCACTTCAGTCTGGAACCAGGCCCCTGTCTCTGAGGACGTTGCCGTTTGTAGGGTCCCCGGGTGCCTGCCAGTGGGGCTGACTTAAACCTCCTCCGGTGTCTGCGTCACGTGGATGCAGGAGCTCGTCAAGGTTGCGTGGTGCGGCTTTTGCTGGGGTTGAGCTGCCTCTGTGTAGAGGGGTGAGCACGTGGATTGGTTGCCAGAGCTCGAGGAGCGGATCGGAAGGGCATCGGTGAATTACTCTCTGGGGTATGCTTTTGTTGCCCTTGGAGTATGTACTCCAGCTTCCTCCAGAATGCTTCAAAGTGATTTTGCAGGTTTGTCACTGTCAGGTGCTTTGTTGTTGATTCCATTGCCATAAGCGTTATCCGCCATCTTGTGTGGAGTTCCCTTCGCGCTCTCAGCTCTTGCAATGTCACTTCGCTCTTCTGCCTGCTTTGTGTTGTGTCTCTTAAGTGGACCGGGATCACCCCCACTGGTCCGGGGGGGGGAAACGGGGCCTGCTCGTGTTGTGGACAGCGTCTAGGCAGCGCCGGGTCGTGGGAGCGGCCGTCTCCCCCGTCCGATGCATGCCAGGCCGCAGTGATGCCAGCGGGTCTCGGTCGGGTCGCGAAACACCCCACTGCACCATTCCCCATATGGGGGGCCAGTGGGTGCTCAGATCCCTTGCTTGTCTCACTGAAACCGGCTGTAATGTGGTCAGACTGCTAGACTTGTGCGGGAGCCCATGTGGGCTTCAAGTGCTGAGTTTATAGAAGAATAGAATAGGTGTTGGTAATGAAGTTAAATGCTTTTAGAAAAGGTTCAGAGATGGTGCGAAGGAAAGCTTTATAATTGGCTGTGAGGCCATCAGGGCCCAAGCTTTTGCCATCTTGTAGGCTTTTGACAGCTAGTGTAAATTCCTCTTCTGAAAATGGATGCATCAAAGGATTGGAGAACATTTTTGGGGATGTGTTGAGATTTGTTTCACTCTAAATGTGAGAAATTGCTAAAGTTCCTGCATTGCGTGGGGGTTCATCATTAAGAAAATATAGAAGGGCTGCCATGGTATCTGAAGATAAGATACCTCTCCAGATGTTTTTTTAATACTAGCTATGAATGAGTGTTGACATTTCTGTTGTAATGCTCTCGTCAACATTAGGTCACACTTACCTCCCTGTATATAAAATGAGGAATTAGTGAGGAGTAATACATTTATTTTGAGCAATTTCTAGTATTTATAGTTCTGATTGTTTTTGTAAGACCCTAGGGAGTAATCTGAGAGCAATTCTTTAATTTTGGAGATCACATTAGAGTCATTAATCAATAGGTCATTTAGTTTCCATTGGAGGGATTTAATAGGAAGGGAGGGGATCGCTATGGCAAGAGACAGGGGTGCATGATCAGACCATGCGATTGGGCCATAATTGCATGACTGAATCAAATTTAAAGGAACACTATAGTCACCAAAACAACTCTAGTTTAATCAAGCCGTTTTAGTGTATAACTCATGCCTCTGAAATTGCACTGCTCAATTCACTGCCATTAAGGAGTTAAATCACTTTCTTTATGTTTATGCAGCCCTAGCCACACCTCCTGCAGGATTACCAAGAATGAGATTACTAGCTCTCCCAGGATTGTTTGTAGATCTTCCTGCTCCCCTTCAGGTAATGCTCTAATACACAAATTATTTTGTCTGTCCTGATTAAGCAGGTCTCTGGAATCCTTGAGGGTATTAACCTGTTTTCCAATATGGCGGATATCACAACCAATTGATTCTAGTTTAGTCTGGAAGGAGACTTCTAATCTGCCCAACATGTTTACCAGGTCGCTCTTCAAAAGAAGGTTCTTTAAAATGTTCCTCACGTCCTCTTCAGAAGCAGACAGGGATCCCTCTGCTTCGGCTGGACTCGATAATGCAGAGCCTTCATGTGGAGAGGCATATACCAATTTAGGGCCCTCGTGTTAATGGTGCTGGTTATGAGTATCATGAAAATACTTTGTTAAGGAGCCTGATCTCCCACTTGGGGTTTTGTCGGAGGCTTCTTGGGAGAACTGAGATTGCTTCAGGTGTCCCATCATTAGTAAAATGGCGTCAGGATCAGGATATATGCTATTAAGCTAAGTGGAGCTCGGCTAAACAGTGGCCTTTCAGCTCCACAGCTAGCTCCGCCCCAGCTCTATTTTGTATCCCCCCCCCCAGCCTCTTGCATGTCTCTTCCCCAGCGTCTCTGTGTTTCTTGCTCCCCAGCCCCTCTGTGTGTGTCATTGTCCCCTTCTCCAGCCCCTCTGTGTGTGTCACTGTTCTTTTCCCCATCCCCTCTGTGTGTGTCATGCTCCCCTTCCACTACCCATCGGAGTGTCTCTGTGTCCCCCTCCTCAGCCCCTCTGTGTGTATTACTGGCTTCTTCTCCAGCTCCTCTGAGTGTGTCATTGTCCCCTTCCCCTGGCCTTTTTGAGTGTATTTCTCTCTTCTCACTTTGCATGCCAGCTCACTTCCCCTGTGTAACATGGCCGATTGGACTGCATATAGAGGATCTTCTGTATCCTCTAACCAGTCTCACAGGAAGCTGTCCATTACTCCCAGCGAACACATCCTTTCAGACCATGTAGAGGATACAGAAGATCCTGTACTCGGTGTCAAAGTTGCCAAGCTACAAGAAGTGACTGGCAGGAGCACTGTGCTGTGTGCTTCCTTGCTGCCAGTTTCCCACAGATGGTGTCCCCTGTATACACACACTAATAATAGTTGACAAACAGACACAAAGACAACTGGACAGACAGGTATGTGTTTCTGTTTATGTACTTATGTAGGTTAATATTAAAATCTGCAATATCAATGTTAAAGGATATTTTGAATACAGATACAAAAAAACATGCATCTGCCACCTGTAGTTTTGCTCTAACTGCCTGCTGTGTTATGTAGTTCTATAAAGTAATGTCAATTGCAGGAAGTAAAAAATAAAAAAAAGAACTGAATTGGTTGTTGAATATTTTTGATGATTTGCGTCTCTGCAGTTTCAGGAAAGTGATACCAGGCTGTAGAATAAGATTGAATTGTGTACCAGACAGATAATTTGCTTGTATTGGTCACACTGGGGAGCCGGCAAGTGTTTGGTATTATTTCAGTGCTTCTGTGTGAGATGAATTAGGTGTGTGTTCAAATATGAATGTTTCATGTGTGTCAGTGGTGTGTGCCTGTGTATTTGTATGTGTGTCAGTGTGAGTATATGTGTATTAGTGTGTGTTTGTCAGTGTATGTGTATATGTGCATTCATCTCAGCATTTTTACGCCAACATTACACAAAAATACACAACTGCATTCAAATGTCAACACTACATACAAATGAAGCTCTGTATTAAAACACCCCTGCATTCAAAAAACAACACTACACACAAATTCATGCCTGCATAAAAACTCCAACACTGCATACAAACACACCCATACATTCAAAAGCAAGCATCACACACAAGTACACCAATGATTTCAAATGGCAACAATACATAAAAACACACAACTGCATACAAGACACACATACACCATTATATTCACACACATATACTCCATACAAAAACAAGTTTCTATTCAAACACACAAACAGTGCTTAGTGCTAAATATAACCCTGCAAGGTGGGCAAATTGTAGATTCCTAGGATACTGTTGATTGTCATCTCAACAATAAAGGGAACTTGCCCTTTATCCTAAGTTCCCAGAAAACCTCTTCCAGATATTGATTTGTACCTCAACCCCTTATTATGTGAGGTGAACAAGGTGGGAAGGCATATTAATATTAGTAGTATATGAGATGTATATTGACAAGGATTATAGGCAGAACCACCATTTGGGTGAAATGAGTGGGGAGCCAGCTCTAGATCCCATGCTTAGATGGGGCCCACAGTTGTAAAAGCCACACCAGCATGGCTCTCAATGTGAGATTTCTGTGAGCGAAGAGCATTACAATAACACTCTAATAGAATTTATTTGAACAATGTATTGCAGTATTTTTTTTTATTATATATCTAAAAACAGCTTGTTGTTTGAAACCTTTGCAAGCTCTCCCCCTTTTCCCCAGCACGGACTTTCAGTCTGTGCAGGGGAAATGACCAATCAGAGACTTCTAATTAAGAAGCCACTGATTTTGAGCTGCAAAAGCACTGCTTTCAGCCCAAGTCCTCCAACGTGCTGCCCGGGAGTTCGTGGACAGTGAGAATGTGCAGGCCTAAAGTGGGCTCTGTGAACACAACCAATCATGTGTTCATGAGCATGCGCTGGTAGGCACACTTTTACGTGGTGAAGAGCACATCTGCCACTGTTAGTATGTGTCTACATGAGTACTGCTAGTGTGGGTCTATGGAAGCGTGCAAGAACTGAGCACTCTGCTAGGGTGTATATATGTATGTGTGGCAAGGTATGTTTACATGTTTGCTAATGTGTGTCTATGCGTGTGTGCATCTTTGTGATAGGGTATGTATTCTATGTGGTCTATTGTGTAATTGTATTGCTAATTATGTTACTGTGCATAGCAACTTATTCAAAACCAAGTCTTGATGCGTATGTTTTAAATTAAATCTTTGTGAGTGGCTAGTTATGTATGTTTGCCAATCATGTATGTGTTTGTGGGTATGAGGGGGACTCGTGATTGTCTCACTCACAGCACTGCAAATTATAAGGATAACCCAGCATGAGGGTAGGTATACTGATACAGGGAGTGCAGAATTATTAGGCAAATGAGTATTTTGACCACATCATCCTCTTTATGCATGTTGTCTTACTCCAAGCTGTATAGGCTCGAAAGCCTACTACCAATTAAGCATATTAGGTGATGTGCATCTCTGTAATGAGAAGGGGTGTGGTCTAATGACATCAACACCCTATATCAGGTGTGCATAATTATTAGGCAACTTCCTTTCATTTGGCAAAATGGGTCAAAAGAAGGACTTGACAGGCTCAGAAAAGTCAAAAATAGTGAGATATCTTGCAGAGGGATGCAGCACTCTTAAAATTGCAAAGCTTCTGAAGCGTGATCATCGAACAATCAAGCGTTTCATTCAAAATAGTCAACAGGGTCGCAAGAAGCGTGTGGAAAAACCAAGGCGCAAAATAACTGCCCATGAACTGAGAAAAGTCAAGCGTGCAGCTGCCACGATGCCACTTGCCACCAGTTTGGCCATATTTCAGAGCTGCAACATCACTGGAGTGCCCAAAAGCACAAGGTGTGCAATACTCAGAGACATGGCCAAGGTAAGAAAGGCTGAAAGACGACCACCACTGAACAAGACACACAAGCTGAAACGTCAAGACTGGGCCAAGAAATATCTCAAGACTGATTTTTCTAAGGTTTTATGGACTGATGAAATGAGAGTGAGTCTTGATGGGCCAGATGGATGGGCCCGTGGCTGGATTGGTAAAGGGCAGAGAGCTCCAGTCCGACTCAGACGCCAGCAAGGTGGAGGTGGAGTACTGGTTTGGGCTGGTATCATCAAAGATGAGCATGTGGGGCCTTTTCGGGTTGAGGGTGGAGTCAAGCTCAACTCCCAGTCCTACTGCCAGTTCCTGGAAGACACCTTCTTCAAGCAGTGGTACAGGAAGAAGTCTGCATCCTTCAAGAAAAACATGATTTTCATGCAGGACAATGCTCCATCACACGCGTCCAAGTACTCCACAGCGTGGCTGGCAAGAAAGGGTATAAAAGAAGAAAATCTAATGACATGGCCTCCTTGTTCACCTGATCTGAACCCCATTGAGAACCTGTGGTCCATCATCAAATGTGAGATTTACAAGGAGGGAAAATAGTACACCTCTCTGAACAGTGTCTGGGAGGCTGTGGTTGCTGCTGCACGCAATGTTGATGGTGAACAGATCAAAACACTGACAGAATCCATGGATGGCAGGCTTTTGAGTGTCCTTGCAAAGAAAGGTGGCTATATTGGTCACTGATTTGTTTTTGTTTTGTTTTTGAATGTCAGAAATGTATATTTGTGAATGTTGAGATGTTATATTGGTTTCACTGGTAATAATAAATAATTGAAATGGGTATATATTTGTTTTTTGTTAAGTTGCCTAATAATTATGCACAGTAATAGTCACCTGCACACACAGATATCCCCCTAACATAGCTAAAACTAAAAACAAACTAAAAACTACTTCCAAAAATTTTCAACTTTGATATTAATGAGTTTTTTGGGTTCATTGAGAACATGGTTGTTGTTCAATAATAAAATTAATCCTCAAAAATACAACTTGCCTAATAATTCTGCACTCCCTGTATTTGTGTGTTAGGAAGAAGTGAGCATTATACACCCTGATGGCTGTGTTTTAAGAAAACAATGAGGGTTACAAATCCTGATATTTGTGTATTGAGTTGATGAGAACTATATATCTCAGCTGTATTATAGGGATGATAGATATGAGTCATAATATCTGTGTATTATTTGGAGGTGAGACAGTGGGTTTGAAATGAATGCCCTCTAATACTTATATGTGAGTATTAGGTTAGTGGGTGTACTTTGATAAGTATTATCTAATTCATGTACCTGGTTTTGCTAAATGTCCAACTCTCACTTCTAAGCAGCACAAGTCAGACGAGATTGTGAAAGGATGCAGGCAGAACATTCACTACATTTAATTGCTCTGAGTGAATCCCCTGAGGTCTCTGACTCCGTTTCACGCCTGGCTGCCCCCGTGACAGCTCTTCTTTCACCTGCTTGATTAGGTTTTACCATTTTTCTGTTACAAAAAAAAGGACTGTGTGAGGCGGAACAAGGATAAAATAGGGATTTTTAGAGTGTTGCATTGATACTGGAATAACATGCAAACTATACAGCCATCAGCTCCATAACCCTTCGCATCCTCAGTGAAGACGTCAGGTAATAGGCCACCTTGACAATAAAGGTGCACGCCATCGTGGCTATAAGATATGCAAATGATGTGCAATATGTGTGATTTACAGTGAATTAAACTGATCTGCTCAGCTCCAGAATTTCCCCTTTAAACTTCTGAATCTTTGTAAATTGTACAACTTAACCCCTGCTGTGACAGGTCTCGAGCAAATTATAAAGTTATTTTAACCTCTATGGCATATGGTATTAGTAAGTCCCCTCACTATACTGCTGACTTTGAGGCGTGCATGCATTCACCTAGCTGTAGTTATCTACATATACAGTATATCTAAAACACTTGCTTGATAAATAATTAAAATAATTAAAAAACATTTTTCAAAATGTTTTTATAAAGTAGGTAAAAAGCTGGTAGTGGTATGGGGAAGCAGCAAATGGTCTTTGAATAAAAAAGAAAATTGGTATAACAGAACTAAAAAAAAAACAATATATAACATGTAAATATAAAATAAAGTGTGGAATCGACAGGTTTTAGCAACAGACTGGACATGAGGCGCACAGGTGAGGTCAGGATAAAAGATAACACCAAGACAGCAAGCTTGCACAGATGGGCTGATCAACCCGCAGGGAAAGAGAAAGAGGAGGATCAGTGTTACGAGGAGGAAAAATAAGCAGCTCAGTTTTTGAGGGATTGAGTTTCAGAAAGTGGGAGGACACCCAGGCAAAGATGGAAGTGTCACGTATCCTTTGTATCCATGTGGCAAAAATGGAGATAATTACCTTCCGAACGAGGGGCGTGCTGCTCGGCGGTCTGCTGCTATGATGCCTGGCTTGTGCGGCATGTCAGTGCACGCCGACTGCTGCGGACCCACGCAATTATATAGCCCTATGTCCGTCCACGGTAAAGACAACGTTGACGTGCATGTGACATCACACAAAAGACGCACACGCTCATTTGGGGTCAAGGGCTAGGTACAGCCAATCTGATCTGCAAGAGGGTTATTTAAACTCACTTATTCCCCAGCTCGTTGCCCTGTCATGTTTTCCCTTAAATGGTTATCCGAGAGTGTGTTCCTGATTATGTTTTTTGACTTTGGCTTCGTTTTGACTACCCTGATTTCTGGTACCCTTGACTTTTGGCTTTTCCTTAATCCCTGTGTCACGTTCTATGTCCCTGACCTCTAGGGTGTGATACTATTCTGCATGCTGGATCAATATAATCCTGACAGGAAGAAATGCAAGTGGTGACACATTGTAGGACAGTGGGGTAAGATCAGGGGAGGAGAGCTATAACTGTGTATTATCAGCTTACATGTGGTAGCAGAATCCAAATTAATTAATGAGGTTTGCCAAGAGAGGCAGTATAGAGGAAGTACAAAAGGGGACGAAGAACCGACCCCTGGGAGACTCCAAAAGAGACAGGATGAGGGGAGTAGGTGTCATTTGCAAAGGGTACACTGAATGAACGTTGGGCAAGATAGGAGAAGAGCCACAAGAGGACTGTCACAGAGACAGAGGAATTGAAGAGTTTGGAGATTGAGGCCATGATCAACAGTGTCAAAGGCAACAGAGCTCAAGAAGAATTAGTATGAAATAGTGACCATTGGATTAGATTGGATCATTTTGATTAGATCATGTGTAACTGTAATCAGAGCAGTCTTAGTTGAGTGGAGAGAGCTGAAGCCAGATTGAAGAGGGTTGAGGAGAGAGTTGGAATTGAGGAAGAAAGGGTGCTAGGGTAAATGGACATGTCTTTCTAGAAACTCTGAGGAAAAAGGGAACAGCGATATGGGATGATAGTTGGAAGGGGAAGCTGGGTCAAGAGATGGCTTTTTTTAGGACAGGTACAACAGTAGCATGTTTAAGGGGAGCAGGGACACCACCAGAAAAGAGTGCAGTTGAAGATGTGCATTAAGTACGGCACAAGACAAGGGGAGAGAGATCTGATAGGATGGGATCAAGCGGACAAGTGGTGAGACGAGAGGTAAGGAGAAGTGCAGCCACCTCCTGTTCAGTAGCTGGAGAGAAGGCCTGGAGAGTAAGGAAAGTATGGTCCAAGTGCGGTTTAGATAGAGAGGAGTGGCGAGGGGAGAATTAATTCCTTAACTGTTTAATCTTGTCAGTAAAAAGTAGCCCACAAAGTTATCAGCTGAAAGGTTAGTTTGGGGGCTAGCCACAGTAAAGTAAAGAAGAGAGTTGAAAGTATTAGTGATGCCTAGAATTGCGGGTATGATTGTTTAACAAGAGTGAGGGATGTGCTGAATGAATGCAAGTAGAATTTATAATAAAGAAAGCGTTCAGCTGATCAGGAGCATTTCTGCAGGTTGTGGGTTGACTTAGTGTGCCACGGTTGAAGGTGTGTCCTCCTTGAGGTGCAACAGCTTGGAGCGGGACTGCAGTGTCCACATTAGAGGTGAGGGTAGCACTATATGAGGAGATAGCCAGAGAGGGACAGGAGAATGTAGGGATGGACAAGAGTTCAGAATGGATATCAGCTGAGAGTTGCTGGAGGTCAAAATAATTCAGTTTCCTTTTTAGTTGAGGGTGGTTAGCCTGAGAATGTTTTTGAGGGGGCACTCACAAACAAATGATAGGATATGGTGGTCTGAGAGAGGAAATGGGGTGTTACAGAGATTGGAGACCATGCATGCATCTGAAAAAATAAAATCTAGGGTATTGCCAGCTACATATGTGGGAGAATTAGCCCACAGAAAATGCAGAGGTGAATTAACAGAAATGTATCAGCTGAAAAATTGGTATTGGTGATGTACTGATGTATGGTCAAGAAGCGGCTTGTAATTTGAATTTTGTCTTATTCATTTCCTCTTTGAAGATATGTTTTTGAGGTAGTAATGCAAAGTTCAGCATAGTTATTATTGTTCTATATCTCCCAAGTAATTATTCTAAGAAAAACATCTTACTACGGTCACAGGCTGTATCCATTAAAAATAGCACAATTAAATAGGTTTGAAATGGCAAGGTTTTTTTTGAACATCACTGTTGTGGAGCTGCATTTATAAGAGCACAGTATCATTACAGTGTTACAAAATGATACAGGTTATAGTACTGCTCTAAGGGTGTACAGAGTTTTATAGGAATGTTCACAGTAGTCAAGGCCTACATGTCTGTTCAGAATGCTGTGTTATTGTAACTTACATCTTCTCTTCACTGAGAATGATTAGAATCTACAAAAGCAATGACATAATCATTCTTTATTCTCTTGATCATAAAGCAATAGTGTCATACAGAGGCATAAGGGAAGTATAAACCTCTCACAGGATCTATATTTTATTCCTATCATGAGTCTTCCTATCATAAGAATATTTTACCCTGATGGTGTTTCCTCATAGGCTAGACCATTGACCTAGTCATTGTAATTTTACCAGGTTTCTTGCTAGGGCTGCACTATTCTATAAACTCAGTTGGACTAATCTTGGAACATTTTATGGTACTTGATTCAATTTGGTGTTAAATGAGTGCATGCTCACTACTGTGTCATTGTGGCTGTCATCGCCAGTTCTATACTTCATGCGGTCATGCAAAATAAGCTCTCTTTTTAGGGTAGGGACTCAGTTTGTTATATGTTAATCTAACTCCACTGATCTTTACCTTGACTTGTCATGAGTATTCTATGATTTGTAAAATATGGCTAAAGGAACACTATAGAGTCAGGAAAAAAAGATGTATTCCTGACTCCCCTTGCCCTTCCTTAAATACAGTTAAATATCACCTTTACTCCCCCGCTGTCGATGGAAAGCATTGGGTTGGCCGAGATCCTAAATTCTGAAGATCTCAGCGAAGGAGGTGGGGCCCAACACTGCCTTGGCCAATCAACATCTCTTCATAGAGATGCATTGAATCAATGCATCTCTGTGAGGAATGTTTAGTGTCCCCATGCAGAGTGTTGAGATGCTGAACATCTGTGCTGCATGTTGTGCAGCACTGACCTAAGAAGCACCTTTAGGGACCGTCTGAATTACTGCTACTGAAGGTGTTTCTAGGCAGCAATGTAAACACTGAAAAGACAATGTTTACATGAAAATGCCTGTAGGGACTGGCCATACTCACCAGAACAACTATATCAAGTTGTACTTGTTATGGTGACTATCGTGGACCTTTAATCTAGTCAAAGCTGTCTAGCATTTTCTCCAATTTTAGGCCATCCTTAAGACTAAATGAGTCCTAACATCGTAGGCCATTTACAAAGAGGAACATTTTTCTGCTTGTTTAATACCAACCGAAAGAGTACACGTTGACTGTCCGTCACAGTCCAACCACAAGAGCAACATCGACCTTTCTTCAAAAGCTGTTCACAAGAGAGACATCTTCTTTTAGTCAAAGGCCGACTACACAACAGTCTTTTATATGTTATCACACTCATAACATGTGTTCAAAGATTATCACTTATGATATTTTTATTCAATAACTATTATTATGCAGTTAAAAATAAGAATGCTGGTTCATACACTTTCCTTTATTTGTTTTTCCAACCTACATTTTAAGCAATCTCTTTAAAATGCAAATTTATTTTCTGCCTTCCAAAATCATGTTTACACCCAGACTTCCATACTCCATCATTAATGATAAAGCATATGGGTGTATGAAAAATAAAGCACACGTAACACAAGTGACATCCATAAAAGATGCACTGCTGTTTAAAATTTAATAAAATGTCATTGCTCAGAAGTATTGGCCAATTTAAGGTAGCCATCTTCAAATAGATGCACTGTGCATAAGAAAGCATCCCTATGTTTTTGAGTTGTAAATCGAGCCCTAATAATTTAGGCGATACATAGACTTGTGCATTTTATACAAGTTGTGATTCATCCGAATCGGCACTTCTAAAATTCTGTGTCTCTTAAAAGCTATATGGACATATCACAAAATGGACAATGGATGAACAGTTTAATTTGATACCTGGGTAAAAAACAAATAGTACAGTACAATATACACACTACTCACGATAATTACTGTAGTGAAATGTATACAGATACTTAACTTAATTATTACAGCCTCCCAAGATCGTTACCCAGAAAAGACGACCTTTTAACATAGATAACCATAAGCAACACAGAACTTCGGGATACGGCTGGAAATTAATCTAAAAGGAACATAAAAAATATATACAACATAGTGAAGTACAATTAACACATTGTTTTCCGCTGAATACAAATGCACTCACAGAATGAAGTAGAATATATCGCTCATAGGGTGCCTCCCCTAGTGGAATGGGGGGTTGGTAATCCCTTGGCTCCTTCTAGGCTTCCTTAATAATGCTCAGGACTCCAAGCAGGTAATGGTAGAAAAAAGATGTATTTATTGATAAAAGGTGAATATTCACCATCAATATAAAGTATAAAAAGAAGAACGGTATGGTCCTACGCGTTTCGTTCTGTAAAGAACTTCATCAGGGACCGTATATAAGAAATAAAATCAATATACAATTACAGTATATAAAAATCCCTGAGTCCTCTTTAAATAGGGCTAATCCCCAAGTTCATTGGTTGTTCCGTGGGTGGTATCCAGTATCTATTGCTTGGTTGGTCCTGAGAGGGAGCTTCTTCAGCTGTTTTTCATCCTCCCTGTGTTGCTGTGATCAATTTCGGCGCGTTCGAGCGACCGGAACCGGAAGTGGAAAATGAATCGCACTTCCGCGTTCCACTTGCGTTCCACATGCGTTCCACCCGCGGCTGAAATGCGTTCCACCTTCATTATGCCTCAATGTGAATGTATAATCAGAAAAAAACAATAAAAAGCAATATATTCTATCTGCTGAAAAGAAAAGCAATATTAATAACCTTATTTTCTACATTTTCTTATGTTAGTTAATTTAATCAGTCACCATTAGATTATTGTAATTAGACAGTGTCACACAGTATTTCTTAAAGTGAAAGGTGCACTAAAATTGCACAATTTATATAATATATGTGATCCTATTGTCAACAAAACATTGTATTTCAAGTGTAACATACATAGTTAAACTATATGATATATATCAATATACCTTAATTATTAGTAAGTGGTTCGTGCCACAAAAAAAATTTTTTTATTTTTTTTTATTTTTTTTTATCATAAATATTTAAAAAAATATAAATTTAAATTTAAAAAAAACTAAATTTTATAGTGTTCCTATAGAAAATCTCCCATATTAAGTGGAGTTACACATATATCTAATATCCCAAATGGTTGTATTTTTACCCATTAATTGATAAAAGCATACAGGATAATGCTTTTATCAATACCTGTGTGTCTCCAAGATACAAGAAGACCATACTCCCAAATATAATTAAATTCCTAATACCGAAAAAATTCCAAAGTATATATAATATATAAAATAAACAATTCAACCATATATTTACTTTTACATAACCCATATGGAAGACGGAAGGTTGTATTTTAATCAAAATCACCATCATCCACAGAATAATTTGATACCTGACTTGGAGTTCCACCTGTAGCACCAAGATGATTGATGATAAGGAGACAACACACTAAATGTTAATTTTATTCACAGACCCAGTGAAAATTACCAAAAGGGGAAAAAGGAGAAGAAGAAAAACAAATTATATTTATATTGTGTATATATTTTGCAGTACTCTGATTGACCCATTTTCATGTCCTTTTGGTTCTTCTGAATCGTTTTTCCCAAAGCAATTGCATGAATTAAATTCATCCAAACTAAAACATCACATGGACAAATCCTGAATTGATCGAAAAAGATTTTTTTTTATTTTTTTTTGATGAACCGATTCGACCAAGCTAGATCTTTCCGTCGTGTACAAGTCTAGTCTAGATAAGTCAAAGACGTATTAAAATCCCACAATACTTTAGGCTGGTTATGGGTTTCGGGTCACTCTTTCATTCTTCACATAAGAATGGTAAATTACATTTATGTTTCTGAGCCACTGTCCAATTCCTGTTTTAATCAGAAAACTGTTATGCCAATATAATCAATAAAATCAGAATACTGCATTTCTTTTTGTTAATCGGTTCTGAACTTTGGCTGGTGTTACGTGTTTCTTTTCAAAAATGTCCTAACTATTTTCTGCTGGTAATGCTGCCAAAGTTGGAAATCACTGTCAACTTAAAACTGGACTTCATTTTTGTTATTGTCGTTATCCATACAATATCAAACAGAGGATGATGTCAGTTGTTAATCAGGTTCAGGGCTGTCTTTTTAATATTGACCAGACCCTGGGCAACCATTTGCTTGGGGCCCCTGGACTCTGACCCCTGCCAGACATACTAACACACATCCACAGAGACATACACTGACAGACATACTGACAGACACACAGACACATACACTGACAGACACACATTGACAGACATACTGACACAGGGACATTCACTGACAGACATACTGACAATGACACATACACTGACAGACATACTGACACACACACAGACACATACACTGACAGACACACATTGACAGACATACTGACACAGGGACATTCACTGACAGACATACTGACAATGACACATACACTGACAGACATACTGACACACACACAGACACATACACTGACAGACACACATTGACAGACATACTGACACAGGGACATTCACTGACAGACATACTGACAATGACACATACACTGACAGACATACTGACACACACACAGACACATACACTGACAGACACACATTGACAGGCATACTGACACACATAGACAGAGACATAGACTTACAAATATACTGACACACACACATTGACAGTCATACTGATACGCATACATAGACATATGACAGGCATACTGACACACATACACTGACACACATACAATGGCATACATACTGACATACACAGACATGCTGACACAGACACATACACTGACAAACATACTGACATAAACATACACAGACAGACCTACTGGCATACACACACAGACATACAGACATAAATTTACACTTTTAAAACCACCCTCTAGTTTCTTACCTTGGAGGGTGGTTTCCCCTATGTCAAGTATGGAGGCTGTTGAGAGTTGGGATCTGCCTCTCCCGGCCCATGTCCCCTCCTTCGACTCCCACGTGGCTCCTCTCCTTAGTGGGAGGAAGTGACTTGCAGCCATCACTTCCTCCCAGCGCTTCTGAAAAGCAAAGGGCCCAGTCGCACTGTTAAAGGGTTACAGCGTGTGACCGGGCCCCTGCTTACAAATACCCACCCAGTGGCCTCCTTAATGTGCTGGCCTGTGGCCCCATGGGGGAAAAAATTGTTGAGGGCAGCGGGGCCCATGGGGCAGCTGCTTTTGGCCCCCCCAAGAGTAACTGGGCCAGGGGAAGCTGCCCCTTTTGCCCCGCCTTAAAGACGGACCTGATCAGGTCCATTCAGTTTGTGTTGATAATTTAAATCTGGAGAGCTTGTGATTGCTTGAAGAGTTGCCTCAAGTACTTTGACATTGTCAGTGCTTTGAAGTGGTTAAGGTGCATGTAATCTCTGTGTACAGAGTTTTCATATGGAATGCTGCGTACATAGTGATATTTAGATTTCCTTCCAGAGGATTAATTCCATCTCTGGCAGCACCATTAATCAGCCTAGAACATCTGATGGATTAATGGACATGTAACAGCAGCATGCTCTTCTCTACATGGGACCTTCCATAGCCTACCTCCATGGCATCCCTTCCCCTGTAGTGATTGGGTTCATGGAGAACTTGGCTTTAACTTTATTCTGTTTCTTTTATTTTTTTAAATGGAGAGCATGCTAGCAGAGGCTAAAACAACCAAAAAACTGTGTTTTATTAAAAAAACTTTTTTTTTAGGTTGGAGTAACCCATTAAGTTTTACTATTTTATGAAAAGTTAAGTCCTTTTTATCAAACCAATAATGGAATAATGATAATGGAAAGCCAGTGAAACCTGAAAAGGTTTATTCACTAAAATACTTGCTATTTAGTTTTCAGTTTCCGGCATTTAACTGTTTAGTGAATATGTTTAACATGTAGATTAAGTTTAAATCGGTAAGGAAATGTGTGATACTTATTGGAACTCATCAAGGTTGGGTAGCTAAATAGAAATAAGAAAAAAAAATAGAATTTAGAAAAAAACAAAAAAAATGCTGATTATTATCAGAAATATAGATTCATAAAGGTACAGTTTTTTACTCTGCTGCTTTTTTATGCTTTTTATTCAGTATCATATGAAGCTTGACTTTTGCAAGACCTAAATTTTTTCTACCACCATCAAATATATATTATCCTGCCAACAAGTATTTATCAATGATGTGTTTCTTTATATAACTAATCCTGTATTTCCTTCCACACATTCGGTCTCTGACACTAATCCCATCAATTGTCCAAATGGATATGGCATTTTTTCAGTGATAAATATTGCAAATCTATTTTGTACATATACGGTACATAAAAAAAAAAAAAGAAAAAAAAAAGAAAGAAAATCACAAGGGAGACACAGACGGTAAAAAATTCAGCTGTTGAAGGTTTGCTAACTTGGTAGCATTCACCATCTCCTAACTCTGGCCTTGGAGATAGCACGGGATCAAAGAATCAGTGTAACCAAGTGATGGATTACACAGAATAAGAGAATAAAGGTATGGGGGCGGTGGTGTCGCATTAGGAATGGTGAAGATGGAGAGAATGAGGAAACCAAGCGGGGGAGGAAGAAACGTATTCAAGGAATGGAGGGGGGGGGGGTGCGTAAAGACTGGGTGACAAATGAGGCAGAGAATGGGAGAGAGCGATGGAACGCAGGGATGACATTGTACATCATTACACGGCTTTATGGTCATTGACATTTAGTGAGAGACTGAGGCAGTGGCAATCAAATAGACCTTTAAGACTCATACTACAACACTGTAACCCATTGTGTGCCACAGAGCAGACTGTGCTGATTAAAAGGGTTAATGGATGCATTATCATATATTTTCTTCTTTTTTTTCTTTCCTTTCTTTCTTTCTTTCTTATTTATTTCTCTCTCTCTTTCTTTCTCTCTCTCTCTCTCTCTCTCTCCTTCTCTCTCTCTCTCTCTCTCTCTCCTTCTCTTCAAGTGGGACAATTCTGCACCTCATTATATTTTTTTTATTTACAATAGGCACTTGGTTAATAATTTTTTTTTGCTATATGTTCATTTATCTAATACATCTCCTGGCTTGGATGTCTCTCGAGTTTCTGTCTACTGCTGTGGGCTTATTATTTTCTCCAGGTCTAGTTCTGTTTTCTGTCATGGAGTCTTGTCTTGACTGTGATAATAATCACTGCCAAATTACATATCAACTTCCTGTATTAGCAACAGCGAGAGAAAGCGGCTTTGCTTAAAAAAAAAAAAAGTACACGCGCGTATGCAGTGCTCAAGTGATGTAAATATTTTTGGATATGCCTTTCAAATAAATTTATATTTTTGGATAAACTTTCAAAATACTTTAATATTTTGACAAACATAACATTTTGTAACATATTGATATTTTATATATATTGATATGCTTTTTTTGAATAAAATGTTTATATATATCCTAATATTATGAAAAAAATAATATTAAGTGTGTGTTCAAAAATACTAAATATGCCTTTGGCCAAGGATGTGTTGCGCAGGATGGAGGAATAAAAAAAGAGGGGGGTTTCTGCCTGAGAGGGTACACAGACTAAGCTCCATCCAAAAAGCAAGCAAAAAAACAAGCAAAAACAACACCTAAAACAAACCACAAACATAAGGTGTTCCTTTATTAGGAACTATTATATCTTAAATTATTACAATTGTGCCTTCGTTTGTGGCTGAAAGATTAAATGTTGGCTGTGGACACCAAAACGGATTACTTTATTTTTAAGGTTCTCAATAAAGGTGGGGATGGAGGCTCCATGTAAAAGTGAATTTTAGTGATGGATAACTGATGGCTCCTCAGCTGTTGGGAGTAAGATATAAGAAAAAAAAACCTGAATTCTTCTCTTGACAGCTTTTTTTTTCCAGTTTGAAATACTGCCGAACACATCTGTGGATGAAATAAAACAGTCTCAACCAATTATTGAAGATACAGGATTTATATTACTACAAGAATTCATAATCTCTGATAAGCTGGTTCCCTAAACACCACAGCTACCCTCCATGCTTCTAGAGATGTCTAAGTGCAAGGTCTTGTGGATCATCTATTTCCTGTTATGAACAAAATGGTGGAGGCATCATCTTTGATTGGCTATTGGCTCTTCAGCAGTAACTGCATTACAAGTCTAATATACCTCAGCCATGCAGGGTGCTTGGTTTTCCACCCATGTCCTGCTGTCCAGCACAGCTTAGCACAGTGTTTAATAAAGCATCAGAGAAGTGGATGAGGGGGAATCAGTTCAAACACAAGGCCCTTTGTGTAATCACAATTCCTCTCATCCTTTCATGGCCTTTCCCAGGGTCTTTCAAGAAAATCATGTTTAAGATGCTCAATGAAATTCTTCCTACTACCCCCCTATATGAGGATCCCAGGGGGAATAGCAGAGCGAGGGGCCTCGGTTCTGCTTTTTCTTTGGTATCTGTGATTCTAAATAATATATGTATGCACCGACTGAGCAGGAAGATGGCTTGAGAACTGAATTTCCAGCCAGGAATGAACAGAAATAGCCTGGCCATACATTTCATCCCACAATGCAGTGGAGGATGGACTTTATATTTATTAGTGGGAGACTTCTGGAGCCTTGCTTAGGCACCTGTGCAGAACATTTTAATAGGTTAATTGTGAACTGACACGGCCATTGATAGCCTTTTCTGCAATGACTCAGTTTGTTTCATTGCTGGATATACATTTGATACTAGCACAAATTAACTCCCTCACTACCAGTGTGCACCAGACTCAACATACAGGTAATAAAGCTTTGAAGAAAAAATAAGTTAATAAAGATTTGTTGATATCTCTCCAAAACACAGTGGGTTATATGAGGATTTGAAGTGGCTCTGTTACTTGTCAGCTTTTTTGTAAAGATAGAATGTTAATGAAAGAAAAAGAGCCTTGCACTCCTACTCACTCAGTTATAGACCCGGTGCTCGATTGCACTTATTAGATAAGAATAAAAAATAATCAGCACTCCCAGGAATTGTGAAAAAAGAAGAACTTCTCTTTACTCCAAAAGTCGAAGTTTCAGTTCCACTTGGGAACTTTCGTCAGGACAGCAAATATGATAGTTATGACAGTTATTTGCTGTCCTGATAAAAGTTCCCAAGTGGAAGTGAAACGTCGACTTTTGGAGTAAAGAGAAATTCTTTTTTTCACAAATCCTGGGAGTGCTGATTATTTTTAGTATATATATATATATATATATATATATATATATATATAGAGAGAGAGAGAAAGAGAGAGAGAGAGAGAGAGAGAGATAATACAGGGATTAGTATGTCTCCTGTGATTGGCAAACTTTGACAAAAGGTGGGATTTCCACCATTTCCCATCAGCTGTGAGAGCTGATGTGAATTGACATTATATTGCATGATGTGCAAGTGATGTTTATGGCACTCAGAAATCCTAATTTGTACATTTGAGAGTACATTAGTGACTTGCTCATAGAGTCTTGAGGAGCCAAAAATGCATGGTGGAAAGAAGATGGCAGTTTCAATGACAGGCAGATTAAAGGAACCCAAACATGTATTTCTAACACTATTGTTATAATCAATCAATTCTGGTGTACCCCACCATGTAAGGGTTTGAAAGATAAGATTTACTTACATCTTGCCACTCCACCTCTTTGGCTGACATCATCGGTGTAGACAATCTCAGCAAATCCAATGTTTCCCCATAAGAAACTTTTTGGGAGGCTAGTGCACATGTGTGGGAAAATGTCATACTGCGCCAATCAATTGGTCTAAGTACCCAACAGAGAAGCGCCTCTAGTGGCTATCTGGGAGAATAGCAGGGTTTTTAATTGCAGGGTTAAACTACAGGGACATGTCATGCAGACTCAATGAAGTAATTTCTGTGCCTATACAGTTCCTTTTAGAAAAGTATATCTCTATAACTGCCCTTCCCCAGCTATCCCCAGAATAATGAACATGTCAACTGTAGGAGTCTCTGCAAAAATGCAAAGTCCCCAAAAGTGGCAATGCCACTTTAAAGACATTTTCCTTAAGAACTGCTGAGAGATTAAATATATTTATTTAACAGATTGATTTCACGCAAATGAAGAAAGCAAGTTTGTGTTTACAGTGTCAATAAATTTGCTCTGAATGGATGCGGCCGACTGTTGAGTCGGCTGGCATTCATTATCTGCCCTTATGCAGCGGATGTGCCATTCTGATCTGCAGCCCTCTCAAAGACAGATTTATTTAGAATATGTCCCAAGGCGCAAGCTCTCACACAGACCAAAATGTCAAACTTTTGTTTTGTAATTGCATTGAATAGAGAATCACTTAAAGAAAAACAAGATTTACCATACCTATCACTTACATTAAAAAGCTTTGTGTAGCAAGAGAAAAAAGTATGTAACAAGATTGATACATTGACCGTAAAGAAGATTTGGGGAATATTCTGTTAGAATTGTAAGCCTTGTGTTTTAGGAGGTTGAACTCCTGGTGTTTTATGCCTTTTAGTTGGTTTTATTAATACAAATGTAGCTGGTCTAGAAAAAAAAAAAAAAAATTGCTTTATTTGATGAAGAGACTTAAATATTGGCGTTTTCTAAAATGCCATGGTTGCTCACCCTAATGATGCTTAAAATAGCAATAGAATTTAGGAGAGCTAGTTAACTAAAAGTTAGAATCTGTCATAACTATGCTTTCTAGTAAGAACTGATTTTGGCATTTCAAATTTTCCCACACTACATTTCCCATAAGGCGCATCAAGTCTAGTCTAAACAGCAATTTACCTTTTACACTTTGGAACATCACACTTAATATTTATTCTTTCGGATAGTTTTATTAACATCTCAAATCTCAGCAGTCTCCCACCAATATACCAAGGAAAGGTCATTAATTGACGGTCAAACATGGAGAAAACCTAGTGAATTCACAGTGATACTCATATGATTATTGCAAATGTTGCTTTAAAATGAGTTTAAACTTTCAAATATCATTAAATAAATCCTACTCTGAAAATTACTATTGTATCTCTGGGTAATGGCACGGTATTTTGCAAACGTTTTCCTAACACTATTTTTTCTGGAATAAATGTTTAGGTCCCCAGCCCCCCTCTCTGTGAAGTTAAACAGTGATTTTACTCACCTTTTCTCCACCACCTTGCCAGTCTTGCCACTGCTGGCCCTGCCTCCATGGTTGAGATAATCAGTCTTAATGATCTCAATCAATCCCATAGGAAAACATTGGGAGGCTATTGCGCATTTGCAGAAAAACACTGCGCTGCGCAACTCAGCATCTCCTCATAGAGGTGTGTTGACTCAGTTTATCTCTGTGGAGAGCATTCAGTGTCTCCATGCAGAGCGTGGAGATGCTGCATGTAGTGACTGAGTGACTGCCAATAGAGGTATAACTAGGCAGCAATGTAAACACTGGCTTTTTTCTGAATTGCCCAGCCTATGAGGACATACTATAGATAACAGAACCACTACATTAAACTGTTATGGTTCTCAGTCTAGACCAATGTTCCCTTTTGCAGAAATGCTCTGATTATCTTTTAAAGTTTAAAAGATATTCCTCTGTAGATCCAGAATAATGTGTTCTCTTGGCCCCCTTGTCAATGGGGGATTTAAAATGATTGTTCTGACAATTGGGTCTGGTTCTTACTTACTGCTACAGTTAGAACCAATCAGGCGTGCCAAGCGGTACCCAAAATGGAGTCCCACAGACTGCCGTCACACCAGCAGGGGTCTCTGTGTAGCCAGATTGGAGTAAATTCACCTTAAATTATATTCTACCTCTTTCTGTGTATAAGACAACAATGGAAATGTGATTAATAGATCCTTTTATCTAAAGCAACCTGTAACCTGCTTATCAGGATTATTCACTAAAGTAAGAATTGCAGGGAAATCAAAATGAATTGAAAATAAATTTCAAACTAAAGGCAAACATAGCTGACTTTGAGAATTTTAAAATTTCAGCTTAATTAACCTTAAAGTTGAAATTCACTTTGAATTCCCTGCAATTCTCCCTTTAGTGAAAAACCCTGTAAGTGATATTTTAATTTATTCCGCTGACTCTATCATCAATGTATGTCACTATCACTCTTCCGTTATGTATCTATCTGCTATTACAGAGTTCTTATTATCTTATCCGATTATTTGCTACTATAATATGTACTCAAAATAGTTACACTTTCATCAGACTCAACTATGCACTGAAAAGACATCAAAAAATCCTTTGGAATGAGGTATCTCACAAAAAATACCTTTATTCTCACATCCTTTCCAGTGACTGGTCGGCCAACCCAAAAAAAGAAAAAATGGAACACATTACACAGAGAATAAATCGCCTTTGTCGTGATTAATTCTGCTGGTACTAGCAGGTTTCTGGCATGTTGACTGAAATTGTACAGTCTACTAATGTAAACCTCTAATGTGAACCTATTTCCATCAGTCGATATGCATTTAGTGTCAAACAAAACATATTTATTTTTCAGGGGTGAAGCACAGAATGTAAGTCACAGTATTAGTTCTAGATCTCTAAGGGATTCTATGACCCGTGCAAAGCTTTTGAACTCATTTTTTCTATTTAACCTCCTGGGAAATTTATTGATGGAGTTGTTATTTATTTTTATTTTTTTGCAGCTAACAGAATAAAACTTAAAGTGCAATAACTACAAACCTAAAATGAACTGTAATCAAGAAGCAAATGGGTCTATTATTAAGCAACTCCTATGTGCGAAATGCGTCAGATGGGCTTGTCTTGTTCACATATTAGTGGTCATGACATTGGTTCACCTTGAGTGGATTGCTTTTATGGAGGTTCCCGAGTCCACCATATTTGCGAAGACATACTACACTTAAATTCTAACATTCATTGGATTTTGATGACACATGAACTCTTCAACCCAAATACTTTAATTTTAGTCTCTGCAGCAGTCTTCTTACTTCTAGAAGTGGAACTGTTTTGAGCATTGGGATTCTCTGCATTGCTTTACCTCTAAGGCTTGGCTTCATACTCCTTGCCATATCTCATGATATTGGTACTTGCTAATCCTCTAGCTAGCAGAGATAAGCTAAATTTGTTTCTGAACCACTAACCCTCCAGGGACACAGAACTCTACATAGTCGCTTTGATTGTTGATTCGCATGTATTTATATATTCTCGACAAGCTCACATTCTGTGTAAATGCCTTTAAAGGGGAACTATGACATCCCAGAAATGGTTAATATTATGTTTATTTATCCCTTTATTTATGACAAATAAAATTAAAATTAGAAGCCCGCATTTCTTTATCTTGCAACCAGGATTATAAACTCTGTCCTTTGCACCTGGCAGCCAGCATAGACAGTGCTTACAGAGAAGACGATAAATGAAATACTTCTATTCTCCTCCTTGTTTGCAGTGTGTGCCTTGCCTGTGCCTGGACTGAATTGGATTGTGATGTCGTTTGATCAGTCTTTATAATACATTTAAAAGAAAACAAAGCAGCACATTGAAAAATGTATATGGGTGTAGGATTTGGATAGATAGACAGACATACAGACAAGATAGAGAGACAGACAAATAGACAGACACAGGCAAGCATTCAGACAAGATATAGAGACAGACAGCGAGACACATACACATGGCTGCCATCAGAAATGTTGGGGCCCCTGACACAGCTCAAGGTCTGGGCCCCCCGGTGCCTACCCCCGAGTCCGCCCAAAGTGCTGCCCCCCCCCCGAATCCGCCCACAGGGATGCAGTGTCTGCAGGGCCGGTGCAAGGATTTTTGCCGCCCTAGGCAAAAGTAAAGTTTGCTGCCCCCCATGTGACATCACAATGCCCCACCCAAATGATGGGTCCGACTGGTTTTGTCCTCAGGACTTTTTCAAGGAAGAGCGTAGATGTAGTCCACACCATTCAGACTTATAAAGCCCACCAATTTGTGTGCACCTGGGTTCCCCAAATGGGTTGAACCAAATCAGGTGAGATCGTATATGGAGACCAATTTGGTAGCCATTAGGGTAAGTCTTCAGGATATAGAATCCAGTGGCTAACCATTGTACTCCTTTCTCGGACTGGCCATCATGTGGGGGAAGAACACAATAATAAAATGTGTATAAAAATGAACAATTAACATTTTAATCAACATAAATATTGTTCGCCGGTATCTTCACCGGTCCCACTGATAGACACCAAAAAGATGGCTGTTCGTATATGTTGCGGCATTTAAGAAGCCGCGCATGAGCAAAATAAATTGGCTGCTCGCATGTACAGCGAGTGCGAGAATTTAAAAAAATAGCTAAATCGCTCGATTATATTAAATCTAAATGGGCAGAAAGTTACAACGTACTGACAGCCCGAAAGACCATCAAAATAAATATTGGTTAAATGGTGCATTACTTTAAAGGTTTGATGTCAATGAATGTTTACAATGTGGATGAACACATCAAATGTTTATCAAAAGGTAAAAATCAGATCCACTCATTATGGGCTCATTATGTCATTATTGATTAGTGTGTTATAAATTGAAATGATTGCAGAAAATATTAGTACCCCAGCAATAATGAATTAATAAAAATATATATAAATGTTACAAAAAAAGTATGAAAATAAAAATACAAATTGGGAGAGAAAAAGAAAACAATTATGATTAATATCGCCATGTAAACATCAAGACACTGCATATAAAAGACATTATATATAAAAATATAAATGCCATTAATAAGAAAATGAATAAGAAAAATGAGTATAAAAAATATTTGGTTTTTTTTTTTTTACATAAAAAATGGTTAAGAATCACATGAAAGCCATAATGTCGACATCAACATTTAAACCAGGATCTTAAAGGACCACTATAGTGCCAGGAAAACAAACTCATTTTCCTGGCACTATAGTGTTAATAGGTCCCCCCACCCTCATGGCCCCTCTCCCGCCGGGCTCTAGGGGGAGGAAGGGGTTAAAGGCTTTCCTCCTTCTTCCGCTGAATGCGCATGCGCATTTCTCAATGCTTTCCTATGGACGCAAGTGTCTTCTCACTGTGAAAATCACAGTAAGAAGCGCGGAAGCGCCTCTAGCGGCTGTCAATGAGACAGCCACTAGAGCCTGGATTAACCCTAATGTTCTCTGAAACTGCTATGTTTACAGCAGGCAGGGTTAACCCTAGATGGACCTGGCACCCAGACCACTTCATTGAGCTGAAGTGGTCTGGGTGCCTATAGTGGTCCTTTAACTTTATATATCCATTGGGTTTCACGTTGACACACCTTTTTCACTATGTCCCCCTTTCTGCTATTATGTTGAACTATGTAAATCCCAAAACATAAAAATATCTTAAAATCAAAGAGAGTACAGTTTGTACAGTGTCTAGGTACACTGTGTTTTACATCTTTCTTTGTAATGGCCCGTTGATGTTCCAAGATGTGTTCCCTAAGGTTTCTGATTGTATGTGCCACATATTGCACCCCACAGGGGCATTGTAATAAATAAAGCACATTTTTAGTAGAACAATTTATAAAGTGCTTAATTGTAGGTCTGTTTGGTTGCAGAGCTACTAAATTCCTTAATTGAACTGGGAAGATGTTTATACATATTGCAGTGCCCACATTTGAAAAAGCCATTGGGTTAAGGAAAGAAAGAATAGTTTTGTTTATCAATGGATGGTAGAAGGTTGGGTGCTAAATGAGATTTAAAATTCCTGGCTTTATTCTAAATGACTTTAGGTCTAGGAGGTAAAATTCCCTTTAAAATATCTTCCTGCAATAAAACTGGCCAACATTTGTTAAGTGCTTTTTATATTAATTTGGATTTGCTGTTATATTTTGTGTTAAAAGACAACCTAAAATCTATTGTATCTCTATTTGGTCTGTTAACCCAGGTTTCAGTTTTTTTTCCTACACTGTCGTACAAGGTCTCTAGTACTATTCAACAAGCCTTTGGGGTAGTGCCTGTCAGTGAATCTTCTTTCCAAAAGGTTTGGTTTGGGATTCAAAGTCTTCGTCCCTAGCACAGTTGCGACTTATGCGCATGAACAGACCTTTAGGTATATTTGTTAACCACTGATGATGGTGGCAACTTTTAAAATCAATATAACTATTCTTATCAGTGGGTTTAAAAAAGGTCCTATATCAAATTTTGTCTTGTTCAATAAAAAAAAATAATGTCCAAAAAATAGTTGTAATTGATTTGGATATCCGAGGTAAATTTTAGACCCTGATCATTATTATTTATATGCGTTAAAAATTTAGACAATTCAGACTGTGGACCATCCCAAATATTAATGACGTCATTTATAAAACGTTTCCATAGTACCAGGTTTGAGGTGCAGCTATGCTCGGCCCAGATCTGATCATTCTCCCATGTGGCTATAAATTGGCATAGCTGGGCGCAAACCTGGTGCCCATGGTGCTACCACAAATCTGAAGGTAAAACCTATTTTCAAATAAAAAATAATTGTTAGTAAGAATAAAATTGATGCAATCCAAATTAAAGTTGTTCTGTCTTTCGCTCATACTTTGACCTTGTTCTAATACCTTCCTAATGGCTAGCAGACCTTTTTGGTGGTCAATGGCTGTGTATAAAGACGACAGATCAGCCGTAGCCCAAATGTAACTGTTTTTCCATTGCATGTCCTTAATGATGCTGAGGATATTTCCCGTGTCTTTAATACAATATTTAGCTTTAGGTACATATTTTTGTAGGAAATAATCGACATATTGGAACAGATTAGTCGTTAGGCTACCAATGCCACTTACAATAGGTCTGCATGGTGGTATTATTATGGATTTATGGACCTTGGGTAGATAATAAAATGTCTAGGTCTAGGGTGAGGATTAAATAAAAATTTGAATTAATTTTGACTTAGGATATCCTGATCCTTCCCATGATTTAATAAATGAAGTTTAGTGGTATATTCTACAGTGGGATCATTGGGTAACAAGCGATACGCGGAGTTGTCTCCAAGGAGTCTCATGTCCTCTGTTATGTAGTCTCCACGATCCAATATAACCACTGCACCATCTTTATCGGCCTCCTTGAAGACAGATATCCGAAAACTATATTCAAAATCTATTTCAATGCACACTGTTTGCCAGCTGGCGAGTTAGTACCCAGGTAATAAATCTTTCGACAGTGTGAGAGTCCTCGATAGCCTCCTTACTAAAAACATAAAAATAAATAAATACAAAAATAAGGGGGGAGGGAGGGGGTCTAATATTTGTGTGCAAATTATTTTCAGTGATTTATTCACGGGTGATTTAGCTGCACCAATATTATTTTTAGCGACCTATCCTCTATTTTTGTTGTATATTTTTAAGATTAAATTTAGTTGACTGGTGTGATCACTGGTTGGCTGAGCAGCATCATGGGAGCTGTATTTCTACTACAGCTGAAGGTATACCATATGGTTTACCCACAAGGGACCTCCTGGCACCCACATGTGAAAGGGATAATTTTTTACCAGTAGTGCTAGTTGGAAATGTCATCTCCTGTACTATTTGGGGGTGGGTTAACTGAGAGGAACTGAGAGGCATGAGGGGACAACTTGTTCACCCCAATCCATAATAATTATGCCCTGACTGATGCCCATTGGTAGAGGAAATGGAAACAACTGGTGTATCTTTCCACTCCATTATACTTATGCCCCACCCATTTCCATTGGTAAAGGCTGCTGGGATAATTCTATATTATTCCCATCATAATATTTTGGACTTACCTGCTGCCTGTGGGTGGAAGCAGGGGAGACAATGGCACATCTTGCAGTTTATTATAATGCATACCTTTGATGCCCATGGGTGACGACAGGGGAGTAGACCATTGACATGTCCCACCCCATCAATTATAATTATATCTCCTCTCAACACTAATGTGTGGAGACTGGGTGGAGAGACAACACACATGTCTCTCCCGGACTATTTAATATGTCCTCATCCAATGCCTATGTGTGAAGGCAGGAGGAGACCAGTGTCATGGCTTCCTGCCCCTGCAATACTTTTACAGGTGCTATCCCACCATTAGTGAGTTGTGACCTTAAGTGACTGGCCAGTTACAATATACAAAATCATACTCTGTTGTTTTTATTTTATTTTGTTAAATGCATGGGACCATGTAGAAAGAGAGTGAAGGAAATGCATTATTCAAGAAGGACTAGATCACAGAATTTTCTGTTAAATATAGACAGTATATCGTAACAGCAAATGCATATGCATTGGCATACTCACATCACTCCAGAAGCTCATGATAAAACGCTATCAACAATTTTATCCTATGTTAGAGAATGCATTGATCTGACACCAAATTGGGACAGTCTTGCTAGGTGCAGGGTTGAATTTGTACAATTACCTTTAGATTTAAAAAAAAGATCTGCTCCTATGTTTTTTTTGGGGGGGGAGGGAAACGTTATGCTTCTATTACTCTGACAGCACTAATGTTTTATGGGATGTAAGTTGCTTTTAGATGCTTTAATACTTAAACTGACTGGGGCTCTTTGAATGATACATATGCCCAATAAAGACACAACACGCATTTACCAAATAAAGATAATAAACGGCCTCCCTTCTAGACGTGTGGTTATCCCGCACGCACTCATTCCATTGCACTGCACACATTTATGGTTGTTTCACATAAGAAAATTACTTAATAAAAACCACATTATAGTATATTGTCACAGCCTGTAGACGAGAGAATAACCAATTATTAACCAGTCACTTACTGCTAATAGGCAAATGCCTGACATGGGGGCTTATTTTATATCAGAAAAAAAACATTATGGCTGCATTATTTTGTCTTTAAGGCTAAAGCAAGGAAGCACTAAATGAAAATCATGTTTAAGGTTGACCAAGTCTGACTTCTGAATTAAGACTCATACAAATATACGATTAATAATTTATTAAAGTGTATTATGAACCTGATTCTCAACCCTTTCTTTCTTATTAAACACATTGCAAGGATTAAAAGACACAAAATAAGCAGCTAATTAACTTCAGAGGAACAGAAGTGCGTTCTAGGTTGTGTTCTGACCACAAGTGTTAGACATTTAGATGTAAATACAACAGATTTGTATGCTGTGTTGGTAATGTAAAATTCTCTCAGATTACTGGTCCATTTTACATTGGATTCACTACTGGAGATTAGTATAACATTTTAATTTCACAAAAAAAAAAAAAAAATTTAGTTGTACCGTATTTTATCATGTATAAGACTATAATTTTTTTCAAAAATTTTTTAGTCTACATTTGGTGGTAGTCTTATACATGGAGTGTCATTGCAGAGGTTAAAAAACAAACAAAAAAAAAACTGTTGTGTGCAGGGCCTGACAGCCAACCAAGCTAATCGCATGTGTCTGGAGCTCCTTCAAAAATCGAATTATTAAGTCAAATACTTACGGTACTTACTCAACGCAATTTGAGCACAAAACTTGGCTACTCACTGGCAGAAGACTCAGCTTACTGTTGGGTTCGCTACTGCCAGGTTCCTCCGGGCATAGGCTGTGTTGTACACCTCTGCGACCTGCAGACATACTTGAAGCAGATGAGGCCCTTCTCCATGAATTTGATCGATTGTGTGTGCAGGTCTTAGAGATCTTGCGCAACTGCATGCTTCCTCGTATCACAATGGACCACATCAAGACTTCCCAGCTCCAGACTACAGATAAATGCCACAGGGTGAGGCCTCGCCCAGAGGGCATTGTTTCTGCCAACAGCAGGACCGAGGTCCAGACGTGGCTCGACCTCGGGGAGCAACCTACAAGGAGTCTGATCAGCCAAACTGGAATTCAGTGTTATAGATGTTTAAAATATATATTTCTTCATTTTGGGTTCAAAAAATAAGGGTCATTTTATACATAGGGGCATCTTATACATGGAAAAATATGGTAATTGTTCCAGATTATTCCTCAATTTAAAATTTTATATTTATTGTACAATGGGGTCAATCAGAAATGTTGACAAATCCAGTCTTCTGCTTCTTCAAGTACAGCTTGTTTCACCAACTGTCCCCCAATGAGTGAAGGCTGTCATCAGCAATTGCTTTCAAAGTTTAATAAACACATATGAATGGTGGGAAGATGAAAATAACGTCAGCAGTTTCAAATTTGATTGCAAGTTTGTGCCAGTGCTACATTCTCTCACAATTCATGGGTAAATTGGTGTTATGATATATATATATATATATATATATATATATATATATATATATATATATATATACACTGCTGGGATACATCCTTTGTTTTCACAAACCTATATTTTACATGTCCCAGAAAAGACTTTATAGTTTCTAAGTAAACAAATCAAAATATATAAATTATCATAAATAAACAAATACTACTATAAATGATCAATTTTAATCTTAATTAAAAGACTGGAGGCTCATATTATGCATTGACTTTCTTTACTTAACTCCAACAGCAAAGACATTTTTCAATAAAATTTAGTGAACAACAGACAAAAAACAGACAGTAGCTGAAATGGAACATTCGGTAGCCAATCAGCATCCATCACAGTCTATAGAATGAATGATCCCCAATATCCTTCCTCTCTCTTGCCACTCCAATAGAGATAAGTAGCATACACATAAAAATATGCTACAGTTTTATTTTTCTGTAATGTATACCTTTTAGTTTAGTAAATATTTATTTATACATATTTATTCATATATTTACTATTTTGTCAAATATCTGAAGTTATTTAGTAATATTTTAGTAAAACAGTAAGCTGTTTGTATAGGCCAGTTGCCAATGTTTGCAGTTTATTTTGATGCGTTTACATATATGTATAGATGAGGTGAGATGAAGTATAGAAGATTTCTCCAGAAATTATCACCAGGGGCTTAACATTTTGAAACTATGTATAAATCAAAGATTAGTTGTTGAGTTAAAAGAACACTATAATGTTAGAAATACAAACCTGTTTTCCTCTGCATTCAGTTTAAACCACTTCCCCCACACCTATATAAAAATTGGAAAAAAAGCGTTTTGCTGTGCTTTTTTTCCAGCACCAAGATCCAGCCCCTGCTGCTGCTCGATCTGCCTCATGCAACGTCATGCTAACTTGTAGAGGAGCATTGCTGACAAAAAGCCCATGCATTCCCAGCGCTCCTCCAATTAAAAGGAGGTTAGCTGTGACAAAGAAGTTTAGCTCGGTTCTCAAAACTGAAGCATTTTTTATGGCTGTTAGGATGATAATGCATTACCATGTCTACTAAACCTCAATGTTTTACATTTCAGGGTTAAAATTAAAGGACCATTGCACTCACTCGCACAACTTCATTGAGATGAACTGATCTGGGTGCCTTTAGTGGTCCTTTACATAACTGGAAGAGCTAGTTCTGATAAGTTTTGGGGTCGTTGGTAAAATATTCAAACCAAAAGAGTGAACCTCAAAGGCCACACATCCTGAAACTCTTACATTACATTAGAACTGCTACCATTTTAATGTCAAGAATATATAAATACAGCTGGGAATGGGAATGGAGGTAAATGTGAGTGAAGAAAGTGATTGTGAACAAATGATATATAGCTCAGCTTGCAAAACCACCCTTACCACCCCAGACTAGCTCATCCTGCTCTTTAGCGGCTTGTCAAACACTTAATTCCATCCCTGGGACTTGTGCCAAATTAAATGTAAGATTATATTACAAGCAAAACACTTAAAAATACTAGTCTCAAACTATGTATATAAGTCACTTTTACTTGTTTAGCGTTCGTAGCATAAAGAAACTGTTAGAATGACACTTGAATTCTGTGATAGCACGTCATCTGGCACTCCAATGGTAAAATGAAGATGCTCTCCATTTCTACAAAGTCTCATGTACACACTCAATGCCAATACTACATCTCTGACTATACATAATCTGCAGAGTAAGCTCTCAGAGTAAGCTCTCACAAAAAAGGCACTTAAAGTGTTTGAAAGGGTTACTTACTGTAATTGCCCTTGAGGCCTTTGGTCAAAGATCATTTGCCATACGCATAACATAGAAAACTACGCAGAAATATAATTTTGTTTACGACAGCAAACGTTTCCGTTTTCTTCTTGTCTGAGAGAGAATCTATAGCGACATCAATTTTGTTTTGTTTTTGCCAGAAAGGCCAAAATGGATCATCTGAATATTCCTTTTTTTTTTCTGGATCCAAACTCATTAAAACTATTCATGGAGACTCTATGGTGTTCCATGGAAGGCTATTCTAGAACCTGGATATTTCTGTCCATCTAAACAGATCTACAAAATCCAAATCTCGTTCTTCTTATAGAGTGTAGAAACACATTTTTTTCAGTAGACCATAAGTTATTACCAGATTATATTTAGCATTAAAATCCTGGGCCAAAAAAGCAGACCTGGAATAAAAAATACACTGTCCTAAATTTAACAAATTGAGTTGTTAATGGACTGGTAAGTGTCTCTTAGTAGATGCCATCTTTACTTCCGAAGAGCTTCTATTAAAACCACAAAATGTTCTTCACTAGCCCCTTTTATTACACTCGTGGCTTTCCTTGGTGACCCAGATCAATAAGATCAACCCAACCACTGGGGCAACTTTCCAATCTGCCACTCTGTCTAACTTTCTCTTGGATGAAAATCTGAATTACAAGACATAAATTCTGCTCTAAAATACCAAAAAAATATATATATATATTCTTAGCCACCTGAAGGCATCTGTGTGATGGCATGAAACAGAAGCAGATGATTACACCTGATCTAATTTAAACCTCCTTAGCTGTAATAAAAGCCAAACTGAAATTTTGTCTCCTCCTTTTTCTTTCGGAGATGCGAAGGTGGGATATCACTCCAGTCTATTTTTACCTGCTCCTGATCTGTCATCGTCACTTGCAACTTCACACAGACACGCTCCTTCTGCTGCTATTTTCTGTGCTCACGCTCTTGTTATTAAACAGCTGCGCTTTCCCTAGCTGGTATATAGAAATATAATAAAATTAAATTCCCAAGCAGAGACCATGAAGACTAAGCTTTTTAATTTAGCTAGGGTGTCACTGACTTATCACTGTTGGGATTTCCTGGAAATCGTGATACAGAAATTAAGTACATTTCTTCTTGGAAACAAGAATCAGAGGCAAACCATCATATAAGACGTGCTCCTGGCCCTTCTAATGTAATCATAAGAAATAATACTGATATCTGGAAAGTGAAATAGTTTGACGAGGCATTTTGTACATGATCTGCAGATGGAATGAGCTGGCCAGGACCAAGTACTGTAATAAATTCTTGCTGGAAGGTTCACTGGTGTTTTCATCTCACATAAAAACACTTAAATAAGTATCTTGTGAAATCTCTTGTAAAACATCTCTGTTTTTTTTATGTATCAAATGTTCATAAATCACAGGTCTGGTCGGATCACCTTAGCTTTGAGCCTTCCAAGGTCAATAACCTGAGTTCAGTAATAATAGTACATTTACCCCATGGCATACATGAAAATGAGATAATATTTTCACTGTATCCAAAAATAACCCTTCACGAACAATATCAAGGGATTTAATAAAACAATGTGAATAATTGTTTTATATTGGGAAGACCACTAGAACAAGATAACATGATTTCAATGTAGATGACTGGAGAGCAATGCATGGAATCTCTCAGTTGTAGGATTGTAGTAAAGCCCTGGCACTGTCTCCCATAGAATTTCTAGGGTCTAGGGACAAACATATTGGAGATAGGCTTTCTACAAGAACAAATACAACAAGCCAGAGATTGTTAGCCAGCTATAGCAAGCTAATTAGTTGTCTGATATTTATCTTCTACCCTAACATGGCTGTTAACATAAGAAGACAATCTAAAATGGGGTCAAATTATTTATTTAATAGGGCTTTATCTTAGTATGTACAGCAATTCTCCCAATGCAATAATTGTTGAGCCAAATTAACATCATCCCAATGCAGGGCCACAGCTTGCTATGGAAACAAGTTACTGTTAAATAAATTCTTAAACACAAAATCACAGAATTATGAGTACGCTGGTGTAGTCAAACAAAGTGGTGGTGGTGGGGTAATTTGACCTCTGGATTAAAATAATGAGTGCAAAGATGGATGCATATTTAGCAGTTGTGCTAGAATATGGACCTGTGGGACCAATATATTCAATGATTGTGTATTTCTTGATCAAAAACAATACTTGGATTTCCGAGCATTCAGTTGAATGTCTTTGTTAGCTGTGAGTGTTTTAGCCACTACTTTTATTATTATTGGCATTTATATAGCATCAACATATTCCGCAGTGCTTCACAACAATACATTTCGGATATAAAACAAGTAATGCGTGACCTATTTTGATTAGACAGTCAGCTAACTAATAAATAATGATGAAAATGAAGCTGGCACCAATGAAGAAAATTCCACCACTGCCGTTCCATGATATAAAATGATACCTTTATTGCAAACTTTAGTAAAATATCTAACATATAGTAAATATGCTTCTAGGAATGATGGCACTCTCACGGAGTGTTAGAATTTCCTTCATTGGCGCCAGCTTCATTTTCATCATTCTATTTAAAAAAACAGACCCTCTATCTGTTGCATCACGAAGTAGGGGCTTCAACTTGCAAACTATCCATTGAGCTCAGTGCTGGCAAAATTCTCTGACACATACACTAATGGATGCTCAGAAAAATACTCTCTTTTATTTTTTATTTGTCAACTAAAAAGCTGCATTGGAGAATTTTCCATTTCTGTTGCGTAGACTATAATTTGTAATTTAGTTGTTAATTCACTTTGCAGTGAATAAAGCCCTTGCAGACATTCTGTTAGCCTGATGGCTGGGTCATATTACCTATAGCTAGTGAAGCTATTATCACCATCTATTCTTATGGGATTCTCAGTTGATTTTTTATTGTACAATAACCAAGTATAGCCTGTCCAAGCTTCTCTTCACCACAGGGGAGTTGAGAAAGATTTGTACCGAGCAGGGTCACCCAGGTGTGATGATGAACACAGTTTATGATGATAGGCTTGATGTAGATGAGGCAGATGAGCAGATTTTACAGGTTGAAGGGTCCTGGGTCCCGTCGCTCATATCCTGCCTGTGCCCCTCCTGCACGACGAGCTGGTACAGAAAAAGATGTAACTGTAAACAAGGTCTGTGAGAATCGTGCTGACACTGATATACTAATACAGACAGGCATTCTGCACAGCCTGGAAAACATGACTGCAGGGGAGAATATGAGAACTAGTTATACTCTGCAGGAGTCGCAGAACAGCATGTCTAGGTGATGGAGCAGCCCTTCCACTGTATAGATTAAAAAAAAAAAAAAAAAGCAGAGCAATGTCAATAAAAATAAATAGTAAAAATGCAGTAAATAAATAAATAAAATAAGGCTTTTTATATTGTAAAATACCCCCAAATATTTATCAATATGAATGCAAAATAACTAAAATGAACTTGGATGCAAAGCTATAGGAACTGGCATATGAAATATTCAAAGGCTGTGCAGAAGGCCCCCCTACATTCTGACTCAAACATTTACCCAGCATTACTATCCCCTGCAGTCATTGTTTCTATCAGTTTAAGCCCTTAGGATCGATGACATATTTTGATGTCATGGCAATCTGGCCTGTGGAATCCTTATACTACAATGGACTTTTCTTCAAATGAAATACCAGCAGCATTGTAGAGATTGTAGAGATTGGCTTCTGTTAAATGACTGGAACATCCCATTCACGGAATAAGATCTTTTAAGGCCATGATTCGTAATGGTGGAATAGATCATGGGAGTCCTCTGCAGTTCAAAGTTGTATGGCACCCGAACAATCTTTTTTATTCAACAAAACAATGTAGCTACAACAATTTAAATACAGTCCAGCAGATTAATATTTGTGGGAATGTCTCCAGTTAAAGAAGGCTTGTGGTCATACCATTAGTGCCAATCTTAAATGAGATACCTGTCTATTTAAGTCACGTTTCCACTTACTGGAGGCATGCAATCTGTTCATTAGAGACCTGGGCTACAGTAGATGTCTGTTCATGCAGTCAAATAGATAATTATCATTTCAGTGTCTTTGATTAGAAAATATTTCTGTTCAGTTAACCAGCTCCATCACATAGATTATCTATCTGATGAGCCCACCAGCACTCATTGATAGAGAAGATAGATGTCCTCTCTACCCAAGTATTTTAATGGGAGCCATTTAATTAGCCCACCGGTTCTCCAGGTTAGAGGAGACACATCTCCTATCTAGTTAAGGCAGCACCGTCAACTAGAGAGGCCATCTGATCAACTGCACCTATTTTTAGAGAAGATGATAGTGCCCTCAACCAATGTCTTCACTTAAAAAAAAAAACATTTGATCTTTCAAGTAAAATAACCTAGGATTTCAGTTCAACTGCTTTTGTTATTTAATTTATATCAAAAACCTTTCAGGACAAGGGGTTATGAAAATCCTTCAATATCATAGCAGTCCTGTCAGGTCATATCCTATTTAAAGACTAAATTAGGTATGCATTGGCATTATTAATGCATTTAAGAATAAATAAGCATTCTGTTCTTAATATTGAATTATAACAGTTACATTTTAGGGTAAACTGATTGATTGGATAACAGTTCAAGTAGAAGACAAATAGCTATTATTGTTGGAGAACAGGGTTGTCTGTCTCCAGAAGGATATTGATACTTTAGAGAGAGTTCAGAGAAGGGCTACTAAACTGGTTCATGGATTGCAGGATAAAATTTACAAGGAAAGGTTAAAGGATAGTAACATGTATAGCTTGGAGGAAAGACGAGACAGGGGGGATATGATAGAAACATGTAAATACATAAAGGGAATCAACACAGTAAAGGAGGAGACTATATTTAAAAGAAGGAGAACTACCACAACAAGAGGACAACGTCTTAAATTAGAGGGGCAAAGGTTTAAAAATTATATCTGGAAGTATTACATGGAATAGCCTTTCAGCTGAAGTGGTAGAGGTTAACACAGTGAGGGAGTTTAAGCATGCGTGGGATATGCATAAGGCTATCCTAATTATAAGTTAAGGCCAGGGACTAATGAAAGTATTTTTAAAAAATTGGACAGACCAGATGGGCCGAATGGTTCTTGTCTGCCGTCAAATTCTATGTTTCTATGTTTCTAGTCCAAACTTCAGTCAACACAATTTTGAGAAAGAAGAAGTTCCTTACAAGCAGCCAGCAGGCCTTACAATGTTGTTATTATCCATTTGGCTCTGCACATTGTCTAATATTGATTTCCCCCCCTTTGAAAATACAGATAATTTTTCTTAAAGATTTTAAAATGTAGTTTTCTCTTTCAAATAAAGGTTGAAAGCAACACATTACTCTGATCAATTCAAAAGATTCAAGTTATTCTAATTAAAAGTAGCTAGACTCTCATATGTCTCCCTTGATGCAATCCAGCCCAACTAAAAAGGCCTCATCAAGAGCATCTTTTCAGCCAAATAAGTGAAAAAAAATAATTTGTCTCTATTTCACTTAATTAATAATCCAATTAGGCTGGAAGGGAGAAGCAACTAAGCAAATCTAGCTAGTGAATTAATGTGGCTGCAAATGATTAGTTTGGGAATGTAATGGACTATGCCAAGACTGAGTTTGGGCATGGACAGACAATAGGTTCTCTTTTGTGTAAAGCATCTATTAGACATACAAATTGTTCTTATCTTCAGAGTTGCTCGGTGGGTCGTTTTTTGGAATTTATATATTTATTTTTGTCTGCACTGGTCCATGACATGTTTATTGACTTTATTATTTATTTGATTATTTGAGATTAAAAGTAGTTGTTTTTATCAAATGAAACCAAGCAGAAACCAGGTAGATGAATAGGTGGTGTTTCAGTAAAACGTATTATTCTAATGACCAGTGATATGTTTCCTTATTTTTATCACTTTGTTAGAGGTAGACGTATATTTTGTGACTTGACTTGTAAAACACCCTTTTAGCCATGACACAGAGACGTGTGGGTTCCAGTTAAATGCATGCACCTTTCACAGAAACTGTCAGACCATTAAAACATTTTTTCAAATAATTATTTATTGGGCAGACTAGATGGGCCGAATGGTTCTTATCTGCCGTCACATTCTATGCTTCTATGTTTCCATGTTTCGATAACTGCACGAGGCCTGAAGCAGGGGCCCTGCTTGCCAATACTTAATCGTGGGTCTGGTAATATTTTAACAGTGTTTTTATTCTGATACTATCCACTGTTTTATAGAAATGCAGTATTTTTGTCTGAGTGATGTTGGAATTGAACCTTTGACACTGAATTGTATTTGTTACGATATTTTCACCTAGAGAGATGGTGAACATTTAGTGCAAGGTATACTGGCCTTACTCTTGTTCCAAACTTGTAATTGGCATGCTGGCCAATTGTCCTTGTAGGTTTTGTAAATAAAAGTTGCAGAAATATATATTTTTGTGCTGCAGCTAATGTTGATTGTTTGAATGTAAAGTAGAATAAAAGCCCTTAAATATTCTTAAAACTTTCACTATCACATCTGTAAAAACAAACAAAACAAACAAAAAAAAAACCTCACAGGAACCCAGGTTTCCTGAAAGTACTGTGAATGCGTACAGTTTATGGCTTAAGGACAAAACACATTAGCATAAAATTGCTCTAAGTAAGAAATTTTTTTTAAAAAAGAATGATGTATACATTCATTTATTGGTTTATCTAAATATTGAGAGTCTAAAAATAGTAACATTTCACAAGCCATTATGATTCATTGTCTCATAATCTGCTATAAAAACGTTCACATCTTCAGTTGCTACAAGGGTTTGTAGGTACACTGCTGTACTAACAAACGTTTTAAATGTTGGTACCAGAAGAATCTCCTATGTAGTATTAGAATACGCTTCAGCCCTCATTCAAAAGTATAATATTTATTTACTACATATGCAAACGCGGAGGACACAAATGAGGACTACCCAGCCATCAAACATGTTGGGTTCAGCTGACCATGGACACCAATACTTGGAAACCTGCATAACTTGAATCAATGGACCCAGCAGTGAACGCCAAGTTATAACCAGAGGCTTCAATACTATGAGTAGTGATTCAAGTTCTCTCTTTGCTGAATATTTTGCAACGCTGGAAACTTTAAGGACACTTGAATTCAGTTTGGGGTGCAACACTGAACCCTATCATGATGATATACTCTATTCGAAATGGAGTAGTAATGCTGCTCTATTTTTAATAAAACAAAATTGTGTATCTTTGGTGAGATATTAAATAAACAATTCATATAAGCACCTGCATCTTGACAATTGTTGTACACAACACCACCCCGTAGTCTGTCAGCAATCCTGCAAATTCTGTATTTATATTATTGGTATGGCTTGAATTTGAAATAATCAACTTGCAGCCACACTTAACACAAACACCTAACATAGCACTCACGTAGATATAAGAGGGTCTAGTACAACCAAGCTGAATGTATTCTAGAGTCCTAAATCATTATGCCAGCTGATTGTTTTAGTCTGAGAAGCAGATACCCATGTGTTCAACTCACATTTTTTAAAGGGTTACTTTAAACCTATGGGGCGCAGGGATCCTTGCTGTGTAAAATGCCCTGTTGAAGTATATATATGTATGTGTGTGTATATATATATATATATATATATATACATACATATATATATATATATATATATATATATATATACATACACACACACTAAACTGCAGAACCCAGCAAACCCGCTCTACAGGAAAATATACATAAGGAAAATATAGACAAAGTAGAAAGAGTAATCTACACTTAATTATAGAAAAATAATAATTTTTTTGGGTAGACTGCCACTAAAAATATAAACATTGCTGTTTCTCTAAAACTGCAATGTTTTACACTGAGGGGTTAAGGAGACCGGGACACTGAACCCAGACCACTTCAATGAGATGAAGTGGTCTTGGTTAGAAATGTGCAATTCGTTTAGGTCCGAATGAAAATTCGGCTGAATTTCGGGCAATTCGGACATTCGGGTGCTTCCGAATGTCCGAATAACTGAATTGCCGAAGTGCCGAATTGTCGAAGTCCTGAAGTGCCGAAATTACTGAATTTCCGAAGTGTAGTAGTGCCGAAGTTCCAAAGTTGCCGAAGTTCCGAGGTGTCAAAGTGCCAAAGTGCCAAAGTTCCGAAGCACAGTATTGCCTGAGTACTAATATACTTACCCAGTGAAAGAAGAAGAATGTTACATTGTATACAATTTTAAATAAAAAGTATACAAACAGGATTCAGCTGTAAGCATTTGCAACACTTACAACAATCAAGTAACACACATTTATATAAAATGTAAGTTACTTGGCCAGTCAATGTAATAACAGGAATGAATAAGTAGATAACTCCCTAATTCCCAAGGTATTAGGGAGCTATCTACTAAAAGGCTGAAAGACCTGAATTGGTCTCTCAGCCAAATTTACTAATACTAAGTAAAGATTAAATACCTATTGCCCCCCCACCCCCACCCCTGAGTGGCGGGTGGGGGCCCTAAAGTAAAAAAAGGGGGGAGGACCTATTGTCCTCACCACCGGTCCCCACCCCGAGCGGCGGGCGGGGACCTATTGCCCCCCACCCCCGGCCCCCACCCTTGAGAGGCGGATGGGGGCCCTAAAGTAAAAAAAGGGGGGAGGACCTACTGTCCTCCCCACCGGCCCCCACCCCTGAGCGGTGGGTGGGGGCCCTAAACAAGAATAAGGGGGGGACCTAATGTCCTCCCCCCCTGGCCCCCACCCCTGAGCCATGGGTGGGGGCCCTAAATACAAATTGGGGGGACCTAATGTCCTCCCCCCTGGCCCCCACCCCTGAGCAGTGGATGGGGGCCCTAAATACAAATTGGTGGGGGGGGACCTAATGTCCTCCCCCTGACCCCCACCCCTGAGCGGTGGGTGGGGGCCCTAAACAAGAATAAGGGGGGGGGACCTAATGTCCTCCCCCCTGGCCCCCACCCCTGAGCGGTGGGTGGGGGCCCTAAATACAAATTTAACCACCCTCCCCCCACCCAGGTGACTAGGGGTCCCCAAACCCCTAGTCACCCCCTCCCCAAAAAATGAACCCCTACCTATCCCCTAAAATAACGAGGGGGGACCTTTGACTAAGTACCTGTAAAAATAAAAAAAAAACTTACCATTCGATGTTTTCTTTCTTCTAAAATCTTCTTTTTTCAGCCCCAAAAAAGGCCAAATAAAAATCCATAATAACCAACACAATTAAAAAAACAAAAACCCTAAACGCAAAAAAAAAAATCCATCTACACCCGGCGAGGGCTCAGCGCAGCTTTGCAGGGCGGGGAAAGGCTTATAAATAGTGATGTTCCGAACGGTTCGCCAAACGGTTCGCCAAACGGTTCGCCACGGTTCGCCACGGTTCGCCACGGTTCGCCACGAACGGTTCGCCGCGGACTCCAGTCAGCAGACACATTCCAGCCAATAAGCAGCAGACCCTCCCTCCCAGACCCTCCCACCTCCTGGACAACTCACTAAGAATGCAGCTTTAAAATGGATGCTGTCCAGGAGGTGGGAGGGTCTAGGAGGGAGGGTCTGCTGCTGATTGGCTGGAATGTGTCTGCTGACTGGAGTCCACGGCGAACCGTTCGTGGCGAACCGTGGTGAAACCGTTCGCGAACCGTTCGGCGAACCGTTCGGGACATCACTACTTATAAAGCCTTGCCCCGCTCTGCAATTAGGCTCAGAGCACTCTGATTGATGGGTTTAAGCCATCCAATCAGAGTGCTCTGACAGGTAAATGAAGAGACTGACAGGTAAGTCTCTACATTTACCTGTCACAGCACTCTGATTGGTTGGCTTGAAATCCACCATTCAGAGTGCTTTGTGTCATTTTACACAGCGTGGGAAAGTTCTTTGGAATTTTCCCACGCTGTGTAAAATGACACAGAGCACTCAGATTGGTAGATTTCAAACCAACCAATCAGAGTGCTGTGAGAGGTAAATGTAGAGACTTACCTGTCAGTCTCTGCATTTACCTGTCAGAGCACTCTGATTGGATGGCTTAAACCCACCAATCAGAGTGCTCTGAGCCTTATTGCAGGGTGGGGCAATGCTTTATAAGCCTTCCCCAGCCCTGCAGAGCTCAGTCTGCGCTGAGCCCTCCATTGGTGTAGATGGATTTTTTTTTTTAAAGTGCGTCCGTTATTATGGATTTTTTAATTGGCCTTTTTTAGAAGAAAGAAAACATCAAATGGTAAGTTTTTTTTTTTTTTACAGGTACTTAGTTAAAGGTCCCGCCTCATTATTTTTAAGGTGAGGGTAGTAGGTAGGGGTTAATTTTTTTTTTGGGGGGGTGACTAGGTTTTGGGGACCCCTAGTCACCTGGGGGGTAACATTTTTATTAGGGCCCCCACCCGTCGCTCAGGGTTGGGGGCCGGGGGAGGACAATAAGTCCCCCCTATTGGTATTTAGGCCCCCACCCACCGCTCAAGGGTGGGGGCCAAGGGGAGGACATTAGATCACCCCCTTATTAGTATTAAGGGCCCCCACCCACCGCTCAGGGGTGGGGGCCAAGGGGGAGGACATTAGTTCCCCCTTATTTCAATTTCGGGCCCCCACTCGCCGTTTAGGGGTGGGGGCCAAGGGGGGGCAATAGGTCCCCCCTTTAGTTTAAAAGCCCCCACTCGCACATCGCCGGTGGGGGCTTGGGAGGGGGACCCTATTTCTTTTTTTTAAACAGTGAGCAGCCAGAGGCTGCTCACTGTTTAATAGACATGCCCCTACTCGCTGTATAGCGAGTAGGTGCAAAATTTACTAATACTAAGTAATTTTTACTTAGTATTAGTAAATTTGGCTGAAAGACCTAAATTGGTCTTTCAGCCAAATTTACTAATACTAAGTAAAAATTACTTAGTATTAGTAAATTTTGCACCTACTCGCTATACAGCGAGTAGGGGCATGTCTATTAAACAGTGAGCAGCCTCTGGCTGCTCACTGTTTAAAAAAAAGAAATAGGGTCCCCCTCCCAAGCCCCCACCGGCGATGTGCGAGTGGGGGCTTTTAAACTAAAGGGGGGACCTATTGCCCCCCCTTGGCCCCCACCCCTAAACGGCGAGTGGGGGCCCGAAATTGAAATAAGGGGGAACTAATGACCCTATTTCTTTTTTTTAAACAGTGAGCAGCCAGAGGCTGCTCACTGTTTAATAGACATGCCCCTACTGTATAGCGAGTAGGTGCAAAATTTACTAATACTAAGTAATTTTTACTTAGTATTAGTAAATTTGGCTGAAAGACCAATTTAGGTCTTTCAGCCTTTTGGTGGATAACTCCCTAATAGCGTGGGAATTAGGGAGTTATCTACTAAGCAGCTGCAAGAGAAGTCCCAAAGCGCCAAAGTCCCGAAATTCCAAAATGCCGAAGTTCCGAAATTCCTAAGTGCCGAAGTTGCCGAATTTATGAAGTGTCGAAGTGCCGAAGTGCTTAAGTGCTGAAGTTCCGAAGTTGCCGAAGTTCCGAAGTGTTGAAGTGTGAATTGCGGAAGTCCCGAATTTCGGAATGCCGAACCGAAAATTTTCCCCATACACATACCTAGTCTTGGTGCCGATAGTGTTCCAGTGTTTCAAGTAGAAACATTGCACATACATACTCCTACCACCATAAGCACCTCAAATCACTGAAGTGGTCATGGTTGTTGGAGTAAACTTTTAATTGGAACATTTATTGCACTCTTACATTTCTTAATGTCTGTGGTCAAATGGATTTTCCTACCAAATGAAGTCTGCAGCTCTTTGTACACTACATTATGCATTATGTTTGTATTAGCCTGACAAAGATATTCTAGGACAGTGGTTCCCAAACTTTTTAGGTTCAAGGCCCCTTTAATATTTCAGATTTTTTTCCAAGGCACCCCATGTCAGCTGCCACAACTCTGACCATTTTTCTAGTTTACCTAAATAATTAGCAATTTGGCTTATCCCTCCTGGAACATCAACCCTTTACACATATTCTAATTTTTGAAAAAAATGTTTTTCTAAAGTCTAAAACTTTTGTTTTTATGCTGTGTGACTCAGTCACTGTTCTTATAAACCACACTGACTGATAATCACTAGATCCTAAACTTTCACCTAATATCTGATACCAATTCTCCATTTGTTTACACTAAATCTAGTATGGCCTCTTTACGAGTTGGCTCCTCAACGGCTTGTTTTAAAGACAATCCCAGTAGAGAATTTAGAATATGTGTGCTCCTTGCACAAGCAGCTGTTTTGGTTTTCCAGTTCACATCAGGAAGATTAAAGTCATCCAAAATGATAACTTCCCCCTTCAATATCATTTTAGCTATTTCCTCAATGCGTAGATTATCTAACTCTTCTATTTGTCCTAAATATTTCGCCGCCCCTGTGTCTTATGTGAAGGGACCGGCCGCTTACGAGAATATCCACGCGAGTTTCCTATCCAGCAGCAGCAGGGTCCTCTGTTCTCGCGATCTGTGAGAGCGTTGCCGTGAGTTGCCATCAGCGAGGACCCTGCTGCTGCTGGATGGGAAATGAGCGTGCAGAGTTCTGGGCCCTTCTTCACTGCCCATCTAAAGCTGTACCACTGGACCACCAGGACCACCTGTCGAGGAGGACAGGAGGGACTAGTAAGTGTCAGGGAGGGGGGAAGGGGAGGGGCAAACCATACACACTGCTCACCTTCCCAGCACTTTTTCCACACAACGCACACAAGCTGCATACACTATACACACACACTCCATACACTATATACACACACTCCATACACTATATACACACACTATACACACACTGCATACACTATACACACACTGCATACACTATACACACACTGCAAACACTATACACACACTCCATACACTATATACACACACACTAAACACACACTGCATACACTATACACACACTCCATACACTATATACACACACTATACACACACTGCATACACTATACACACACTCCATATACTATATACACACTGCATACACTATACACACACTGCATACATATACACACACTGCATACATATACACACACACTCCATATACTCCATACACTATACACACATTGCATACACTATACACACATTGCATACACTATACACACACTTTACTGAGTGGCAACCTTTTTGAATGGAAAACCTTCAGCTAGTTTAGTTGGCATTTTGGTATAACTTTGGTATATCTACTCAACTATTAACTTCCATACCTCCAGAAATGTATAATAGCAGCATCCTGTTTTCTTGACCCACTTTTTTGATTTCTGATAACCCCATGTGTGCCAGTGGCCGTTTGGGATTTCTCCCACGCATACACAGTCATGTGTTTCTTGTGATAGGTTAGAAGTGCTACCTAGGTGCGAATGCAATTGATAACATGTTTAGCTGGAATTGCAAATTAAATAGATTTTTAAAGTAGTAGATATAATTTCAGAACATATTCCTGACAAATGAGTGGTTGCTTGCTGATGGCCTATCCTCCATGAAATTTAAAACTATCTTAAAATAATCTTTCATTTTGAATTGCTTATTACAATTTTGGATTTGTGTTTATGTATTTTTATTATTTTTTTTTTTTTTTATTACCACAGATTTTGTTATTATTTATCTATCCATTTTGTCTCTCCCCTCTCCAAACTCTACTATGAATTAATTTAGAAGAGTGTACTTTAAACCTTCAGGTTATATGTGTAACTAATTCATCAGTAGGTCGTTATGGGCCCTTATTATAATTTTAGAATTTGTTCTGTGTTCCTTCTTTTGAGCCAGTTATTATACAGGCTCAAGTCCATGTGAGTTGATACATACCACAAGCATATTGAACTATTAGCACTTACTATCATCTGCACTATATTCTTTATGTGCTTTTATTTCATATATTCCTTCTGACGCCACTTTTTCCCCTACATACTTTGAGGGGTAAGCATTATTGGTTCACTTTCCACCTAAATATCAGGGTGGATTGGATTTTAATCCTTAGATAAACATTAAACAAAAAATAAAATTTAAAAAAATAAATGTTTGTTAAAACATGCTAGATATTTAACAAAGATGTTTTTTGATTTTTATTTTTAAATTATATTTACTGTACCCACCCCCCATGGTTTGAAATTATAAATGTATAAAGGTGTGATGATCATAAGGAGAGAAATAACATCATAATTCTCAAACTGAAATTAGGAAGGAAAAACGTATATCATATTATTTAATTATGTTGTGGACTAGAAGAACATGTTATAAGAACACAAACATTGTGTATTTACTATTTCATATCATGTATGAAATGTAAAAATGATGATAGGTTAGAAGACTGTTCGTAACATTTCTACATCATCGAAAATCCTTAGATAAAAGTGCTAGAACCTGTGTAAGAAATGATTACCACCAACCGACAATTTAATAGTTTGTCATATGGAATGTTACATTCTTCATAGTGTTTCCAACAACGTACTCCTCGATATTCGCAAACGTATTGGGATGAGCCCATCCCTAAGGCAGGACAGATGCAAAATTGAATGGAAAATACTGAGCTCACCTGTTGCTTTAGAGACAACAAGATAACAATCAACAATCAACACCCTTAAAACTTATATTAAAGTATATATATACCCAAAAATGTAAATATGAGGTCAGTCTCCTTAAACCAAGGCACACAGGAAACACATCCAATGTTCTGAATTATAAGGCAAACTATGTAATCAGCAAAACTTTGACTGAGAAATTCGATGGTTGTTTTAGAGAAGATAAAAGTTTAGGAAATAGTGGCATGTAATTTTGGCTGTCTGCACTGTTTAAAAATTTCCAGGGTTTTGTTAAAAGTTGTTTCGAAAGTTTTCTTGCTCCTTAATTAGACAGATACTATGATTCATGGCGGATTATGGTTTAAGAAGATCAATTTTGATACCGCTGGGTTAAAGAGCCTTGGCAGAAAACTTATGCTGAAGAAATGTCAGAGTAATATAAAGGAAAACGAAATATTCAATAGTGTTATCTGTTATTATTCATAAATAGATTTTACATGATTTGCTTGATATGTCAACAGTCAGAAGAATATGTTTTCAAATGTATTTCTGCGGGTTGGGATGTCCCACTGTGCAATATAAAATGTAATGCTGATTGTAATGCAGCACTGTGCATTGCTGTGTCTGTCAAATTAAGACAGCACTGTCAAATACATGACCATTAATAAAAAATAAAAAAAAGTAATTGATAAATCTAATGCACAGAGGCTCCCATCCCTCTTGCCCACCCTCCATAACCATTTTATGGTAATGTAAGCATCCTAATTAACTCTTCCATGCAACTTTAAAATCGGGATTAAGCCATTCAGTGCACTCTAAGAGAGTTATTCACTAAACAAAGGATTTTGTCCAAAAAATTCTGTGAAAATTGACATATTCTGACTGGAATATTAATTCTCATATTTACTAAAGCCAAATCTGGTCAGAATTTGCCAAATCCAAAGTGCCGGATTAAATTCAGTGCTTTTCGTATCTGAACCCCATGAAAACTATTTTATTCAGAATAGTCATAAAGCATTGGTTTAACCCCTTAAGGACGAGTGATGGACAAGGTCCGTCACTCAGGGGAAAGCGTTAATGACGAGTGACGGACCTTGTCCGTCACGCGTTAAAATTAACCCCTGATCGCTGCGGTGCAGGCGATCGCGGGGTTAATGCTGTTGCTGGGTGCCTCCGAGTCAGGGGCAGACCAGCAACAGCAAATCGCGATGTCCCAGCCCAAGTGATCGCTGTGACAGCCAGTCACAGCGGTCACAATGCTGCTGGGACATGTGATCCGCCTCCCTCCACCTCTTGTGGGTTTGTGAAGTGGAGAGAGACGGATCGGTGCTACATTGTGTCCCTGAGGAATAGCTAAGTTGTAATAAAAGTTTCCTACCCCTTTCCCCTGTATAAAAAAAGAAAATTAACCTTTTCCCTGCTGTTTGATCACTGCTAGCAGTGATCAATATACAGGTCACAGTACTTTACTGTGATATATTTTTTTTTACTTTCAAGGGTTAAGTTTTATGTTTTTTAACCCTAAGGGGTTAAATTTTATTATTTGATTTTATTAGTGTATGATTTAGTTACTTGGGTGGGTGGAATTTAGTGGGAATTAGGGAATAAAATTTTTTTTTTTTTTTTAGTTATTTAGTTAAAGTTTTGTTAGCTTTGTTAACTGTATTTAACAATGTTCAGGAAGTATAGTGCAGAGGAGGCTTATGCCCTGTTAGCGGCCGACTCAGAGGCGACAGACACTGCCTCAGAGAGTGACGCAGGGGACACAGGGGACACAAGGGACGCAGGGGACGATACTGCAGGACCATCAGGGGAAATTGCCGATTCCCTTAATGCTGAACATGGCGCAGATGACTGGGTACCCCCTAATAATTTTTCCCCAGACATCCCAGTGTTTACAGCCAATCCTGACATACAGGCTGACCTGTCTGGCTATAGTGCGCTGGATGTTATGCAGCTGTTCTTGGGGGATGAGATTTTTGGGGAAATAGTCACCCAGACTAATCTCTATGCGGAGCAGTATCTGGCACGCAATCCAGACTCTCTTATCTCCAGGAAAGAGAGATGGAACCCAACCAGTGTGCCAGAATTGAAACAATTCTGGGCACTGACCATGTTAATGGGGCTAATTAAAAAGCCCACAATTAGGATGTATTGGTCTAAACATCCTATTTGCAATACCCACCTAAACATCCTATATGCAATACCCCACCATCAGGGGAAATTGCCGATTCCCTTAATGCTGAACATGGCGCAGATGACTGGGTACCCCCTAATAATTTTTCCCCAGACATCCCAGTGTTTACAGCCAATCCTGACATACAGGCTGACCTGTCTGGCTATAGTGCGCTGGATGTTATGCAGCTGTTCTTGGGGGATGAGATTTTTGGGGAGATAGTCCCCCAGACTAATCTCTATGCGGAGCAGTATCTGGCACGCAATCCAGACTCTCTTATCTCCAGGAAAGAGAGATGGAACCCAACCAGTGTGCCAGAATTGAAACAATTCTGGGCACTGACCATGTTAATGGGGCTAATTAAAAAGCCCACAATTAGGATGTATTGGTCTAAACATCCTATTTGCAATACCCCCATTTTTGCCGAGACAATGCCGAGGGAACGATATGAAGACATACTCCGATTTATGCACTTTAGTGATAATAGCAAGTGCCCCCCAAAAGGTTATCCGCAGTATGATCTTCTTTATAAAATCCACCCTTTAATTGCCCACTTTAACCATAAATTTGCCACTATATATACCCCAATAAAAACATTTCCATTGATGAGTCCCTCATGAAGTTCAAGGGAAGACTGGGATTTAGACAATATATCCCATCCAAAAGATCCCGATATGGGATCAAATTTTATAAACTGTGTGAAAGTGGCAGTGGCTATGTATACACCTTCCGTGTATACGAAGGAAGGGATAGCCACCTTGATCCCCCAGGTTGCCCAGATATAGTAGGGAAAAGTGGGAAAATTGTCTGGGACTTAATAATGCCCTTACTTAACTACGGTTATCACTTATACATTGATAACTTTCATAATAGTATCCCACTGGTAAAAATGTTATACTGCTTCGAGACCGTGGCCTGTGGCACTATTCGAAAAACTCGCACAGGTTTCCCAAAGGCTCTGGCAAACAAAAAAATTAAAAGGGGGAAACAGCAGCTCTCTGCCAGAATGAACTGCTGGCACTCAAATACAGGGATAAAAAGGATGTTTTCATCTTAACCACCATTCATGGTGAAAACACTCGGAGGGTCGCAATTCGTGGCAGAGAGGAATGCAAACGAGTGCCAGTCTGCATACGGCAATATAATCGGCATATGGGGGCGTTGACCTGTCCGATCAACTGATGTAGCCGTGTTTGATCATGCGTAAGACCAGGGCATGGTATAAAACAGTGGGCATATATCTGATGCATATACAAACACAAAGATAAAGCTAAAGCACCGCGCTTACAGCAGCAGTGGCTTAGTATCCAACAGCTTAAAATACATGGTAAAAACAAAGAAAATGTTACCTGCGCTCTGGCCTAAATCCCCATGTGCGTTTAAACAGAAATGGAGGCTCTTTGGTTTTATTCTAATGGCCATTTGAATATGTAAGCTCACCTGCCACGTCAAGGCAAGCCTCAATAGGTGAGTTCCTACACTAGCCATTAGATATGCTGATATCAGCCAAGAGTCTCCAATGAGACAGGAAGGTGTATTTTATAAACCCTTTAACATTTAACCCTTTATAGGGCTTCTGCACATACAATAAACTTTGCTGATATCAGACAAAGTGAGACAGAAAGGGGTGTTTTATAAACCCTTTAACATTTAACCCTTTATAGGGCTTCTACACATTCAATAAACTTTGCTGGTATCAGACAAAGTATAGGCGTCTCTAATGAGACATGAAAGGGTGTTTTATAAACCCCTACATACTTTACCCTAAATAGGGCTATAACATACAAATCACCTTGCTGGTATCAGCTAAAAGGCAAATTTCTCTGATGAGACAGGAAGGGGTGCTGCCCCTACATACTTATAGAGTCTTAATAAGACAAACGTGGGAAGGCTGGCAGCAATGTAACATAGCTGAGTGATACAAAATTCATATACAAACACAAAGATAAAGCTAAAGCACCGCGCTTACAGCAGCAGTGGCTTAGTATCCAACAGCTTAAAATACATGGTAAAAACAAAGAAAATGTTACCTGCGCTCTGGCCTAAATCCCCATGTGCGTTTAAACAGAAATGGAGGCTTGTATATGAATTTTGTATCACTCAGCTATGTTACATTGCTGCCAGCCTTCCCACGTTTGTCTTATTAAGACTCTATAAGTATGTAGGGGCAGCACCCCTTCCTGTCTCATCAGAGAAATTTGCCTTTTAGCTGATACCAGCAAGGTGATTTGTACGTTATAGCCCTATTCAGGGTAAAGTATGTAGGGGTTTATAAAACACCCTTTCATGTCTCATTAGAGACGTCTATACTTTGTCTGATACCAGCAAAGTTTATTGAATGTGTAGAAGCCCTATAAAGGGTTAAATGTTAAAGGGTTTATAAAACACCCCTTTTTGTCTCACTTTGTCTGATATCAGCAAAGTTTATTGTATGTGCAGAAGCCCTATAAAGGGTTAAATGTTAAAGGGTTTATAAAATACCCCTTCCTGTCTCATTGGAGACTCATGGCTGATATCGGCATATCTAATGGCTAGTGTAGGAACTCACCTATTGAGGCTTGCCTTCACGTGGCAGGTGAGCTTACATATTCAAATGGCCATTAGAATAAAACCAAAGAGCCTCCATTTCTGTTTAAACGCACATGGGGATTTAGGCCAGAGCGCAGGTAACATTTTCTTTGTTTTTACCATATATCTGATACAGATGGCAATACACAATGCATTTGTCATTTTTCCTGTCTTCTCTGATCCTTGACCTCAGCTTGTCCTATCGTTGTTGCGTTTCTCTTTACTCCTTTGACCTCAGCTTGTACCTTGACAATTCTCTGCTTGTATAGCCCGGCCATTCTAAGGACCGGTATTACAAGTTTCTCTCTGTGTTCTCTCTCTTTGTGGTCTGTCTGTGTTTTGGTTTCGGAATCCATGACAGCTTTGCCCGGGATGCAGATGACTGGGTACTACCCCCGGATAAGTTTACCCCAACTATTCCCCCTTTTCACAGCAAATAGTATGCACTTGTTCATAATTTGAATTGATGAGCTGCTTATACTTAAAAATATATGCGGCCTTTGAGAGGCAATTTGCAGTCCTGAGCTGCTACAATGAGACTTGGGCCCAGCATCCACTTTTGAAAAATATGGAAGTGGTGTGTCTCCAATGTGCCCCTTCAACATCCACATAACCCTGAGAAAGGTACACATTGGGTTATCGTTGCACTAACATGACATAGCTGAGCAACATATTAGGTGTTACACTGCCTTAGCACACATAAGAATAGCAAAATATACAGTAACATCTCCAAGTGTGTGTCAAAAAGGCAGAAAAAATGCTAATTGCAACTAGACTTGGTACAAACTAACAAAAAAATTATCCTACACTAAGGTTTAGAATATACCTTTTGAAATACCCTGGGGTATCTACTTTAAGAAATGGTAGGCCTTTGTGGGGTAGTTTGAATTTAAAACCTGCTAAGATGCTTGGAAATTGCACATAGGCCCAGCGTCAAAATTCAAAGTTCGGTTAAAAACCGAAATGGCTTGGTCTCCTATATGGCACTTTAGCTTCACGAAATAGTGCCAAAGACATACAATGGGGCTGTTCTTTTACTCAGAAGACTTTGCTGAACATAATCTGGGGGGTTTGAACTTAGTGACACATGTGAAAAATACGAAATGTCCAGCAAAAATGCAATCCATTTGTAAAAAACGCACAAAATTCTTTTTTACCACATACTTTGGCATTTATTGGTGAAAAAATGGGGGCATGTTAAGGCACAATATGCACCTTATGAGATACCCTGGAGTGTCTACTTTTACAAATGGTAGGCCTTTGTGGGTTTTTTTGAACAGTCAAACTGTTATAATACCCCAAACGGAAGCATAGGCTCATTAAATCCGTCTCTCGAAATTCTACTGTGAGTACTGAAAAGGACAGCTCTCCTATATGGCACTGTAGCTTCACGAAATAGTGCCAAAGACATACAATGGGGGTGTCATTTTACTCAGCAGATGTAACTGAACACAAAATAAAACTTTGTACAGGAATAGCACACACCAACTTTACAAAATACACACAAGAAGTTCTTTGTTATAAGTTTGTGTGCCAAAAACTAAATAAAACACAATTTTACTCCAATATTTAGCAGAGGTTTGCGGTGAAATAGCTACGTAGAAAGTATCAAAACAAACTTAGGTAAATAGCCTGTAATGTCTACTTTCTATAAATATATACTTTTGTGTGACAATTTTGTTTTCTTTTATGGCTATTAAACTTACAAGACAAACATACCAAATTCTAAAATCGCTCCACATTAAAAGTTTATTTTACTCCTTGTGCTTTGTGACCTGTAACTACCAAAAAAAACTTTAAATCCCAGACACATTATATATTCTGTAAATCAGGACAACTAAATGAATTTATTTTTAATTACCTTCCTTAACCTGCACTAATTATGAACACATTTTTATTGCAAAAACTGTAAAAAACAAAACAAAAATTTTATTTTTTTGCATATTTCTGTATTTTTTTATAATAAATAACCATTTATATATATATATATGTGTTACATCAAATTAAAGCCCTTTCTGTCCTTTAAAAAACGATATATAATATGTGTCGGTGCAATTAATTAGTAAAATGCAAATTGCAGTTGAACGCAAACATCAAAAAATGCTGTTGTCATAAAGTGAAGGACAAGCTCTGTCCTTAAGGGGTTAAAAAAAAATCAGAGCTGAGTGCATCCGGTAGGATGCATATTCACAAATTAATATTCATCTGCTTTTTGCAAGTGAATTATCATTTCTATTTGTCTGTCTGCAGCACTATCAGCCAATCGGCAAATAGTTAACATGTAGCTTCTAGCCAGCAATTGCTAGCTAGCTTCCACAAACAGATTTAAAATATATATTTTTAAAAAACCTGTGGCGTTTAATACAGGGCCGGCGCGTCCATAAGGCGGCACAGGCGGCCGCCTTAGGGCGCACAGGCTCTGGGGGCGCAATATTTCAGTGACTGGCAGGAGGGAAGCTCTCCCTCCTGCCCGGCCACCATCTTGACCCCCGGCGCAGCGCGCGGCAGTGCTGTGATCAGGCGCGCGAGGGAGCTCTAATCTCCACCCTCTGCTCCCTCGCGCGCTGCCTACTGATGCCGCGGGAGCCGGAATATGGCGTCATCAGTAGGCAGCCCGCGAGGGAGCAGAGGATGGAGATTAGAGCTCCCTCGCGCGCCTGATCACAGCACTGCCGCGCGCCTCTCAGCAGCCCCAGCCCTCAGGGACCGATCCAGCATCCACACCAGCTCTCCAGGTAGGGAGGCTGGGTGGAAAATGTTTATTTATAAAATTATTAGTGAATGTATGTGATGTGTGTCTGTGTGTGTGTGTCTGTGTGTGTGTGTCTGTGAGTGACAGTGTGTTTGTCTGTGTGTGTGTGTCTGTGTGTGTGTGTGTGTGTGTGTCTGTGAGTGACAGTGTGTGTGTCTGTGAGTGACAGCGTGTGTCTGTGAGTGACAGTGTGTGTGTCCATGAATGACTGTGTGCGTCTCTGTGTGTGTCTGTGAGTGACAGTGTGTGTGTGTGATTGTATGAGTGTGTGTGCATGTGTGTGTCTGAGTGACTGAGCGTGTGTCTGTGAGTGACAGTGTGTGAGTGTGTGTGAGTGATTGTATGAGTGTGTGTGTCTAAGTGACTGAGCGTGTATCTGTGAGTGACAGCATGTGTGTCTGTGAGTGACAGCATGTGTGTCTGAGTGACTGAGTGTGTGTGAGTGAGTGATTGTATGAGTGTGTGTGTCTGAGTGACTGAGCGTGTGTCTGTGAGTGACAGTGTGTGTGTGTGTGTGTGTGTCTGTGAGTGACTGTGTGCTTCGGTGTGTGGCTGTGAGTGACAGTGTGTGTTTGTGAGTGAGTGACTGTCTGTGTGTCTGTGAGTGATTGTATGAGTGTGTGTGCATGTGAGTGTATGAGTGTGTCTGTCAGTGTATGATGAGTGTGTTTGTCAGTGTATGAGTGTGTGTCTGTCAAATCAGTCAGAGTATGTTTGTCATTGAGTCTGTGTGTGACTATCAGTGTGTCTGTCAATGAGTGTCAATCAGTGTGGGTCTGTCAGTGTCAATGAATGAGTGTGTGTCAGATCAATGAGTCTGTGTCTGTCAGTGGCGTCTGTGTGTTTGTCATTGAGTGTGTGACTGTCAGTGTGTACAGAGTGTAGTGGAGCAGAGCGCGGTACAGGAGCTTCTGTTTCCTGTACCTGGCCAGACTGACAGGAGGTGCTCACAGAGAGAGCACTCCCTGTCAGTCCGTCCGGGTACAGAAAACTCAAGCTCCGCTCGGCAATGCAACAATAGAGGTAGGAGGCACACACCAGGAAGTGTGACCACTAGAGGGGTGGGGGGGTGCACCAAGGGACAGGGAGGGAATGGGAGAGAAACACCAAGAGACAGGGAAAAAAGGGGGGAGGGGGAAAGGGGGGAGGGGAGAAGAACACTAAGGGACAGGGAACGGAAGGGACCACTAATGGTCGAGAGGAGGGGAGAGGGGCTGGTTAAGAGGCACATAGGTGAAGATTTTTGGGGGGGGGGCGGAAAAATGCATCTTCGCCTATGTACCTAAAAATCCAAGCACCGGCCCTGGTTTAATATGACCCCATATTGCCATAAGGGATGTTTTTAACTACAATGTGACAGGTCAAGATGTAAGTATATATTGTAAATGTTTAAAACTAGCGCTAAAAAGGTAAACAAAAAATATCAGGGTGGATTGGATTTTAAATAAAAAATGGGGGTGGGTAGATCACTTTGGGTGCAATTATATTAATAAATGGGGGGACATCCTAATAGGAGGGGGGGGGGGACATAATGTCCTCAACATAGTCTCTACCCATAGGTGGGGGCTCTAATTATAATATTCAAGGTAGTGGCTATGTTCCCCCCCACCAATAGGCAGTAGGTGAGTGCTCTAATTATAATACACATGCCACTGTCACCAGCACCTCCATCCCACTAGCCACTACCTAAACTACTAAACTAACACTACCTACCCCCCAACACTAATAATAATGGGGGTGGGGAGGCATTAAAATATTACCTTTAAAATGAAAAAAATATATATAATCTCACTATATAAAGTCTTCTTTCTTGTAAATCTTCTTTTCTTCAGCCCCAAAAAAGCCAAATTAAAATCCATAACTACTAAAAAAAAAACACCAGATTTGCAAAAAAATGTATGTAAAATAAATTTTTAAATGTGATGCAAAAAGATAGATCTACCTTCTATTTCTGTGAGAGCTCTGTGCGTATGAATAAAAAATGTTCGAATAATATGTAGTAAATATTTTACATGAAATATACATTTAGATTTTCATATCTGCATGAGAATTTTTGCCATCACTTTTATTTGATACATTTTTTGTTATTATTTGTTTATTTGATGGCAAGGCATTTTAGTAACAATTTTCAGTTGTTTTGTCAGAAGAGGGTGTAAATATTTTTTTTTTTTTTTTAAAGACTGGGGCACAATATGTTCAATATAAGGCACCATAATATAATTACAAGGCATATAGTAGCATAATATTTTTTGTTACAAAAACTGCAATGTTTATGAGCCTCATGCAAAACTTTCAAACATAATGTATTAAAGTGAGCGTAGACATAGCTCTTTCTAATAACTATTTAGAGGCCTATGCACAAATGTAAAAATTCTTAATTCTTAAGAATTCAAAGTGAATTTCAAATTTAAGGCAGAAGCAGCTTAATTGGAAGCATAGCTGACTTGGGGAATTTTTCTAGTTTGGCTATATTCACCATAGTTTGGAAATTTACTGTGAACTCTGTGAACATTCTCGCTTTAGTGAATAACCATCTCTAGATATACATTGTACAGACAGCCCTAAATTGATGAGAGCTATACACTGTGCCATCACTCACTATTTGCAGCTACCATCATTAATTCAGCCCCATTCCATTACACATGTAGGGAAAAGAGACTAGAAAATGACCTCTTCATGGATGTCAGCCAAGCACACAAAATGTGTGTGTGTGTGTGTGTATATATATATATATATATATATATATATATATATATAATACACAAGATCCAGCGCACTCACCTATCCACTAAACAGCAACTTCAATGTTGAAAGATTTTTTTGTTTTTTTAAAACACCTAATCTAGGCAAAAATAATGGGGTTTAGTTACATTATATGATCATACATTGCATAAGCCTGCCACAACGTCAATGTACCCCATCTTTGGCAGGTCCTACACTAACAGCCTAATGTCTGCTCTTATGAGATTAACCTACTTGGGGAAAAAAATTCCATCTGGGGCTCTCTGCAGTACAAGGCTAAATAGGGCCCTGGGATGAGGCACCTGTGACAGGAGGGGTGCAAAACCCGTGGTTTACCCTATTGTACTTGCAGAGAGCCCCAGATGGAATTTCTTTCCCCAAGTAGGTTAATCTCATAAGAGCAGACATTAGGCTGTTAGTGTAGGACCTGCCAAAGATGGGGTACATTGACGTTGTGGCAGGCTTATGATGTATGATCATATAATGTAACTAAACCCCATTATTTTTGCCTAGATTAGGTGTTTTTAAAAAAAACAAAATCTTTCAACATTGAAGTTGCTGTTTAGTGGATAGGTGAGTGCGCTGGATCTTGTGTATTGTATTATTTGGCCCCCATTTATGCATGTTAAGGTGAGTGCAGCCAACCCCCTCTTGTTTTATATAGATATATATATATATATATATATATATATATATATATATATATATAACATTTAACAATAGGTAGAATGTCTCAAGGAAACATTCCGGTTGTGGTACAAAACTCATATATATTTTATTTTCTTCAAAAATAATTGACTTTAAAAGGTACGTGAAATAAACTGTTTATTTGAGAGGAATAATGCAACTGAGCAGTTCTGGAGACATCATAAAATACTAGACTGAAGGCATTATTTTTCTTTAGTAATTTAAAACATTGTGGCTAAAAATTGTCACTCCAGCTGTTTTGACTCAGATGTGATATCAATGCGTGTCCATCACCTATAGTTAGCATTTCTCTGTACAAGCTAAGACTGTTCTCCATGCTGTCATACTGTATCTAGCTCCGTCTTACACTCTCTTTCTACTTTGATCTCCTGTAGACGGCATCTGCATTGCTCAGTCCCTGAAGATTCCGCACGGTAGCAAAGCTAGCGATTTTGACAAGATCGTCAAACAACTTCTTGATTTTCCTCAAGCTCGCACGGTTGTCGTTTTTGCCAACGATGATGACGATATCAGGTAAAGGACAGATTAGTTGGTACAAATGTATTAGCTAAGGCCAAATGTATTGGTGGGTTAGCGAAGCTCAAATTCTCACAGGCAGTGGGATATTAGCGATGTTACAACATACCATGTCTCAACTCCCTACATGTAGATCATAAGGTAACGCTTGATTTTTTTGGTAGGTGTTATAAACCTTATTGATACAACTAGATATTATGAATGAAGTCTAAATATTTTAGTGTCTGAAGGATTTAAAGTGACGCTGTCACCTCCAAGTATTTTAACATTATGTTTACTTATCCTCTATAATAAATAATATAATAATAAATATGTCGTTGTGAGGTCTAAAAAATAAAATAAATGCATAAATCCAATCCATTGTTTTAACCTCACTTCTGTAACTGGATGCCTCCATCTAGTCTTCATGACAATCATTGTTATAAGATCCCTCCCTTTCTATCATTGAAAAAACTGCATTTTGACCTATAAGTCAGTTTAGAGATCCATAACATATCAACGTAAGTTATAATGTAAGTTATAACATATAACATATAAAGTATCAAATATCTTGATGGAGAGAGAGGTAATGGTCAAGGGAACATAGGGAGTAAAAGAGGAGCAGAGACAGTGTATATTTATCTTTCAGAAATGCAATGCATGTCCTGACTATGCTTGAATCATCACAGAAACAATGGGAATTGGGGGCACACTCAGAACATGCATTTCTAAGCAGTGGTGCTGCCATAAAGACCAAAACATATATAAAATACAGATAAAGAAACAGCGTTTTATGTAATAAAAATGGGGGCCCTGGAATCTAAGAGACCACTTTATCTATTCGTGCCAAAAAACAAATGTTTAGGAGAACTATAGTGTTTCTTTAATCTGTTTTTCATGTGATGATCCAAGTATATACAAAATACAGTTAAAGAAACAGTGCAGACACAAACAAAAATACAGTTTTACATTTAATAAGGCTACTTAAAATCACCTATCTTAGCAAATACAAATGGGGATTCAGTTCCACCATATGGCCATATTGTGTTAATCCCACCACTAATTCACAGTACCCCAATATCGGTGGGTCCTACACAGTATGACCATATGGTGGAACTGGATCCCCATATTGATTTGCTAAGATATGTGATTTTAAGTAGCCTTGTTAAATGTAAAACAATTTTTTATTTGTGTCTGTGCTGTTTCTTTAACTGTATTTTGTATATGCTTGGATCATCCCATGAAAAACAGATTAAAGAAAAACTATAGTTGTCCTAAAGTTGTATTTTTTTGGCACAGATAGATAGAGTGGTCTCTTAGATTCCAGGGCCCCCGGTTTTATTAAATAAAAATCAATTGAATTATCCCTTTACTCACCTTTAATCCAGCACTGAGACAGCTTGCTCTCTACATTCAGATCTGTCTTTGTTAATGTCATCAGTCTTTATAACCATTTTGTCCAATCAAATACTTCTCGTAGAATCCAGTGCTTTTCTATGATAAGCAGTTAACATTTGATGTCCTCATGCAATTAAACTCTGGACATGCTAGCACCATCTAGTGACTGTCAGGTTGACAGGGTGTCTCTAACAGTCACTCTGGAAGCCACTAGAGGCGCTTCCACTGAAATAGCCAAGTAAAACTCAGCCTTTTCTGTCAGATGGTCTCATCTAGATGAGACCATCTGACAAAGAGACCATCTGATTAGCGCAGCATGGCGCTTTGCCATGCATGCGTACTAGCCGTCCATTGGTTTCCTATGGGAAAGCATTAGATTGGTTTAGATCATCAGTCTTTATGATCTCTGCCAAGGAGGCAAGACGGTAGTGCAAAGATTAGCACTGCAAGGAAGAACTGTGGGAATCTGGGCTACCTAAACGGCTTACAGGGCACTATAGCATTAGGAATAAACATTTATATTCCTAACTCTATGGTGTTCCCTTAAATAAAAGTACAGCTTCCAGATGCAATAATGGCACATCTTTCTCACTAAAGTATAAAAAGATATTCCACTGTCCTAACCAGCAGAGTCTGAAAACAGTAAAATCTTATTAAAATCTTGTGTTACTAAGGTATGCTTTGTGAGAAATTAAATTAGCCTTAATGTTCCCAGAGATCAAACTCAGAAAGTGGAAAGAAAAAAAAATGTGTGAGTTCATATAAACCCCACGTCTATTATTGTTTCTTTTAGTAATTTGGATAATCTTACGTTTCAGTAATGTGTTAGTGATTGATACAGATAATGATTGCTTGTATAGATGCAATTTAATGATGCTGTAGAATATGCTCAGAGTGATTTGTAAGATAGCACTCGTAATTGAGGCAGCTACATGATTTTTTCATCTTCCCCAGACAGGTTTTGGCTGCAGTGAAGAGAGCAGACCAACAGGGTCACTTCCTCTGGGTGGGCTCCGACAGTTGGGGGTCCAAGGTTGGCCCGATAAGTGATCTTGATGACATGGCTGAAGGTGCAATTACTATCCTTCCAAAAAGGGCAACTATTGATGGTAAGAAGAACTCGATGATGCATATTTAAATACATATTTTTGTCTTTTGTAAGAGGCTCTTTGGAGACCAAAGGTTTCTCAGATAATGAGAGCACAATGAGGCCTGATTAAGGGCAAGCAAATCAAACGGAGCTGCCAAAATAAAAACTTGTATGGATTTTAGAATATTTGTTTCTATGGAGACTTCTTGAGATTTAGAAGAACAAAACAAGTTATTTTGATTAGTTAGGTACTATTGAAAGGACCATGTATCTGGAACTACAGGCTGCTACAAAACACCAGGATCAGAATAAAGCTTAAACAGCTTCTCAATTCAATACCAACTGGGCAGAAACTTATGGACAATAATCTGAATTCCCTTTTTATTTAAATAACATGCCTGGCACATAAATTATAAGAGGGCCACTAACCTTTTTCAGCTTGCACTTATAATTAATTTCATCTGTCTCATTTGTGGGTGTTTCTTGAAAGACAACTGAGTGATGGAAATATCAAAGTCCACAAGGAGAATGTTCAGGTCAACAATGTGTCGGGAGCAGATCAGCTTTTAAAAGTGAATCTCAAGGTCATTATTCTATCTACCATGACTTTTGACTCTGTTGAAGATAATCTAACAGAATTTGTTCTTTATCATCAGAGTACTTGTGTCCCTACACTGTGAGGCTCTTTAAAATATCAAATTTCTGAAAGAACACTATGATTATAATATATTAAGTTAAATTTAACTGAGATAAGGGAATGTAGAGAGCTTGATTGAATAGATGCAACCTTGACACACAGATCCATGCCATTCTGACTGTTATTTGGTCTTCCATTGTTTTGTTTACTTCTTCGGGAGAGCCTGTTACATTAACCCACGCACAGACAATGATCGATAGAAAATTTGATGAGTCATGTCAATCATTCCCTTTCATTATTCTTCTTAGAAACTGTACATAAATGCTTTGGTGTGACTAAGTGCAAAGCAGTACAAGATGTACTATACATAACAATGCACAATAAAATCTTAAAAATTGTCAACCTCTTGACACTCAAAAACGCAAAACCTTTGTTCACAAATGTATTTTGCAGCTCAGGAAGTTGTGACTGTAAAGCATTTTATTTATTTTTTCCGTCTCACTATTAATTTCAAACATTGTGCCTCGTTGGCTGTCCCATGCACCCACAGCATGCCACAAGTAATACACAATCTGAAGTTGAAATGTGTAGGACGGTCCAGTATCTTTTGCAAATTTGCCCCAAATCCCTTTCCAGCAGGTACAGAAATATATATGGGAAATATAGGGTACCTTTTATAACTTTTAGATTTAAAAACAAATGTCAAATCCTGAAAAGCTACATGAAAACCATGTTATATCCTCATATTTGATCCACCGAATAATGAGTCACTGCATTAAGAAATATGATTGACAAAATATTGTCCAGCCAATTGCAATGCCCAATTACTTTCCAAATCACTTGAAGACTGGGAAACTTACACAAGGAGTGGTCAGATCTTCTCCAGGATGCTGAAGTATTTGTGATGAAACAATATGAGCTTTGAGAGCTATCTATCAATCTATCTATCTATCTACCTGATAAATATTTATATGTCTGTCTATATCACAACTGATTATCAGATAAATTTTAGTCAGTTGAGTGGTGTTTTCATCTTCTATTCTATTTTCGGAGCTCCGGTAGTGAAGTTTTTTAGTTTATTTTTTTGATTGTTTTATAACTAGGATCTATTATAAATCATTAATAAAAAACAGGTTCTATAAATGTAGAATCAGTAGGGAACATTTTTGTGTCTGTATTACTTACAGAGCTATTCAGTGGAGAAAATGTTTTCTGATATACATGGAATGTCCCCCAACCAATTTTATAAATTGTCAGTAATTCAAAGCTAATTCAAAGTTAGTTTCAAATTTGAGACCAAAATAGCCAAACTCAGAAAAATTCTCCAAGACAGCTAAGGTTTCCATTCTTCTATCGTGGTCTAAATTTTGGAATTTACTTTAAATTCCTATTCACACATGTGGTGAGTTACCATGGGAAGGTTTGAACATGATATCATGGCAAGGTTTCAAAAAGTTTCAACATGTAAACAAAACCAAATTTGCCACTAGAGACTCCCTTCGTCTCTTCTCCTACTATTTGTTCACCATGTACTGTATTACTGACAAAACTTTCAGAACACTAAAAATCACTAATCGTGAGTTCCTGTTATTTAATGTGATTTTTTTATAAGATTAAATTTTGCAGAAATTGATGCAACTATTTACTAATCTCATTATCAACCATTAATGCGGCTTGTTTCTGTATGCTGCGAAAGTCTGAAAGCCAACAGCACTTCCGTGCATTTTTCCGTTGGCATGACATTACTGTTTATATCTCTAAATGAAACAACCCTTCATTTCAAATGCAATCAATAAATAAATAAATCAAATTTAAGACTTGTACATTCAAACTATGCTATCAGAAAAAAAAAACAGGCCTCCTAACCTTCCCAATTCCAGTGGGAAAGTCCCGTTGCCCCACCTATGTTCCCTGGTATCCTGCTTTTGGGGACCCCAAGGAACTGTCCCTAGAAAGCATTGCATGAGCATGTCTAATGATGCTATCATTAGCCAGGCTTACCTGCCTGTACTTTAGGGCAGATACGTCCCCTTTCCCTTTGGGACGCACCCCTTAATTATGTCCTGTTTGGGTGTTTGAAAATGTAGAGCAAAAACGTAAAAAAATTGTTTAGAAGGCAGTTTTTAGAAAGTTAAGACAGGTTGAGAGTAAAAATGGACATCATCCCTGCACTGTCCACAAATAGACAAACATAGGTGTATGTATTCAAAAAAGATGTATCTATAATATTTTTGACACTGCAGAGCTATTCCCAAGGGATATCTTCAAAATGTTCACAAGAAATTAGGACCCCTGATTAATCTTTGTACTTAACCCTTCCGTCCGCTGAGTGATCATTCTTTAACACCAGGCCTTCTCTCTCTTTTCTTTTGTGATTCATTTTCCCTCAAGGATGGATCTAAACCTTTAATATCTGAGAGTCCATGCAACAAAACGCTTTAAATATATTTACGTCCTTGGGGATTCCTGCAATGCTATTTTGTTTTGTAAATGTGTAAATTATTATAATGTTACCTAATTGACTCTTTTCTTTTTCCTTCTGTTATTGACCCCAAGGAAAACTTAATAAACGTTACATTTAAAAAGAAACATATTGACCCTAAGTAAATCTCAGCTGGAATATCCATGGTAACATGTAATAATCCCTCTGCAGTCAAATCAGCATATGCAAACTAAGACGAAGACATAGGTATCACATCTTCTAATGAACAGTATTGAAAGAACATCTTTCACAGTAGTTCATTATCTGATGCTCTGCCATGTTGTAAATTGGATGTTTCTTGGAAAAAAGACCAGTTAATTTAGAAAAGCTGTTAACAGCCCCTAGTTTAATTGTTCTACATGCCAGGGGTGTAACTGGAATTCAATGAGACACTGTGGCAACACACACCCACAGTGAGCATCTAAGGCAGTAGGGGAACACAGGAAAGCATGGATTGTAGATGTAAAGCATACCACCAGAATCATAGAGGAATGTGACAAGAAGAGAGTTAAGAAAGAAGAGGAGAATGAGGTTAGGGAACATTTGGGTGAAAAGGCTGTACCCAAAGCATGGTGCCAATGGCATACAGAAAAGCAGGCATGCCCACAATTAAAAAAAAAAAATTACCCAAAAAAGGGTGCAAGAGAATTTTGAGAAGGGAAAACAACTCAAATCATTTTCCCTTCAGTGAATCACTGCTCAGTTCTCAAGCTGGTTTTAGCTCATCTTGTGCCATGACAGAACCTAAAGCATTTTCATATTAGACTGATCTCACCCAAAAGGGCGGTCTAAATCCGTAATGCTGGACAGCTCTCTGCATGAGAGATACAGCAACCTCAGACAATTATTGTGGCCTTGTTGGGCCTCGTCAGGGAGGTATGGCTTTTACTCCTATGGGCACAGTGAGCAAGGGGTCCACATCTGGATTTCCATTTTACCTACGGGAGACCCTAGGCAATTTGCAAACAAACCAAAATAGGGCACCAGAAATAAAAATTTTAGTTGTTGTCCGTTCTCAGTATTTGCTTGTGCTCTTGTTTGCTTTGCTTGCAAATTACCTAAAGTCTCCCTAAGATAAACATATCATCTAGACATAGATCCCTTGCTAACTGGGGTATTAGTGACACCTCACTGATGAGGCCCACCAAGTCATAAACTATTGTCTGGAGTTGCTGTTTATCTTGTGCAGAGGATTGTCTTTTGGACCTGGACCTTGAGGGGGATCAGTCTGATTTGCTAATGGTTTATGTTCTCTCTGTAATGGCACAAGCTGAACTAAAACCAGCATGAGAACTGAGCATGGACCGATCAAAGGCAAGTTATTTGAGTTTTTGTCCATTCTCAGTATATTGGCCAGGAAATTACAAACCTGTGAGCTTAAGATCAGGGTGGAGGAATATTTTTAAGGATTATAGACAATATGTATTGTGCATATCTCAATTTTGTTCTTGAAGAACTGAGTAAAAGGCAGGAAATATTTTTCTGTGAATATTATATGCTTGGATTTTGCAAAACACGTTAATACAGTTCCACATGGATTGCTTCTTAAAAATGGAAAAATATAAGTTTGGGTGGAAATGCCTGCATTTGGATTGAATGCTGGTCTAATTGCAGATGGTTGTTTTCATGGTGGTTTTAATCCCTCAAGATAGTCAAATATGGTAAGTGGATTACCTCAAGGTTCTGTTCTGGATCCACTTCTCATTAAACTCTTCTGGTCTTGTAAAGATCCAATCTGTTTCTCACCAGGAATGAGCCCTTCAAATAAGATGTGCATAAAAAATTACAAACAAATGTTAACCAACAGCCGTAATTTGCTAATGTCCATGGCATCTTGAAGTTCATGCACGTCAAGCCAGTACTCCACAATGTAGAAGTTGGTCGTAACCACAGTAATGGCTGAAGAGCGTACCTTGGAAATGGTTGAGTACACAAAGCATGGTTCTTGCAGTTTTTAGGACAGATAAGTTGAACACATTTTAACACCAGAAAGCTGCTACCTGTCTGATGGGGACGCATCCCACACACGCTAATTAGCTTGCCGTGTCTCCTCAGTTGTTGTGAGATTCTAATGAATCTGACAAAATTAGAACAGACACATTTAATGTCACTGTTTCATCATTTAATATGAAGCATCTGCTAGAGAGAATGGAACAGACGATTTGTTTTAAGGGGAAAAAAATGCGTCTGTCATTTAAATTGCTAAAAAGGTAACTAAATTGGGAGGCAGCAGGTGGGGGAGAAACTGCACAGTAAAGACAAACAGTACCTCTTTCAATTACCCAAGGGGACATTTAACCCACAGTAGCCAAGCAATGTATTCTGTAGTGGGAAGAACAGAATAGTTGCTAAGTGACAAAGAATAATAGCAATATTAATGAGACGTACAGGTCTTTCCATACTGAGAGTTTTTTGTTTTTTTCATCTTCAAAACAAAATTCTTTTGTGTTTTTTCCATTTAATTGTGCTTGCCTACCATGTTCCACTATATGATGACACTGAGTCACGTTTGCATTTCTGGCTAAATTGAGTCTGTAGATGCATGTAAAAGAAATCAAGCATTCATTGAGCTTAGAGGATTGTTTTTTCACCAGAATATATATATAGAGGGTTATTCACAAACCGAGAATTCTAAGTGAATTCTATGTGAATTTCAAATTTAAAGAACACTAAAAGCACCAAAACAAATTTAGCGTAATAGAGTGGTTTTTTTTAGCCATTTAGGAGTTAAATCCCTTTTTTTATGCAGCCCTAATCACACCTCCCCTGCATATAACCAGAACAGTCTCCATTCACATTTTCTGTAAAGGGAGATCTAATATTTAAACTTCCTTCATTGCACAATCTGTTTAATTTAGAATTTCTAATCCCCAGCTCTGTTATTAGCCTGGTATAGCCTGTGGGAGCCTCCTATGTGTGATTAAAGTTCATTAACAAAGCAAGAGATAAAAACATCTGAAGTCAACACACATCTGATTAAAAAAAAAACCCCAAAAAACAGTTTTTCATGTTGGCACAAACCATGGGAGGTGTAGCTAGGGCTGCATTAATGGAATCAAACGTGAATTAACTCCTAAATGGCAGATAATTGAGCAGTGAGACTGCAGGGGTATGAGTTGCACACCAAAACCACTTAATTAAGCTAAAGTTGTTTTGGTGTATCACTTTAAGGCCAACATAGCTGAACTGGAAACATAGCTGACTTGGATAAACTTCCAGTTTGCTATTTTGGCCTTAAATTTACTTGGAATTCTCACTTAAGTGAATATCCCTGATAAAATATTATGGTAAAGAAGGAATGGTGCTGTTTTTCTTAAAGTTTCTGTGTTATCTGGAACTTTCTCTACATAAAAAGTATATAGAAAATTGAAGATTATGCTAGCTTTAGTGTACTAATAATGTTAATTTTAATAATGGCAGGAGGCAAGTATTTTGCATATCTCTCTTTACTAACTCCATACAGCAGTAAAGAAAAACATAGAAAAAAGAACCAATCACAGGAGAGCAGGACCCTATCATTTCCTCTTTCAGAAAGCAACAAGCAGAAGTAAATATATAGCAAATAATAAAACTAATAATAACTCCAAGTTCCCATGTGCAAAGGAGCAAACTTCCAAAGAATTCTATACGAACAACGAAAAAGAGTTCGGGGTTGAGACAAATCCGAAGGATAAAATCTCCAATAGTTTCACATGAACTGCCAATTATCTTCAGAGACGAATCATACTGAAAAGAGAATGTGTGACAGGTTTAGACATAGTCATGAACGTGTAACTCCAATTAAAGTACCACCTAACATCCTATTGGAGAATATAGTAACGATAATCTGATAACTGAGTAATTGTAATGAGAACTCTAATGAGGATTCCATATTAATGGAAGTACGAACATATCATATAAGCACCAATGTGAGAGGCAAACCTACCTTAGCACCTGATATCTGCAAAGCAAATGACTAGAAAGAGTGGGCAGCAAAGTAGGGTGGGAAAATACTCACCTCCTGTCATTATTAAGATTATTAGTACACTAAGGCTAGCATAATCTTCAATTTTACCACATGACAGGAGGCTTTGTATTTTGCATTTTTAACGCTGAGAAAAGAGTATAGAACTAAATAAGAGTCCTACGGTGTGCCAAGAGACCCAGTATTCGGCGTTGTGGGGAGGTCTTCCCCGTTGAGCACCCACGTATACATCATCTAACGGGAAATTATACAAGACCAAGTCTGACTGATTGTCAGGAGGATGTTTAGTCCTGTAGAGTGAAAGGAGAATGACCTCCACAACTCATAAGCTTGGGTAGTTGGTATCCTAGAGGATCCTAGTCCCTTGGGCGTCCTCCGGTAGTGATACCGGATGCAGTTCCGTCTCCATCCTCACATAAGGGATCAAGATGCAGGACCGAACCAAACAGGCTGGGAATGTCCAGATGTAGGGTTAGGGTCGTTGCATCCCTGGGTTCCCAGATTCTCAAGAGGTCCCCAGAAGCCTGCGATCGTCCGCTGACCTGCCAAGAAACCTCCAAAGCGGGTCCCTGTCCCCAGGTAGCCGACCCTGCTGGGATAGAAGATGTGAGTACTCTACAGCTCCGTGAGGAATTGTTTGTCATGAATGTAGCAGGAGAAGATCCTTGCCTGCTCAAGAATTACTGTGGACCTTGTAACCATGAGAAGCATAAGTCCTCCGGGGAGGTCCAGTCGGACGGAGCACGATCATCATCGTGCCTCGACTTATAATGTGACGAGTGGTAATATCCAAATCAGTCGGCCCCTATGAGATGTGTCTCACCCGGGAGATGGGTTGATCTTCTGTGAAGAAGACGGGGATCGAAGGAGCCTACATTTTGTCTGATAAACGTGAGTTGGTCCATCGTGGTGGATGTGAAACCTAACCGCCTAATCTGTGGTTACCTGCAGTAGGGTGCAGCTGATCTAGTACTTCTTTATCAATCCATGTATTGTGAAGTATAGGACCAAGAAGTCTAGGTATACAACGTACAGGGTCGAGGTGGTGCCGCGGAGAATCGTACGAATATTCCCAAGTTGTGGAATAGTCTACGAATCCGCTGAGCAAATAGTCTTCTACAAGAGGTTCCAGACGGTTCTCGGATGAACGTGGATGTTGACGGGTTTTCAGTTCACTGGAGTGATCTGAATGAGGTTCTCCCGGAAGAGAGTGTCTCGTCTTGAGCTACTTGATCGGGAAGGAGAGGATGTCCCCTGAAAACTGAGTAAGGTGGTCTAGCGCGAAGCAAGAAACCGTCCTGACGTGTCTTTAGGTCCTGAACGCAAGTCAGTTGACTATGTGAAAGAGGTCTTCCCCAGGATTGAGTGCCTTTCATCTAGATGTGGTGAAATCCCCTGTGGATGTAGTAGGAGGTATATTGATGGTATCTGTGCGTACCGTGTTCTCTGTCCGCTTATCTGGAGCACCATTGGTTTACTCTCGCTATATATGGGTAATAGAGCGGTAGCGGATCTCGGGTCTAATGTCCTGAAGTGGTCGACGACCAGGGGTTGCCAACTGGTTCCAAAGAATCCCTTGTAAAGGTAATCGCATACCACCTCCCTCCTAGGGGTTTGGGCCCTTATGAAAGCCGTGGGACCCTTGCGTGTCTAATAAGTTCCCTTCGGAACTTTGTGCCTTGTGCCTGGGATTCCGACTATCTTGGCGCCCAGTACCGCCAACCATCCGTCAGTGCGGAGGAGTGCTGATATGGGCATCCTATGGGAGAGGCCAACACTGGGGTTTCCTGCGAGGAGCAGAAACTGTTTTTTGAGTCCATGTACCCAAGTTGTATGCCCGTTCCCGGACGATGTTTGGTGGCGTCCAGCATCGCCCATGGTAAGGTCGTGAATCCTGAAAGACCTCCTCCGTTGGTCACTATAGTCGTCTGAGCCGTTCTGACTGGCATGGAAGGACATGGGTTTGTCCGACCGTCAGCGCGATATGGACATTCTAAGCAAGAGGCTGCAAACCCACGAGTGCATAATGTTGTCAAGTAGGTTTATCGTAGTAAGGGATACCCCTGTGTAAGGCACAAACCAGTAGTCAGGCACAGGATGCAGGGCAAACAGATCAGTCTACTATGACAGTAGGCAGTGTTCACGGAAACCCTTGTGGGTCTATTCCGAATCGTGGCCAAATAAAACAGACTGGGGCTCACCCAGTACATAGAGGTTGCCATAGCATTGCCTCCGTTCAGTAGCACTGCGCAGCGCACGTATAGTGGGGGCTCACCTTGGGTGCACATGGTATGAACCCTTAAGTGCTGGCCATCGCCCTGATGGAGAGTGTCAGTCACTTCTTCCATTATTAAATTCACCACAAGGGGAATATATATCATTAAGTAGGCGGCTCGGAACTCCTGTTCAGCGGTTGTAACCGCATGCCTCTGTTCAGCATTTTAGTGCAGTGCACGCCTTGCCGGGCCCGGTGCATAGGGCGTGGGCCTTTAGCTGCAGACCGCAGAATAGGTACAGGGCATAAACCCGTACCATATCATGATTCATTATCAATGGAGGTATTCCTTCAGCTTTAGGTAGAGGCTGTTTGCTGTAAGACTTCCTTCCGTCGGGTAGTGTGACTCGCCTATCATAGGGGTCTCACCCCAAGAGCACCGGGTCTGAACCTGTAAGTGCCGGTCCTAGATTCGAAGTTCGGATTTTCAATCCTCAAGCTCACTGTTGAGGGGTAGGAGTAGAAGCAGCAGTGCTGTAGGGGGCTCAGTTGGGGGCCCAGTTGCACAGGTTATGAACCCATCAGTGCTGACCACAGCCTCATAGAGAGTGTCCTACAGCTCTATCAATAATTAATGCACCGCCTTGAGGGATATTCTGCACTGAAGCTTGCAACTCTGTCCTCTTTTTTGCTGAATAGATTGACTTATACCTAGTCAGACATCATCTCAGGTGTGCGGGGTATGTAACCGTCAAGCGTGGGTCGCGGCCAAATAAAACAGACTGGATGAGAGCATAATCCGTTTCATTTTGTTCAATGCACCATGCAGACCCCAGCAGGGTGTAGTAGTGTGAAATTTATTGTGTGCAATTTATTGTCTCAAAGTATCAAAACAACCCCAGCAGGGTGTGTGATATGCAGTAGTGTGCACTTATTGTGTGGAATTTATTGTCTCAAAGTACCAAAACAACCCCAGCAGGGTGTGTGATATGGGGTACCCCAGCAGGGTATCTGTTGTAGTGTAAATAATCCCAGTGAATCCCAGCAGGGTCTGTATAAATGACCGTAATGTGTGATAACCCCCGGCAGGGTATTCTATATCTGTCACTTAGTGTTATCAAATTGTCCCAGCAGGGCAAGCCACAATATTGGGATTTGTATAACTGGGCCTCACCCAGGATCACAGAGGTGGCCACAGGGCGACCTCAAAAAGCAGCATGGTAATAGGGGCAGCACCCCAGGCAGGCACAGGGTAATAAGCCCTTTAGTGCCTAATATGGCAGTAATGAGACAAAAGTGACTGACCTCTGAGGGATAATAGGATATAGCACTAGCTCTAAGCTCCGTTGTGTTCTGACAGGTAGTCTTAAGTGATAGGGGTCATCCCTTTGAGCATCCATTACCAGACATAGAGTCTTGCTGTAGATTCCTGAACCTTGATCCAGGTGATATCCCTTCAGATCTCCCATCACTGATACACTGATATGTACTTATACAGTACCATCTTGATAGTCTGTGTCCAAGGGTGCTATCCCTTTAAGGAATTCAAGTGTGGTATCCCTTTAAGGATTTGCTATCCCTTTTAAGAAGTTCCAGAGTGGTATCCTTTTAAGGAGTTCCCTCTAAGGGTCCAAGAATGGTATCTTTAAGGAATTTGAGGGTGCTATCCCTTTAAGGGATTTTTGGGGGTGATATCTCTTTAAGGTTCCAGTACCTCGAACCACTATACATGAGTACGACTGAAATCTGTAAATAAAAGGCCAGTTAGAATACTTACCTTTGCCTGGATTCGAACTTGGGACCCTGGGGTCCAACGTCCGTGTCAGAAAATCGTGAGCCCAAGAGCAGCTAGGCTAGCTAACAGCCCAGGTATATGTTACTCTCGAGCACCGAAATCGTGGTGGGTGAGAGTAGCAAAACGGCCATCCATAATCTCGCGAGATGCGAGATTAAAGATGGCCGCCGAGGGTAAAGGAGGGGGAACATGGTCCCTGGAGTCTCGGCCGCTTCATGCTCGGGCTGCCTCGTGGTCGCCACACAGACTGCCATGCACCAAGGTAGTGGATGTTGGAAAGCATCCAGCACATTAACAGGTGTACGGTATGGGGCAGCCTGAGAGAGCGAGGGCAGTGAGTCCGGCCGTCCCCCTGAGGGTTGTGGGAGGAAGGGGCCGAACGGATAGGCCGGAAGAAGGAGTTAATGCCCGGGAGCTGGTGGGAGCCAACGGGAACCGTGGGAGGGAAGGGGTTAAGCCCCAGCCAGACCCAGAATCCCCATAAGACCCTGGGGGGAAGGAGGAAAGCGGAGAAAGAGGGTCCCCAGATGCCCCAGGTATAGAAGGCCAGAAAAATCGCCAGAAAAGTCATGATACATATGGTCACATTGCCTTGTGTACATCCTGCTCTCCTATTATTGGTTCTTTTTTCTATGTGTTTCTTTACTGCCGTATGGAATTAGTAAAGAGAGATATGCAAAATACGAAGCCTCCTGTCATGTGGTAAAATTCACTGCCCATGACTATTGTTTTATCACACAAAATCCCTTATAAATGTTTGTCTATGAAATTATCAGTTTAGAAACTGTCAGGATTTTAATGTGGAAATGTATAACCATTTTACAGTCTTGAAATGTATTACCAGTTCCTGATTTTAAAAAAAGGAATGTTGAGAGCATGCGATACCAGCAGCCAATAAGAACACAGAATTTGTCAAGTTGAGTTTATTAGTCTCAACATTCAAGTTAGTAGATAAGAAAAAGTGCAATCAAGTGACCATTGTTCTGAACGCAAAAACTAAAGGCAGATTTTCTGGAGAGCTAGCATGTAATGGCGTGAAACAAGGTGGTAATAGTTAAAGATATACTCAATAAATATGATCTTTTCTTCCATTTAGTACTAATACAAACATCAATTAACAAGTAAGACATTGACTAATGCCAATCTGGTTTTCTAGCCGGGCTCCTTTGATGTGATCATTTATGTTGATTAATTATGCTAAATGGATAAGGTCACAACTAATTTACATAATGCAAGAAAGGACTGGGGAGAGGGAGCAGTAACACAGTAATTGCATGATAATCACTTGATTTGTAAAGTATTCAGCTTAAGAAGTTAACTGATGGAAACACAGTATTCTTGCCAGCTTCAGACCCAGCAGGAGAGTCTTGGGACAAAGGTCGTTGAAGCATTCCCATAGAGTAGACATTAGGATCACAAAAGAATGATCCGTGGTCATGTGTACAGCCTCATGGTTTTAGATACTGTATGTCAGAAGTTTAAAAATCGCTATTTATAGGCATTCTGTAGGTAAATGCATTTAATTAAAAATGGTCTGGACCAGTGGTGTATTTAGGTTTTGTGCTGCCCTAGGCAGGACGGTGCTCGGGTACCCCCCCTAATTTAAATTTTCCCCATACCTTCCTGTCAAGGCCGCACTTTGACTGACAGACGCACACTCACTGAGAGACGCACACACTCATTGACAGACACTCTCATTTACACTGACAAACAATGACATACACACACTCACTGATTTGACACACTGATAGACAGACATACACTTACTCAGACACACATTCACTGACAAACTCACTGACAGACGCACACTCTCACTAACAGACACCCGCACTGACTGACAGACGCACGCACTGACTGACAGACACACACACTCAAATTCATTGACACACACATTCACTGAAACTCACACACTCACTGACAGACAGACACACACACACACACACAAAAGAGATGTACACAGAAGTGAATAGTATATATAGATCCCACCACTAATGTGTTAGTGAAGCGCTTTAGATTTTGGACTTACCCCTATGGGTTTAACACAATTCTCAGTTTTAGGAAATGTATTTCAATATGTAATCTGTAACAATAAAGCTGACAATAAAAGTGCAATATAGTAGTGACACAGAATTTTAAAGTGATTATAGTGGTATAGAGTCACAGTGTTCTCACTCACATGGGAGAGAGCCTCTTTGGATAAGCTCAAGTCACTTAGACGTATGTGTACTATGGTGACACCAAACCCCTGGTTTCCTCCTTTTTTTCTTCACGAGTACCTCATAGGTCAGGGAGAGAAAAGGGCAGGGGAACAGGGGAAGCAGGACGGCTTTTAGTGTAATTAATCCCACAGGCAATAAACAGTGCACTTAGGAAAGATGGCTTCTCACCGTTTCAGGAGCCTGGACCTGGCTCCTAGAAAATAGATATATATGCCTTTAAGGGGGCTTTCATCTTTCTTTAGCAGCAAGATGGAAGATGGTCGACCTTGGATTCTTGTATAAAATTAAATTTATTGAACAAATAAAATACTTAGCATGCAAAATAAAAACGTTCTAACAAAAAAAAAATTATAATACAGACAACAAGTCTTCCTCCTGAGACGCGTTTCACTGTATCTCCACAGCTTTTTCAATCGGTATCAATTATAATTTTTCTTAGAACGTTTTTATTTTGCATGCTAAGTATTTTATTTATCTTCAGAAACTCTAGAGTACAGGAACATGTGCTGAAATGTTATGGTATCTGTCCCATCAAAGTGGAAAACAAAACAGAATTGTTATTATTATTACTAGCATTTATATAATATTAATTTATTGAACATAGTTTCACAATGTATGCAATATATGTAATGTCAGACAAGTTGATCTAGATCAAGCACGACAAAAATAGTTGTTCTAGAACTACAGCCCCCATGATGAAAATCCCCATGCAGAATGATAAGCTGAACAGGCAGTCACAGTTTATAATCACACAGCCAAATTGTTTGATGATGCATAATTTTATTTCTCAATGCATCTTTCACAGGCTTGTTTGTTCCGGGTCAAGTGGTATTCTGATGGTGGTATTCCGACACTTTTTAAAGCTGTCAGAGGTCAAAAAGATAGTGACCCTAGGTTTCTAACTATGGCCCTGATTTAATATGTGTGGATACACTTCTCACATGATTTTAGGATAAACATTTACAATTATTTAATAGTATGAACAATATTTCAATATTGCAATATTTTGATATATTTATATATTAATAAACCTTTTTATACATGATATATTTTTGCCATGAGAAATGATAATCCACAAATATTGAATTGAGTCCTATGTTAGATATCCTAAAGGTTACTGTGGGGCATATAAAAATTCTAAAACCCGATGAGTGATTCATTTAACTGTGTCCCCTCATGTAAATAACTATTAGCACGTCTCCTTGAATTTGTTGCAGTGGAAATCCATTTCGCTCATCCACCCTGTTTAAGCACAAGTAAGACTGCTGCATGACGAGTTTTCAGCTTGGATTGGCATTATTGGTGCTGCCTGCTTTTGTTAAGATCAGCTGTGTCCTCATCTCACATGTTTGAAAAGGCACTCTCATGTTTTCATTCCCATTCAAAACCCTGAAGTTTGATGACTTTGTGATTTCAATGCCTGAACACAACATTATAGAATTTTCAGAACTTTAAATCTGTGAAATTGTAAAACCTTCACCAAGACACCATTCCAAGCCACTGTTCTGTGCATCTATGTAACATTGTGTCCATCAATGAGCCAGAGAACAGCCTGTCAGTTTTAAAGAAGGCACCATACTCCACACAATGGTCTACAAGTTCCTGCCACCACACGAAGGATTTGTGTCTCCTTATCTCTTGCATCCAGTTTTCAGCTACACTCTCGTTAGTATTTCTGCAGAACAATACTTGGTGCCTATCACAGTTGGATGAAGCTTACGCATCAGAATAGAATTTTCTAAAGTCCCTAGAGAGTGACAGAGATGATATTAAAAAGAAAATAAAACAATGTTTCCCCAGACGTGTTTGTGCTATGCCATTACGTGACTCTTCCATGCATAAAAACCTGCAATTAAATTCTGACTGCCAAAGCAGAGCCATTCACTCCTTTTCAAGCCAACCGTGATTGATACATTTACAAAAGTGTTTGAAAACCAGCCAAAGGAAAGGAGCTTCATTCTGCTCCCAATGTGTCTGGCAAGCATGATCAAAACAGCGGGCCTCCTGAAGGCCGGTGGAGAGTTATATGATTGTGTTGTAGACTGATTCCCAGAGGATCTATGCAAACCAAAAGAGAAGGGCTTCTATATCAATTTAAAATCATATGACAATATCTTGATAAAGTGGTTGTTTTAAAAATAGTATAAGCATCCAGCATGACAAAATCCTCATGTTTTTGGTATGGGATAAGTGTTGTTAGTCAGCCCTGAAATATTTGTCATTAGTGGACGTGCTGTTGTTGGCAATGCTAAAGCACAGGAGTTGAAAACTTAAAAAAACTCACACTTAAATTAGCACTGTTTTCAACATGAAGAACAAAATATGCAACAAAACAGATATGGTATAAAAATTGAGGTTAACCCATACCACCCAAAAATTTCAAATGGACAAAGAGGGACACTTTACTTTTAGGTGTGCGACTGGGAGGCTGGCCAGAAGCAGGGCTGTTCTGAGAAAACACTATATGAATAAATAGCGGCGTCTAACCTGACAAAGGTGTAACTACACATCGAAACGCACTTAATGCACACTTTTTCAAGTTCTTTGTGTAATAGTGATTTTCTATCTATATTTCCACCTGTAAGATAGCCTGTTTCTACATATACATATAAACTCTAGGGTATATATCTAGCCACACTGTTGCCCTATTGGTATACATAGGCACACCTTTCTGTAGCGTGTGCTGAGGTAGACTCAGGACTTTGGGATATGACTGACAACTGCTACAGTGATGTTTTCTAGAGCTAAGTTGTGTTTACAGATTTAATTACATATGACCCCTGTTATTCTTTGAGTTACAACCCCCATTTAACAAATCTGCTGAGGAATGACTGCTCCCTCTTTAGAGCCTTCAACTGGTGACCATTAAAAGGTTTAGTGGGTAAACATTTAGTTAATATAACCCCCCAAAAAAATCATTTTTGTGGAGATTAGCCTGTTTACAATGCTTTCCCTATGATATCTATTTGGATAGTCCATATTATGCTCTATACCCTGCATAGATTGTTGAGAATACCTACGACAGTGTTTTTCTTATGTACGGTAATTAATTTTAGCACATTTACATTTTTTCACCTTTTGTGACTTGTCTTGTATGTCTGACGTGTGTATTTTAAATATACATGTTGTCTCAATAAAGTTTTCATTATTTTTCAGCCTTTTTCATTCCTACTAGCCAGACTTTACCCTTGACTAAGATCTTTTTGTTTATCTTTTTTCTACTCACTAATAACAATCCATGCAGCTCAAATGTAATATACTACCAGGATATTTGAGAGTCTTAACCTCAACATATGAGGAAAGGGATTTAGGGGTGATTATTTCTGATGACTTAAAGGTAGGCAGACAATGTAATAGAGCAGCAGGAAATGCTAGCAGAATGCTTGGTTGTATAGGGAGAGGTATTAGCAGTAGAAAGAGGGAAGTGCTCATGCCATTGTACAGAACACTGGTGAGACCTCACTTGGAGTATTGTACACAGTACTGGAGACCGTATCTTCAGAAGGATATTGATACCTTAGAGAGGGTTCAGAGAAGGGCTACTAAACTGGTTCATGGATTGCGGGATAAAACTTACCAGGAAAGGTTAAAGGATCTTAACATGTATAGCTTGGAGGAAAGACGAGACAGGGGGGATATGATAGAAACATTTAAATATATAAAGGGAATCAACACAGTAAAGGAGGAGACTATATTTAAAAGAAGAAAAACTACCACAACAAGAGGACATAGTCTTAAATTAGAGGGGCAAAGGTTTAAAAATAATATCAGGAAGTATTACTTTACTGAGAGGGTAGTGGATGCATGGAATAGCCTTCCAGCTGAATTGGTAGATGTTAACACAGTAAATGAGTTTAGGCATGCGTGGGATAGGCATAAGGCTAGCCTAACTATAAGATAAGGCTAGGGACTAATGAAAGTAGACTAAATGGGCCGAATGGTTCTTATCTGCCGTCACATTCCATGTTTCTATCTTTCTTTGTTTCTATGTACCAAGAACAATGTATCTTATCTACACAGAATATTTCTGAAACACATTTATTGTGGTTTAAATTCAGACTACTGTGAGTATTATTGCTGTTATACACTCAGAAATACCAACAATATGGAGCTCTTTGAAAAGAGAGACATTATGGCAGAAAAGAGGGACAAAGTAATTTGTGTCCAAAATAGGGACTGTTTCTTCTAAATAGGGACACTTGGGAGGTATGCTAACCCACTATCCATGCCCTAAAAACAGAAAATCTGTGGATTTGTTAAATGTGCTAGTACTGTAATTTCGTGACAGGAAAAGATTATTCCAGTGTGCTGCTAGATTTTTGTTCTCATTAATGTTATTTTCTGAATTTGCACTTGTCCCCCTCTCTCCTCGCCTGTACACTCGAACAGCTTCTGCTTTGCTTCAATCTCAGAATGAAGTGTGTGTTTTTCTCTCCTCCATGCCCTGTCTGTGAGAGCCTCACTGACACATTTTGTATTTATATGTACACAGCAGCACAGATGGTTCACTTTATAAAAAGTACTTGGCATTGTTACTGAGAGGTTCTGGGTACTTAGCTGCCTCCTGCCGTACTCCTTGCTGCAGATAAATTCACCTGTCTGAAATATTTATCAGCAGAGAACCGTCTTCACCAGAGGAGAGGAGAATGCAGACACCACAGGGGGTGCAGCCTAAGAATGACATCAATGTGTTAAGAAATGAGTACTGAGCATATCTCTCTGATACATAAACATGACAAGTATGTGTAACCACACAATACAAACACAAATAACCATAAAATGAGACGCACACCATGGGGGACATTTATCAAGGCAAAAATAGGAGCAATGTTTGGGAAAGTGCTGAATAAGGAGCAATCACCATGGAAACCAATAGAATGTCTCTTATCATTTAGCAATTTGAACCCCAAATAGCACCTGTTTTTCCATGATTTATTTCACCCGTTATTTTTAGTGGTGGCACAGTGCAATCCACAGAAAAATGTTATATCTTCCTGGTGGCATCAGTTTTCGTTTAAAAATAAAACCTTTCCTGAAAACACCTTTTCTATCTTAATGTCCTTAGGAGCTCCATGTTGTTGGTGTGTCTGATTGTATAACCGAGATCTACAGTAATGTATTTTTAAACTAATACATATGTGTTTAGAAATAGTCTATGCAAATAATAATAATCTTTTCTATATAACATTTTAGTTGCATGATATTTCTCAAAGATCTTCACCCTGGCCATACCACCATGCCTAAAATAAGAGCATCCCTATTTGTCTATGTGAAATGTTGGGGGGTATGCTAGTAGTCCAGATCTCTATATGCATGCAATATATCATATGGGGCTGAAATCTACATTCACACACCCTCTATTGGACCTTTACTCTATATGTAAATACACGAGTTGCCAAGTATTCTGCATGCACACACCTTGTTGTGGCCCAGCAGCCTGTGTGCACATACACTCTGGAGAGCCAGCTGTCTGTTTGCACAACCACTATAGTTGTAATTTATTTTGTATTACTTAAGTGAGTCTATATGCATGTATTTTACCATCAAGGTGTACAGGTGAGTCTGCAACCTGTTTGGATAATTAAAGGTTTGTTGTATCCCATGTTCCCATTCTGCAAATGAGCAGAAAGGATACAGATAAGCCAGTGGAGGCACAGGTGCATTACAGGTCCTTCACATGAATATTTAACTGAATTTGGACTGGAATAATCTCAGTGCACTTATAAATCTGTTTAGTTTAACCCCATCCACTGCCATGCCAGTAAGTAAAGGTTAGAATAACACAGACAATATTATTTGTCATTTTAAGGGTGTATAATTCGAGAACTGAGCACAAGGCAGGACAGATATTCAAAAGCAGCAGCATGACGTGCAAACATTTAAATAGCCAGTAACTGAAAAGCACCTAATTAATCTTGATTGGCAACTGTTAACGATGCACTTGTGCAATTAAGCATGCATTTGAATAAAGAAGAGCTTTAGAATGGAATGGCTGCTCTTTGCACTGCAGTTTCTTACAGTGGAACAGACCCGGATATTTCCAATTAATTAAGTCATAGAAACTCTGTTCAAGATATAGTTAAAGAACAAAGGGAAACAACCTTGGGGTAATCGAGAATTGTTAAGAAGGTATGCTTATGGAAAATGAGTTCTTCAGCGCGTGCAGTAGCATTCCAACATAATGTATTTTTTATATACATCATATATGCATCTACTATTCAATGAGAAATCTGGTCATTCTGGGCACGTGATGGCTAATCTTGGCATTGCAGATGTTTCTGAAATACACTCAGTGGCCCCTTTGTTAGGTACACATTTCTAATACAGAGTAAGACCCTCAGTTGCTCACAGAAAAGAATTCTTCAGCAAGGTGATAAAATATTTTCTAGAGATTTTTGTCCATATTGACATATCTTCACTTAGTTTTTGCATTGCCCAATGCACAGTCATGCCACCCAATCCCAAAGCTGCTCTGTTAAGTTCATCTGGTGACCATGATGTCCTTTCAAGGACATCAAATTCATTTTTATGTTGGTGGAAGAAGCTGACGGGCCCTGTGACATGTGTGTGTGTTATCCTGCTGGAGGTAGGCATTAGAAGAAGGGTAGGCTCTAGTCAAAAAAAGATTGCACTTACAAAGGCTTCATACCAAATCTCCAGGTATGACCTCTATACTCTTTATTGCCACTGCCTGAGCAGCCCTTTGGACTATGTTATTTGTAAAAGACAAGGTTTTGTCGGTGCTCTTATCAGAACAGAAATGGGGAATGCTCAAATCCTGAACTGATATGCTATACGGACTAAATTGAGGTTGGAACAAGTGGGTTATATTATGGTTGTGTCAGTGTGTGAGCATGAGGGTTTTAGGTCAGCTCAGCTGTAGATCCATCCATGTATATCTGCTGGACATTCTCCCATCACCATATAATGTATGCTCTAAATATTGGATACTGTGTGTTGCTTGTTATATCAGTATACACAGGGTTGTCGTAATATTGTACTGTTTTAATATTATGGTCTCCCAGGTTTCTAAAAGCAGAGCTTCCAAATGGTTGCAATATAATTGAGATTATATTTATAATAATAAAGCTTCAAGCAATTTAGAAAATGTTGAAGAAACAGCTGCTAAGGTCAAAACCAGACACGTGCTAGGTACATCATCCACTCACAAACACATTATGAATAATATCCAGCTGTGCATTATCTTCTCCAGTACCGTAATAGGTTTGTAATTGGGCATATTACTAACACTGAGCCAGTCTGATAGTCTGCTGGGCAACTGGCTGGCTACTGATTTGGGCCGTCCACCCATCCTAGCCTATTGAAAAAAATACAAATCAATTGCCATGCTGACGAGCACCTTGGGGGTGCCAAATAGAAGCTCATGAACGAGGGTGAAATGGCTGAGGCTTTCACCCTCAGATGCTGCAGTTCAGCACACTGTACATATGCAGACGTACCCTCTGTATGCCAGTCAGTGTGTGGCATACATTGGACACACTAGGCAAGTATTCTGAGCATGTACGAATAAATGAATGCAGTGTATTTCAGAGGCGAGCACTCCCACTGTCGTCCTGAGGCCTCTATGTGTAACCGAGAATGTTCAAAGAATAAGATTTGAAGGCAATATTTAATAAATACTAATCCCATTGTTTCCTGTAGTTTTTTGGGTTTTTTTTGCATTCTTACTGGAGTAATAGACCACACTTGGCAGGCAATGCTTTAAAATTTAGATTCAAATTACATTTTCAACCATAGGGCTGGCTGGGAATCACGTGCATCGTCATCTGCAGCGCCTGGATTATAGAATGTGGAAAGTTTTTATTTGGCAAGTGTAAATGCAGAATCTCTTAGGTTTGCTTTAAAGACCAACAAGTACATGTATGCATTGTTTTATTTAATAGTGCATTTCCCTGAATATATATATATATATATATATATATATATATATATATACAGTTGCAAGAAAAAGTATGTGAACCCTTTGGAATGATATGGATTTCTGCACAAATTGGTCATAAAATGTGATCTGATATCATCTAAGTCACAACAATAGACAATCACAGTCTGCTTAAACTAATAACACACAAAGAATGAAATGTTGCCATGTTTTTATTGAACACACCATGTAAACATTCACAGTGCAGGTGGAAAAAGTATGTGAACCCTTGGATTTAATAACTGGTTGAACCTCCTTTGGCAGCAATAACTTCAACCAAACGTTTCCTGTAGTTGCAGATCAGGCGTGCACAACGGTCAGGAGTAATTCTTGACCATTCCTCTTTACAGAACTGTTTCAGTTCAGCAATATTCTTGGGATGTCTGGTGTGAATCGCTTTCTTGAGGTCATGCCACAGCATCTCAATCGGGTTGAGGTCAGGACTCTGACTGGGCCACTTCAGAAGGCGTATTTTCTTCTGTTTAAGCCATTCTGTTGTTGATTTACTTCTATGCTTTGGGTCATTGTCCTGTTGCAACACCCATCTTCTGTTGAGCTTCAGCTGGTAGACAGATGGCCTTAAGTTCTCCTGCAAAATGTCTTGATAAACTTGGGAATTCATTTTTCCTTCGATGATAGCAATCCGTCCAGGCCCTGACGCAGCAAAGCAGCCCCAAACCATGATGCCCCCACCACCATACTTCACAGTTGGGATGAGGTTTTGATGTTGGTGTGCTGTGCCTTTTTTTCGCCACACATAGTGTTGTGTGTTTCTTCCAAACAACTCAACTTTGGTTTCATCTGTCCACAGAATATTTTGCCAGTACTGCTGTGGAACATCCAGGTGCTCTTGTGCAAACTGTAAATGTGCAGCAATGTTTTGTTTGGACAGCAGTGGCTTCCTCTGTGGTATCCTCCCATGAAATCCATTCTTGTTTAGTGTTTTACGTATTGTAGATTCGCTAACAGGGATGTTAGCATTTGCCAGTGACTTTTGTAAGTCTTTAGCTGACACTCTAGGATTCTTCTTCACCTCATTGAGCAGTCTGCGCTGTGCTCTTGCAGTCATCTTTACAGGACGGCCACTCCTAGGGAGAGTAGCAGCAGTGCTGAACTTTCTCCATTTATAGACAATTTGTCTTACCGTGGACTGATGAACAGCAAGGCTTTTGGAGATACTTTTATAACCCTTTCCAGCTTTATGCAAGTCAACAATTCTTAATCGTAGGTCTTCTGAGAGCTCTTTTGTGCGAGGCATCATTCACATCAGGCAATGCTTCTTGTGAAAAGCAAACCCAGAACTGGTGTGTGTTTTTTATAGAGCATGGAAGCTGTAACCAACACCTCCAATCTCATCTCATTGATTGGACTCCAGATGGCTGACATCTCACTCCAATTAGCTCTTGGAGATGTCATTAGTCCTGGGGTTCACATACTTTTCCCACCTGCACTGTGAATGTTTACATGGTGTGTTCAATAAAAACATGGCAACATTTCATTCTTTGTGTGTTATTAGTTTAAACAGACTGTGATTGTCTATTGTTGTGACTTAGATGATGATCAGATCACATTTTATGACCAATTTGTGCAGAAATCCATATCATTCCAAATGGTTCACATACTTTTTCTTGCAACTGTGTAAGAAACATAGACTGTGACGGCAGATAAGAACCAATCGGCCCATCTAGCCTGCCCAATATTTCAAAATACTTTTAATTAGTCCCTGGCCTTATCTTATAGTTAGGATAGCCTTATGCCTATCCCACACATACTTAAACTTCCTCACTGTGTTAACCTCTACCACTTCAGCTGGAAGGCTATTCCAGGCATCCACTACCCTCTCAGTAAAGTAATACTTTTTAAAATTAACTTGAAACCTTTGCTTTTCTAATTTAAATTTATATTGTGGCTATTCCTTTTCATGTTTTTTTCTTCTTCATCTTTTCTTCCAGGATTCGATGCTTACTTCACATCACGGACCTTGGAAAATAACAGGAGAAATGTCTGGTTTGCAGAATACTGGGAAGAAAATTTTAACTGCAAGTTAACTATTACTGGCTCTAAAAAAGAAGACACCGACCGCAAATGTACAGGTAACTAATCCATTGATTTAGACCCTATATATACATACACAGATTGAATTAACCGCTAATTCATTATAAAGACAATGTATAAAAATTATTTAAAAATATCGAACTGTTAAAAGAATACTTACATGTGAATGTGATTCATTGGTAAATCCCCAGAATCTGTTACTTTTTTATAATCACATCAGCAAAAAATAGGAAATTTCTGAGAGCCTGTAGTCAGTCCTGTTGTGCATTTGTGCTTTTTTTTTTTGTGAGAATACCACAAATCCTGTCTCTGTGTGTATTTGTGGTGTATGTACTGCAAACTGTGCTTATGTAAACAGACCCTCTGCAACATCCTTAGTCTTAATCAGCTTTCATACAGTTGCATGAGTGCTTATCATTAATTTTTCATGAATAAGAAGTGTTTCGCAGGTCTAACTGGATAGCTACGGTACTGTCTCCCAGAGCACAGAGAGATGGGGCTTTTGATAATTTGTATGGTTCTTGTATGTTCCAGGAATCTTATAAAATCACTGTGATGCATAATATGTTATCATAGAACCTCACAAACCATCACATAATTGGTAATGGATAGCTAAGCTACATTGTGTCTGTATGATTATTTAATAGGAAATTCAAAGCACAATAACAACAACATATTCTTCTTGCACAGATTACTGGCGGAAGTAGATCCCCTTCCTCTAAGTCTTCTAGGGATTTGCAAAAAAATAACAGCAGCTATAAGCTCACCTGTTTCTACATGTATTTGTACAGTGTGTGTCTGCAGGTCAGATAGTCCAATGGATTTTTGTTTCATACAGATATGTTACTTTTAGAAAATTATTTTAAATTTTTTTATCAAATGAGAAATACTGAGAGATCAGGATGTGAAATATTAGAATAAAAATACATTTAGTTGCATAAAGCTATAGTTTAACTCATTAGAAATGATCAACCCCCAAACTGATGGCAGACTAGATGGGCCGAATGGTTCTTATCTGCCGTCACATTATATGTTTCTATGTTTGAATATGGATACACCAGGGAGACATTTCATAAACAATCTCAGTAAATAGACATAAACAATAAAGATGCACCCATAACAACATACTAGGTAACTCACTAGCATGCCAGGCTACAGGGAAGTGGGACAGAATGGCATCAAAACATGCATCCCAACATCCCAATTTCAGTGGGACAGTCCTCATTTTCAGGTTCTGTCCTGTCGTACCACCTTTGTGCCCTGGTGTCCGCGAGCACATCATTAGACACTCTAACACTACATTAAGGACTCTAGGAATCTGCAGAGAGCACTGAAACAGTGGGTTCCCTCACGGTCTTCCCTCAGTGGGCTACATGATTGGCAGGCAGATTGGAGCAAGGCTGACCTGCCAGTAATTCAGATGGACCTTCCTTTTCCCAGATCTGCTCCGTTGGGTAGAGCCAGTGTTGTCAAGTCAAAATCATCATCTTGAAACCTGTTAAGCCATCATTGGAGTTTTTTGCTGTAAAAAATTGGAGAGAATTGACAAGGGAATTTGAAATTTTGGTCTAATAAAGGCAAATTGAAAGCATTCTCTAACTCAACTATGTATTTGTCATGTGTATTGTCAGTACTTAAACCCATTCTATATTACTCTGCCCTAGGGTGGCTGTGCTTAACGCACCCAAAGACGTAATAGCAATAGGTTACCTGGAGACAAATCAAGGTCAAGGGAACCTGAGGATAGACAGAATAATAAGCCAAGCCTGGTCAGTGATACCAAACATCTGAATAGTCGGGACAAGTCATGTCAGTAGCCAGACAAAATCACTATGAATGTGCAATTGGGGCACTGAGGAACCATAAAAGAGCAATGCGCTCTTTGACCTGAAGGTTTTATATAGTGTTACATCTTACTTAATTTCCACAAGGACTATGCGCGTACACTGAAAACTGGAAAAACACAGAGGGCCAATGCAAAACTATTTGTTAAAAAACACTATTTGTCAACTTTGTGTGTCTCTTTTTTTCTCCCAGCTCCTTTGTGTGTCTCTTTTTTCCAAACTACTTTGTGTGTCTGGTTCCCCCCTTCCTCAGCCCTTCTGTGTGCCTCTTTCCCAGCCCCTTTGGGTGTCTCTTTCCAGACCCTCTATGTAACTCTTTATCCCCTTCAGCCCCTCTGTGTGTCTCTTTGTCCTCCCCAGCCCCTCTATGTGTCTCTTTGTCCTCCCATGCCGCTTTATGTGTTTCTATGTCTCCCCAGCCACTCTGTGTGTCTCTTTGTTCCCTTCAGCCCCTCTGTGTCTCTTTGTCCTCCTCAGGCCCTCTCTATATCTCTCTGTCTTCCCAGAGCCCATATCTGTGTCTCTTTGTTCCGCTAGCATCTCTTTGTTTATTTGTCTCCCAGCCCCTCTATGTGTCTCTTTGTCCCCTTCAGCCTCTCTGTGTGTTTCTTTGTCATCCTCAGACCCTACCTGTGTCTCTTTGTCCCCTTAGCACCCCAGTGTGTCTTTTTGTCCTCCACCCCTTTGTGTGTTTCTTTGTCCCCTTCCACAGCCCCTCTGGTTGTCTCTTCCCTCCCAGCACCTTTGTGGGTCTCTTTCTCCCCCCAGCCTCTTTGTGGGTCTCTTCTTTCCAGACCACCTTTGTTTCTCTTTGTCGCCCCCCAGCCCTCTGTGTGGTTCGTTGTTCTCCCCAGCCCTCTGTGTGCCTCTTCCCTCTCTCAGCTTTCCATGTGCCTCTCCCACTCCTCTGTGTGCCTCTCTCCCCTAAGTCCTTTGTGTTTCTCTTCCCCAGCCCTCTGTGTGCCTATCTCCCTCCAGCCCTAAGTGTGCCTCTCCCCACAGCTATCTCTGTTCATCATTTTCCCTAGCCCTCTGTGTGACTCTCCATGTGTCTAATTGACCCCCTAGCCCCTCCATGTGTCTCATTAATCCCCCCATCACCTCCATATGTCTCATCAACCCTCCCAACCCTTCCATGTGTCTCATTAAACTCCCAGTCCCTCCATATGTCTCCTTAACCCTGGCTTCATCCATCTGTTTCATTTTACCCCCCACTCCCCATCCATGTGTCTCTGTAATCCCCCAGCCCCGTCATGTGTCTCTGTCAGCCCCAGCCTCATCCATGTGTCTCCCTTAACCTCTCCAAACCCATCCATGTGTCTTCTTAACACCCCCAGACCCATTAATGTGTCTCCCTGACCCCGCAACACCACCCATGTGTTTCCCTAACTCACCAGGCCCATCCATGTGTATTCCTAACCCTGCCAGACCCATTTATACATCTCCTTAACCCCCCCAGCCCCATCCATGTATCTCCTTAACCTCCCAACCCCATCTACGTGTCTACTTAATTGCTCCCCCTCCCCCACACACACACACCATTCCCCCTGTGCCAGATCACCTCCTCTGTATGTAGCAGGGTCCATGGTAGAGGAAGTTGCTCACTGCACTCCCCTCCTGTCAGACTGGCCAGGAAATGGAATACAAGCCCCTTTATAACAGGCCCCTTATGGGAGCGAAATGCAGTTATAAAATACTGAAATTATAACTTTACTCATTGAAGCCATTGTAGGGTGTGCCAACAATATACAGAAATAAGATGTAATACTCTGGGATACAGGCCAGCTAGTCTGGTTTGGTAAAAATCTTGGTCCAACGTTCCAATTTACATCTTCCTTCATTTTATGTGAACTCCAGTCTGTTCTTATTTTATTGAAAAAATGAAATTTATATTGAGATATGCCTGGCAGAAGGCAGCTTACAATTGCAAACAATGTTGTAGGGGTAATATAACATTGATGTGTAGTCAATATTTAGCAAATTGTGATTTGGAAACATACATATACAGTGAATAGCCCATGCACGGCTAATGCCCTAAACACATTTCTAATCCACTTGTGATGCCAAATAAATTAGAGTTTCTTCAAGTTTTTTTTTAGTGCAGGTAAATAAAACAGACCACATAATTGGACGGTTTATGTAGAATTAACCTCCAGTTATTATAAAACTACTACTGATATGATGCTGTGCCAGGCTAAATTATTTTTATTTCTTTGTCTATCCTTTATCTAGAAGACTCCATATTCTCTCCATTTTCCTGACATTGATTAGGATTCGGACAGCGGCTCCTAATGTCCTTTCCCTTTTTCAGGTCTAGAACGTATTGGGCAAGATTCACACTATGAGCAGGATGGCAGAGTCCAATTTGTGATAGATGCAGTGTACGCGATGGCCCATGCTCTACACAACATGCATAAGGATCTGTGTCCTTCAGGCTATCATGGACTCTGCCCAGAAATGGAGCATGCTGGAGGGAAGAAACTTCTCAAATATATCCGCAATGTCAGCTTCAATGGTAAGGATTTGATATACTTTTACATCATAATATGTAGACCCATATCTGTTCTTTGGAAACTACATATAAGCGAAGTAAAATGATGTGCACTGCTTGCTTACATTAGATTGTGTGTAATGCTTGCTTCAAATTAGCTCCTACACAGTGCACACATCATGTCTGATCCATTGCAATGCTATCTTCACAATAACCTGTAATGCTTAATTTTACATTAGACCCTGTGCAATACTTTCCCTTACTTTAGGCCCTCTACAATTCTCTCACATCAGACACTACACTCTCATATAATGCCTTCCTAAATTGGCATGCCAGTGGCACCATTTGTGTCACTGGCAATGCCCAGAATGTGCTGTCACACACAGAAAGAGGGGATTGGGGCTGCCCACAAAAGTAGTCTTGTTGGTGGAGTGTTATGAGTATGCTCAAAGTGACCTCAACACGCATCTAATGATGTTCTTGTGCTGTGCTTGCTGGAGACAATTCTCTGGTGACCTTATGCAGGACACCAAAGAACAAAATTGTGATGGTGGAACAGAGCCCTGAAATCAGGATAGTCTCAGTGAATTCATGTTTATTGGGAAGCTTAATGCAGTGTGTATCCTGCTCTGCTGTCATCTCAGGTGGACCACCCTCCCCATCCCTTCTGAGTAAACTGATGATCTCTATGTGTACTGTTTTCTAATGTGTACATATAAGTACATGCCCCTTTTTTCCAACATAGAACCATGAAGGCAATCCAGAGCTACTATACATGTATGATTCCTGGTGGTCTGGGCTTGTGCCGGTTATCTCAAAAATGTGCTCTGTGCTTGTTTCAGCTCTTTAAAGTGTGAATAGGCTTCTTGTTTCTTGTCAAGGAAGCCTTAAAGGGACAATCTAGGTACCAATACAACTTTAACACATTTAATGGCTTTTGACACAAAAAATGTTTTTGCTGAATACCATAAGCTTGCCTCTTTAGTCACATCTCCGCCTGCCAGAAAGACTTCCTTATCAGTGTAGGCACACAGCTCAGCCACTGAAAGCACTGAGTGAGCTGCTTTTAATTCACAACCTGGCTGCAGACAGCCAGAGAAACTATAAACAGGTAGTGGTATCCCGGCGCACAGCTGGACTGTAAAAGTGCACCCTTTTTTAGATTTAAAAAGTGAATATTGATCGGAAAAGTTACCAAGCACTTCAAAAAAGACTTTTAAAATTGAAACGCATTAGCACAGTTGCGTATCGGAGATCTGTTTAGGCTGCTACTAAGTGGCTCATCAATATGTGAGTAAGACCATATTGTGTTTATTTACAAACTGTTTACAGATTTCACTATGCTACCTTTTTTCATTCAAGGTTTTTATCAAACCTACGGTAAAATTGCGTTTTTTTTTTTTCCTTTGCATATACAAGTATTTATTAAAACTGTGCTCTCAGCGAAATTTTATTATGTTTTTGATATCCTTACTATATGCCTACCTTGGTGTCCTTTTCCTTGTAATGCAGGTTTCTTTGCAGTTCAGACCACTCAGTACTGTTAATTGCTGAGCTGTGTGCATACATTTTGAAGTATTTTTCTGGAGTGAGGGGACGTGGCTACAGAGACAGGCGTAACATGACTAATTCAGCAAAACATTTATTTATGTTATTCAAAAACTACAGAAATTTGAATATGCAAAAAAAAAAAAAAAAAATGTTGACGTCAACATCTATGAAAGGCATTAAAGTTGCATTGGTGCCCGAAGTGTTCCTTTAATGAAAACTGCCCCATTGGATAAAAGATAAATTAAGAGATGCACTGAAATGGTGATGTTAAATTGTTAAAAAATAAAGTGTGCACAAAATGTAATATTTTATTTTCAGTAACTAAAAATTTAAATTTTTCTTTAAGTATATGTACGTTTGCATCCCATATATCTCTTGCTTGCTCTCCACCTTTGCATTTTTAGTTTGTACTTGCTATGTAGAAATCATAGCCCCAAGAAGAGTTATTATTTCTTTTCTTTTTGCTCAAATCACCCTATGATTTCTTTAATAATTCTCTCCATTTCTTACACGGTATAATTGAGCTAATTTTGGTAATTTGGCCGGTATTGTGAGCTAGAGGCGCACAGGCTTTCTGAAGCTAACCCACGTTCAGAGTTTTACATCCCACTGGTAATGTCCAGCTTTAGGAAAAAAGCAACACTAATTATTAAGCAATTTAGCTGCAAATTTTTTAGTTCTGCTCTTAAAGCTTTGAAAAAACACAGTCTGGATTTTATTCTTAGTTATAAAATAAGGATTCTCTCAGGTAATCTAGTATAGTCTCCATTTTTATATACAGTTGAATCTATGGTTAATGTTCCTTTTGATAACACCTCATAATCTCTAATAAGTCAGATTATCAGGGATTCACAATAGTTCCCATTACTAATGATAATGTACAATAGTGTGGCTTATTCTTCTGGTGGGAGCAATAGACCTAGCGTCTTCTATATTTGGAGAAAATGGCTTGGTAATACTTGGAGATGAAATCTAAGGTGTAACGTATATTACAGTTTTACAAACTTAAGCCTTAGGAGTCTAGTGAAAAAAGAGAGTGTGCGTTAAAATTACTTTGTTTTGTTTTTTTGGACAGTGCCGTGTAAAAAAAAAGGCATAAGTTGAGACTAGTACTATACAACATATGTAGGTGTTAAAAAAGTGGCCTTGTATGGAATCCGGAAGAGGCCATGTATACTTAATATTTTTTGTAACTCATCTCGAGAAAACAACTTATCTCTAGAAAACAAGTTATTTTCGCAAATTAATAAATTATTTTCTCAAGAAAAAAAGTCAGAAAAATATAAAAAATACATGGCTTCTCTGGACTTCCAACGGCTTGTATCACATACCCCTTCCGCACTTTTTGTAGAGATAGAAGACACAAGCTGTTGGATAGAGCCTTTTCTTGGTATGGTAGTTTCGATCTGCCACTCAACACTCTTCCATGTTGCTGCTTCTGGAAGCAACTAAGGCCAAGAAAATACTGGGCATTTTCAGTTTGTTTGAATTTGGTTTTAAATGGTAAACTATGTTAAGTCTGTGTTTTTAATTTGAAAAAAGTATAGTCAACGATGTTATTAGAACGTGATTATCAGTCCGCTGTCAAAAGAACACCTACCTTACACACACTCAACTAGCTGAAACGCTGGCTAAACATACAAGTTCTCCAAGTTACGACCCCTTCATCTCCCCCTCCCCCATACACACATGATTTCTTTCTTCTCAGTTGGTACTTACCTACCATGACATTTTCACCTACTGACGCAACCTTGAAAACCGTAATCATAGGAAACCGCACTGAGTCGCCTCGACCCCTACAGCAAAGATATCATACTAATGTACATAATACATAATTGTAATGATTTATGTGATACTGGATTTGCTGATGATAACACTATGAAAAGTACTTCCCCTTAACCCCCTCCTTTCTCTTCGGCATTATATATACATTAAATACATATAGACATTAGACAAGTAATGTGTTTTACTCATTTTTTATTGCTGTTGCTATGGTTTGACAGTCTTTTAACCTACCAATGCACTCTTATTGTGTCATGTGACTGCTACTTAGATGTAATGAGACCTGAAACCAATGAGACCAAATAATGCTTGGAATTAATATTTGGGCATGCTTACTTTACTTTCATATGAATGAAGTGGGTTATGTTCTTGTAATTTTTGGTATCTTTAGCAGTTAGATTGAACATGACACTCGAAGGTATAATTACTAGTGAATTGACAAGATACTTTTAAAACTTTGACCAAATCAGTAAAGTTAAAAAAACAACAACCCTCAAACTCTTATAAAGTTATTCAATAAAGTGAGAATACAAAGTGAATTCACATTGAATGTCAACTTCTAGGCCTAGGTAGCCAAACTGGAAGGATAGCAGATTATTTTCCAAATTGGCCAGTTTGCTTTTAATATGAACTTAACATTGAACTCTCACTTCAGTGAATAACCCTGTCTGAATTTGTTTTTCTTTAAACTCATTATGACCTACAATAATTGTCCACATAGCACAGATGTGAATCAACTCCCTTAAACCCAAATTTAGATTAAAAAAAGTCAAAAACATATTTCTTGTCAGTCACTGGACTGTAAAGGTCTCACGGTAAAGAAATGTGTTGTAATATGAAATGTTCTACTCATGCAGGCAGTGCCGGGACCCCTGTGCTGTTTAATAAGAATGGTGATGCTCTGGGGCGATATGACATCTTCCAGTACCAGATCACAAACCGAAGCACCCCAGGATACAGACTGATTGGACAATGGACAGATGAACTACAGCTCAATGTGAGTCACACTGATTATCCAAACATGTTGTGGCAATGTCTCTATACAGCAGGTTGCCCTGGCCTAATTTCTCTGTTATAGTTTTGCAGTGTAATTTCAGAGTTTTTACCACTCATAAACTAACATTATTAATATCATATTAATTCTCATTTTAAAATGTTGTTTTTGAGAAGCTCATTTTGGATTTGTTTCTCCCCAAATCAACAAAATATTTGTTACCCAGGGCATACCTCTAAGAAAAACATGTAGTAATTTATCTTTCCTCTGAGTAAATAAGCACTCTATGCAACATAACCACTACAGCTTATTGTAGTGGTTATGGTGGTGAAATATTTGGGTACCATTCCATTGTTTTGTTCCAAACCACTTTTAAAGGGACACTATGTGCACCCAGACCATTTCATCTCGTTGAAGTGATCTGGGTGGAGTGTTCCTGTTTACATAATCCTGGAATTAAAAATATTACAGTTTTAGTGAAAGAAACTAGAGGTGCTTCCTGCAGTCTCATGAAGTTTGGCTCTGTTAAATGATGCTGGACATCCACTTTGCATAAAGACGCCCAGCATCTATAAAAGCTTTGAGTAAATTCTATCCAACGGGGAAGGCATAATGTGCATGCGACAAGCATGCACATTATGGCCAAGAAACTGTTTCGTCCTTCAATTTAATAATTAGATTTTGTACTCAAATATTCTGGGATTTGGGGAGTAGTTCCAGGGGTCCTAAATACTGAGATTTATTTAATAATTAAAACTATATTTGGTGCAATGCCGCTAATGGGCATTGATTGTTTTTCTGTAAATTTGTAAACAGTAGACCTCATATAATTCCACTGTAAATAGAGAAGCACTCTATATAATAAGTGTCTGTCTTTTCTCTTAATTCCTTGTAAAGCTACCATTACACAATAAAAAAAAAAACACTGCAGAAAAAAGACTGCAGAAATTCCCTGTGCCTCTTGGATTTTCCTTAAGGCTTGCAAAGCATTATGGTAGTTCTAGTTGTGAAACAGCTGGGCAGCTACTATTTTATCCACCCCAGATTTACATCCTAGACTCGCATATTTCTCCTCATTGATGCAAGCCACATCAAGGGCAATAACCCGCACTGAGGTGGCCCACCTGGAAAAAGGGTGGCACAGCCCTGAACAAGAACAGGCCAGCCAACTGACAGGCAGCCTGGCAGGCCACCAGCTAGTAGGACCATGCAGGAAGAACTAGGACAGTGCCAGACGCACATGCAAGTGCGTCAAATTATGTCCCGTGTCACTCTTTCTCAAATGTTGGTTGGTATGAACTACTCTGGCAAAAATGTGTTTGTTTTTAACCTGCTTATGAAACATTTTTACTCTAGGGCTTGATTTTAATCACTGCGGCCCTGCATGATGCATGCTTTATAAGACGCCATGGCTGCTTATAATGAGGAACCATAACCTTCTGATCTTGTGCTGTTTTTCTTTTTCCCTGAAGTCATTAATTTGCTGTTGACTTATTTCCGACACACAATGCATTTGAAGCATGATTTGAAGTAAAGAAATAAATAGCAAAATGTCACTCTCAGTCATTATCTGTTGATTGTATTTTGCATCCCAAGATGGGAGAGGTGGGAGATATGGGTAATTTAATAAGAAGGAATAATCATGCAAATCCTGTGACAGGTCGTTAAAATGGCTGCTCTCACAGGAATACAGATAAGGTTAACTTCATATACATAGATATAGATTATTTTAATCTTTAATCTCTACAAATCATTAAATTTTATTACAGTTGTACTCCAGACTGGAGCCGTCACATGTCTGTCTGTATCTATCTATCTATCTATCTAATTTTACTGGGTTTTGCAACACTTTATATAGTTACCATTAATAGTTGTACCATTTATTTAATATGATATTGGAATTTAAATACATTTATGCTTTAACATTCTTTTAATTTGATTTTGTGCTCATTTGTGTTTTTTTTTTATTATATTAAACTCAATTCTCAGATTTCCTCAAAGAATCCCTAATTTCCCCAGGGTCTTCTGCCCCCTGTAGAATATGGTAAAAGTTCTATTTTTATGATATTCTATTTAGGAATAGATAATATACATTGGATCACCCTCTCCATCTCTTCCGTTGCTAATAATCTCATCATTGATTTACTAATATTAGATTGACATTTTTAGTTAAGGAAAAGGTGAGAGAAGATTCTCACATCTCGACCTTATAAATAAATGCAGGTGCTAGCTTGCTATGCATATTTTATAAGAAACATAAAAAAATGGGTGTGTTTAGTTTTGCTGCTGTATATTCCATATTGTTTATTCCATTTGTGAGGTGTAACAAAGTTAAAATAAAAGTAGAAAAATCACATCTTTTTCCTGTAACTGGGTCACCTCCATCTTAGCTTCTTATCAATCATGTTACAAGCTCTGTCTGTTTTCGGTTATAGCAATGAAGACACTACTTTGCACATGTAAGCCAATATAGAAAAAGCATACAGAGAAGTTACTTGGGTAAAAAAGTCCAAAAGTAATTTGTTGACAACTTGCTAAAGCTCCACCTTTGGCCCCTCACATACTCCTTCTCAATTCCACCACTTATGCACACACAGAGATGCACAAGCACACATGTACAGATACACACCAACATGCACAAGCACACTCAGGAACAGACACATATAGAGAGGCACCAAATGGTAAGCGCAGGCACACAGGGGCTTTAAAGATCTAATCCATTCAAAATAAATCAATGTTTCAGTGTAAAATCAGTGCATATTTTTTTTAACACTGCCAATCACATCACATTCAATCAATTTGCTATTAGTGAATACAGTGGTATTCTTTATAAAATTACATGCGATGCAGATTGATGAATGATGTGGTAATAAAGCCTGTGTTACTGACCTTTAGAGTATTGACTGATGAGAATCACTATTTATCATAAAGTACTATATGTTATTTTTAAAGCAGAATATAATTTATTTATATGACTTTCATACCATGGTTTAAATATTCAAATAGAAATCCTTGCACTCAGAATTTGGAGAGTATATCCAAGTGATGGAAAATTTTAAATCTTCCTCTTTATTATATTCCAAGTGTATAAACAAAAATAAAACATACATGTGTCAAGCAGAAAAAAATACAATACAAAAATCTACTGACACAGGTGATTGTGAGCAGTAGAGCTGTTGAGGAAATGTCATTTAGACGCAAAACGCGTCAACCCATCTTGGGTATGCGTTTGTCCTTTGAATATTTAAACACTGAAAATGGTATCTCTTGTTTGCACCATGGAGGTAATTAAAAGCAACAGTGAGTACAACTAAAATTGGCCCATTCTTGCGTAGTCTTTTTATGGAATTCACATCTAAAATTGCTGGGATAGCAGTGGACATTTTTTTTTTTTTTAATGCTAGTAACTTTCTTACGCTCATTCCAGCTTAATGTTTTAGCTTATCACTTAGTACTACACAAAGTTAATTAATTGTCACTTATTATTTAGAGAAAACCTAGAAACCTGGCAGGATTATGACTCTGGAGGACTGAATTGGACAGTCATGTATTAGTTAATTGATATGAGGATTATTTTTGTCAATAACATGATGTTTGTTTATAGTAATTACTTTTATAACGTCATTCCATTCGTCTCCTGACATTTGGTGACATTTCTGGATATTTGGAGAATCCATGATTAGAAGTTTAATATAGAATCTGCGTCTATAAAAGCCTATGGGGCCTCCTCATTCTAATAGAATTTTACAATTTATGTAATATGTAATGTTCTTTGATATATTTATATCATTTTAATTATATATTATTTTATCATATACATGCAATTTTAATATTTGTGTGTGCGTCAAAAAAGCTGGATACCACAATTGTGTTAAACAATAGAGCATTATAGTTAAATTGATTTATTATATTATGTATAACAGCTGAGCGTGCCATGACTGAAAATAAATGAAAATAGAATTATATTTATCATTAGAGAAGAAATTAATTTGATATTAAAATTACATTGAGAACAAGGTTTGTGGCCAGTTATGCCTACCCTGATTGGGAAGAAGAGTTATGTCCGGCGGGCGTGCTTGGGAGCAAGACCTCTCTCAGGTAGGTAGTCTCTTTGGTTTTTTTTTTAGTTTATATATACTACCGAACACAGGGAGCATTCTCTACTGATCTGCTTTCGTCTAACTTGTGTGGTTTTTGTACAAAACCCCACGAACGGAGACTCTTGCTATAACTTCCCTGGAACTATTTTGGGCTTCAACCTCATGGCAGACTGGTCAAAACTTCCCCGCGATGGTGATCCAAATATACCAAATGGATCTGGGTGACATTTTGTTTGCCCAGATCCCAGCTATCGGGGGATGTTTTGTGGGGTCTCCATGTATGTTGTGGATACTTTTGGGGAGTTCAGAAATAAGTTATACTTTTCTGTCCCTGTAGATTATTGAGTTTGTACAGTTCCTGACTCAATTATCTCTCATACACAGAGGAGGAGTTTATTCACTGTATACATTTGATGCCTATACTTCCATTAAACAGTCTTCTCCCAGCATTAAGCCTTGGCTCATGTATGGGGGGTAATGCAACACTTGTGGTATTATTTGCTTGTTTTTATGGGAAAAGGGATATCTGTTGCGGTGATACCTTGGCAGACCGCCACATGTATCTAGTGACTGTTACACTGACATCCACTAGAAGCAATTACGCTGCGCTGACCATGTAAAACTCATAGGAATGCATTGGATTCAATGCTTCCATATGAGAAGCATTGGATGCTTGCTGTGCATGCGCATTGGGTTGATGAGGAGTATTGGATTATACCTTCACCAGAGGAAGCCATGCCTCCTCGATGTCATGTCATCGTAGGTGGTCAAGAGTTGAGCAGCACCAAGGGAGTCTCAGTATTGTAAAAAAGTGGGTAAAAATGTTTTATTTAATTTTTTGGGCTGAGGGGAATCATGTATATAACAAGGGCAGGGTCATTTTAGCATTAGGAATACAGGTTTGCGTTCCTAACACTGTAGGGTTCCTTTATTGGTACTTTAACACTAGTGAAGTGCATATTTGTTGAAGTTTGATGTCGCTTTATTTAACTGAAATCTCTAGTGGACTTTTACATAATAAATGTTTTAAATGTATATGAAAATGTGCACAAAATGTTGTGAGATCCTTAAATACGAAGGTGTGGATGGCATCTGCAATTTATATTTAAACGTGATCAAATTAGTATTTGTCTTGTATATCCTAAGCTTCGCAAATAACCAATGGCTGTTATTCCCTATAGTGTAGAAGCATGAAGGTCAAAGAGTGTTTACAGATACACGTGTTGATAAATCATTAAAAGGCAGCAAGCAAATTGTAAGGAGCCCTCAGGTGCTTTCTCTAAGCCTTTCATTCCATCCACCTTTTGTCATCAGACCTTTCATTAAACGCGACTGGAGAAGCCAGAGTGGCATGCTGTAAGCCAGGGGAGAGCAAATGAATTTTCCCTGCTCTTAAAGTTCCATGTTTTAAGCTTATATTCTCCTTTATATCTCTGAGCTGACAGCAGTACTCACCAATAACACATTATCTTGGAACTGAAAGTCAAAGTATTGCATCTCAGTGTGGTAATATCTATATAATTCAAGACATAACACAGTACTCATCAATATTGTTCCATCACTCCAAATCCCTTTGTACTCATCCTTGATACCTAGAAGTTTATTGAAGCATTTTATCATTTATAGTAATACAAACAAAATTTGAAAGCTAACGATTTTGTCCCAAAATAGTTTTTTCTCCCAAATTATTATTTTCCAGCAGGGGATATTTGAGAAAATATTGTTATTTGAAAGTATGAGACAAAAGTAGAACGAGTTCTCATTTTTCCCACCTGTATAGGGAACTGTACCACCATCAGTTTTAATTTCTTTGAGGGGATGAGGCCTACAATATTATCATGCATGTGGTTGACGTCTCGTTATTAATTAACTAATTGTGGCTGTGTATCATTTGTCATCAGTGTTGGTGGAGATCAAAAACCTTATTACCTCAATGTCATAACTCAGAAAAAACTGTAGATATTTCTGAAAAACATATACGTTCTACAAAATGATCTTAAAGGATTGCATTAAAAACATTCAGTCATCCAGCTGGGCTACATATAACATTAGATAGAATATTAAATAGAGAAAGTCAATATACATTTATGAAGCATCCTTGAAAGTATCTCTGAAGCTTATTGATTTGTATGTGCGCAGAAGGACAAACAAAAGGCACATGTGTAATCCACAATAAACCTAAAACGCAGATCTGTGTGTTCTCAAAATTATATGGTTTTGTTATATGAAACAGATGTTTTCAGTACTTAATTAGAACAGAGAAAGCATAGGATTTCTAAACAGTGATATCTGATTTACAGCCTTTAATTGTCAAAAGAGAGCATTTGTAAGTTAGATTGAAAAATGATCTACGTGCATATCAGTCTCAGGATTGGTTTTCCTGAAGAATGCCTTCCTGTCTATTCTATGTGACAGATTGATATGAGACTAAATCACACATCTCATGTCAACAGTTTGTTTTTACCTGTCAGGAGTAACAATTAAGTGGGTCGGACGATGGATCTTGAAGATGCAACTATGGTGTTAGCTTGAGAAACTGTCATCGGAATGATAGAATCCTATGTCACTTTGTTCTGCCTTCTGAAAGAAGTTTGCTAGTTTTATTTTAATAATTTAAAATAAATGGGGTTGAATGACAGCTCTTCACCAGTTTGAGATGCCTACCTCCCACAGTGCCCTACCACAGTAACCATGCTCTTTAGCCATCTAAAAAGCATACAAGATGACAATTAAAATAAAAAAATCAACAGAAAAACTGTGACTGTTTACTAAACTTTAGTATTTTAACCATTCTGCAGTGGTGTGTCCTTTTATTTTTATTTTTGCAAATCAGTTTAGCGGAAAGAATTTGATATATTTTGCTATTTCAAATCAACATTAATTCTTTAACTTAAAGGGACACTCCAAACATCGGAAACATCTGAGTCTAGAGGTTATGGTGCAAATAGATCAATTTTTATCTGCTATTTGTAAATGCTGCCTTTTCCAAGATAAGGCAGTGTTTAATTTTTTTCCTTAAGAGCACCTGTTGTGGCTGTCACTCCCCATTAGAGGTGTCATCTTTTTGCTGGACCAACATCCACCATCTTCCGCTCTGTATGAAAAAGCATAAGCTCCCTATAGAGATGCAATGATCTGATGCATGTGTATGAGGAGATGTCAATTGGCGCAGTGTGGCGAGTGTCACGCATGTGCATAAGTCCCCCAACGCTTCCCGTTCTCGTTCCCGTTCTAATATTAGTGTTCCTTTAATTCATCTCATCTTTTGCATACACTTACATTCCAATACACTTTACTGTGGGTTAACTAAAAATAACCTTTTTATCTGCATCACAGTAAAAGAAAAAGGAAAACGAGGGGTTAACTGGGTGCAAATTACAGAATCAAAGTGCATTATGTTGACACATTGCATTCTGTAACATTTTGAGTTTCAAAATGTCAAGGTTTAAACTCCTACTTCAATACATACAGGAGTGTTGTTAATTTTGAAATATTTACTGTATTGGAATTTTGCCCTCATAGACTTTTTATTTTCTGTTGACATTTTTTTGGAATCTACCATTATATATTACCTTGCAAATAGTCACTAGCAGGATTCCTGACTGTGATTCAGATTATAATGGTTCTATTATTATATCATTAATTTGAAGTATTAAATCTCTCTGTAAAATGATGTCATAAAAAGGATTGCGACCCGAAAAGCAACTTCATTTGCACAGTTCTTTGTAGTTCTGACAGTGCTTGATCCATGAGATATTGATTCCAAGGCAGCAAATTGCACACGGGAAACCGAATGCAAAATAAACTACCAATCAAGACAAGTTGCATTCCAAAGGAATCTTCAAAAATCCCATTTACAATGTATAATAAGTGAAGCGAATGGGGTACCAGCATGAATTGCATTAGAGATATCTTTACTAGGTCATTCAACCCCGGGACATACATACGTAAAGTAAAGGGATGGGGGCCCGAAATTTAAAAGCCACTTAATTTGCACATTTGCTTGCAGTTCTGAAAGTGCTTCATAATGATTTCTTCACTCTGGGAGTACTGTTGTTGTTGTTATTATTATTATTAGTAGTAGTAGTAGTAGTATTTATATAGCGCCAGAATATTCTGTAGCGTGTTACAATATTATCAAAGGGGGAGATTTAGATGGTGATAAATGAGACAATTACAAAAACTTACAGGAACAATAGGTTGAAGAGGGCCCTGCTAAAATGATCTTACAGTCTATAGAAGGTGGGGCATAAAACCCAACAGGACAGGAGGTAGCAATCAAACAAGGTGGAGTGAAGCAGAGCTGGAAGAGAGAATATAGTGCTGCCCTCTAGGAGAGAGCAAGGGACAGGTATGTGAGGTAGAGGTTACTCGGGGAGGCCATAAGCTGTCTAAAGAGATGGGTTTTGAGGCACTTTTTAAATGACTGAAGACTAGGGGAGAGCTAGGCAGGAAATTCCAAAGGAAAGGATCCCTCTGCGAGAAGTCCTGCAAGTGGGAGCTGGCTGTACGGGTCCGAGCAGCGGACAGGAGAAGGTCATGGGCAGAGCAGAGAGACTGAGAAGAGGCATACCTGTGGATCAGTGAAGAGGTATAGGAGGGGCTAGAATTGGTCAGTGCTTTATAGGTGCAGATTAGTAAATTGAATTGATTCCTATAGGATACAGGAAGCCAATGTAAGGACAGACAGAGGGGAGAGGTTGAGAGGAGTGACAGGAGAGGAAAGTCAGTCTAGCTGCAGCATTCATTACAGACTGTAGCGGGGCAATACAACTTGTGGGAAGACCTATTAGGAAAGTTACAATAATCCATGCGAGAGATTACTAGAGCATGGACAAGCTCCTTAGTAGCATCTTGCGTAAGAAAAGGGCGGATGTGGGCTATGGTTTTAAGGTTGAATCTGCAGGATTTGGTAACAGACTGGGTGTGAGGCCAGAATCAAGTATTACGCTAAGACAGCGCGCTTGCAAGGATGGACTGATGTGTGTACCACTAACTTGAAGGGAGAGTGAAGGAGGAGGATCAGTATTAGGAGGAGGAAAGACAAGGAGTTCAGTTTTAGAGAGATTGAGTTTCAAAAAGCAGGAGGACATCCAGTCAGAGATGGAAGAAAGGCAAGCAGTGACACATTGCAGGATGGCAGGGGAGAGGTCCAGAGAGGAGAGGTATATCTGGGTGTCATCAGCGTACAGGTGGTAGTGGAATCCAAATGATGTAATAATTTTGCCAAGAGTGGCAGTATAAAAAGAAAATAGAAGGGGACCAAGTACAGAGCTGTGGGGGACTCCAACAGAGACAGGTTGAAGGGAGGAGGTATAATTAGAAAAGGAGACACTGAATGATCATTGGGACAGATAGGAGGAAAACCAAGAGAGGACATTGTCACAGAGACCGAGTGATTGAAGAGTTTGGAGAAGGAGAACATGGTTAATCGTGTTAAAGGCAGCAGCGAGGTCAAGAAGAATTAGTATGGAGAAGTGCCCTTTGAATTTAGCTGTGATTAGGTCGTTGGTGACTTTAATAAGAGCAGTCTCAGTAGAGTTGAGGGGGCGGAAGCTAGACCGAAAAGGGTCAAGGAGAGAGTTGGAATTTAGGAAACAAGTCAGATGGGTAAAGACCAGTCGTTCCAGAAGCTTTGAGGAAAAAGGGAGCAGGGATATGGGACGATAGTTAGAAGGGGAGGACTGGTCATGAGATTTTTTTTTAAGATGGGTACTACAGTACCATGTTTAAGGGCAGCAGGGACAACACCAGAAGAGAGAGAACAGTTGAAGATGTGTGTTAAGGAAGGTACAAAACAAGAGGAGAGAGATCTGATAAGGTCAGACGGTACAGGCTCAAACGGGCAAGTGGTGGGACATAAGGAAAGGAGAAGCACAGCCACCTCTTGTTTAGTAGCCTGGAAGAAAGTCTGAAGGGTAGAAAAGGCATGATCCAGGTGTGGTGAGAATTCTTTCTTTAGCTGTTCAATTTTGTTGGTAAAGTAGCATGCAAAGCTATCGTCTGTAAGGTTAGCTTGGGGGATGGCAACAGCAGGGCAAAGAAGGGAGTTAAAGGTATTAAAAAGTCACCTAGGATTGTGGGAGCTAATGAGGAAGGAAAAGTATGACTGTTTGGAAAGGGCAAGGGCTATGCTTTATGAACGCAACATGAATTTGTAGTGGAGGAAGGCCGAGTGGGTGCGTGACTTCCTCCAGCAGTGTTCAGCAGAACAGGAGCATATCTGCAGGTAGCGTGTTGATTTAGGGTGCCTCAGTTGGGGGTGTGTTATCTTCAAGGTACATGTTTGGAGCGGGGTTGCAGCATCCAGGGCAGAGGTGAGGGTAGTGTTATATGACGAGATAGCCAGTGAGGGACAGGAGAAAGTAGGGATGGATAGAAGTTGGGAATTAATTTTAGCTAATAGCTGCTGGAGGTCAATATAATTCAGATTTCTTCTTAGTTGAGGGGGGGTTAAGTTAAGGATGATGTGGTGAGGGGCTATTGAGAGCAAATGATAAGAGGTGGTGATCTGAGAGAGAAAATGGGGTGTAGGAGAGATTAGAGATTGTACATTGATGAGAGAAAATAAGATCAAGGGTATTGCCACCTACATGGGAGGAGGGAGGAGGTCATTGAAAGTAGTTTTGAGGCTACTGAGGACAAGGGCATGTTAATGGGAATGTTGAAGTCCCCAAGAATTAGGGATGGAATATTAGAGGAGAGGAAATAGGGAAGTCAGGCAGCAAAGTGGTCAAGGAAGAGGAGAGAGGAACCAAGGGGATGATAGATAACGGCAATGTTAGCAGAGATGGGTTTGAAAAGGCAAATTGAATGAATTTCAAATGATGAGAAAGAGGGGGAGGGGGATAGAGGTTTGAAGGAGCAGTGAGGTGAGGGCAGAAACTCTACACCACCACCTTTGCTTTCAGAGTGTCTTGGGTTGTGGGAAAATTGAAGACCACCAAAGGATAGAGAGGTAGGGGTAGCAGTGTGAGAGGGAGAGAGCCATGTTTCAGTTAAGGCTAGTAAGTCTAGGGAACGAGAGATGAAAAGTTTGTGAACAGCAGTGGATTTAGTAACACTGCAAACAGAGCTTGCATGCCAAAGGGCAGAATGGAAGGAGGATTTCAAGGAAGAGTGACATGAGATGGGTATGAGATTATTTTGATTCCTGGAGTTAGCACATGGTGGGTTAGCGGAGGTCAGGCCTGGATTTGGAGAGACATCACCAGCTGCTTGGAGCAGAAGGATAGATAAGGATAAAGTAAGAGAAGGTGGGAGTAGGATTTAAAGGTTTTGTGAGAGGATTTGTATTCAGAGGTTTTAGAAAGGGTTGGTGGAGATAGGCTGGAAAGGTATAAGTAGAATGCATGGGATGAATAGGGAGGAGAGGGAAGTAAAGTGGGAGCAATGAAAATGGTGTCAGCAGGGACAGGTGAGCAGAGGGATAAAGAGATTTTGCTAATTAGGGAAGTGAGAGTGAAAGTAAAGAATAGAAGGAAGAGCACTCTCTAATGAGAGTAAATGAGTTTATATTATAAAGAAGGCAAATTAGGATTTTTAGTTATGCAAAATTAGATGAGGTAGGATTTTAACGTCACATGAGCAATGAGAGGTGTCAAGGGTTGCAGGTAGGGAATGTGATAATTTAGCAGATGATGAGGGTTTGAGAGACATAATTAGTGTGTTTGGAAAGTCAGGTAATTTGTGCTATCTATAAATGTAGTGGGTTCCTTGGGGTGGGGTGGGGTGGGGTGGGGTGGGCGGGAAGCCATCCAAAAGAGCTACCTCTGCTTAAGGCTGTAGCTTGTCTTGGTAGCTTTGAGTCCTGGGAGCTAATGTTCTGTTTGGGACCCAGGCTGCAAGAAAGGATATTGGTTAGATTAAACCGCAAATTAAGGGTTGGGAAAACACAGGTATTGAGGGGAGAAATGGAAGTTAATGAGTAAAGAAAATACAGAACAGAGGAGAAAGTGTTTTATTTGAAAGACAGGAGTGTTTTATTTGAAAGACAATATATATACTCTTGCTAAGCAAGGACTAGTTAAATATGGAAGGGATTTTCATACAAGGAAGAGGCTTTGTAACAATTTGATTAGATTACCTGTCACTTTTGGTTCTACTTCGTGAGGATACGGATAAAACCAAGCAGTGATTGGCAGCTCGCATTCCAATTCCCTCACAAATCACGCACCAGCATTTTTTCATTGGATACTGGGGTTGGAAGGTGGTCTCCCATGGTGGTCTCAGCACTTAAAATTTTATCAGTCCTCCTGCAGGCCAAGCCAGACCAGACAGACTGGTGACACACTGTGAATGAATTCAAATGATTTCCATAATTATGATCACAGAGGGTGCTTCTGTCTTTTTCTTTGTCCTGGAACTATTGTGTGTGTTAATGTGCTTCCTCTCTGCGGTTTGACACACAAATTTTTTTATTTTTTTTTGTTCATTTGCCATGGAGTTATTAAATCAGCTTCTGCTGATCAAAATATATAGAAGGTTTTATGATTTGTTTTTGATGAGCTGTTTATTACTTGGTGAATTAGCGGCTCTACACATTGAAATAGCAGTTAAATCCCTCGAATCAGTGCTTGAAAGGAGAGATTGCTAAACATTCCAATTTATTGAGTTGTTTGATAGCTATGTATTGGCAATCTCCTGAACCCCCACAGGCTTTGAGGTTATTCAATTTTAACACCTCTTGAAGAAAGGAAACTGTGGCCACTTTGTGGGTTCCTTCCCTTACAAAGTAACACTTAGCCAGTTTGTCAGTTGACCAAATAGTATCTCCACATTGCTAAAAACTGCCTGAAAAAGGTACATACCTTTTTCAGTAGTTTTTATGAATGGGGATCCACTGAATGGCTTAGCGCCTCAACTGACCGCTGTAAGCCAATCAGCAACGTCCCAGCCTAGCAGCTCTTCCAGGCATCTGTTCTGAAAATTTTTAAATAGTGGTAGTGGAGAGAAACAGCCCTGGAAAGGAGACTTTGGGGTTCAACTGTTCGTGTGTGGTGTAACTCCTAAAGCTTACCCATTTCCAGGGATCTCCTGGCACCATAACAACTTCTTTATGATAAAGTTGTTATGGTGCCCGGATTGTTCCTTTAAATTAAAACACAAGTGCTATGTTATAGCAGCCACACAATGCTTATCTTTTTTTCATTTTCTCTACCTACTGAATGATGAAACTGTGATTCTTGCTGCTGTGATCAAACTGCACAGTTCTGCTTAACCCCTCCCTGTTTTTCTTCTTCACCCTCTCCCTGTTTAATGTTTTGAAAATAGTGAAATGTAAAAAAAAATCAATAGTGTAATTAATAACCTTGAGAATCACCTTACTTACAATAATTGAAATGTTAAGATTAAATCCTGATTAGATCCATCAGGATACAAGAGTTGCATCTTATTTGCCAGAGCTTTAAGGAAAGTGCCCATGAGCAGATCAAGACTCAATCTGTCTCCTCTCCATGTACAGTCTTCACTTACGTTCTTTTAGTACTTAGCAATAGATCAAACAGCGCCTTGTGCAGACTTGCCTAAAAGATTTATAGTATGTATAATTATCAATATGGTTTTACAAACATGTACATTAAACCAGTCTAACACCTCATAAATTTCACTCGGTGTCCCATCTAAGCAATGCAAGGAAACTCTCCTAAGACCCTTCTATAAGTTGAATTTGGGCTCTGATTTTATATTGCTTGGTAAATTGTAAGAGGAGTTTATAATGTTACAGACAATCTAATTTCTTTTACAGCATAACCACTCACAATTGTCAGAACCAGAGCTAAACAAATGTAACTTTTGCAGTGAGGGATCCCAATTGTCTCGCTTTTTGCAAAACCATCCCTATTTCAGGATCATGTCCTACCACTCTGATTTAGTTCCATGGTGTCCCACATTCAGATAAACCAAAGAACTGTCATGGTTCTGCAGGTTGGAGTGGGCTGAGAGACTATCTGCCAGCCTGGCTTGCTTGACGCCAGTCTAACATGCCTCTTCATTGGACATGCCCTCCCATTTCCCAGACAGGCCTACCCATTATTCCATTATTGGTGTCACCAGTATTGCAAGTTGGCATACACCAATTCTGATTTTATGAACCCAGTGTTGGGAGGTATGCAGGACCAGATTAACATAGGGGCTAATAGAGCTGCAGCTCCAGGCTCAAGTCCAAGTCCAAGTTTAACAATAAAAAATATATATGTTTCCCCCCACTACTCAAATGCTCTTGTTCTAAAATGTTGTGTAAAGGGAATGCAGAATCAGAATATCCTCTTGTCATCATGTGACATATCTCCGTTTCTGCTACATACTACATCCACCTCTTTCTCTGTCCCATACCAGGAGCAAGCTTGTGCTACTAGTAAAAAGGGATGAAGAGGAGTGGACAATCAGTGCTGTATAGACACTTGTCTACTGCCACATGTCCTGTAGGAGATGACTGTTTTCAAAACTCATATAGAGAATGTAGAGGCTTGTAAAATGGACAGATAGGCTGACCTAAGAGATGGAACAGAGATTGACATTGTATGCTTACAATGCATCCTTCAACACTCCCTCCAACACCACCTCCACCTGATACAAGACACCTGGGAGGCCTTTAATTGTGGTGTAGCTTTTCTGACATGATTTGGACATGCCAGACACCTAAAGTACTTTAGTTTACTGAAATGCTTATTTGTGTTCTTTTTTTTTTTCATTTTGCAAAAAAGTGCAGATTTCAATACGAAGTGGCCCTTTTTTATAAATCAAAAGACCTTCTTTGACTGTCCAATTACAGCCTTTCCAATGCAATTCAATAATAAGTCTTTGCAAGTCAGATGCATTGAGCAATTGCCTGCCTCTCGAGTTTAGCTCCATTGATCTAAAGAACAAGGAAGTAACAGGTCCGGTTGTTTGATTGACAACCAGGGGTGTGTGTAATAAATATGTATATGTTAAGGGTTATTGGTTATCTTTGATGAAGAGGAAGCACCTTTGTCCAGAAAGTCAGGGAAACAACAGAAAAGTAGTAGCATGTGGTCCTTTGTCTACTGTTCTTTTATAGACATGAGTATAATGATGTTGGGACATCTAACTAAATCTCTTGCTAAATAAGGATATATATGATGACCTTCAACCCTTAATCCTCTCAGTATACACCCAGATATTATACTTCTCATGGTACAGCATAGAAAATTGCCATCTGTTCTTTTTAACCCATTAGACACCCATACCTAAAAGCAATATGCAATGTAACAAGGTTCTTTAATAAAAGTACCAATTTCTGCTAAAACCACGGTGGGTGCCAGAGTAGAGAACAATAGGTCCCCCCTTTATTATTAATGTTTGGAATCCCACCCAATGTCCATGGGTGGGGCCAGGGTAGGTGACACAAGGACCCTCCCTTTATTATTATTAGTGCCCCCACCTCTCATTCATAGATGTGGGCCAGGGCAGGGGAGGTGACAATAGGATCCTCTTTATTATTAATATTAGGGCCCCCACCCCTCATCCATGGTTAGGGACCAGGGTAGGTGACAATAGATCCCCCAATCATTATTAATATTAGGATCCCCACTTGTCACCCATGGTAGAAGACCAGGGGAAACACTAGACCCTCCCCATTAATATTTAAAGTACACCCAATGCCAACAGGTGAAGGCATGGGTGCACCATTCCTTGGTATTTCACAGGCCGCCATCCCCATGGGATGGGGTTCTTTTCTAGGAAATGGGGAGTAATGGCTGTGTGACAAATACCACTTTCAACAGACGTTTGCCACAGACTCCTGGAGGAATGTGGAAGCTGGCCTCCTGCCCAAGGCCAGCTATGGGCAAGATCAGTGACTGTTAAGACCCATCTTTTATTTCCCCTGGATCGGCACTTTCCATTCGTGCACATAGAACCAAAAGCTAGCTCCCTGGCAGCCGTTCGCATTTACCAAAACTGCAAAAAGACTTCAGCCGTGAATGCCCTGGAACTATTTTCGGCATGAAGACTTTGCGGTCCCCAGTGGGACTTAGCCGTGATTCTATGAAACTATTGTGGGCGTAGGACAATGCATGCGGTCGGTCAAATTATGTCTTCCTGAACCGATCTGGGTGATTTTTGAATATGTTGGTCACCCAGATCGGGGCTATCAGGGGATGATATTGGGAGCTTTTAGATCCACCCAATCCTGCCTGTTCCCTCTCCAACTGTGGAGAACCAAGTACTTTATAAGAGGTGCTGCCTTCAAGGGGAACTGAAAAATTTGCAGCTACATAAAATATTTCTAACTCAACATTATCGAAGAACTCAAAGAGAAACATTATTTATGGCCCTGAAAGCTTACAATCTAAACAGAGCCATACCATCAACTTCAGGTTAATTCCATTTACTATTCCCATACGAGATCTTATTGACCATGCTGCCGTATAAACTGTGACCCATAATGTATTTAAATTGGAATAAAAACTGCTGCAGATTTATTGTAGGCAACGCCCGCCATTGATTTCAAAGAGATTCCTGTTCTGCTATAAATCTGTTTCACCACTCTGATTTGTGGCCAGGAAAATGATACCTCACGCACACGGCTGTGATAATCTCATTCAAAATTAAATTCCTTATCAAAGAAAGCACGGGACATTGGCAGATTTATTTCTTAAGGCAATTAATGGCAAATCATTAGAGCAAAAGGAGTAATGATTGTAAATCCAATGGCTGATAGTTATTTCTCGTCTTTGTATGTAGAGATTTAGCCCAAGGGAAGCTGTCAATGAACAAAAACTTCCATAAATCCCAACGCCTTTTGGCTAGTCGAAGAAAGGTTGAGAATCATGGGAGTTGTAGTTCAAGAAACAGGAAAGTAAAATATTGTTTCTTTTTTTAACTAATGCATTTATCAAACTACAACTGTGATATATGTGTTTCATTGGGATTTTAATGAGAGAAATTGCTTAAAATTGTGTATGCGAGATTGACAGACTTCCAACTGTCTGCTAGACCCGCTTCAGTCTGGTTTCCGCGCTCTGTGGAAGCGGCACTGATCAAAGTATCCAATGATCTACTCGCTGCAAAAATCTCGTGGTCACTACTCTATCCTAGTTCTCCTTGACCTGTCTGTGGCTTTTGACACTGTTGATCATCAACAGCTTCTTCTCATCCTTCGCAATATCGGTCTACAAGATATTGCTCTCTCCTGGTGCTCCTCCTACCTCTCCCAGCGCTCTTTCAGTGTTTCTTTCTCTGGCTCTGCTTCTTCTCCCCAACTCCTCTCTGTTGGTGTCCCCAAGGTTCAGTCCTTGGTCCCCTACTGTTCTCCATCTATACTGCCTCCCTTGGTAAACTCATTAGCTCCTTTGGCTTCCAATATCATTTCTATGCAGATGACATGCAAATCTACCTGTCCTCTCCTGATCTCTCCCCGTCCCTCTTGACTAGTGTTTCTGACTGCCTCTCTATTGTTTCTAACTGGATGGCTGCCCACTTCCTTAAACTCAACTTGACCAAAACTGAAATTCTGGTCTTTCCTCCCTCAAGTGTTGTTACTCCTGTGCCTGTCTCCCTCCAAGTCAACGGTGCTACCATCAGCTCCACCACGCAGGCTCGCTGCCTAGGTGTTCTCTTTGACTCCGACCTCTCCTTCAAGCCTCATATTCAATCTTTCGCCAAATCCTATCATTTCCATCTCAAAAACATTGCGTGCATCGGCCCTTAATTAACGCCAGATGCAACTAAGGTGTTGGTCCATTCCACTGTCCTTTCTCGCCTTGACTACTGTAATCCGCTTCTCAGTGTTCTTACGTGCTCCCAACTAGCGCAGTTACAGTCCATAATAAATGCAGCGGCAAGGCTCATCTTCCTGTCCGCCCGCACCTCCCATGCCTCACCCTTCTGTCAGTCCCTACATTTGCTTCCTATAAAATATAGAGCTCAATTTAAAATTCTGGTTCTTGCTTTCAAATCTCTACATAATGCTGCTCCCACCTATCTATCCTCCCTTATACACAAGTATGTCCCGTCTAGGCCCTTACGATCTGCTGAAGACTTACGTCTATCTTCTGTCCGTACTCCCACCTCTGATGCTCGCCTTCAAGATTTCTCAAGGGCTGCACTGTTCCTGTGGAACTCGCTTCCCTCCTCCGTTAGATGCTCACCCAGTCTCCACTCCTTCAAAAAATTGTTAAAAATCCACTTCTTCATAAAAGCGTATCAATTAAACTGTTAATAGCTCCTGACTGATTCCTCTTCTGCAACTGTCACGACTAGTCTAATACTATCCTTACCTTTTTGTGTCATTTTTCTCCACTCCCTCTAGCATGTAAGCTCATTGAGCAGGGCCCTCAACCCCTCTGTTCCTGTGTGTCCAACTTGTCTGGTTACAACTACATGTCTGTTCGTCCACCCATTGTAAAGCGCTGCGGAATTTGACGGCACTTTATAAATATCATAAAAATAAAAATAATAATAATAACCCTAGCTTGGACATTGGATGATCATCCTGTGAAATGTGTCGTATTGTTCATTTGGAACGTTTAAGTGACAGATGCACACACCACATAAACTCAAAAGTGAGAAATTAGTGCAGGAGCCATTTGACATTAAAATATTTTAATATGAGGCCATCTGATGTGCCTCTTTAGCAGACTTATCTGATTTGCCACTTAACACTTAAGGTTTGCGTGGTGGTGCCATCGTGAGTGTATGGTTGTCATACTGCTTGTTACATCCATCCACCTGCATTGCAAATGTGAGGAACACATCCCTAAAAGGAAAATGGGTCATTAACCCTCACTATTAACTAGCCACCAAATGAACCACCTGGTGTACCAATGACCCAAATAAACTCACTAACAATGTGTCTGTCCGCCAAGAAGACAGTGTTCACAAAGGTTTATCAAATAGGATTTTCCATTAGCTCAGCACTACTAAAGCACTTATGTAAGGGCTCAAATGCTCTGCATTTCATTCAAAGTACAGTGCTAGTGCATTTAAACAAGGCCTGCATTATAAGCTGGTCTTGGTAGCTAATCATTAATTTCACAGGCCTGTTATCAAAGTGATCACAATCCAGTAAACATGATAATAATAAAACTGCATTAAAGTGGATTTGTATCGTCGTTGTCCCCCTCAAAAAAAAAAGCCTTTCAGAAAGATTTTCCTATGCTTGACAAAGCTTGACTAAATGGTGGAGCTACCTCTGTCAAGCTTTGTTAAGACCCCAACCATCACTAGTGATGGCTGAGGGGGAAAAGTATTTGTCTGTGGCGGCTCCATAGACCTCAGTGTTGTACTCCCAGGCATACATGCGAGAATAAAGCACTGACGTCAGCTCTTGAGAGATGAAACACCAGGAACTCAAGAGGATTCCATGGAAGAAGATGGAAGCGTCCATGAAGGACAGCTTTACATAAATAAATCTCAGCTTTTCTTGCACCTCTTGACCACTTCACTGCAAGCAGAAGAGTCACTGTTGGGAGTCTTTGCAAAATAAACAATGGCACCAGAAGGTGACAGAGACAATATAAACCGATTATCATAAGGTAATCCACAAAATTAATATTTGCGCCAGTCAAGTGCATTTATGATGCTAATTGATGACAAGTGTGTAATCAATTATGATATTATGATTCACGTGGATATTGCACTGTGCACATGCATATTTATTATGCTATGATTTTGAGGGTTATATTTTAGTTACAGTTCTTATTTGTCATTTAAAGGGACATTCCACTGCCTAAATACAAATTAATAAAAATCACTGTTTAGTGTATAAACCTCAAATTAAAAACATGTGTGCATTTAATTATGTATTTTATAATTGAATATATATCTAAAAACAACTTGCAAAACCTGCAGATCTCTCATCTGCAGCCTTTGCAAGCCCTCCCCTTCCAACCCTACCCAGACTTTCTGTGGCTGTCCAATCACAGATTTCCTAATGCAGCTCAATGAGAATTTGTTGCAAGGCAGGTGCTTTGGGCACTTGCCTACCTATTAACTTTAACTTCACTGAGCTAACCAAACCAGGAAGTAACAGGACCGGTTATCTGCTTGAACGCCAGGGGGGGTGTAACCAAGTAAATTTATAAAAGTGCTAATTTCTATTGAAATCTGCACTTTCTGTCAAATCAAAAAATGGACACAGTCTTCACACATAAAGCTAATCAGCAAGTGCTTTATGGGTCTGGTGTGTCCTTTTAACTTTCAAAATTGATTAACAAGCAAATGGCGAATGGAAAATGATTAATTTATGGCAAATATTTAGCAGTTTTAAAAAGTCTGTTTATATACATCATATTTTCTGATACAAAAGATTGTTTGAATATAGAAGTGTTTTGTATGGTCTAGGTGTATATGTGTGAATGCTGGGCATAGTTGTGTGTACTGTTATTGTTGTTTGAATGCAGGAGTGTATGTGTGTGTAGTGTTGCCATTTCAATTCAGGGGTCTACCCATGTGTAGTGTTGGCTTTTGAAGGCACATTGGTGTTTGTGAGTTGTGTCTGTGCTTTTGAATGTAGGCATGGTTTTATATGAAATGCTGTGGAAACTAATTTTTATATACAGATTTTGTTTTTAATGTGTATATATTTGTTTATTTTGAAGATATTTTCTCTCTCTGTACATATATATTCTGCCTTGTGGTACATATTACCCCATGAAGGTTTATAAATATATAATTTTTTTGGATTGAAATGATTGTGAACATTACCTCTGTATATACGAGGTTGCAAAGCCGATTGTATCACGGCTATAGAACTCATGTACAAAAGATGATCTCCAGTGGAAGGAGATACTGCTCGTTTGAGAGATCCCCAGGAAGAGGGGCGAAACGCGTCACAGGACCACGGGACCAGGAACACGGAAGTGATTACAGCTTGTACACTGGCAAGAATAACTACAACCAGAGGGAGGAAGACAGCGGTTACTGCTCCACTGCACTTCACTCCCCACAGCTTGGTGAGCAGACGGTGGACTTTGAATTTACTTTGCTGTTAAAGCTTTTTTTAACATATCAATAAAAGTTTTTTTACCTAATACCCGGGTAACCAAAGCATCTATTGGATCCCACGTACTTTAGGGACTGATCCTCCCTTGGCGATATAGCTTTGAGTGGGGCTCAAACTCCTAATTTGTGAGTTTTATCCTTTCAGAGGGCTTAAAGTCTTTTTATGTGATTTTAATAACTTTATTGCACTAGGAGTGCTTCTTTTGTTCCCCTCTTGTCTACCCATTACAGAATTTATCAGTGCATATTTGCAGGCCATAAGTATATGCACATGTGTGTTTTTTATATGTTTCTAATGTAGGATAACACTAGTTCCACTTTGTATAAGCTTTAAAAAGGACTTTATTACACATATGAACATGTGAGCTGTTTTTTGTTAAATTTCTGCGCACCAGCAATTTTGTCTTTTATATGAAATGTGTGCGCGTACATTTGCAAAGGTGTATTTGTACATACATAAGTGTCTACTGTCTATGATTAATCCGGATTGTGCTTTTATGTGAAGTGGGAGTTTGGTGACATACAAAGGACCCAGCATATCCAAGGGGTACAGCAATATTATGCCTGTAACCACAGGTCTTTTGAAATGTTGCGGTACACTTTGATAACTTAAAGGGACACTATAGTCACCAAAATAACTTTAGGTTAATGAAGCAGTTTTTCAGATGCTATGTTTCAAAGATGAAAAAAAGATTCAGAGTAAAAAAGGGAAAAACTACAACGTGTATAGAATTTAAAGGGACACTATAGTCACTAAAAAATATTTAGCCTAATGAAGCAGCTTCTGTGTATAGATCATACCTCTAAAGTTTTACTGCCCTAGCCACTCCAAGCAGCCTGCATAAAAACAAAATGGTTGCATTTTTAATCAGTTGTAGCTTATTTTAAAAGTTTTTATCTCCTGCTCTGAAAATTGAACTGTAATAACATACAGGATGCTCCTGCATGGTCGGGCAAACTATTAGAGCAGGAGATAAGATATTGTAAATTAAACAGAATTTGCAATAAAGGAATTGTAAACATTAGATGACTTTGCACAGGAAGTGTTTAAGAAGGCTGTGCAAATCACAGGCAGGGAGGTGTGACTATGGCTGCACAAACAAAGTGTTTAACTCCTAAATGGTAGAGAATTGAGCAGAGAGACTGCCGAGGCATGAACTATACCAAAACTGCTTCATTAAATGAATTAAATATAAAGAAGAAAGCAAACAGAAAGAAAGCAAAAACAATGCTGTAAACAAAGTTAGTTAAGGGTCTTAGGAGCTGCAGTTAGATGTCAGGTATAAAAGGAAGATAGACTAGACTCTGTTTTATTAGAATAGATATTGCACAGTGTCATATAATAACACATATCATGAAAAGGTTTGACTCCCATTACAAGGCTCATCAGCCATACAGCACAGGTTAGATTTCTTGCATAGTGCGTGCAAGGTCTTCTGGGTCCCCATAGATCCCTGGAAGGCGTCTTTTTCTTTGTTAGAAGGAAGCTTCACAGTCCGTGAAACTTTATTAGCAGCACACCGGGGACTTTTTGTCAGCTTTAATCAGGGGACTGTGATAAGAGGAGCAGGGCAGAGAGCTCTAGTATTCTCAGGACACTATCCCCGAGCCTGATGAAGACAAAACAGAGTCTTTTAATGCTCAGTGGATTAGCTTTACATCCCTTAGAAACCTACACATAAACAATTCTCTGCCACAGGCAATATTTTAATCAGGTTTTTGTACTCAGCAACATTGACGTTTGTTAAGATCATTCTGGGAAGAGGTGGGAATGTGGTCTAACCAATATTGACTTAAGAATTACGGTTTATATCTGAATTTATATAGTTATATCTTAGGAACCTCAGGAACATATATCAACATGTTAGCTCTTTTCAAAATTAAATATTTAGTTAATTAAATAAAAAATTATATATATATATATATATATATATATATATATTAATTTGCATTTTGTAAACACCACAATAAAATATCTCTGAGTTAATAAAAAAAAGTTTTTGCAAGCTAGTGTCATTAAATAAAATAGAAAAAAATAAATCGGTATGTGATTTCACCTTGGAGATTTATCTGTATTGTAACTGACAATTAATATTTGTTTTTGTCCCTGAAGGCATATGAGTTTATTGTTTTAAAAAACAGTGCACTTTGTTTTTTTCTTCTAAAACAGTTTATTATTCTTACTTACTCTATGGATTCCCAGCATATGAGTGTATGTAGAACATCGGGAGATGAAATTGTTAAACTGGTGACCTATGAGCTGAAGCTCCTATGAGGTGGAAAATCAAACACTGTGAGAATCTCATGTTAAACAATATATTCATCAAATGTAATTCCATCATAGCACTTTGAAGTCGTAGCAAAATTTCTATGCTGTGTATGCGTGACTGCTATGTGTGAAGTGCTTTTTAAAATATACCGTGAAGAGGTGCATCATTTTCTAACCATAATGAAAGTGACTGGATGAGTGAGATTACATATTGAGAATGGACAAGTTGCACTTCATAATCCTAATTGATCAGCCTTTAATTCATATACAATATTCTTTGCGTTATTTGATTTTTGTGGGAGTCAGTTTCATTTTGTAACTAGGTGGAACCTATAACTGGCTATCATATGCTGAAATGTGTGTATGCTCGGTTTTGAATGTGCTTTCATTGTTTTTTTATATTTTTATATATTGGTGTTGAGTTGATGATGCAGTGCCTATGAATAAATGTTGTATAACTCAACAAGAGAGCCACAATCTCACAATGCAGTAAGTCCTCCATGATTAACTGCAAATCCCAGGGCGAGGGAATTTGAGTCCCAACGGGATTGTCATTGCTTCCTTAATTGGAGTAATAACGTGTGCGTTATGTGGGGGATCCTTTCTCATTCCTAGTCCAAACCAAGTAGTAAAATAAAATCAAAATATTTTATTCAAAACTTAGGACATAACATGATTTAGCATCTTATATGCTTGGTAAATAAATGGTCCATCTACTACTAACTACGAGCATTCTGAGGCAAAGCATCATGATAAATGTGTAATATACTGATCGTAATACTTTGTCATCTTTCTTCATTTATTTTAAGTCCCATTGGGTGAATAAAATATCTTTGATTTGATTTTACAACTTGCATTGGATTGGAAATGAAAAGGGATGACTCACTGATGCAATGCCTATCCCATAACACGAGAGCTCTGCATATTCCAAATGCTTCACACGGAATAGTCATACTTACTGAATTTTGTCCCGAAGTGCTCCCTATGCAGAACTCCTATTGTTTCTCTCCAAATACCACATGTACAAGTTAAATGCTTGCCTGGGGCATGTCAAACTCAAGACTTGTAAAGGGTTTAATACTTATTGTTAATAAAATATTTAGCGTCCACATTTTCTCCTAAAAACCTGGTGTCCATGGAATCCTGAAGGATGAGTTTAACTCACTTCTGGGCCAGTTTTTGTCTCATATTACACCCTTTCTATTATTTTTCATTCAACATATCCTCTTCAGACATCATGGCATCATATGGAAGGAGTCTCATGTCAATGTGATTTTCTCATTGAGTTGAGTTCCTCCCCCAGCAGATCATGATCATCATGTACTCAGTGACTTGTCTCTGCTGGTATTGACCTGCTTAAAAAAATCATTATTCTAAGTCAGTTCGTTAAAGGTTTATGAATGAAAGAAGAAGTGATAATAGAGTAAGCTGGGAGGAGAAACAATCCCTGTTCATTAATAAATGACTCACATCACTTACACAGGGTTGTTCACTAAGTGTGCTTTGTCTTTGAGAATTGAAGGCAAATTAATAGTGAGTTTTACATTTTAGTTTACATTTTCACTTCCTCTATCTTAAATTATCTTTCATTTCTTGATAATACACATTTTAGTGAATAACCCTTACTATATTAGTCATAGAAATGTGGAGCCCTAAAGCTTATGAGTTACCCATTATAGGCTTTGGGATTGAGTAAGATACAGATTGGTTCAAGGGACACTGTAGGCACTATAACCATTTCATCTCATAAAATTAAAAAAATAACAGTGTGAAACAGAAGGACGTGGGAGGGAGCACACAATGGAAGGGAGAGGGAAGCAAAATGATCACATCTGTTATCAGCGCACTGTGCGCTCTGATCACAGACGCAAAATATGCAAAGTATGCACAGGATTGACATTGGCAGCCTGGAACAGCATTCTGAGCTGCCAATGTCATGTGTGCTTGGGGTGCAGCTTGCCTCCAGGACACAAACAACAACAACTCTGAAGCAGAAACACTGCACATACATACTCGTACCACCATGACCACTTCAAATCACTCAAGTGGTCATGGTAGTTGGAATAACAATTTAAAACACTTTAATGCTGAATGGAAGTGTGTGTGATCTTGTGTCTGTGTATGCTTGTGGTTATGTATTTATGTGTGTTTCTTTAGATACCAAGCTCTTCCTATTTACAATTTTTCTGTAAACTTCATAGGGCAGATATCAACTTTTTTTGTCTGGTGAAGTATTCAACATTGATGGCATCACAACTATTGGCAGTGATGACTTAAAAGTCAAAGTGATTGGGCCATATCAGTCACTGAATGTTTGTCTATAAACTCTACATTCCAGAGTCAAGTATTTGTGTGACGCCTGTCAATTCAGCCAGGAAGCGCATGTGCATCTAAGTTGCTGTCAGGGTCTAATAACCTAAAAATCATGTGCCTGTGTGGGTAGGTCTGTTTTGTTGTTACCTCTTCATTTGCTTGGGAATTAGGTACCTACAAAGCTATGTCTTTTGTCTTCCGTAGAGAACATACATACGGATGGTATCAGTCACTCTTCTAGAAGGTATTGTCACTGAATTAAATTGAAAATCAGAAGATGCATGGTCTAGACAATTTATCCCTGTCTCTTCCTTCTTTTTGCTTTATATACCATGATTTCTGTTTTGTCTGTGTCATTATGTCACCCATAACTGGTAGTAGATGCTGCATGACAGGTTATATCATATGGCCCTTATTTTTCTGACACCTTTTTAAATGATGAGCTGGGCAGGCTTAATGGTCAGTAAGCCTGTTCTGTTTGTTTATGTTGGCATATGCTTTCTAAATAGAAAGCATTTCATTCCCTAGCAGAAGGTTGAATTTGGGCAACCATTATATTCCTGACAACATGGATTTTCGTGTGATGCTTCAGAGTGTGAATCCATCCCTTAATCTCTCCGTTCCACACAGCTTATCGGGCAGCGTGCATTTCATTAGCCATTTTACAGCCAGAGGTGAGAGAAGAGTTGCAAATCTTTGTACCGCTGCTGGAATAAAGCTATCAGAGTATATTGTAACGAGGCAAGTGAAAGAAGCCTCCATAATTAAAGCTCTGTGTAGCTGCTATCTCTGGGCACAGAATGTTTGGGTAAATGAGTTATCTCTAGGTTGTCACTTCTCTTGAAGTCCACACAGCTGGTGAAGCACGGCAACCCAATAAGACAGCAAGTTAGCTACAAATATAATAAAGTCATGGCAGAGACTGAAAAAGAAACAGGAGTATGAAGGGAATAGCAGTGAGGTGAGAGTGAAAGATGGAGAGGAGTGAAAGAAGAAGGGTGCTTCAGATAAGCAAGTAGAGATTGAGAAGATCTACGGTCCTATAAGAAAATAATGTCATATGAGGGACAACACAGAACAGAGAGAGGCAAATCATTAAATAACTAGCAAAAAGTGTGAATAGGTAGGAATTTAAACTGTATTTTGGTGCAAAGTAGCAGAAGTGAAAATATCCTTTTTCTGTTTGTTTATTTTGGCCTGCGATTTTGTATTTACTTGGAGTTCACTTTGAACTTCAGACAATTCACACAGTGAATAACCCTGAATGTTTAGTAGATAGAAGTGGACTATTAATAATTACTGTTTCTGGCAGGACTGCTGATATTATGCCTCATTGATATGTGTTACAATTACTGCAGACAAATAAGTTTTCTAACAATAAGCAATATCTTGTCTTTTGGTGGAATACAGAGGGTGATGTGTCAAAATGTTGTGTTCTAAAAAAGTGGTGGAGTGTCCAACAGAATGTACCTGCTGATTCCATAAGTTTTCATGGTGATGGCCATCATTTTAGCACCATTTTTCAAACACAACGCTTTGATAAATCTTACCCACAAAATGATTTTTTGAGGCCTTTTTCTATGAAAAGTCCATGTTCCCATCTGAGTCTTGCTTTTTTTTTCCCTACAGATTGAGGACATGCAGTGGGCTAAAGGCATTCCGGAGATACCATCGTCAGTCTGCAGTTTGCCCTGTAAAATGGGAGAGAAAAAGAAAATAAAGAAGAGCCTTCCGTGCTGTTGGCAATGTGACCTATGTGATGGCTACAAGTACCAAAAGGATGAGTACACCTGTGACACCTGTGAATTCAACATGAGACCCAACAAAAATCGCACTGGTTGTGATCCCATTCCTATTGTTAAATTGGAGTGGCACTCACCCTGGGCTGTAATCCCCGTGTTTCTTGCCATGCTTGGCATCATCGCCACCATATTTGTTATGGCAACTTTTGTCCGATACAACGACACCCCTATTGTGCGAGCCTCTGGAAGGGAGCTTAGCTACGTACTGCTTACAGGGATCTTCCTATGTTACATTATCACATTTCTAATGATTGCCAAGCCTGACGTGGCTGTGTGCTCCTTCCGACGAATCTTCTTGGGGTTGGGAATGTGCATTAGCTATGCAGCTCTCTTAACAAAGACCAATAGGATCTACAGGATCTTCGAACAGGGTAAAAAGTCAGTGACTGCTCCTCGGCTTATCAGCCCTACCTCACAGTTGGCCATCACCTCCAGTTTAATATCTGTCCAGCTTCTGGGAGTATTTATTTGGTTTGGAGTTAACCCCCCTAGCATCACCATTGAATATGGGCAGGGATCAGTGGATCCAGAACAGGCCAGAGGTGTGCTAAAATGTGACATTACGGATCTACAAATCATCTGTTCTTTGGGGTACAGCATCCTTCTCATGGTGACATGCACTGTGTATGCCATCAAGACGAGGGGTGTACCAGAGAATTTTAATGAAGCAAAGCCTATTGGCTTTACTATGTATACTACCTGTATAGTTTGGCTGGCTTTTATTCCAATATTTTTTGGGACATCGCAATCAGCAGAAAAAGTAAGTAGTACAATTTTTATTCTATCATCATCAATACATGTTGTGATTTTTATCTCCTGTTTGAATTTTTTTATTTATTTTTTTCTATTTGTGGTTCAAGCACAGTTTATAAGTGGCTTTATTGCAGGTATTTTGACAGATGTCTCAAGATCCTTAACAGCGGTAAAAAGGTCAGTTGCAGCTATATATTTAAGGCAGTTCTGGTAACTAGAATGTTCTAAAACTAATAATTCTACTTTTAAGTGACCAGGAGATGATTTTAGCTGACTTGGAGACTGTGACAATATCATAATCAAGTAAAAAATTAATTTGCTCACTAAATAGTTAAATATGCACAAGCTTAGTAAAAATGACTACAAAGTTTGAGTGAAATGGCACTAGTTTAAATGAAGATATATTTTTTATTTTGGTCTGAATTTTGGAAGTCACTTTGGTTCATCACAACTCACTGTTTCGTGAATTAACCACACAATCTTTCGTCAGCCTTGCTGTTAAGGTAACAAAACTGTTCTGTTTCAGTGACATGGCATTGTAGCAATCCTTGTAATGCAATGCCACCTTTAATCTTGATCAGTTATTTGTAAGATGGAGAAGCAGTGTTCTGTTTCTATAAGATGGATGACAAAATATTACATTTAAATGTGTTTAAAATCAAGTTAAAGTTACACCTACACACTTGATTATAATTGTCACATACATTTATTTTAAATTGAATTGGAGTAAATATTCATCACCAAGAAAAAGTACAGTGATGGTCCTGTAGACATTTATGGCTTGTGTTTCAGCCTTCGGAAGTTATGTCCATATAATTCTTCAAGGCAAAGATTAGACATCACCGAGAAAGATTTTTTATGTTGCTGTTTCTTGATACTCATAACTTTATAAAAACATCCCTATTAATGTTGCATTAATAGAATAATAGTAGAATCATCAGAAAGCACATGAATTATATTTCCTTTGGAAGCGATAATATCTATGATTTAATATTTTTAGATATGCTTTGCAAATGATTTAATAATGTTGAATAAGCTTTTTATTTTATTTTTTCAAAATGTATTTTATTTTTTTTTAAACATATCGCTATATCAAAATATTCAAATATTATTCAAAATATTACTTAATTTTAAAAGTTTAGCCAAAATTATTAACTCATTTGAAAAGCTTATCTACAAATATTAAATTGAGGCCGATATTGGAAAATAAGGAACAGCAGATTAGACGTAGGTTCCATTGGCTACCCCTATATAATTTCTTTGTGGCCCAAGGCACAACATATTTGTTAGGCTAAAGACACCTGTCCTTAATGAATGGAATGAATGATGAAGTGTAGTATTCATGCCTTTCTCAATGCAGTGGAGAACCATGTTACAGTAGGAAGAATCTAAAGAAGGTGTGAGAAGATTTTGTTTTAGTAAATATTATCTTAGAGTTGAAGAATTGGTTGCTCACATAATATTACAACTGAAGAATGAGTTGCCAAGACAAACTACCTAAGTAATTTCAATCTAATTTAAAAAATATTAAAGGATTGCTTCAAGCCTTTATCACTAGATATAATTTACATTTACAATGCTCTCATGGACATTAGCAATTAAACTTATCTGGAATCCAGTGCTGGGCAAAGCTCCCCACACTGGTTTCGATATCCCTCTCGATGTTGCGATGTCCAATTATATGCAAACTCCTACCAACATGACCACTTCTAAAAGCAGAAGTGGTCACGGTGGTTGGAGTAACCCTTTTAAGAACCATTGGCTTGACATTTTTGATGGATTGCATAATTATAGCATCGACAGAATAGCATGCCAATTCTACTCTAGTTTTTAGAAACCATTAGGTAAAAGCTTATAGATAGGTAGGAGCTATAGTGATAACATAATACATTGAAGAATCAGTGTGTTCATGTTTAAAAAAAATATATATTATAGAAAAGTAACATTATGACAAACATGCATCATACTTTCATAGATCACTACTTCCATCCATCAGTTGCAATGCTTGTATCCTTTTATCACATAGGTGCATGCCCCGTTGCTCCTTTTTTTCTTCTTGGACATGAAAATCAAAAGATCTGATTGACTGGTTTTCACACCTAATTTGTAGTACATGATATACTGCCTTGACAGGTATAGACATTGCACGCTTTTTACCGCTAGTAGATATTCAAAACATCCAAGTGTACAGTAAAGTGTAACCACAATTATTTGTGTAGTAGAATTTCTCGAAACACAGTTTTGCACGATCACCCACATGCTCCTCCATTAATTAATCAGGCTGCTTTGTAACTATAAATTATGCACCAAAGATGTCTTTGAATATGCTACAGAAAGTCTTGCAAGATAAAGGAAACATCCCCTGGCATGTATCGCTCTATAGAACAGTTTTTAGCAGATAGTTGGTATACTATTAATTAGACTTAGTAGCACTGGATCAATAAGAATCACTTCAACCATTAGTTTCATTGTTGCATCTGTTTCAATTGTACCTTGTCAGCATGATAAATGGGGCCATGCTGTCAGTGAAATGGAATGGATTTTTTTCAGCTAAATCATTTTGATTAGGAAAAATAAACTCAGCGTCTGTGTCAGACAGAACGAACATTGCTGAAATTAGCACCAGAGGGGTGGATACCGAGGTCTGGGTGCAAGAGTGTCTGTACGCAATTAGCATTTCACAACAGTATACTAGACTTGTAAATTGATCTTTCCAACATCATGGTAAGGAAGGGGAAGTCACCAGCTGAGCTCAGTCTGTGGAACTGAACAATCTTTTCAATAATATGGATATTGATTTTGTTTTAATAGACCTTGGGGAAAAAAACACACGCAGATTTGTGGTATGAAATGCAGATCAAAATCACGTGCAAGATTTTGTAAAAGCCTGGAGGGACACTAATTGCTGGAGAAGACACCTTTTTATAATATTTTATTATAGTTCTTTCCTAAAGTGTGAATTGTCAGGAACTTAAAGTGAATTTCAGAAATTAACGTTAAAATTGCCAAACTGGAAGCATACATTGAGAGTTCTTGTAATTTGAAAATGATATTCAGTTTGAATTCACTTAAAAGGAAACTATAGTCACCAGAACAACTACAGCTTAATGTAGCAGTTCTGGTGTCTATAGTCAGTCCTTGCAGGCATTTTAATGCAAACACTACTTTTTCACTGAAATGGCCACTTGAGGTGCTTCCTGGGTCAGTGCTGGGCAACGCTCTGGATGAAGGCACTGAACTTATCCCACAGAGGTGCAGTGACTCAATGCATCTCCATGAGGAGATGATGATTGGCACAGAGAAGCATTTTGCTGTGCATATACAATAGCCTCCCAATGCTTTCCAATGGAAAAGCACTGTATTGGCTGAGATCGTCAATTCTGATTATCTCAGCCAAGAATTCAGAGTGGGTGCGGAGCCAGCATCACTGGATCCACGCGGTGCTGGCAAAAAGGTAAGTTTTATGCTTATTTAAAGGGAGCAAGGGGGGACAGCCACCTAACATGTTTTTTTAACACTGCACGTTTGTGTTCCCTGACACTACAGTGTTCCTTTGAATTCATGAAAACTCACTGTCTATGTATTCTGTTGACACACCTATGGCAGACTCAGTGTGATGGGAAACTCACATTTCTGGTCTTTTATTATAGATATCCAGCCAATTTATGTACATTTATCAGTGTGTATAAATTATAGGGTTATCTTCAAGTTAGTTGTAATGATAAAGTAATAAAAAAATACTCTTAGCACCAAATTCAGTTATAGACCCTCTTAATATAATGCCATGGTCCTTGTCCCTGCTTTCCTTTATCTTGTTCATTATATCTGTAAAATCCCTGTAGCTGTATGGCCAATAACCATTCTGTGACATCACATCAAGAAGCTATGTTCTGCTAATAATTAAACAGTGGACTCAAATAAACATGTTGCCTGATTTAGTATAAACAAGAATGGTGCATGCTGGGAGGTGTCGTCCAAAGACTTGTAGAACTCTTTCTCAGTTCTCTCCAAACTCATGGCGAGCATGGTGAGAATTGCTGTGTTTTTTTACAAACATTCCAACTACAGATTGTTCGGCAGCATGTTCAGGAGTGGTTTCCCATCCTCCCTCATTCTCCCTCCACAGCACATCCACTTTCTCTTTGTTCCCTTATGCCACAGAACACATCTCTCATCTGTGTTTGGTCCTTGCAGACTGCTATGATATAGACTGGCTTGTTGATTCATTTCTGTGGTATAAGTGACATAAACAACTGGTACAAATCATATTCAGAGCGATCTGTGTTAACAAAACATAAACCGGTTTCCTGATAAATAGGATACAGCTATTGACTGTTACTGGTAGGTCAAATCATGTTTCTGTCACTGATCCAACACTTAACACACAAGTTTTGCAACAATTTCCCTATTTAATTAGTGGCCACCTTCTATTTAATTAGTGGACACCTTATAGTATCAGTCACAGCTGTCTCGCCTCACGTGAGAGGCCACAGTCTGGTATTGTTAGTTATCAGGAGGTCAGGGCCCACTAGACCAGTCATACAGCTGTAATCAGAAAAATAAATGTTTCTTTTACCTCAGTCTTTCAACTTCTGACTGTACACTTAAAAGGCCTCTATTCCAAAGTGTGTTTTCAGCCGCCACATTGAAATGACTGCTATTAAACCAAAGAAACTAAATGTCAGTCATTTATCTGGAGCAATTTTCTTTCCATTTGGCCTATTGCAGTTTTACAAACTCAAGTAATGTGTTTTGGGAATAGCTAAGGAGATCTGAGAGGACAGGCATTGCGCTGAACAAAGACCCATTAACCAATGAGAAAGGCCATCCCTGCTGGTCAGTGTCGCTGAATTTGTATAAAGTGCTGTTATTGTATTATATGTGTTTAAAAATGTGTGCTCGGTGTTCTCTGAGTCAGGGTACATCACTTTTAGGTATGCTAATCCATCTCTTTTCTAACTGTCAAGCGTGACTTTGCCTGATCTGCCTTTAATGCCATACCTTTCTCAGGAAGGATGTGTTTTGGGGGGAGATTGGGAACTCCTGGATTGTTGTGGCTGAATACCATCCTGGATAGGTATTCAGAGTGAACTGCCCATCTCTGAGATGTTATGACCTGTCACTAGCTAGAGTCAGCACAGGACTTAATTATTCCAATTTAAAGATATCTCTAAAAGTTTTGTTTATTGTTTTTCTGAGGAGGCTGGGCTGTTGGTTTACTCTTGTTTGTCAGTAACCATTATTTTATGGATAGCCGTAATCTGAATTGCAAAGATACCAAGCCAAGTATTGCACTCAATTTATGTATCCATTTTGTTCTTTGGTGTTTCTCTGCAATTCTTATCAACTGCTTTCTACAAAATACAGTATCTATTGTAAGTGGCTCAAGTAGGTCCCATAACCTTCATAGGTTGCAGTTACATTGTGGGCTCCTTGGTGGTCCAAACTACTGGATCATTATGTACTAGAAATTGAACAAAGAAGGTAGTACTGTGGTAAGCACAGGGCCGGCGCTTCCTATAAGGCGAACTAGGCAGCCGCCTAGGGCGCCATATAGGAGGGGGCGCCCTGCGCCCCCATTGCCGGCCCTTTAAATTCTGCAGCCGCCTGAGTGCTCTATAGAGAGCGCTCAGGCGGCTGCCACAGTGCCTCACCTCCCCTGCCTTGTAGCGTGGCCGAGCTCCTGAGTGTGCACTTCCTGTCAGTCCCGCCGGGTCACGGACCGGAAAGGAGCTCGGCCACGCTACAGGGCAGGTGAGGTGAGGAGATGCTGGGGGGAGATCATTTGATGGCATGGGGGGGAGATGATTGATGGGAGGGAGGGGGGAGATCATTTGATGGGATGGGGAGATGATTGAGGGGGAGATCATTTGATTGCAGGGAGGGGAGATCATTTGATTGCAGGGGAGATGATTTGATGGGAGGGAGGGGGGAGATGATTTGATGGGAGGAAGGGGAGGTGATTTGATGGGAGGAAGGGGAGGTGGATTTGATGGGGGAGATGATTTGATGGGAGGGAGGGGGAGATCATTTGATGGGATGGGGAGATGATTGATGGGAGGGAGGGGGGAGATGATTTGATTGCAGGAGATAATTTGATGGGAGGGGGAGATAATTTGATGGGAGGGAGGGGGGGAGATGATTTGATGGGAGGGAAGGAGGGGGGGGAGATGATTGGGGGGGAGAAGAAGAGAAGATTACGAGGGAGAAGAAGTGATTACAGGGAGGGAAGGGGGGAGAAGATTACAGGGAGGGGGAAGAAGAAGAGAAGATTACAGGGGGGAGAAGAAGAGGAGAACACAGGGAGGCGGGGGAATAAGAGGAAAACACAGGGGGAGAAGAAGAGGAGAACACGAGGGGTGGGAGATGAGAACGTAGGGGAGGGAGAGACCACTAAAGGAGGGAGGGGGCAGTGGAGAGACCACTAGGGGAGGGGTGTGAGGAGAGACCGCTAAGGGAGGGGGGTGGAGGATAGACCACTAGGGGAGGGTGGGGGGAGAGGAGAGACCACTAATGGAAAGTCGGGGAGAAAAGGAGACCACTAAGGGAGGTGGGGGGGAGAGGAGAGACCACTAAGGGGCAGGGGAGATCTCTAAGGAATGGAAGGGAGAGCTCTATAGGACAGGGGGACAGGGAGCTCTTTCACACCACGCGCGCACACACACACACACAATGCATCCCTATACACACAGAAACACAACATGCTTCCCTTACACACAGAGAAACACACAATGCAACCCTTACACATAAAGACAATGCATCCTTTGCACATATACACAGAAACACACAATGCATCCCTTACACACACATGCAAACACACACTGCTTCTCTTACACACACACACAGAAACACAATGCATCTCTTACACACACTCAACGCACCCCTTACAGACACACACACTGCATCCCTTACATACAAAGAAACACACTTTGCATCCCTTATGCATACAAACACAGATTCACACAATGCATCCCTTACACACAACAAGAAACACACAATACATCCCTTATACACACACACTGCTTCCACTACACACAAACACACTGCATCACCTACACAAATCCTTCTTTTGCCTAGGGCGGCAAAACTCCTTGCACCGGCCCTGGGTAAGCACCATTAAAAAAATCAAAGAAGACAACCTTACAACCTTCTTGGGGTCCTACAAAGAATAAACAAAGATTGTTATAGTTTATGAGTTAGATTAAAATGGAAAGCATGCACAACGTGTGCTTTTTGGCATGTTCTCACAACTGTAATTAAAGCAAAGTGTGTGTGTTACAGAAATGCAACTTTTTTTGTAATTTCCATTTGCATCAACATAATCTAACAAATAGTACAGTGATATCTGTTATATAACTTGTGATCACTTTAGCATATCAGTAGTGATTTAATACAAATAACATTAAACAAATCAAAATCCTCCAGTTATTAATTATATTTATCTAATTATGAATAACTCACGTTTTTACTTTAACCTAGTGACACTATGATATACTATTTTAAATTAAAGTAACACTATAGTCACCTAAATTACTTTAGCTAAATAAAGCAGTTTTAGTGTATAGATCATTCCCCTGCAATTTCACTGCTCAATTCACTGTCATTTAGGAGTTAAATCACTTTGTTTCTGTTTATGCAGCCCTAGCCACACCTCCTCTGGCTATGATTGACAGAGCCTGCATGAAAAATAAAAATCTGGTTTCACTTTCAAACAGATGTAATTTACCTTAAATAATTGTATCTCAATCTCTAAATTGAACTTTAATCACATACAGGAGGCACTTGCAGGGTCTAGCAAGCTATTAACATAGCAGGGGATAAGAAAATCTTAATTAAACAGAACTTGCAATAAAGAAAGCCTAAATAGGGCTCTCTTTACAGGAAGTGTTTATGGAAGGCTGTGCAAGTCACATGCAGGGAGGTGTGACAAGGGTTCATAAACAAAGGGATTTAACTCCTAAATGGCAGAGGATTGAGCAGTGAGGCTGCAGGGGCATGTTCTATACACCAAAACTGCTTCATTAAGCCAAAGTTGTTCAGATGACTATAGTGTCCCTTTAAAAGCAGCACCAGCACAGCTTATAATAGTAATCATTATTGCACAATGGAGAGACTGTCAGTGTCCTTGTGTACACAGCAAAAGATTGTAACTTCCACCACCACACTCAGCGATACTTTCCATGGTCTCTTGAAAGCACATACAACCTAAGCTTAAATCACTTGTAACTCCATACCTCCCATGTATCACTATTTATGAGGGACAGTCCCTATTTTGGGCCCAAATTTCCCCATTCCCATTTTCTATTGTATTTTCTCTGAGCTCCATATGATTGGTGTAACTAATGGTATAACAGAGTTCCACAGCAATAATACTTACAGTAATGTATCTTTAAACTAACGTGAACTTTTTAGAAATCGGTCTATCTACATAAAATCATTTGTTCTTGTTCTCAATTTCATTTTAGTTGCATAATCTGTCATTAGTAAAACACCAAAATCTTTCCTAGAAGAACGCTTGCCCTGGCTACACCCCCACTCATACCCCTAAAAGTATTGTATCCTTCTTTGTCCATTTGAAATTTTGGGAGGTATGCACCTCTCCCAACCCTAGGCCTTCTATTTGTAATCCTAATATTGCCATTTTAAAGCACTGCCATGTTATGATGCGGCACTTTTAGAAATGTATCTCTATTACAGTTTTGCTCAAATTAAAGAACATTTTAAACGTCCTATTTCATGGGGACATACCTTGTAAACCTAGCAAAGTTTACTGTGCAACACTTTGTGTATCCTATAGGATTGAGAGTATCTTTGGACTTCTTTTGCCGTGCTAGACATCACATTCTGTGTGCCCTCGTTATTAATGTCTGGTCCTGACACATTTCTGGAGAGTCTCTCTCACTGTAATGACATGATTAAATGGGTCACTAGCTCTTGAACTGTGGATTGTATTAAATGATCAAAGCTGGTCGTTTGTAAAGCTCCTGAGATTTTAAACTTTAGACAACGATATTTAAATGTCAGATGCTGTTCTACAAAATGAAAGATTTGTACACAAACTGCGTGCCATGATATATATACATTTACCACAATTTTACTTCAGCCATTTTATTGTGATACCAGCTAATCTATGTAAAGTAGACCAAGAAACCTCCAACCGTTAAAGTTATTTTCGACACCTGCAGACCACAACATGATAACTGATACACTGCAATCCAAAAGAGAGACGGCAATATATAGTCAAAACTTCTAAAACTTTACAAAATACTTATTGACTTATTCAAGAGGATGAAAAGTAAAAATTTGTATTTTACTTTCTATAGATCACATCAAAGGTTTATTGTTTTTTTCCATTTACAAAAATGATGAACTAGCTTTTTTAATTACCCTACATGTTATGCAGGACAGTGATAGCGGTCCAAATCGAGCAGTGATCAATGGGATTGAACAGGATTGTTGTCCATCTTTATGATGGAACTACAGGTTCTCCTGTCGGAAGATACCTCCTCCCACGGCGGTCTGCTTGTTTTAAAACTGGATTTTAATGACAATATCACTCAGGGATGTTGTGACGGTTGCTGTTAGCCATGCTTCATTGTATCAGATTCTCTTATGTTGGGTAGGTTTTCCATGGGGAGCTTGAAAATGTTCACCTGTTCTCTGCTCAATGAACTTTTCCACTACTGAAAACAATTATCTGCTTATAGTAGATGACTAGAATAAGGTAACATGAAAGTGAATATTTCTGAGGCTGCTCTGATTTGAATATATGATTAATTAGTGGACAATAATACTATGATTATCTCGTGCATTGAAAGTTGTCAGTTTGTCCCTGGATATGACATGTTAATGTATGGGTGGTTGACCCGCTCTTCAGATTGACCCATTTTTAGCCAAAAGTCTTTCATCATGAGTAAGTATAATAGGTTACTATAATGTTTTCTCATTGAAAGTCTTTAGAGAAAACAGAGAAAACGGTGGGTAAAACAAATAATGATTTGCCTCAGTTCTCATAAAAAAGGAGGGGATTAAGTTTTGGTTTTAAGATATTTCTACAAAGATGTATCATTACAGTGAGCCTCACTGCTTGACTAACTTTATTATAAGCAGCCTTTGCTTTTGCTGTTGGTGAAATACTTTTTTCCTTCTAATCCCTGGGGTTATCCTGCCTTTCTAGTACAGCCCTTAAGATATAAACAATCCCTCAAACGTGTTTGCTTTGGAGCAAGGTTCTCTATCTTATAGATGTGTTTGTTTTAATGCCTAGTGTTATTGTTACTATCTTTTAATGGTCTGCCAAGCATCATAAGGCACTGCGGATCTATCGTAAATAAATTATTATTAAAAAACAATATCTCCTGCTCCTGTGGTGAAAAAGACGTAAAGTATTCCAGAGGGATATGTGTTAGAGCATGATGTCACCATTGAACCATGATTAGAGAACATCAAACGCCATTGCTAATCAATGCCAGATTTGCTGCTGGCAAAGCCCCATACTTCTATGACCTCATCACAGATAAACAAGTCACAGTTAAAGTTGATGGACTCATAGTTGAACTTGATAGACTTCAGTCTTTTTTCAACCTAGAACAGAAGAACATCTTTGAGTGACCTAGTGCACAAATGATAAACACATCGAAAGGAAGATTTGAAGATCTAGAGTGAACCTATTTAGCATACTGTAATTTTGTGCACAAAGTATGTAATCAAGTATTAACATTGTATAGAATTCCTGTTGATAATTACTCTGCATACAGACAACGAATTGTGCACAATGTATTTAGCTTATTAAATATGCAATGGAATAAAGATGACACAAGAAGAGACATCGAAACAGATGTAACACTAACATATACACATGTTTCTAATATGTATAACAAAACCCACGGGGTGGATACAATCCGAGTAATTTAGTATTTTTAATAAAATAAAATGGATTCAGCATTATTAATGAAGCCAAATTTATATCGGTCAATTTAAAAAAAATGCATATTATGTTCTCCTATCCAAAATTCCATTTAGTTGAGTTGCATTGTAGGTTTTTAGCAGAATGCAGCAGAAAATTGTCTAGTGATCTGCAATTTCCTACAAGGTTTAGCTGAACATAGAAACGCGTGTGGATATTTTCAGTTTTGATAGAAAACATATCAATTCTCCAGATTGCATTTACAGTCCAATTAGGGCTGTATTATTGTGCCAATATAACTCCGCAATGTCCAGAAATTAATTTCAGAATGGCTATTGGCTTCTGCTGTAGAGAAAATAGCTTGTTTTTTCTGATATTCTATTAATAAGAAAGAACATTTAGATTCTAGCTCAGGGTTAGGCAGCCTTCAGCGTTCCAGATTTTGTGGACTCCATCTCCCATGATGCTTTTAAAGGCATGATACTGGCAAAGCATTAGAGGAGATGTAGTTCACAAACATATGGAATGCCAAAGGTTGCCTGCCCCTGTTCTAGTGCATTGAGCTGTATATCATACAATTAACTATCACTGGAATGGGCTTATGGATGTTAGAGGATTCTTGAAAAGCAGTTCATGTTCAGAATATGATTATGGCGAGCATTGTAGTTCATCTGTAAACAACTGAAACATGCTTGAATAATGGAAGGAGCTGGAGAACGAGCCATAAGTTGCACAAACATTTTTACTGGAAAATGCTTTTTGATTTACTCCACACAGGCAAGCTTTTTATTCTGAATTGAATTCTAACATGATGGTTTTTACTTTATTACATTTTCTTCCTATTGCTACAATTTCCAAAAAACACGTTCTCATTTTAACAACTTATAGAAAACAATTTGCTCAATGTCAAGATCGACATTCCAGCTGTGCTCGGCCCATACTTATTTTTCAGACCATCTCCTTATCACACGGGTCATCTTTATGATACATGTTTCCATGGTAACCGTACCAGGGAAATGCGCTAACAAGTGGCAATAAGGAATGAAGTGCAGCAAGCAGTGTCAGCTCATGTTAATGTAATCAGTCTCTGGGATGCATTATCTGCAGAATCTGACAAAGTGCTTTGTATACAAGTTTGTTAGCAAAAAGATGGCGTCGTTGGTTTCTTTTTCAGTATGTTAGCATCCTGTCATCTACAGTTGGCATCAGTTGACCAATGTGATTTGTTATGTCTACACCAATGTGCCTGCCTAAGTCTAAACTTCAAGTGTGACATTTATGTTATTGGACATTACACTGCTGTCATTACAATTTTTAGTTGAATAGTTTGTTTAATGCTGCATGTAAATCTGATAACTGAGCTCCTGGAAGTTCAAGGATTCTCTATTTTAGGGGATAGTTTACAGTTACCCCTTTATACTTTACTGACTATGCCCCTGAAGTAGGCCAAATCCTGTCTTTTTTATGGATGGACCTCCCAATTCCTGCCCCATTAGAGGGGATTTTCTAGGAAACTACAGAGAACCTTGGTATAACAGAGTCATGTCACGGTCATGCCACAACACACCCAAAACATTCAGTAAACATATGCTGTATACCCATTTACCAACAAGTAGGACATCTGTGGATAATTGGTTCAAGACATCTTTTCAGCAGAGTATTTGAAATACCCAGACCATATCAGCAGGGCCGGACTGGGAATGAAAATCAGCCCTGGAAATAATTGCATACCAGCCCAACAGCATACAATATAATACACTGGCCCCCTTCCTCACAATATAATATACTGCCCCCTCCTCCCTATTCAATACACTGTACCCCTCCCCCCATTCTAATACACTGTCCCCCCTCCCCACAATTTAATACACTGCCCCCCTCCTCCCAAGTTAATACACTGCCCCCTCCCCACAATTTAATACACTGCCCTCCCCCTCCAATTTAATACACTGTCCCCCCCAACAATTTAATACAATGCCCCACTCCACCCAAATTTATCCTCACAACATCCCCTCAATTAAATACACTCCCCCCTCCTCATAACCACCCCACAATTTAATACACTGCCCCCTCCCCACAATGTAATACTGCCCCTCCCCTACAATTTAATACTGCCCTCCGCACAATTTAATACACTGCCTCCCGTGCCCACAATTTAATACACTGCCCTCCTGCCCACAATTTAATACTGCCCTCCCCACAATTTAAAACACTGCCCCTCTGCCCACAATGTAATACTGTCCTCCCTACTATTAAATACACTGCCCCTACCCACAATTTAATACTGCCCTCCCCACAATTTAATACACTGCACTCCCTACCTACATTTTAATATACTACAGCTCATCTGCTCCCATACCTCAAGATGAGCTATCCACCGGTTCCAGCCCGTCCTGCACAATCTCTTCTCTGCTCAAGCAGGTACTGTGAGCAGGAGGGAAGGAGGAGTGAGTGGCGGACCTGGTCTGCATGTAGCCAGCCACTCTGCGCACTAAAGCACCACCTCCGCGCAGCCGCCAAGTATGTAAAAGCATGCGATTGGCTGCGGCCCGCGGGAGCGCAGACTGTCTTGAGGCTGATCGCAGCACACAGCGCTCCCCTGGGCAGGCGGCCTACCGGGAAATCTCCCGGTATCCCAGTAGACCAGTCTGGCCCTGCATATCAGGATAATTAGTACATGTTTGCTTGTGTGGAGCAGGAAAGTAAGATGGCTGCCAAGTTGTTTTTACGCTATACAGCATGTCAAAATTACAAATTTGTATCAATATATTTGTCACGACTGAGCAATTATGCTCGGAAACCAAAAACACGGTCATAAATTACCTTGAATACTCTAGATGCTGTGGACAATCCCTTTTGTGATTCTTCATCTGTTATTTTATGTTTGTCAAATAAATATATTTTTTAACTAATAACATCAAGTGTCTCCTGCAGTTTCCACACCTGTTTTAATAGTCCATGAAGGGGGCACCATTGGGTGATTTATACAGAACCTGGACATGGCTCTGTAGCACGTGAGTGATTATATTATTTGGGTTCAAACCATACCCCACATGTCTGTTACGCTATGCATACTTCCCTTTGCTTATACTTGGAGCAATTAAGATGTCTGTTGTACACCATCCCTGATAAATTGTGTAAGACATTTAAACAGATATACTTTTAACTTTTTTTGCACACTTTATATTTATTTGTTGTAGCTTAATGCTTGTTTTTATGAAGACTCCAATCCACCTTCACTGTTCACAGGTAGTTTAGTATTCATAACACAGGGGATTGCCATAACTACATGTTTGCACATTTGCTGTAATAATCCTTTAATGTGAATATGTAGTTTAGTTAATTAACAGCTTTGAAAAGAAAGTGCCCAGAGCAGTGTCCTGCCCCACATCTCTAATTACCTGGTGTGCAGCAGCTAGGCAGCTTTTCATAACTTTATATTCAGTAAGAGCCTGTGCAATGAATGTTCCTGTATACACTGGAAGCTGGAGTGACTGCCTGTCCTGCATTTGTGATATACATAGCATTTGACAGCAGATGAGAGATGCTTGGCCCACTTAGCAGGCAGCGTGGCTAATCTTTCAAAGCAAAGTCCTCACTTGACCCCTGGCCTCACATTATGCTCCAAATAATGTTTTTACTACAGGAAACATTTCACTATGAAAATTGTGCCATTGTAAGGAATCCCAATGATTGAACCATAATTACTGAAATTAATTAATTGTTTTCCATTGTGGGCTGTCAACTTTACCTGGGGATTTGTCAACAATACCTCTGGACTATGGCACCATGAGGTCCTAGCTAAATGTGTATCCAAAGCAGTCTTTATAAACACTGCTGTGGGCTCAAACTCTGAGATCATATATGCCTCAGGTTCTAACTCCACAGTACAAAACACTTTCCTGAAGGGAAGACTGGAAAGAGACATTTAAAAGGTTTGATGCCATGATTTGCACGTATTTACCAACAAGGGGGTAAATCTCCTATTGTCACTTCATATAGCAAATAAATTAAACCAACCTAACCTCCAACCCCAACAACCTCCCCAAACACCCACGCATGAATCAAATGAGACATGTTCAATGGGATGGGAGGAAATATTGACGCCAGTTATTTTAATGGCAACGGATGACATCCACAGATAACAAACAACTACAAAAATAACAATAAACAATGATAACTAACAACTAAGGTTAGACCTAACTATATGCAGACAACAGGAGAGTGATATTCCTGCCTAAACCTGCATTGGAGAACCCATTGCTTCCTCTCAAAGGTATGCTCGATAACAGGGGAGATCTTTGGGCCAAGCAACTTTTTCAAGGTTTTTGGAATGGCACTTCAGACTGTCCACCTCCTGATGGATGGAAGTAGCCCCTGTATCTTTATCACACAGTCTTCTGAATGGGGATCTAGCGATAGCCTGAGAGAATCAGCTGATGCACTAAGCATATCACCGGCACCCAGGCCAAGCTTTCTCATTAAAGCTTTGGACATCACAGGAAGAGGAGATGACAGGAGCAAAATAGTCAACTTTGGGGTAAAACAGTTTGTGTAAGGTTTAACTCCTTAAGGTTAATGAGATTAAGTTGTTATGGTGCCCCAAGTGTACTGACTAAGTGATCTCTAATTATTCCCTAGTGCATCTTGAGTATTAAACTTGCATTTGTTTTAGACTTTTATCTCTAGCAGAAGAATACCAGAGAACGTACCTTCTCTTAACCCCAACAACCCTTGCCTATTGTGTATACATGATTGTCAGGGTATGCAGCCATAACCCGCAATAGAATACATGATTTCAACTATTTCAAATGAAATTTGTTTATTTATATTGCAATGGCTGTCAGGACAGCTACTGTTATAGTGCTGGCTCTAGAAGGGGGCACCAAGCTGGAGGTGCAGTTCCCACTAGCAGCCTACTGAACAACCCAGAAAAATGCTGGATAGACACAGGATAAGAATCTCTTACCCCTTGCACACAGGTACCGTTATAGTTACATTGTCACAGTCCCCCATCACACTCACTCTGTCACAATCGCCCTGCCACAGTCACCCTTACGCCCAAACAGTCATTCTCAAATGCAGGTAAAGGGCAAGCCCCCTTCACATCACTGTTCAGCAGGGTTGGCATATCTGTGCTGCTATTTTTGAAAGTTGTGCTAATTACATTAAATAGCACAAAGGGAGACATGGATGCAAAGCTCAGTGCATTATAACGTATGCATTGGTCTTATCTGTTGGTGCGTGGAATGTTTTTTTTATTTATTTTTTATATTATGAAGAAACTCACAAGTGACAGGTACTTTGGGGAAAAAAATAGTGTATGGCGTGTGGTCCTTTGTCTAAAAAAATTAAATACAATCTGTTACATTATGATTTTTTTCCCGTGTTATTTGATTTAAATTGATGGCTTCTACAATTATTGTGTTAAAACATAATAATGCTGAATTATTTTGAAATAATCCATGTCTTCCATTTGCATATTATGATAAGAATACATCAGTACTCCTGCAAAGATTTCACCTTTCATCCCACTGCAAAGCACATATTACATACAATTTTCATATTAAGTAGCTTCAGAAACTGATGGAGAGGTTTATTCACTAAACAATAAAATCTAAATTAAACAGACTGAAAAAATTGTTGATTTTGACACATTCTCCAGCTGAGGTATGGTCACAACTTGGCTCCTTTAACCTGCATTTTATAATTAGGTATTCATTTCCCCATCTGATAAGTGAATAAACTATTAGGCTATGAATTGCAATATGTTATGATTCCACCATTTTTGTATTTCCTTTCTCATTTGGCTTTGCTTCAGGTCTACTTAAATTTGTGGTGATGGTTTGACAATGCTTACATGATAAGTCAACATCCATCACAATCATTTTAACATACTTCCTCTTAATCCAGGTCTCAGGAATAGACTGTACCTCCGAACAGTCGTGGATTCAGTGGGACAGTCCTGATTCTGTCCCACACTGTACCAGGCTTGTTCCCGGTCTTTAGAAAATATAGTATGAGTGCATCGTTAGACATGCTCACACCATACAGAGTGAATATATATCTTACGATATTGAGCACATGTGAGAATTCTTGAGATATCCAGTGTTGAGTCTGATTGGACTTAAAACAAAAAAAAAATTGGTCTAGCAGCTGAGGAGCTGCTATCCTGAAGATTAATAAATGGAAAATCTCCAGTTTTAATATTAACAAAAGATGTATTGGAATGTATTATACCAGGATAACAGTAATATAGTAATTATAAAAGAGACAAACAGTTCATTTAAGTTCAAAATACAATATATTCTGGGCACTGGTTAATAAAAATGTGTAATTGAACTGGGAAGATACCTGAGATGACAAACAAAATGAACAGTAAAAGAAGAAGCTTTTAGTTACAAGGATTTGCTCAAGTCAAATGTAATTCATTTGTTTTACAAGAAGGTATCTGACAGTCAAAGAATCTTTGCTTAACAATTGTAAGGAAAGCCATCTTACACAACTGACACAGGTAACATAATGTTAATATATACAACCACCAGTACAAAATGTAAAAAAATAAAAAATAAAAGGGGTGACTGGAATCTAATGTATAGGATGAAAACCAAGTGACTGGTATTTTGTTAAAGAATATATCAATATAACAAATATACAAAAATGAAAATGTACATAAAAAAAAAATACAAATTGCAGAACAATATTGTGTATCTTCGTAAATAAAAATAATATATTAAAATGTGCGAAGACCTCAATCCACAATCACAATGTGACAATTATATAGCCCTATTTGTCAAGAAAGATACAATGTCTCTTTATGAATGTAGCAGTCTAGTCTGAATGCTACTATGTAATAAACTGCAGTAAAAAAAAAAAAAAATCAGAATAACTTGCAATATGTTATAGAACTCAGTATTTCACATATGGGAGTAAGGTGTCCCCACTGTGGAAATTAATTGATCAATGAAGTAAATATGGTGCTATGTCCCGGAGAAGGTTCTCCTATCCTGTAGATAGGATTTAAAATGGTATGTTTGCTTTACAAGGGATACATTACCAGTGTGTCCTCTAAGAACTCAGATCTGTGACTCAATCTCTCTTGTGAAAACACTTTTTTCAAAAGAGCTGTAACATTTCTGACTGAGATTCGCTGATGGAGATTGCATTTTACACAGACTTCCACAATCTCAATCCCATATTTTTGGTCTGCCTTATGCATTTCATGAAGGCATCTTCACTTCTTCAGAGGCTATGACTCTACACTGTAGTACTTAGTCACATCTTTAGGTGACAGTATCATTGTAGTCCACATCTCTACACAAGGATCTGTTTATAAAATAAAGTCCAAAATCCTAAGTAATTGTACCCAAATGGAATACAGATATCTGGATATATTCTTATGGTCACAATTAGCCATAAATACCATACCATACCATAAATACCATTGAAAAGCTAATTAAATATATTAATGCAACAATCTCCCATACACACTACATATTACATATTGCATATTGCACGTAGGTATCTACTTCACCATCTACAAAATAAATACAATTATTATAAAAGATACATACAAATGAAATAATGAATACATATAAAATGCATAATCAGTACTAGTACAAAATGATAAAATAATTATGAAACAACAATTATGTAAGTGTTAACATTTATTCTTGACTCACTTTATATAGAGGAAACATAGAGGAAAATGAATCATGTGGCATCATTCCAGAAGGCTCAAAGCCCGGTACTAATGCATAAGCTTTAGAAATTATATATATACAAAAAAAAATAGCCAAATACAAATGGAAGCTTTAGAAATCTTAAAAAAATACATAAAAACTATTTTTTATAAAAAAAAATGAAATAAAATTAAATGTAAAAAAAATGTAATTTTTTTTAAAAATGAAATAAAATTTAATTTAAATCTTTTTTTTTTTAATTAACAATAAATTAAGGAAAGTTACAGTTTTATGTTTTATAAAAATGCATTAAATTAAAAAGTTAAGTGTAAGATGATTATAATACAGATTGAGATTGTAGAAGCCTGTGTGGAACGCAAACGGCCTACCTGTGGAACTTACAACAGGGGATCACAGATCGCCATCACCAAATCTTATCCAAAAGGTTTACAGCTCTCTAGATACAGTGCTGTTGAGAAACAGATGTGAGTTCATAGTGGACACATTTGGAGTGTATCCCACTTCTAATGTGAACATACCATTTTAAATCCTATCTACTAGAGGAAAGTTATAGGAACCCCACCCCCCTCCTGGGAAACAGCACCAGATTTACTTTATTGATCAGTTTATCTCCAGAATATCTCCAGAATTTGGACATTGTGTTTAAAAATACTGAACATTTGAAATACTGAGTTCTATACCATATTGCAAGCTAGTCTGATTTTTTTTTATTTTTTTTTCTGCAGTGGTATGTTACATAGTAGCATTCACATTAGATTGCTACATTCATAAAGAGACATTGTATCCTCCTTAATGGTCAGGACTACATTATTGATACTATACTATGAACAAGATCTGGGAGTGATACTCAATGTTGGTGTATTTCTTCTGCTTTTCTAACATCTTGTTAATGTATGTTTTATTGCTCATTTTAAATCTGCACTTTAGCTTTATTGTTATGAGGTTAATTGAGCAACAAAGATACTCCAGGCATGCAAATAACATTTAGCAAATAAGGGCTATTTAGTCCTTTGTATGAGCTCCATCGTTGGTCTTCGCTCAGTGAGAAAACACATTGATCCACCTGGGATCCATACAGAAATGCTGCCCCCTCTATCCTCTTACTGCATGGGACACTCTTTCTCAAAACACATTGGCTGCATCTTTTAGCCAGTGAGGTGAGACACCACATGTCTTTTTAAGAAGCTGCAATAGCAGCATTTAATAATATAGATGCTTTAAAAGGGTACGTCATATTAAGTATTTTAATATTCTGTTTACATATTTCCTATATTTAGCAAAAAATTGAATTTTGCAAAATAAAGTCCACATATTTATGCTGGAACCTCCATCTTGGCTTGCCAGTCCTTGTTATAAATTTAGCCCTTTTCTGCAGTTGAACATAGTGGAATTGGAGAAAGCAAAACAATGTTTCTGTTCTCTTCATTTGCATTGTGTGCCCTGGTTGTGCCTGGACTGAACTGTGATGTCACTTGCTAACTCTTTAATATAAATTGTAAAAGAAAGCAGAACATTATTTGAAAAAAAAGGTTAGCAATGTTAAATGTTTTATTTATTGATGTAATTTCTAGAAAAGTGAAATTCTGTTTTAAGTCAGTAATTGGACTCACTGTATAGATATTATTTTAACATCCTGGTTTTATTCCCACAAAAAGGCCATCACAACTAGCCATAAAAATATTTTATCATTTTTGTTTATTTATTCTTGTCACACCTACTGTATGCAACGAATATATTTTTCTGCTTCTATGCTTTTATTTCATAACTTGTCTGAATTGATGCAAGATAAGGGTTTACTAAAAGACTGTACAAATAAATGAACAATTACAGCTGTATACAGTACATACGTTTATGTTTAGGTATCCCTGAACAGCAATTTATGGACAAAATTGCTGCTTAGTCCTGACTTTTGGTAGTAACTATTCCTGCAAGTTACATCCAATAAATTTGTTATTATTTTCACGAAAATAACTTTTTATTGATTGGGTTTACTATGATGTATTTACGTAAAAACTATGCCATGAATTGAATTGAATATGACTGAATTGGTTATGGTAGCTGGAGTCCAATTGCATGAGACTGGAGTCAAATTGCGTGGGATTCTGCAATCAATGATAAAACGTTTTTCATTGTTTAGCAGAGATGCTGTATCCTTTTCAACCTGTAACTCTGCCTCAAATTACAGTATGGTGGTGTTGCAGCAATGCTTCTGCTTTGTGCCATACCAATTCATACCAAGGATTGGGGAAGTGATTGGCTGAGAATGCTCAGATGATGCTCTCAGCCAGTCACTGCCTGTTACCTTTCTTTTGGTTTGAAGTGGAGCATAGCTTCACCCCTCCATTTCATCATTACAAGCTAGGTTTCAGAAGACCGGAGACTGAGCATCTCTGCTAAGCGGTAATTAAACCATTGTAAATCCATGTGCCTATGGATTCCAGGAACCATAAACACTTCAGCTAAATTAAGTTGTTATGGTGCCTACAGTGTCCATTTAAATGAACACTGTAGCATTAGGAATACAAATGTGTATTTCTAACACTATAGTGCCCTTATGGTTGTTTAGATTACCAGCCCCCACCTGTAGGAAGAATAAAAGGTATTTTATTTACCTTTATTCTCTTACAGTGCCTGTCTCCATGCTGCTACCCCACCTCCTTTACTGAGGTCATCGAGATCGAGGATTTCAGGCAATCCAATGCTTTCCTATAAGAAAGTATTGGAAGGCTAGCGCAGATTTGCAGCAAAACGCTGCACTAATCAGATGATCTAACAGTGTTTTATTCTGCTATTTCATCAGAAGCACCACTAGTGCTGAGTGACAGCCACTAGAGGCATTTAAACACTGCAAACATAACGTGTTACACTACAGGGTGTGAGACATTGCAGGGTGGAAGCGATCTGGATGCCTGTAGTGTTCCTTTAATTATTTTTTTTTTCCTCTATAAACCTTATTCTTTACGGGTACTGATCTAGCTAACATGGATACTATATAGATTTTAAAAATGTATTGTTCACCTGGATATTTGTAATATTGCTCAGCTCTTTTTCAAACAAATAGGCAAACTGAAAATATGACATTGCACTCAAAGAGAACAGGAAACGAAGATCTAAGAGTAGAAAACAGCAATAGTTCCAACACATTGTGCAGTAAGCCAAACCACGTTACTGGCTCTATTTTTTAAATGTTTCCTCTCATTAATGTAGAAGGTGAGCAAAGGGTTATATTTCAGACAGTTTAAGCAGTATCACATTTTCATACACATCTCTCTGTGCACAACCAACACTTCTGCAAAGGATGCCCCACTGTGTTTAGACAGAAAATCATTAATAATATAAAGTAAGATGCAGTGAGGTTTACATACATTTAAAAAGCACACTAAATCCTTATTACACTTAAAGGGACAAAGAATTAGCATTTTCCTTTACTGACTTATAAAAGCTTTTACTAAAATGAATCCTACCTTTTTAGTATATTCTTTTCTTTGGGTTTTTTTTTTTGGGGGGGGGGGGTGATTTTAAAGAGAACAGCAGTAGAGGGGCATTATCATCACGTATCTCCTACAGTGCCCATGGTTCTCTGTTAAACTGAAGAAAGGGAAAGACAAATCTAAACATCACTTTAAGGGAACTGTTCATCCCCTGGCTATTACACCATTGAATAAAGAATTGAGGCACACTCCAGGCCCCTAAACCACTTCAACTTGCTGAAAAGCTTTATTTGTGAAGAGTGTGTCATCTTTTTTTATTTTGCAAAAAGTGCAGATTTCAATAGAAATTTACACTTTCATAAATTAGTCTGGTTACACTCACTTTTCCCTCAAGCAGACATCATGTAATGTTACTTCCTAGTATGGTTAGCTCAGGGGAGCTTAACTCAAGAGACAGCAATTGCTCAGAGCACCTGCATTGCAAAGACTTCTCATTGAGCTGCATTGGGAAGTCTGTGATTGGACAGCCACAGAAAGTCTGGGCGAAGTTAGAAGGGAAGGGTTTGCAAATGTTGCAAATAAGAGAACTGCATATTTTTCAAGATATTTTTAGATATACTGCTAATTAAAAAACACCGAAATAAATACATTCAAGGTTTCATTTGAGGCATATCTACTAAACTGTGATTTTTCTTTATTTTGTATTTGGATCGTGAAATGTCCCTTTAAAAACTTGGCAAATGACATACAATCCATTTCTGACAAGGCAAAGCTTGGGCAAACACTGCAAGTGAAGAAGATACATTGAAACAGTGTTAGGATAAAGGAGGTGTGGATTTTTTACATTGAATTATATTATTCACACTTCACAATTACATATTTGTAATTAAACGCAGGAATATGTAAGTATAATATTGAAAACCCTGACAAATGATGATTCCCACTTAAGACTTGTGTGTTTCTGCGTGTGTTAAAGTGATTCAGTATGCTTGGTTAAACATAACTACAGGTTCCAAAGAAGAAAAATAAGGACATTCAATTAATTACCTATGCTTTCAACTTGTTTGCAACAGGAAAAGAGCTGCAGAAAACAGCTGAAAATAGCATTGTATTTTCAAAGTGTTTTCCCAGCATTTTCTGTGTATTTGTGGCAGCATAATGGGGTTTATTTACTTAACAGGGAAATGTATTGCATTGAAAACCAAATTGCACTTAGGTTAAAATAGCCAAGCGGTGGACATAGCTCAATGGATAATATATGGAAATGATATTGGTGGACATAGCTGAATGGATAATGTATAGAAATTATACTGGTGGACATAGCTCAATGGATAATGTATAGAAATTATATTGGTGGACATAGCTCAATGGATAATGTATGGAAATTATACTGGTGGACATAGCTCAATGGATAATGTATGGAAATTATATTGGTGGACATAGCTCAATGGATAATGTATAGAAATTATATTGGTGGACATAGCTCAATGGATAATGTATAGAAATTATATTGGTGGACATAGCTCAATGGATAGTGTATGGAAATTATACTGGTGGACATAGCTCAATGGATAGTGTATGGAAATTATATTGGTGGACATAGCTCAATGGATAATGTATGGAAATTATATTGGTGGACATAGCTCAATGGATAATGTATAGAAATTATATTGGTGGACATAGCTCAATGGATAATGTATGGAAATTATATTGGTGGACATAGCTCAATGGATAATGTATGGAAATTATATTGGTGGACATAGCTCAATGGATAATGTATGGAAATTATATTGGTGGACATAGCTCAATGGATAATGTATAGAAATTATATTGGTGGACATAGCTCAATGGATAATGTATGGAAATTATATTGGTGGACATAGCTCTATGGATAGTGTATGGAAATTATATTGTGGACATAGCTCAATGGATAATGTATGGAAATTATATTGGTGGACATAGCTCAATGGATAATGTATAGAAATTATATTGGTGGACATAGCTCAATGGATAATGTATAGAAATTATATTGGTGGACATAGCTCAATGGATAATGTATGGAAATTATATTGGTGGACATAGCTCTATGGATAGTGTATGGAAATTATATTGATGGACATAGCTCATTGGATAATGTATGGAAATTATATTGGTGGACATAGCTCTATGGATAGTGTATGGAAATTATATTGGTGGACATAGCTCAATGCATAGTGTATGGAAATTATATTGGTGGACATAGCTCAATGGATAATGTCTGGAAATTATATTGGTGGACATAGCTCAATGGATAATGTATGGAAATTATATTGGTGGACATAGCTCATTGGATAATGTATGGAAATTATATTGGTGGACATAGCTCAATGGATAATGTATGGAAATTATATTGGTAGACATAGCTCAATGGATAATGTAAGGAATTCAAGGGCAGATTGCAGGGGTAAAATGAGCAGCATCATAGGATATTTGCTAAAAAATGTTCATAGATAAGTTCATAGATCTTAAAAGGACACTATAGGCAACCAGATCTCCTTATCTCAATGACGGGGCTAGAAGCAGTGCCCCTTACATTTTAGTCCTTCAATGTAAATCATTGCCCTTTACTAGATACGGCAATGTTTTGAAGGCAAGGTAATACCCACCTTTATTGCATGAAGTAGAGGCCCTTCTGCATTCATATTTGAGTTTGACTCAGTTATGGGATGTTGGAAGCATTTGATTGGTGCGCTTCTATTCCCAATAGTTTTCTATGTGTGTCCATTTGTCTGATTACAATTACGTGTCTGTTAGTCCACCCATTGTACAGCGCTATGGAATTTGCTGGCACTATATAAATAATAAAATAATAATAATCATAATAATGTGAAGCATTGGATTGGACGAGAAACCTGAAGTGATGCCTCCAAGATGAAGTTGCGGGAGGAGTAGAGGTGGCAGAAACGTGAAAGTGATTCTCTGCGCGGAAAGAAAGGTAAGTAAAAACATGTCTTCCTTTTTTTTTTTAAAGGAATACATGCTTAGTATTCCTTTAATTATTTTTGTTTGCATATTTACTGCATTACCTGCATAATGCATAAAAATGCAACATATGTAACCTTTTAATGTAATGTTTAAAGGGACACTATAGTGCATGCACTGCGTTATAAAAAGGGACACAGCTACAGCGGCCGACATCGGAATCCACAGTGGAGAATAGAAGGATCCTGCAGATCCTACCCTGACACCTCACAATAGGTACCACAGGTCACCAAAACACTTTAGCTTAATGTAGCAGTTTGGTGTACAGATCATGCCCCTGCAGTCTCATTGCTCAATTATCTGTCATTTGTGAGTTAAATCACTTTGTTTATGTAGCCCTATTCACATCCCCCTGCATGTGACAGAGTCTTCCTAAACACTTCCTGTAAAGAGTCATCTAATATTTACAATTCCTTTCTTGCAAATTCTGTTTAATTTACAATTCCTTATCCCCTGCTTTGTTAAAAGCTTGCTAGACTCTGTAGGAGCCTCTTGTATGTGATTAAAGATCAATATATAGACCAGAGCTAAAATAAGTTAACACCTGATTAAAAATGAAACCATTGTTTTTTTAATGCAGGCTGTGTCAGTCACAGCCAGAGGAGGTGTGGCTATGGCTGTATAAATAGAAACAAAAGTGATTTAACTCATAATTTGCAGAATATTGAGCAGTGAGACTGCAGGGGTATGATCTATACACCAAAATGGCTTTATTAAGCTGAAGTTGTTTTGGTGCCTATAGTGTCCTTTTAACATCTTAAGGACCAAACTTATGGAATAAAAGGGAATCATGACATGTCACACATGTCATGTGTCCTTAAGGGTTAAATGCAGAACATTCAGTAAATATATTTCCATGTTCAACAGATTGCACTGCATTTCAACATATCACCTTTGGGTGTGATTTATAAACTAGCAACTGGGTTTCTATAATGGCTGGCATGATCCTTTCTGCCTTAGAACCCCTAATATTAATGCAATCAGCATTAGCATGGGAATCATGTTAGTTTTTAGGTGATCTAATTGCCTGGAATCTAAAGAACGGTTAGATGTGTTGCAGCTGAATGCAGCATCTGCCTGCAGGGAATCTCTGCTTATTCCCTCCTGCGGAGCCAGATGTGTTGGGATGAACACACAATCTATAATTAGCCATATGATTTATAAAGTGCCTCTCTGTCATCTGGGCTCTTAATTGCAATAAGGCACACAAGGGGTTCAGTTCCATCAGAACAAGTCGACTCTAGAGATTCCACAAAATAACTGTATATACATTGCATATAACAGAATCCTAATTAATATGCAAATTATTGTTTTTATTTGTTGAACAGTACAGTGAATAATTTCCAATCTGCATATATCATCCTAATGGAGAATTAGTAGGAAAAAAGCATCTGATTTGGGATTTTAAGGCCAATTAATTTTGTTTCTTGCAATTTCAAGATGTGTTCTGGATAGCTCAAATTCCTAAAGGTAATACAGGAGATTTTATCATCTTCTGGATTTAATGTGCTGGATATGGCTCATTAATTCACTTTTTTTTTTTTTTTTTTATCTTGTTTTAAGTATCTGTTCAAAGTTGCCCAAAATGATGACACCAAGTTCCTACAGACACTGTCCTGAGATGTTCCGAAAGGTGTCTTCTATGGAAATACCACAGATCTAATGTAGCTTAGAATGATACCAATAAAAGCACACAGCTCATTCATAATGCATGGCAGTTGTAGAGGCATTAATGCAGCCACAGTTCATTCTTATAACTGACACATATTGCAAGCTTATCTCAATCACATCTCATAGCCATTGCTATGCGCATACCTTTTGTTCTCCTATTCTTAGCCCATTTTCTACCTCCCAATAACTCTTTTTCCTTGCCTTTCAAGACTCATTCATGACATGCCTGGCATGCTTTCATTACCGTACTAAAAATGCAGAGGCGCGAGCAGCTAAGGGCTGAGACTGGCACCTGTTCTCCTGGCACAGAGTACTGGAGAGATGCCCGAAGGCTTCGCTGATGCGAATATTGTGCAGACCCGCAGTTCACTCTAATGAGCTCATCGGATGCACCGCTCAGTTCCTCCATTGGGGGGTCAAATGGGAGCTTTATCTTTTGAAAATGGAGATTGCATTAGGACTACAATTTACCCAGCAACAACCAATTAAAATGTAAAACAAGATAATTCAAAGGGTGGGGTAGATTGCCCTGTTAGATTACTCTATTTATACATTGTTAAGCAGATGTCTCGGTTTAAATAAACACACTCACCAGTAATAATATTTACATGTTGTACACAGATGTAGCAGCTTCTTAAATCCCTCTGGTCGGAATCTGTAGGATATATTGCAATTTTATGCACAGCACTCCGTAGTGCCGGGGCAAAAAGAAGTTTGATGAGCACCTGAGTTATGCATGCATAGATGAGAACTTGCCATATTAAAGGGAATGGAATACATAGTAAAAAAAAAGATCTGGAGATATTGCCTCACCCAAAAAATTGTGGACAGCAGACAAATGAATTGTAAGTGGTTTTTATTTGTTTTTTTAGAGCTTTATTGTAGGAATTGCAAGAAAATTACAGAATCACAAGTAGAAAACAGATGAACATGTAAATATGTAGATACATCACTTACAGGATTACGAAAAAAGGTCATTCACATAAAAGCGCTCAGCTAAGATTGATAGTGTTATAATGTCATTGTTTTGTTTTATAAAAATCAGGAATTTAAAGTGCGTATCAAAATAGACTGTGGATGACAGATTATAAAATGCTCAGATTTGAACCTGTCTTAAGGGTATAGACAAATTATAATAGTAACCCGTCACCAAAGCCCATTGGTCGAACAAAAAGGACTAAAATCAAATACAACAAATAAGCTAAGCCATTCGGGAGGTCAGGCTGATAGGTACTTCGTTGAAATGTCTCTTTTAAGAGAATAAATGGTGTGTGTGTAGCGTTTCTATGAGGAGTCTCAATCATCCAATATAAGGATTCATTCAATGGGTAAGAATGGGGGTGGGGAAGAAAGTAGATGATTTTAGGGATATTAAGTAAACTGACTGGTGTGACGAACAGGACTGTACCAGAACAATGGTTATGTTACTGGTCTGTCATCATGACAGGCCTATGTTGTCCCCTGTTATGCCAAAGATGTCAGGGGGTGTAACTATGTTCCCCTATTGGTTAATGTACAAATGCAGGATTACACGGTGTCACAGTAAATGAGTCAGGGAAAATGGTTGATAGTTTACCTCCGGCAGAGTTTGATATTTTTATAATATAATTACCTGTTGTCCTGTGTACCTGTAGTTGAATTACCTGTTTTAAATTAGGCTCTCTATTGTTTGAGATTTACCATATTATAATTGATTACATTTCCCCCTGGGCCTCTCATATCCCTGATTGGTCACTTTTGTTAACATGAGTTATTTGGAGAACTGCTATACATTCAGTCTGTGAGCCAGAATAAAGTGTGCTCCCAAGAAGGAGCTCGTGTGTCCCTTGACGCATCCAGGTATATTGTTGTTTGCTGTCCACTGTAAAGTATTTAATGGACTACATAGATAGAACATCCTATATGAAGCTATCAGTGCAGTACATCCTGCATTTCCTGTGGATACATAACTCAAAGTAGTGGATCTTAGTGCTTAGTATAGCAGTTAGCTGTGCAGATTAGCAAAAGAAATCCCTGGACGATAACATGCTTGAACGGCTATACCTTCCATAGCAGAGATGCTAGGACCATATCGTCTCAACTGGCTTTTATAATTTCAGCCGTACGGAATATAGAAAAAAATGGGATACATTTTGGAAGTTTTAAATACCATACCTGTTTCCTGCTCTGTCCAAACTCCTGAATATTGAAAAGATGAAGGAGAGGAGGATTTCGTTTAGCTCCCCCAGTGCTATCATGGGAAGCACCCTACAGGTGATTGATATCCTGATATTCTGTGAATGCATTATATTGGCATGTCATACACTGTTTTAGAGGATACTACACTATGTTATTTTGTTTTTCATTTTTAATATCCTTTTAGGTTTACAGCTGTATCCAATTTTTCTTCAATATTCCATACGTCTACTTGTCAGTGACCCACTGGGAGGGTTACTGTTGATTGATTGATTAATTAAGTTGTTATTTATACTTTTTCTTGTTTGTGTATCTTTTATGAATTCAGATCAAGTGTCTGTATTTAGGAAAAAGGAACATTTATTTTCAAGGAGTAGTGCAGTTCCTCCATAATTCATATTGATTCTACCTTTTGAAGCCACTCTCTTATGGCTGGCACTTGAATATTTTTGCAAAAGAAATGTATCAGTTGGTTTGCCACAGTCAAGAGAAGTTTAACCTAAAACTTTTAAAACTGGATAGGGACTCTGAGAGTAAATAAAAGAGTCTTACTTTGGGGGTGAGTGGTAAAGAGATATGTTTAACAAGTTGTATGAATGATAAGATTAATTCACCAAATCGTTCAATTATGAGTCATGTCCACCATATGTGTGATAGAGTTCCCCCAGTGTTGTAGACAGTGCCAACATTTGTCTGGAGAGTTAGGGAAAAGTTTATGCAAGAGGGATGGGCAATAATGCTATTTAGGTAATCTATTGAGTGTTATGTGTGAGAGGATCTAGAGTGGATGGGTGTGGGGATAAGGTAGGATGATTTCTAATTGTTCTCCAAACGTGGAGTGTAGGGGTAATAGTTGAATGTGGGGCTTTGTGTCATAGTAATGTTATAGTGATAAGCCTATCTTACACCATAATATTGTAGTTGCAGTTGGTATCTTAAAGAAAGATTGTTCTAGGTGTATCCATCGATTTTTGTTAAGTTGTTTGGTCCAGTCATAAATTCTAATAAGCATGACTTCCTGATAGTATAATTCTAGCCTGGACACACCAAGGCCTCGATTGGTTCTGGATTGAGTACGAAGACTAAATGCTAGTCTGGATCGATTGTAAGACTGGTTGTTTTAAAACATGTTTTAAGTATGTTTATGGTCAGGGCCTGCTCTACCATAAGGCGGCACAGGCGGCCACCTTAGGGCTCTCCAGCCCGGGGGGCGCAAATATCCAGGTGAACGGCAGGAGAGAAGTGCACAGTACTCTCTTTCCGGTCATTTCCTGTACCGTGGCCGAGCGCCAGTACCTCGACTAGCTAGTGCAGAAGGAGGGCACGCGAGGGAGCTCAACTTCATGTCTGCATTTCCTGTATAGCTCCATCGTGTGCCCTGTAGAGGTCCTGGGATCCGGAATGTGATGTCATATTCTGACTCCCAGACACCATTGCAGGGCGCGCAAGTGAGCTATACAGGAAATGCGGACATAGAGCCGAACTCCCTCAGAGGTAGCCCACTGGACCCCAGTTCAGCAAAAGGTAGGTAGGGAGAGGGGGAGGGAGTGTGTGTATTGTCCCCTCCCTCCCACCATAGCCCCAGTCTTCCACACTGCTGCCCCCAATACAGTTCCTACCCCCACCATAACCCCAGTCCCCACAATGCTGCCCTGCTGCCTCCAATACTGTCCTTAACCCCCACCATAATTCCAGTCCCCCACAATGCTGCTCTACTGCCCCCAAATATTGTCTCTACTCCCCACCATAACCCCAGTTCCCACAATGCTGCTCTGCTGCCCCTCAATACTGACCCTACCCACCATGATGCTGCCCTGCTGCCTCCCAATACTGTTTATACCCCTCCATAACCCCAGTCCCACACAATGCTCCCCTGCTTCCTCTCAGTACTGCTCCTACCCTCCTACCCTCCCACTATAACCACAGCCCCTCACAATGCTGCCCTGCTGCCCCTCAATATTGCCCCTACCCTCCCATCATAACCACAGTCCCCCACAATGTTTCCCTGCTGCCACACAATACTATCCCTACTATGCCACCATAACCAGAGTCCCCCACAATGCTGCCCTGCTGCCCCAATACTGTCCTTACCCCACCTTATCCCCAGTCCCCACAGTTCTGCCCCTTAATACTGTCCCTACTCCTCCCACCATTACCCCAGTCCCCACAATGCTGCACTGCTACCCCCCAATACTGTCCCTATCCCTCATAATCCTGCCTTGCTGCCTACCAATACTGTTCTTAATAAAAAAAGGTCTCTAGGTTGTTAACTATCCAACCTGAAAGGGCCTAACCATAATTGTAATAGCCAAAAGTTTGTTGCTAAAAGGAGGAACCACAAGATATATTGGATAGCCTGAGATTACAAAGCTTCAGGTAAAACTAAAGGGCACCCTAAATAATACAATTGTGTGAACACTAAGCTGAAGGAAAACTAAAAGATCATGCCCTCACATGTAACCAGTGCTTATTGTTATGGAATAATTCCTTTATTAATTGCTAGGCTAGATGTGAAGTGGCATGTCCACTAAAAGGACTCAAAGGAAGGGAGTAGGTAAATCATTACATAGGATAGGGGTAGGCAACCTACGGCACTAGTGCCATGCACGGCACTCAAGGTGTCTTTGCACGGCACTCAAGGCTGCTAGAGCTAAACAGGCTCTGGCCTATCAGGAGTCCCAGTAAAACCTCAGATATCTGCTAATACGAAGAGGTGGTGAAGGACAATCCTCAATTTATGCATTGCAGCACGTAGAGGTAGTGATCTCAGATCACTTCCTCCCAGAACTTGTAAATCGGAATCCACACTGTAAGAACAAAGCAGGAAGGTGGAAGCTAGGGGAACATTCAAAATAGTGGTTAACGCAAGGGCTAGAGAAGTAGTAGTATAGAAACGAGAGATGAGTGCCCCAAATATATTAAAATGTAACCTTTAATAGTAATGGTTAAAAACTAATATCGATATCCCTAATTAGGAATCCATACTGTTGTAGAGCAGCCTGCAGTTGCTGTTGCAGCTCCTGTCCTTGACCTGTACCTGGCTAGCCTGGTCCCCACTGGAACCCAGGGAAGCCATGCTAGATATACACAGAAATGCACAATAACCCTCCCCTCATACGAATAATACAAACAGCCAACACACAAACATATACGCAATCCACTTAACGCAACACCACTAACAATCCACATACATGCACACAACCCCACATGCAGCCTCTCACATGCAATACCCCAAACAGCCCCCACACACTACCAAACACACAATGTGACATATCCATCCACACACACACAATTCCACAGCAGCCCCCATACACAGCCCACATTCATATGTACCATACACAATACCATAAACTACTCATTAACATATACAATATAATAGCACAAATACAACGATACAAAGCAACTGCAGTATAAATAACACAAGCAGAATACGGAAGCATACACACCTCAATTTAAAAAAATAGGACCAATCCCATATCGGCCCAGTGCTGCTAAAAGGTTGCCTACCCCTGACATAGGAGATAATGCATAAATATGTAGCCTGTTGGGACAGAGGACAGAGAATGTTACAAATAAAGTAACCAACAAAATAACACTCTCTTCCCCTAGTAGCAACAATGTCTCAGCCGTAGAGACACATAACCAAAAACTGCTTAATGATTGATAATTACTGCACAAAGCACAAATAAATAAACCACCGAGAAAACCAGATATCGAAATCATTAAAAATAACACACTGGCTACGCTCAGATAAAGTGAATGCCAGCCATTAGAACACTAATATGTAGTTGAAAAGTGTCTACCCTTGCGGTTGAAAACGAAGCCTGGGTCTCAATGCTGCTGCAATCCGCCCGCAATCCGCCTTCGTTTTACATAGTACTTTTGAGGATCGCTGAGGGATATATCTCTAGCGCTAGCCTTTATGCATGCCTCTCAAATCTTCAGGCATCATAAACCCGACTGGGCTGCTTTTGATTCAGCAGGAGAGGTTTTTCTTTTACTTGTAGGATATATGCAATGTGCAGGATCACAACAGGGATTACTATATTCAGTGCACCCGAAGTTTTCGACCGCAAGGGTAGACACTTTTCAACTACATATTAGTGTTCTAATGGCTGGCATTCACTTTATCTGAGCGTAGCCAGTGTGTTATTTTTAATGATTTCGATATCTGGTTTTCTCGGTGGTTTATTTATTTGTGCTTTGTGCAGTAATTATCAATCATTAAGCAGTTTTTGGTTATGGGTCTCTACGGCTGAGACATTGTTGATACTAGGGGAAGAGAGTGTTATTTTGGTGGTTACTTTATTAGTAATATTCTCTGTCCTCTGTCCTAACAGGCTACATATTTATGCATTATCTCCTATGTAATGATTTACCTACTCCCTTCCTTTGAGACATTTAGTGGACATGCCACTTCACATCTAGCATGGCAATTAATAAATTAAGTATTCCATAACAATAAGCACTGGTTATATGTGAGGGCATGATCTTTTAGTTTTCATTCAGCTTAGTGTTCACACAATTGTATTATTTAGGGTGCCCTTTAGTTTTACCTAAAGCTTTGTAATCTCAGGCTATCCAATATATCTTGTGGTTCCTCCTTTTAACAATACTGTTCTTAACTCTCAATAACACTAGTCCCCCACAATGCTGCCCCCCCAATACTACCCCTGTCCCCCCACAATAGCCCCAGTCCCCCACAATGCTGCCCTGTCCCCTTATACTGTTCCTATCCACCCTACCATAGCACCAGTTGCCCACAATTCTGCCTCTACCACCACTATTGCCCCTAACCACACTATACTGCCCCTGTCCCAACACATTAAAGCCCCATTCTTCACAATACTGTTGCTAACACTACCACTAATGCCCTAATCCCCCACACAAAATAATTAATCTCCCACATACAGCCCCTGTCCCCATCTAATAAAGCCCCAATCCACAACAATACTGACCCTATTCCCCCCACAATACTGCCTATATTCCCCAATACTACCTCTATCTCCCCACACTAAAGCCCCTATCTCACACAATTCTGCCCCTATCCCCCACACTAAAGCACAGGGACACAAGAAGGGGCTGGTGGGCAAGTAAGATACACAGGGTGGTGTATGACACATTAAAGGTGGGATATAACACACTAAAGGGGTAAGACATTCAAGAGGAGATATGTAATACTAAAGGGGGTAATACATTTAAAAGAGAGGTTGCAAGGCACACAGGTGAAGATACATTTTTTGATGGGGAGGCGGGTGATGACAAAATGCATCGTTGCCTATACAGTTGCAAGAAAAAGTATGTGAAATATTGGAATGATATGGATTTCTGCACAAATTGGTCATAACATGTGATCTGATCATCATCTAAGTCACAACAATAGACAATCACAGTCTGCTTAAACTAATAACACACAAAGAATTAAATGTTGCCATGTTTTTATTGAACACACCATGTAAACATTCACAGTGCAGGTGGAAAAAGTATGTGAACCCTTGGATTTAATAACTGGTTGAACCTCCTTTGGCAGCAATAACTTCAACCAAACATTTCCTGTAGTTGCAGATCAGACGTGCACAACGGTCAGGAGTAATTCTTGACCATTCCTCTTTACAGAACTGTTTCAGTTCAGCAATATTATTGGGATGTCTGGTGTGAATCGCTTTCTTGAGGTCATGCCACAGCATCTCAATTGGGTTGAGGTCAGGACTCTGACTGGGCCACTTCAGAAGTCGTATTTTCTTCTGTTTAAGCCATTCTGTTGTTGATTTACTTCTATGCTTTTGGTCATTGTCCTGTTGCAACACCTATCTTCTGTTGAGCTTCAGCTGGTAGACAGATGGCCTTACGTTCTCCTGCAAAATGTCTTGATAAACTTGGGAATTAATTTTTCCTTTGATGATAGCAATCCGTCCAGGCCCTGACACAGCAAAGCAGCCCCAAACCATGATGCCCCCACCACCATACTTCACAGTTGGGATGAGGTTTTGATGTTGATGTGTTGTGCCTTTTTTTCGCCACACATAGTGTTGTGTGTTTCTTCCAAACAACTCAACTTTGGTTTCATCTGTCCACAGAATATTTTGCCAGTACTGCTGTGAAACATCCAGGTGTTCTTGTGCAAACTGTAAACGTGCAGCAATGTTTTGTTTGGACAGCAGTGGCTTCCTCTGTGGTATCCTCCCATTCTTGTTTAGTGTTTTAAGTATTGTAGATTCGCTAAAAGGGATGTTAGCATTTGCCAGTGACTTTTGTAAGTCTTTAGGTGACACTCTAGGATTCCTCTTCACCTCATTGAGCAGTCTGTGCTGTGCTCTTGCAGTCATCTTTACAGGACGGCCACTCCTAGGGCGAGTAGCAACAGTGCTGAACTTTCTCCATTTATAGACAATTTGTCTTACCATGCACTGATGAACAGCAAGGCTTTTGGAGATACTTTTATAAACTTTTCCAGCTTTATGCAAGTCAACAATTCTTAATCGTAGGTCTTCTGAGAGCTCTTTTGTGCAAGGCATCATTCACATCAGGCAATGCTTCTTGTGAAAAGCAAACCCAGAACTGGTGTGTGTTTTTATAGGGCAGGGCAGCTGTAACCAACACCTCCAATCTCATCTCATTGATTGGACTCCAGTTGGCTGACATCTCACTCCAATTAGCTCTTGGATAGGTCATTAGTCTAGGGGTTCACATACTTTTTCCACCTGCACTGTGAATGTTTACATGGTGTGTTCAATAAAAACATGGCAACATTTAATTCTTTGTGTGTTATTAGTTTAAGCAGCCTGTGATTGTCTATTGTTGTGACTTAGATGATGATCAGATCACATTTTATGACCAATTTGTGCAGAAATCCATATCATTCCAAAGGGTTCACATACTTTTTCTTGCAATTGTATAGCCAAAAATCCTTGCACCAGCCCTGTTTATGGTAATGTTTGGAGGTGATGAAGAAAACAGGAGAAAACACTCATTTTCAAGATGTTGAGTCTGCAGAGCCAAATGAAATGAGGGAGATGTCATGACCTAAGATATTGTTACTGATTGTATTAAAGGTGTAAAATTTAGTTTGTACAGCTTAGTCAGATCAGTAGATCAGTAAATAATTGAGCAGTGAGACTGCAGGGGCATGACCTATACACCAAAACTCCTTAACTTAGCTAAAGTTATTTTGATGTAAAACATTATTTTGATGTCTATAGTATCCCTCTATTATCAGCCTATGTGAATGAGATTGCATGTTGTATTGATCTCTTTAGTTTGTCGGAAACTTTTATGTTAAGGATTTCGTTTTTTCCGACGTTGACTTTAAAATTAGACACTAGACTGTATTTGGAGATTGCCTGCAAGATGCGTGGCAGGGACGAGTATGTATCCATGAGGAAGAGATTGTCTGAAAAAGCTAAGATTTTGTATTTATTGCCAAATATGGACTTCATAAGCTGCAGATATAACATTCCTTTGAGAACTCAGACTTGATTATCTAATTAAGTGATTTTACATGTAGAGCTCTTATATTCCACAAACAGACAGGCAGCACTGTAAAACCACAAGTGTCGGAATATAAATTCCATAAGTGTCCTGCATAAAAAGTTCATCTAGCAATTCATGCATAGTATATTATTGGATATCAAGTTGACTGGAACCTGAGACGTAAGTAGTCTTGATTTTGAACATCATTAGATGGGGCATCATGTAATAAAAAGGGGCATCAGAGGGAGGGCTCTCACAAAAATTCTAAACAATATGAAACAGAATGTTGATGTGTTTGTAATGTGTGAATGTTTGTGACTAATACCGCTATTCCAATTTACACTACTATATATATAAATATAAATCTATATCTCTTCTTTTGTTTAGTGCTTTTTTTTGCTCTGTCTCTAAGAGAAAGGCCAAAAGAATAGCTTTAAAGGAACACTATACTAAAAGAAAAAAAAATAATGTGTTCCTAACCCTATGTGTTCTAATGCATATTTAAATGCCTGCCCCCTAAATAAGTTAAAATAAATGAGTTTTACTTGCCTTGTTTCCAGAGCAGAGACTCAGTCTTTGCAGCCATATGCTCTGCCTCCTGTGACGTCTTCCTGAGGCTGTCTCCTTTTGGTCTTCTTCTCGTCCAGTCCAATGCTTGTCATAGAGAAGCATTCGAGATGAGAAGTGTATGCACGGCAATAGCTACCCCTCTAAATAAATTAGTGAGTTTGCTGAATCCAATCCTTCTCTATTAGAATTAGAGGATATGTGAAAGCCTCATGCAACGAGTGAGAATGTCAAGCATCACAGAACCTAGTCTGACTCAATTGTAGAAGTGGAAGCCAGTGGCTGCTCACTGTAATTTAAAACTAAATATAAATCAGTATGGGGGTCACTATTAACCCATATTGATAAAAGGGAGGTTAAATCAATGTTTTCATTGCTGGGCTAAACACATTACTAGTGACTGTCTTCCTGACAGCCACTAGAGGGTGCTTTCTAGACATGTGCATTCGTTTTGTTTTTTTATTTTCATAATTCTGTTTTTTTTTCTTGTTAGTTTACTAAAACGTAAACAAAAGCCCTACATATGACATATAAACTAAACAAAAGGGCAAATGCCCAATGCATTACCTTTTCATTTTGTTTCGTCCATTTAATAGATTCTGTGCTGCAGGGGAATTAAACTAAATATAAATCAGTATGAGGGTCACTATGACCCCCATATTGATAAAAGGGAGGTTAAATCCCCCCACATGCCCCTACTCGCCTAAACAAATTTAAAAGTATTAGTGACTGGGCAGCTGTTGCTGCCCAGTTGCTAGTGCCATAAGTGCTAGTGCAATAAGGTGCCATGGTGGGGAACAGAATATAACAGACAGCTGCTCGCTGTCATTTAAAACTGGATATAAAAAACAGTATCTTATATAGAAGTGATAGAGAGCTACAGTAAGAGTACATACAACCAAAAGTTATAGCAAAAACTATAACAATTCTGCAATATAAAAAATGAATAAGGGTCCCCACCTGCTGCTCATGGGTGGGGGCTTGGGAGGGACATTAGGTCCCCTCCATTATTTATTTATTTAGAGTCCCCACCCGCCGCTCATGGGTGGGAACCAGTGGGGACATGTCCCCTAGATTTTAGCTATATTCTGTTCCCCACAATGGCACCTTATTGCACTAGCACTTATTGCACTAGCGACTGGGCAGCAATAGCAATAGCTGCCCAGTCACTAGTACTTTTAAATTTGTTTAGGCGAGTAGGGGCATTAATATGGGTTTCATAGTGGACTACTGGCATTATTCCATCTGTTTCCCCCATAGTTTCATAGTTTTGATCGGGGGGGGGGCAGGGGGGGGTGAGAAAATAATATTATTACAAGGAGGGAGCTGGTAGCGCTGCCAGCTCCCTCCTTGTTTCTTTTTTTTTCTGTGCATGCACAGTGTTATTTTCTCTATGCTGCGGGGGTTAATTCCCCTGCACCACAGAGTCTATTAAACGGACGAAATTAAAAGGTAATGCATTTGGCACTTGTCCTTTCGTTTCGTTTATATTTCATATGTAGGGCTTTCGTTTACATTTTAGTAAACGAATACGAAAAAACACAAATTTTAAGACTAAATCGTATTCGTACGAAAACTAATGCACATGTCTAGGAAGCACCCTCTAGTGGCTGTCAGGAACACAGTCACTAGTAATGTGTTTAGCCCAGCAATGAAAACATTGACTTACTTAGTTACAAAATGGCAATGTTTTATATTTCAGGACCAAAATGACATGGCCACTGTACTGATACCACATCCACGTCATTGAGATCAACTGTTCAGGTGGAATTTTTTGTTTGGAAGTTCCATTCTTTGAACCCTTTTTAATTTTGAGTTATATTTACAAGAGATAAATGATTTGTTTTAGCTTTTTCTTTTACGATGCCTTATTTTTGGTGCTGGCTTTATAAAACAACCCATCTGCATTGAAGGCTAAATAATCGCAAAAAAATTAATTAGGCTTGTTAACTTCTAATATCTCTCTTAATTTACTAATTAACTGTGGACAGGCTCATGTGAAGGTTTCACAAAGATGAAACTTCACAGATAACTTGCTCCATACAAAATTTGCACATTGCAAAACTAACTTGAGACCTACACAAAATAGACATAGGACACATTAAGAGCAAATGTAGAACAATCACAGGAAAATTGCAAATGGCAGAATAATGGTAATTAACAAGTGGGATTTACCAGGACACTATAGGCACCCAGTCCACTTCATCCTTCGCCTTAACCCCACAATGTAAAATATTGCAGTTTCACAGAAACTGCAATGCTTATGTTAGATGGTTAAGAGGCAGAATTTAACTCCATGAAACAACAGTGGACTTCCCATTCTGTGCATGAGGACATCCAGCATCTTCAAAATCTCTATAGGAAAGCATTAATATATAGGAAGTCCTAATGCATGCTCCATGCATGCGTCACGCTTGCGCATTAGATAACACCAATGCTGTGATGTTGGAGAAGACTAATCCAACACCAAGGGACCTCAGCGCTGGAAAAAGGTAAGTGAAAAAATTAGTTGCAAAGAGACACTAGAGCGTTAGGGATACAGTTTTGTATTTCTAACACAACAGAGTTATTTTAAGATGACAAAAGTCATTCAAGAAAAAATATATGTATAATATATATTGGTATATATATAAAAATATATACACCAAACAAATATCCAAATATTGTTTTTTTAAATGAATTAAATAATTTGAAACAATTATAAAAAAAATTTAAATTGGGGCATTACTTTGGTGGTCTTTTGTGACCATCACATAATGTATATTACAGAAAAAATGGCTGAATTTAAGCAGAGAAAAAAAACACAGATCAGAAAAAAAATGAATAAATACAGATTGAAGAACAGAAATAAAAAGAACTTTTCAGAACACTTGATAAAAATTCCTCTTTGTCTCTGCCTCTCTCTTACTGTCTCTGTATCTCTCTCTTTTGTGCTCTCACTCCAAGGAGATTACTTACTGGTGTCTGAAACGAGGGGCAAAAATGTAAATTTTACCGGTGATAGAAAAAGCCTGCTTTCACACAGGGTTCTAGGAAGCTACGGCCAGTCTCGATATCTCAATCGAGAGTCTGTGTCTGCCTGTTCTCTTTCTCGCTACAGGGGCTCAGCCCTTGTAACAAGGTTTTTATTCATCCCTCTTTTTACTGATTTACAGCTGATATGGCAGAGCTTGTTTAACAGATCTGTGCCACTGCTGAAAAAAAGATATCTGCCTTTCTTCCTCAGAGATTTAATTGCCTTCATTAAACATTACAGCTTGCTGTGACATGCAAAATGTTCATCAGACAAAATAGGAAGATGAGATCTTGACATATTGCGCATCGACTTTCTCACTCTGAATTCTCTCCTGTAACTTGACAAATGCCAGCGCACCCCATGCTCGGAGAATGGACAGACAGGCTGGACGTGATCAGAAGATGAGATTTGTGTCTAAATTCTGAGTAATCACTTTTTTTCTCTGCAATGGAGGCTTTATTCAGCAGGAAACATGTACAGACTTCCTGTGCAATTTGTAAGGGCTGTGAAGAATCAAGAATGCTAAATCGCAGGTTTTTATTTGTTTGTTCTATCTATAAAATCATTTTAGGTTCTTATAGCCAATTCATAATTAACCCCTTAATTTGCCATAATCTGACCCCTAAGGCATTTTTTATAACTATTTTGTATTAGCACTGCTCATCTTAAATGCCACATTCCATTTCAGAAAAAGATTCTTAATGGGCTTCTCCAACCCTTTTTAGTTCCAAATAAAATAATGCACTACTGGCATTATTCCATCTGTTTCCCCAAAAATGAATGCTCAAAGAGCATTTTTAAACACTGCACATACAGGCTCCTACCACCCAGACCACTTTAAAAAGCAGAAGTGATCATTGTGGTTGGAGTAATCCTTGTTATGTCAGCATAGACCATAACTGGTCCTTAAAGTTGCACTGTCACTTTTTGGATATTCCTCCAGGATGGCATGTTCACTTGTATGATGGAGGTATGGGGGATTAGGTAGGAAACATAACTAAAGTGTAACCTCCTTTGCGCTGCCATTTTTCAGTCACTATACATTATCAGTTCCTAACAGCTTTACATGTCATAGAAACATAGAATGTGATGGCAGATAAGAACCATTCGGCCCATCTTGTCTGGCCAATATTTTGAAATACTTTTAATTAGTCCCTGGCCTTATCTTAAGTCTAAGATGGCCTTATAGTCATCACGGTCATATTTCCCATAAGGCCAACAAAGCCATGACCTTGGGGTGGCAGGCGTGAGTGGAGCAGCACAGCTGTTGGAGAGATCAAAGAACGTCCTCTCTGGCCATCCCATTCTCATGGCAAGGGAGTCGGCCAGCCTGTTCGAGAAGGAGACTACAGACCTGCTTCTTCCCTTTCTCGGTGGACTGCTGAGCTGCTCCACCAATTAGAGAATAGTGGATGTGGCTATGATATCACTGTCATATCCCCCACATGACCTACTCCTCCTCACATGTAAGTGAGGCAGAGGGGGCAAAAAAAGAACATTGGAGACGACAATGCAGCCAAGACTATTGCACTCCTCTACTTTATCCTACCCTTCTCACCCTCCATTCTAGCAAGGGACCTGCCAGAGAAGCAGCTGCCTCTCTTACCTAACACAGTGGCCAGCCACCAATGCCCACTAAGGTCTGTGTGAGTGTGTCTGTCTGGGTCACTGTGTGTGTGTCTGCATGCCTCAGTGTGTTTTTCTGCATGCGTTAGTGTGTGTGTCTGCATGGATAAGTGTTTTTCTCCGTGGGTCAGTGTGTATGTGTCTGCATGGGTCAGTGTGTGTATGTATGTGTGCGTCATTGTGTTTTTTCATGGGTCAGTGAGTGTGTGTCTGCATTGGTTACTGGATATGTGTGCATGGGTCAGTGGGTATCTCTGCAGGGGTCAGTGTTTGTTTCTGCCTTGGTCAGTGAGTGTGTATGAGTGTGTGAGTCTTCACAAAGGCCAAAGATTTAATTAAAAATAAAAATAATCATATGTGTATTATATTAATATATTTTATGTACTGTACATACACACATACATACATCATGTACAGAAACTATATTAATATATATTTGTTTTAAAGCAGAGTATAAAATTACTAAAACAAACAAGCTTTAATATACATGTATAAATAAAGGACTGTGATGGGCGTATTGCAGAAACTAGCCTTGGGGCAGTAATTGAGGGTAAATCCGGCCCTGCATGTCATGAACCTTGTCAACAGTATAATCTGAGGTGTGCATGTGTGTACAAATTGGGTCTATGGAAGATCCAACAGAACATATACTTACACCAGTTTTCGACCCCCCATTAGACACACCAAATTCACAAGGGAGAATTTTGGCAGCTTAAACGTATTGTTATTAAGATGTTAGCAATTATTTCATCCTTGCATTTAGTATATCAAATGAGAATTGTATTTGTCCAAGATTAATCTGTCCAGCCCATTATACTTTCACACTCACACATGTTTGTTTTTTTGTTTAATTCTTGGTGACCAGATATCCGTGATTCTCTTTAATAGTCACAGAAACTATATCCAAGAAATAAATATTTCATTATGCACCCCTACCTGCAGCATATCCCTATTGAGCTTCAATAAGCTATACTGTATCAGTTCTGCGATACTGCAGAAGTATCAGTACAATAAATTGCTATCAGCATTTAAACATGGATCCACGTCTAACAAGCTGCTCAGCTTCTCCCCAGTGGAGGAATCTAGCAGTTTCCATGGTTACCATTGGGTTCTAATTGTAAAACATAAAGAAGGCACAAGAATGGGAGCCTTCTGTAATTTAGTTAATTCAGAACAAGTGTGGACTTTGTCCAAGGTGCATTAAAGGTCATAGGGCAACACAGTGCGTGAGGTTTGGAGCAGAGACAGAGTGTTTGTACTTTATGGTACTGACAAAAAGCAGACTAACCTAATTTTCTTGATATTTGCAAACTATATCAATTAAAAAAAATGCTGCAATAAAATATCTGGAGGGAAGAAAGCTCGTACTTTGCTTTGATTTCATTTTTTATTTTTTTTTTCATGTGATTTTCCAAAACAGCAGTCAAGCATTATGAAAAAAAAAAAAGGTTAATCTTTTTGGTTCAGTCCAAACTGAAATGATAAGGGACTGCAGCGTTGAACTAGAATTAGCCCGAAGCCGCAGGTATCCTCTACACAATCCTTCTCTCACTGGGCAGAACCACTGACTGCCTACAGATAGAACCTCTAAGCTTTTTAAAAGGATTATACTTCCCAGCATGTGAAGGGGTCTTTACAAGTATTTGACCTGTTTAACAAAATCCAAGGTTTGCTCAAAACATTCGTAAACATGCTTGAAACTATATAGACACATCTCATATTGGAATTTTAAAAGGCACTGTCTATGTTATATAATACAAACTATAAATCTGGAGCAGAGTTTTAGTAAACATTTTTATCTTTTCTCATTTCTTTCTTTTTTTTTTTTTTTATCTGTACCTTTCCTGGAGACATTAATGAAAAATGAAAGAGATCCCTCCAAACTTTCCGAGTTGCAGCTGAATAGTCCTGATTTCCTGTCTTGCAGGGTTAGTTCTCTGATGTCCCACTTCTGGGGACATCATGAGTTATCACCCAACAGCACAATCTGAGTGTAGATATGAATGAGCTGAGAAAAGTGCCCTGAGTGGGGATGCCCATAGTGGCAGTCAGGCTGGCATGGACAGGTGCTAGGCTGGTATGCCTCTGTTTCTGGACCGGTCCACCCCTCATCATTGCCATCTTTATGATCCAACCACCCGTGTTCTGCATCCCATACCTCCGACACTGGGAGGTATGTTCCTGCCAACTCACAGAGTACCCTCTCTAATATTATCACTTCACATTGTTGCTTAAATCAGGTCTTGGTTGCATTTATTACATGTGAAGTGGACAGCTTTTAAAAGATAGCCATCTATTCTAGACGAAAATATAAAGCCAAAGCTAGATATGGATTTAAAAGAGGAGATATCTACTTTCTTGCGACTTGCAAGCTCATGCATAAAGCGTTGCAGACAGTGGGTCACACATGGAAATATTGTGCCATGAATATCACTATAACTACTGTTAGGCAAGCACAACTAGTCAAAGTGCTCTATTTCTGTCCACTCTGAAAAATTAATGGATGTAAAGGTAAGTAGCACTAAGTTTAAATACGATTTCTGTAGATGACTTAAACAATCTCCAACTTATGTTGACTACATTCTATATAGCGAAACATTTTAACTAATCTGTTTAGTTTTGTTTATTAACTAAGCTGTTAATTAACTAAGCTATCTCATTTACTGATATAATGGATACATGCACACCTGTATATGTACATGCACCAGCACACCTGTCTTAAAAGGCCTACTAGGCTATATTTACACTATAGGAGCACTGTTTATTGCACAGTCTGTATTTCTGGCAATGCAATTTCATTTTGGTTGAGTTGCCTATTCTGTGTGTCTCTCGCTCTCATTCTGAGTTACAATGATGCACAGTCATCAACCAAGCTTCATTAAGTAGAGACCCTCCCCCCCACCAACCCATTCCTGATGTCTGATCACTCATCCATCATGACATTTTGCTAAATATGGCAATTACATAAAAGGGCTGTAGGATATTCCCCGGGGTCCTGTGGCTCCCCTACGGAGCGACTGTTTACAGAATAAGACTGGGAGGGGAAAAGGCATTAAGGCAGAAATGTTTTCATAAAATCTAACATTAGCTTCATCCACTTTTATGTATTTCACTGAATGGCATATATTTTAGCTATAACATAAATGACATTTAATTGTTCCTTTCTACTTGGGAAGCATATAGCTATTGTTGGGTATGTTGGATCTTACAAAGTGATTCTAGATTGTAAAACTATTAACCATGTGTTATAAACACATCATTTAATTGCTTAATTTCTATTGCCAGTGTGGTGCTATTGTTTCCACAACAAACATATACAAAATTGTATTTTATCACCAATAGACATATGTTAAATTAATTAGTGACATGCTGGACTTGTTTTGAAACACTTCAATGCCTAACCTGACTTGGCTGAACTAGAAAACTATTCTAAAATGGTCAGTTTCATCATAACCACTAGAGCCCACTGTTATGGTTATGGTTATGGTTAGGGCGACAAGATCCTATAGCACCACCCTATGGCAAAAGTGCAGTCTTTCAGGTCATTTGTGATATCACTCAAATAAATGTTCTTATTTCATTTTAGCAATATCACTTTTGACTCTATTAAGACCTAATTACTTGGCCGAGAGTGCCAACTAACACTTTGATACAATGAATTATGTCCAAAATTGGACTTATACTACTGAAGTGGAAACCATGATGAGCTATATTATGAGCATATGTTGGTAGAATTAATGCATAGCAATAGTGGCAAAAAGGCCTTGGTCACAAAAGCGTTTCAGCTCAAACAAGTCCTCAAGGGGTTACATTATATTCTTTTGAATGCTTTCACTAGTTTAATAATTTTTAGAAAGATATTCAGGGGTCATCTCTGCATTGAATTCAAAGTCATTAACTATATATATATATATATATATATATATATATATATATATATATGTTCTATGTGGAGATGTTGATTGGCCAGGACTGTGTTTGGCTTGTGCTGGCTATGCCCCTCATCTGCCTCCTTAACAATCTGAGCCAATCCAATGCTTTTCTATGGGCAAGCATTGTGATTAGCTGAGATCACCACTTCTGATGATGTCAGCCAAGCAGGCAGATCGGGGCAGAGCCAGCAGCAGCAGACTGACATAAAGGCAAGATGTTACTATATTTAGGGGGGCCAGAGGGACTAGATAGTGATTTTAACACTATAGGGTCAGGAATACATGTTTGTGTTCCTGAACCTATAGTGTTCCTTTAAAATTACTCTGGACTTACATTCAAAATTAATTTTGAATTCACCTTGAATTGTTACTTCAGTGAAAAATCTTTTTAATGTATTGTAGAGCAAAACTCAATAAATTCAAAAACTCAAATTAATTTTCTTAAAAAAAACAAAGAAAAATCCCAAAGCCAGTATTTTATTAAGGTTCACTCCCAGTCAGTGGGTCTCTAACTAATAACTGCGGCATAATTCTTTTAGTTCTAAAAATTATGAAATTCCTATAGTAAATTAATATGAGCTTCCTACATTTTTACAAATTATTTAATTTTGACAAAATTGCCTTGACATAATTAAACACACAGACATGCATGTAAATGTGCTGCTTTTTGTTTTCTTTTGAGAAATTTTATACATCGTTCTTTATTCTCATATTTATTAGTGCATCGATCATTTCATTGGTTAAATGATATAATAATTGCTTATTTTATGAATGTATATGTCTTGTTCTATTCCCATGGTAGAGCTATCTATCAACCTGTCATAATTATCGATTACTTTGATTATGCACTTAAATATTATGCATTTAGCCATCACTTCTGTATCCCATGTTTTATTCAAACCTATATAATTTATATGACTGTTTATTAAAGCTATTACTTGAGTCATCGAGTTTACTATGAGTCTGGCTACATGAAACATATTTATTTATTAACTATTTAATGGAAAGCTTATTCAAAGCAAAAATACATTATACAAGAAGATACACACTAAACCAGGAATTGTGGAAGTGCACAAAATTGAACATTTCTCCATCTCACCTTATTGTTCAACTCAACACTTTTGGCTTAAAATTTGGAATTCCTATGTCAATATTGCAATTTCTTATTTTAAAGGAACACTTTAAACATGTATTCTTGACCCTATAGTGTTAAACCCATCATTTAGGTGGATTAGCCCCCCTCAGCCCCCTTAAAACGAATTAAAACTCACCTTATTTCCAGCGCTGCGCAGGTCCACTGGCACTGGCCCCGCCCCTGATCCGTCTCCTTGATGACATAATCAGAATTGCCGATTTTTAGCCAATCCATTGGCTTGGCTAAAATCTGCAAGGAGGTGTGATGGGGGCGGGGACATACACCTTTTTGGCCTATCAGCACTTCTTCAAAGAGATGCATTGAATCAGATGCTGAATGGCAGTGTTACCTACTGTGCAGCACTGAGCCAGGAAGCACCTCCAGTAGCCATCTAAGGAGTGGCCACTTGGAGGTGTCCCTAGGGGCAATGTAAACACTGCCTTTTCTCTGAAAAGGCAGTGTTTGCATGAAAATGTCTGAAGGCAATGCTTATACTCACCAGAACAACTACGTTAAGCTGTAGTTGTTCTGGTGACTATAGTGTCCCTTTAATGAATACACAAGCATGTACATATATATAAACAGATGTTGTATATTACAGTAGATTTGTGGATATTTTTTTTCTTTATGGAAAATGTCAAACATGGCTGCCAGTCTTCCTTCCCGCTAGTACCAGATAAAGCAGGTATTGTTTTTCTCCCCTTATAATCATGAAATAGCTCTTAATCACCACTAAGCTTACACACTGCTGCAACATTTGTTGCACCGGACAGAGAACATAAATTCTCTGCTGGGTTCCATTTTGAGAGAGGGGCTGTAAAGGAGCTGGTAAAGCAGACAGGGATGGGTGTTGATTGGCTGTGATATGTATGGTTCAGATGCCTTGCTTGAACCATAGAACTGTACTTACTGTATATGTACATAAGTGCAGCTAAAGATAGTATTTTTGCATTCTGGTAAGATTTCAGGGGTTCTATCCTCTCCAGTGTCACACATTTACCCATAAACATAGTGTTTGGCTATTTTTTATCTTTTGTTGCCATATATACTGAATGTGACAAATATTATATATTTATATCTACACTTATATTTTAGAGTATGACTAAAATGTTGCAAGTTAAAGGATGCTGTTTAGAGTGGTACTTTTGTTAGCAATAAGTTTGCTGAGCCAGATAACTAACTAACAGTTTGATTGTGCTATTCATTTTTTTAGCCTCACTAGTTTGTTATTCGTTTGTATGCCATGCTATGGACACTAAGACTGTGGCATGTGTATAAATGTAACCCTTTGCAGAACTGAGTTGTTGGCACATGCGCATTTAAATGCTGCAATAATAAATGTGTCAATAGTGTTTACTAGTGTGATAAAATAAGGTATATAATTCCTTCTGACCAAACAAGTAATATGCTGTGAGTCTGCACAGCATGGGTTTCTGTCAGTTTTAGTTCAGTTGCTTGTTTTCTATTTTTGAGTCTTGTGATTGTTGACAGTGTCATTGACAGTGCTTTTTCTACAACAAACCAGGCGCCATGACTTGCTCTATCTATAGTCAGTTAGCCTGCACATTAGGCATTACGTCACAGCACATGTATGCAACTCTTGAGGTTAGGGCTGGATTTTACAGGCCAGTGAAAGCCACTAATGTACTGGGCTTGTGCGAGATTTCATGTTCATAAGGCCATAAGGGAAAAAGATCAATGTCCGGTGAGCTATTATATTAAAAACGTTAAGACCTGGAGGGACCCAGGGAACTTTTTTATTTAAAATGTAGGGGGCTGGGTGGAGGTTGGGATTTAGAGCTAGAGTTTAGGTTTTGAGAGCAGTTAAATTTAGGGTTGGGGGAAATATTAATATGCAAAGTACCACCATCCTATGATTGATAGTAGAACTACAGGAGCTGTTATAAGGTGTGAATCACTCAATGTTATCCCTGCCCCTGCTGTACCTGCTTGTCAGTGGGCAAATGGGAAACGATCCCTTCCTTTTCCTGTCCAGTCTCAAACCAGACACTGGAGGAGCTGAGACAGCACTGAGTTTTACACACTCCATAACTGTTCCTGTAACTCTGCTATCATGCATTCTAAGCTGACTGGGCTAAAGAAGACACTGGCAATTTATTTCCCCTCCCGGGCCAACCTAAGCTGTATAAATGCAATTATAAGTGCTGCAAAAAGATACTACATAAAGGAAAGACACTGGTAGGGAAATCCAGGTCTGCTTGTCAAGGGGTTTTGATCTATCTGAGTTCCATACTTAGAAATTATAATTTAATTATTTTTCTTATTTCTATGCAAATGCATAAATAAAATGTATTTAAAAATGAATGAATGAAACACCATTCCTATTTAACTTCTATAATACAACCTCATAGAGATGCTGACAGTACCAGTAGAATAGCAGTTAATCATGTTTTATAATGTTTTATAATGCTGTTTGTTCAAACCTCTCTATGCATAGGATTACAATCTACAAATAATCACAGCCTGATTGTCACTCTGAGCCTTTGGCCTGTGGAATAATTTCTATTGGTCGCAATAAAGCTACATTATTTGTAGTGACAATATGTTTGTAATATGACATGTCTATTCAATAACGTGCAGAGAGTCCATCTATGTGTAAGATGCATTAAATTACTTAATTAGAGTTTTGCATTCGAAGCAGCTGTTTTGAAGTCATAGTTGAGATTACATTATGAGCAGTTCACTAGATCATCCTATACTGTCCATATACCGTATTTCAGCTGACGTTTCCATAGCAACAACTTAGTAACAGAATGGGATAGTGTGATTAATATGATTTACCCCACAATTAGTACTATTATTTGAGTGAACATGAGTTTAATAAATTAATCCGTAAAACTGTTAATTTTAATTAAAGCGTCACTATAGTCACCTGAACAACTACAGCTTAATGTAGTTGTTCAGGTGAGATCTAAAGCTCCCTGCAGGCAATCTAATGTAAGCACTGTATTTTCAGAGAAAATACAGTGTTTACATTGATTGATAGGAATACCTCCTGTGGCCGTCACTCATTTCGATCATGTAGGGCCCTAAAAAGGCCTTGTACACGTCAGACGTATTAAAATACGTCTGACATGTGCAGGAGAGAGAAGGCACTGTGTGCACGCCTTCTCTCTCCTGCCTGTCAGCAGAGAGCGGGGGGGGGAGGGGGCAAAGACTGCGAGCTGAGCTGTCAGTCAGTGGTAGTGCGCTCAGGACTTCATATGAAGTATGTGCGCATGTGCGGCGAAGCCGCGCATGCGCACAAGGGAGCAATGACGCTTCCAAATGGAAGCGTCTGATTGCTCCCTGCTCACGCCCGCCTATTTCGTCATTTTGACGAAATAGGGGGCGCGGCTTCACGAGGCTCCCGGCGCTGGAACCAGGTGAGTAAAATCCTCTGCCTGGAAAGTCCCTTTAAAGAAACCTGCACTTTTCAAGGTAAAAACGAGAACAGCAATGGATCATGGAAAATCATTCATGTTAACTGCTAAAGAGCAGGTTGGTTTTCTATTAAGGTTTGGAGACCATTTCATTGGATATTTAAATGAAGCAAAATAGATTATGTGTAATAAGAGTGATGTTGAATACACACTACTTCACACACACAGATACACACAGATACACACACACTATATTCACACAGATAAAAACACAAAGAAACAATTGAATACTTGCAGCATATTTCTAGCCACCCTCTTGTATTTAGCTTTAGATATTTTATTGTTAATCTATTACCGAGGTAAGTAAAAACCACACTTATCTCCATTGTACTTGCATTCTGTCTCCTTTCAATAGTGCCATTTTCACGTATCTGTGGTTTGTATGACACTGCATGGCATAATCTAATGTACATGCCTTGTCCAGCGTGTCTAAACTAAAACCTAGTGACATTTTTAAATCGCTTTAAATGGGCACTCCAAGCATCATCACCATTACAGCTTACTGTAGCCAAAAAAAGTGCAATTAGGCTGGGTGTGGTCACTCTGTTTGTTTGTCTGTTTTTTTGTTTTTGTGTTCTAGTGTCTTTATGAAAAATGTGCATCTCACTGGCATATCCCCTTGACACTGATGAGATTATTTAGCTAAAGTTGTAGGTAAGTTGAACAGCTATTACCCCTTTTGGTGCTGTTAACTGCGATGCAGCATAGCTACATTCTGCAAAATCATGCAATTATTATTACTAGATATCGATTTTCATTAGAGGAGGTGTGTATTGGGTGTCATGGTGCCCCTTTTTTTTTCATAACATGCTTGAAAACATTTTGACTAACAGCAGATGGACCGAACACATAGCTTTCATACTCCGGAAACATTACACTATTCAGCTCTTCATAATCTAGTCATAACAGCCATCATAGTACTCTATACTGATGATTAACTCTTATCCTTTTGGAGTAACGATCAATAAATCTAATGACAAAATAGACAGTACTGCACGAATAGATGTTGCTTACTTTTTTATTACTTCCTTAATCATAAATACGGTATACGGATGTCCTTTGGTAATACTAATGTCAGAATTAATTGGTTAGAAACACATTTATACTCTCATAGGTGGGAAAATGTCACCCTATGTGCACAGATGAGGTTGCACACCATGATAAAGCCAGCTGCTCATTTAGCCGCAGGAAAGTGGTTCGATTCACAGTTAGTTTGGCATGGACCATCCCTGTGCACCCAAACGGCTACCTGAGAGATTAGCGTTGGCATGGGGCCAAGTGAACATTCTGAGAAATTTGGATAGAGCATCTAAAATCACCTGCCATGTCCTGGATAATTGTCTAATGAAATGTCATCTCCAATTAAGCCGTCCTTTGGAAGCATTGCTAGTATTTGTCATACAAGTTATCACTGTCAACTACATTTATAACAAGTCCAATCTATAAAGCCAACTGTGGCATCTAATGCACAAGAGCAGAAATCATCAGGAGCCTACAGTGAGATGGCAATTTATCAGGACTCGCGGTGATACATGATGCTACATTGTAATGCTTGTGTAACTGCGGCTATGGAATCCAACATAGTATCATTCGCTGGCCAAATTACAAAGAGAATTACAAAGGCGTTATGAGATGGAAACTCATGTATGTCAAAGAATGAATGCTTCCTTTAGGGTATCACTGTGGAATATGAAATACAACCATCTAGGAGTTTGCAAAAACCAACAATAAGGGGTAAAACACATTTTATTCCATGCATATACCAACAAGATCAGAGATTTAACTCTTCCCCCTCATTGTGTGGCTGTGAAAAGGAACCTGTTCCCATTAAGCAAAATATAAAATGAGGACACCACATATATGTTATATTTCAGTGTCAAGATTTAATCATTATGCAAATTCAACTTAAAGAAACAGTGACCCTTCTTTTTCCCATGGAGATGGATTTCAAAATGCAGTTTTTATCTGTGTCATTGAATGTAGTCTCTTACTGTATCACTTCCTAATCGGCCACTTTTGTGTGCCTCACAGCTTGCTGCTGGCTTTACAGGGGTCACTTCAGTGCCAGGAATGTAAAAGGGACTTATAAAGGAGTTCAGATGCATTATTAAGGGATGTACATGCCTATACCATGTGTCACTGCAAAAATTGATGGAAGGTTTTTTGGGAGACAATGGGGGAGATATGTTAAAGTGTTACCACGTTTTAGAACAGAACAATTTGATAAATATCCCCAATGTGTGTGGCCTGCACAAAGACATGTATTCTCTGTGTGTATATCAACACTTGAGCTTTATGTTCTAACCCACATCCTCTGGAGGACAATATTACGCTAGTTCTATATCAATTGATCAAATTATTCTAATAATTGATTGAACAATTGTGCTTATTACAGTAACTATTATTCATAGAACATTACTTATTTGCATTGTCTTCCCTGATGATACTGCAAGCATGCAAAGCTATCAAGAGCAGTGCCACCTAATGGACACAGTCAGCTTTTATTGATTATGCCAATTAACATAATCTATAAAATATTCAATCTTTTTAAATAATTAATTTGTACAGTCCTATATGACAGACTTGTACACAAGGCAATTACCAGCTTGTATCTATTTCCTGGAGAAGAAAGAAACTAGGAAATTATTTCTTGTGATAATGGGACACCAATCCCAAATCCATATTGCACTGATGAATCTGGGGAAGTATATTTTTACACCTTCATACATACTGTACATTCAGTAAGTTGGGTTCAAAAGAGAACAGAGGGATCAATATTTCTTTGTGATCCACTGTGGGCCATAAAATCCCAACTGCCCCTTTAACATGATGTTTTTTTAAAACGCACACTCCCACAAACCATTTAACAATTCCAACACCAAATGGGTGAGCAGTAAATTAAATTGTCCTATGTATTCTAAATAATATAATGTATCCATAAAATCCAACTTGCTCTCACCGGAAAAAAATAAACAAAACAAACAAACAGTATTGCTAAATCAAAAATTTAAAAACTATTTAAAATTTCAATTCAACATACTGAAACATTATCTGTAACTCTATCAATTCAGAAATTATTTTCAATATTGAGGAGTTTTGCAATTTATTAGTTAATTCTCAAGTGTTGAATTAAGCCATTAATTTGTGTTTAGAAATACACTATTGTGAGAGTGGTCCTGTTTAACTGGCTTAATAGGAACCTCTAGAAGTTCTGCAATTAGCAGCCACAGTTTCTCTGGCACCTACCTGGTACAGCTTATCCCCGAATTACCTTGTTACATTAATAGCTTGTTCCTGAGTGGCTTAGAAAAATCAATGTACTTTGCTGCACAGGAACTATCGAGTACTAGTTCACACATCTGATTTTTGAGCATCCAAAATAAGGCCACCTGTTACCGCTGCTAATTTCTCAAACCTGACTTTAAGCTGGAATTACACAGTTGGAGGGAAGGTGAATGAAAAAACAAGAAATAAGACTAGAGTTATTTCAGTTGTTTTTTAAACAGCTTAGGGAAGCAGGTGTGTAGTATTCTTGGTCTGGCCTAGATAACGAAGCACTACCTAAAGGGCTTTCTCAGGTCTGGCATTATAAGTTGACATCCCCACGGAAGCTTCTTTTAGTTTAGATCTTGATTTTTTTTTTCATTGCCTGTGCAAAACTTCTGTCATTTGTTTCCCACATCTCCCCTGAGTGTCATTTTGTCACTACAAAAACTCAGCCAAGGTACATGGTCCATTGCTCAATCCACATCGCAAGACAGTATACCAGCACCACACAACAAGTGCCCAGAGAGCAGACTTAGCCTGGAAATGTCTCTGTGTGCTCACAGACTAAAGCAATTATGTCTAGCCTTGGGGTGGCTCAGCATTCTGGGAAATGTAGTTTCAAGGTTAGCCAAGATTAGGTTGCTGAACTGAACTCTATAAACCCGGCTTTTAAACCATGAATTGCCTCATGCGGAAATCTTAGCAAACTGTGAAATAACTAAAGTCACAATAAACTTAAAGAGTTTTTGACCAAGTTTAGTGACATATGTATAGACTTGTTATTATAGTATAGACTGAAGTGTGTGGACAGAACCTGGCCAGTGTATGCACAGAGACCAGTTGTAGATTGTATGGTTTTATGTGTATATTCTTTGTAGGTACTTTTGGAAATCTCTGTGGAGAGATGAGTATACACAGACTCAGATATTTCCACCCTGCAAGTTTGCCCTGGAGTCTCCAGCATTAGCATGGAAACTCCATCAATGAGATCACATTAGTATAATTGATTGCATTTTCTGTAATAACATCCTAATGGCATATAGCTGTGTGATCACTGGTGACATCACTGCATCACACAGCAAAATCTAACTCCAGGAGTTATTTTAGACACAGTCGGCAGCACTGCATGCCTTTAATACCCAGAATTCACTGTAGCTTGGTCTATGCCTGGAAAAAAAAGGTTAACAAAAACAAGAAAGGGCAAGCAAACATATCTTCACAATGTGTGAAAAGTTCTTTCAACCGTACATTTAATTATGTAACTGAACTGTGCACTGACCCTTCTCAAGATGTACGTATGTATGTGTATGTATGTATATCTGTATATTCATGCACACGTTCACATATACGTACTATGAATTCAGCAAATTGATGTTCTCTGTTTTAGTTTCCTTTTAAGTCTACAGAAAGAGTAAAAAGTCAGAAACCAGCAAAATACATACTACTTGAAGGGATACTTTGAGGGAGGACTTCCACTGTAAAATGGGGGCCTGTGGAGAGACACATGGGGGTGTGAAAAGGGCATAGGCACAGGGAAAATAGTGCAATGGGGAGAGACACAAGGCAGGTGGTTACAGGGAGACACATAAGGGAAGAGGCTGATGGGGAAAGACACAAAGGAAAGGGTGATTATGAAGAATTTGGGGAAGGATATTTTGGAGGTGAAGCGGAGGCAAAATTGGGGAAGATTAGAGGAAAGTCTTCAAGGAATTCTGCTCATTTCATCTATCAACCAGACATCAAAAATATCACTTCCAAGATTCAAGCCAAACCATCTCATTGACATTATATTGCAGCTCCTGATAAAAATGTCAGTCAGTCATTTGATTTCCTCTGTTAATCGATTGTGCACCCCTACTAACAGGTTTATATACAATCCTCAGACCCTGTATATCCTGTTTTTGTTCCATGATTTTAGTCTTATAAGGTAATACAGTATGTGACTGTGCGTATATTATTTTCTGTGTTAAAACGCAAAAACCATAATGTGACAAACTTATCACCACATGAAAGACGTTTTAAAATTTCGGAGTCTCTGTGGCCCTTCACAAGTATGTCATTGACGAGTTAGGAAGAAGAAAAACCTCACAAATTTAATTAATCTCCTCAAACACACTGTGTCACAGGCCTTTTTATCCAGCAACAACATTGTCAAATACTTCTTCCATGGTTCTAAAAATCCTGTCAATTTACAGGCTGTGCTTCCGATGCGGGCTCTGGGATAAGATTTTTTTTTTTTTTTTTTTTTTTTCAGACATCCTGAGGTCTGTAGACACAAGGCTTTCACATTGTACTGTCTGTCGTTTTGGGATTATGACAAATGTTATGTACAGATTATACATGTACATTCATTGTGTTAATACCCATTCCTGGGTACACAATGGAATTTAAGACCCAAGTGGAGATGAGCATCTCAATGTGCGATAAGATCCCATACAAATTATATGTAATGAGATCAGGGGTATTTCAATGCAACTTTGTTTTAGGAGTTGATGATATTTTCAAGGGAACTTTTTCATAGTTTTTACAAAAGTGAGAATTATATGGGAATTTCAAATTCAAAACTCGTTTTCCTGATACTATAGGGTCATTAGGTCCCCCCACCCTCAGGGCCCCCCTCCTGCTGGGCTGAAGGGGTTAAAACCCCCTTCAGCCACTTACCTTTCTCCAGCACCGTGCTCCCTTGGCGCTGGGGGACTCTCCACCCCCTGCCGACGTCAGATCCAAATGCGCATGTGCAGCAAGAGCCGCGCGCGCATTCAAACAGCCCATATGAAAGCATTACTCAATGCTTTCCTATGGACGTCCAGCGTCTTCTCACTGTGATTTTCAGAGTGAGAATCGCGGAAGCGCCTCTAGCGGCTGTCAGGGAGACAGCCACTAGAGGCTGGATTAACCCTCAGTGAAACATAGCAGTTTCTTTGAAACTGCTATGTTGTCAACTGCAGGGTTAAAACTAGAGGGACCTGGCACCCAGACCACTTCATTGAGCTGAAGTGGTCTGGGTGCCTATAGTGGTCCTTTAAGGAAACATTCTCTTTCAGTCGTGCTTTCAGTTCAGCTACACTAGACTTAAATTTGAAATTAAATTTGAATTCCCACTTTAGTAAATAACTCTATGATGTTCAGAATATTTATCAGAAAAAAAGACCACATAGTCTTCTTAAGCAGGGACGTTCTGAATATATGTGTGGCTGCTAGTTGTGTCATTCTTGGAAAAAACAATAATTGAAGCTCTTTGGAACGTTAATAGACACAACTCAGAATCTATTAGATCGCTGACAAGTTTCACTCATTAATTTTTATGAATATAAATACTGGAGGCTGTTGAATTTTATGTCCCATAAGCCTACGCTGGACAGTGGTTTCTGGTAAATGCGATTCAATTGTGCTCCTTCTTAATTACTTGAATAGCCCATGCACAGCTAATCAAATGTCATTAAATAACCTACATCCTGAGCCTTGTTCACACCTATAAGCACACCCTAAAATACAATTCTCCCTCTTTGACCATTTAAAATGTTGAATATTAAACTGGAAAATTATTTTGAAGAGATATGGGAAAGTGGTTATACCTAAATAAAGAAAGCTAACACATGAAAATCTAAAAAAATGAAGGGGGCAGCAGTAACATTTATAAACATCAGAGGTGAGTGCTTTTTCAGGAATAGCTCTGCTTTTTCTGCAAAAGCTAGACCTTAATTTATGAGTTTCCATTCTGTGGAGACAGTGCTGCTATTTTTCCCATCCCAAAATGGATGCTAGTTTTTTTTTTTGTTTTTTTTTTAGAGGTACGGTATCTTTGTGTATTAAGTTGCTCTTACACAGCGCTTCAAAAGTATGAAGGACTGCAGAGGTTTTTTATTTTATATCCTTTTATCGGAATATCTCCTCGAACCAGAAGAAGAGACATGGTCAAAATAGCATAAAAATAAAATCCATCTTCAATGATTCTTCGGGGAGTGAGAGGCAGAGAAGAGCTTAAAGCTTGTATTTAATTTAACTACAGTAACACTGAATATGGCAAAACACAGCTCCGATACAACTTCAATAGAGCGGCGAGTGGGAAAACAAAAAATGGGAGCAGTCTACCAAGTTGCGTTAAATTAATGCTACAATAGATATCAATGAATATTGTTAAAAGTTTGTATGATAAATTCAGTGCTCAAGGTCCTAAGCCAGGGATGGAAAAGCATTAAGGATAGAAAAGCAACATGGGAATCGTGTTTCCATCGCAGCTAGGGATTGGCTACCTTTTGCCCGTCTGTGCCCTAAGTGAAAGATTTAAGGGGCCCACTTGTAAGTGGTGGATTTAATTATCCACATACTATTATTGAACTCAGATTTATTAGGTGTCATAGTAAAAGGAGTGGTAATCGCTGCCTTAGAGCTGGGAATCCTATGTTTGAATCCCAGTCCGACCACCTCATGAGTAAATGTCCTTGGGCAAACAAATAATTATATTACACTAGACTAGCCTAGGCTGGCCTTCTTTACATCTAACAAACCCCTTTCTAAAATTGCGAAGCACTGCAGATAATGATAATAGCAAACATTTTTAGGCATAAAGGAATATTAGCTGAAGAGGATTTTGTTTAAAATGAGCTTAGAGTTTAAATTACAATAACGAATGCATTTAATATCTTTGCATTTTGGATTAAATAAAACTGCTTTGAAGGTATTTATCTGAATGTCAAATGTGCAGCATCAAAATTAGCTAAATCTTTGTGACCACTTGGTATGTGTATAGTAACTCCTTTCTAGCTAGGAATGTGATGTGAGAGAGGTAGTGAGCTTATTCTGACATTCACATTATTTAGTTCATTTGTTCTGGTTTAGCTATTTATGTACGAATTTAAACATGATACTATAGGAATTAAAACAACTTTATCTCAATTAAGTGTTTTTGGTGTATACATAATACATCTGCAGTCTCACTGCTCAATTCTCTGCTATTTAGGAGTTAAATCACTTTGTTTATGTAGCCCTTGTCACACCTCCCTGCATGTGACTTACACAGCCTTCCTAAACACTTCCTGTAAAGAGACATCTAATGTTTATATTTCCCTTATTACACAGCCTGTTATATTTAGAATTTTTACATTTCCTGCTCTGTTAATAGCATTATAGACCCTGCAGGAACCTCATGTGTGTGATTAACATTTGATTTACAGGACAGGAGATAAAAATTTCTAAAGTTAACAACTGATTGAAAATGAAACGATTTTGCAAGAATATTTCAGTCGTGCTCTCCAAATGGTCTTTAAGCAGTATGCTTAAGCTGATGCACTGAACAGAAATGATTAGTACTGGCTGACATGTCCACTACGCCCTAGTTTATGCTGAGCTCACATCTAAGGGTTTGCAGAAAATATATAATAGATAATTAACATGAGGCAAAACTTCCATTCGTGCACTAGGCATTGGCAAGTGACAATTCAGCACTGACAGGTATAATTAGATAGAGGTAATGAATAATTGGGGGTGCAAGAGTAAACAACAATATGTAGAAATATATACTTAATATTATGAGTGTAGAGCCTCCTGATCTGTCTGAAAAAAACAATATAAAAGCAATTATAACATAATACTGTATATCAGCAAATATAGATTAAGCAGGCTCTGGCTATGATGGCAGGTGAATAATTAGCTTATTCAGGCTGTACAACAACCCCCAGTGTCTAAAATCACTCAAATGACACTAGATAAATAGATAGCGGTAATGAATAATGGGGGGTGTAAGAGTAAACAACAATATATATAAATATATACTTAATATTACGAGTGTAGAGCCTCCTGATCTGTATGAAAAAACAATATAAAAGCAATCATAGCATAATACTGTATATCAGCAAATATAGATCTATTAAAGAGGTAATGGGTCACTCACACTCTCCAGAGCCACAACAAGCAGGCTCTGGCTATGGTGGCAGTTGAATAATTAGCTTATTCAGGCTGTGAGCTTCTCTTGTATGGAGTCTCCTTCCTGATACCGCATAAAGTATGAGGATATCCAATGTAGTAAAACTCACAGGAAATAGCAATAGAATAAGCTTAAAAAAAAGGTAACTAAAAGTCCGCAAATACTTACACGTTTCAACCTGGATCGGTCTTTTTCAAAGTGTGTGCTGGACTCTTCTTCATGTTGGTTTATATCTCGTTCTTCCAGAAATCAAATTTTGCACCGTTTTTCGCGTCTAATAATTACTTCCGTGTTCATGTGATTCCGTATGGCGTGATGACGACAACAGCCATTAAATTCTTTTGTGCAAGTTACTAACTATTTCTTTTTTCTTTTATGTATATATTATATACTACATGTTTTTAGCAACAAAATCCTTATTATACAGAGACTTTTGATTATGTGAACATTAAGGACGATATTGCCCTATTCAAAAATGGCTACATATGGAATTCTGGCAAGGTTTGCCAGTGAGAGAAGGAAAACAGCAATCTGCGAGGTGCCGTCATCACAAAATCAAGCATGTTCTCCTCATCACACCATACGGAATAATACAAACGCTGAAGTAATTATGAGACACGAAAAAACGGCGGGAAATTTGATTTCCAGAAGAACGAGATATAAACTATCATGAAGAAGAGTCCAGCATACACTTTGAAAAAGACCGATCCAGGTTGAAACACGTTAGTGTTTGTGTACTTTTATTTATCTTTTTTTTTTAGCTTATTCAAATGCTGTTCCCTGTGTGTTTTATCCAGTAAAGTTTATTTTACTTTTACTACATTGGATATCCACATACTTTATGCAGTATAAGGAAGGAGACTCCATACAAGTGAAGCTCACAGCCTGAATAAGCTAATTATTCAACTGCCAGCATAGCCAGAGCCTGCTTGTTGTGGCTCTGGAGAGTGTGAGTGACCCATTACCTCTTTAATAGATCTATATTTGCTGATATACAGTATTATGCTATGATTGCTTTTATATTGTTTTTTCATACAGATCAGGAGGCTCTACACTCGTAATATTAAGTATATATTTCTATATATTGTTGTTTACTCTTACACCCCCTATTATTCATTACCGCTATCTATTTATCTAGTGTCATTTGAGTGATTTTAGACACTGGGGGTTGTTGTACTCATATCTGCACACTAAGCGCCAATCCACCTTTTATCCTTTTTAAGATTTAATACTATATAACCGACAGGTATAAATTCATCCCATACCATGGAACCTGGTAATTTTAGGTCCATCTATCAGAGTAGGACCTGAAATTGTGAGCACTGTACATAATATGTATATTTATACATTATTGTATTATACATTATAATGTGTTTGTGTATATATATATATATAAATATATATATATATATATATATATATATATATATATATATATTCAGCTCCACCATAGAGTTTCTCCTTAATTTTGACATCCTCTCCTTTCATTCAGCATAAGAATACATATATTTTGTATTGGTTTTGAATATATTGTGATTTATGTAAGGATACCTTAGACATTATTACTCCACTAGTGAGGACTCTGCACAATCAAACCTGACCTCAACTTTCCACTACTCAGGGGAAATGTCTAGATGAGGTGGAGATAAAATATTGTACCCATGGCAAACATGAAAAATTTGATTCAAGCCTGAAGCATGGAATGATTAGCCACCTTTCATGATGTGATTAGTTCAGCTGAATTACTAGCAAGCACTAGGAAATGATACCCTGAACTTCATTACTCTGTTCATTATGATTGTGATGGTTAAGTTTACCTCTAATGGTCATCGATAACTATAACAACTCAAGCATAAAACTGCTGGGCATGATATCTACTCCCTCAAGGGAAATTATACTTAACAAAGGCTTAATTACTTAAATTGATGGCTTCTCCTGCTATTAATGATTGCAGTTTCAACCCTTTTCTGATAATCTACAGCAATGCTAAATGTAAATGGTGGGGTGAAGTAATATTGTAAGAAAACGCATATATCAGGTGCCTCGCATATCCAGTTCTGTGCAGGAATTGGCAATTCTTAAAAAAGTTGTCTGCAGGTAGTTACCTAATCACGTAAACGGCAGTGGATTTCACTCACAAGCCTGTGCATGGTAGAAAATGTCTATAAACTTCACTCACTGTGTGTATTCCTGCTGATTTTAGTAGGATACCAACTTGAAAGAACAATTTGTGACAACTCAGGATGTGTAGGTTTATGCATACACAAAGTCACATGAACATAATCTTCAAGGTGATAATAACCAGTCTTCATAAAGTTATCTGTGCTCATATTTCCCACCAAACACTTCTGTTGTACTTAAAGGGGAACTATAATGTATCTGGCATTGGTATTATTTAATAAAAATAAAAAAACGTTGAAAACTATCTTATTAAAGATTTAGCAAATTACATCTCAATCCAATTCAGACACGGCAAAGCTGGTGCAAGCTATGCGGCTTCCAAGTGCATTTGGACAGAGCTTATAACAATGATTGACAGAGAGCTAAGATGGAGGCACCCAGTTCCATGATAAAGACGTATGTATTTCTATATTTAATTTTAGTTTACACATTTCACAAATACATATTTGTTAAATATAGGGCACAATAAACACTGATATGAAAAAATTATGGGAGATGCCTGTTACGGACCTCCTGGCACCCCGAACAGGTGCCTCCGCCAATCAATTCTCCTAGTTCTCATTGAGTACTTACAACACTCCACCAGACACCATCAGCACTGTAGTCCCCACTTCCAGCGTTACTGCTTGGTTGGTGTCTCGTTGTCCTCCACCCACCCTGGACCCAAGACCAGGATCCAGCTTCCAGTGGGTAGACCTCTCCTCCAAGAGAGTGTAGCAGGCTGTTATTATAAGAGCAAGTGATTATAACCCAGAGGAGTATAGTGATATAGCAATCCCCAGGGTAGATACAGCCGTTTCCCCCACACATGAGACGAGGCTCTATGTTGAGGGTAAGCAGGAACTCGTTTAATGGTAGCCACAACTGGCCTTATATGCAAGTCCCCATGCAAGGGGCACTCCCCCTGGACCTGATAGTAAACCAAAGTATAAACAATTACACAACCACATTGGCTCTCAGATCCAGGACACTCCCATACATAACCAGATGTTCCCTCCTCTGTACTTGGAAGATAATTGAGTCATGGACTGTACTAACTCATTTATCTACAGGAAGAAAAACACACATTTTTCTAAAACCCTCAAACTACCTTTAAACCATGCAAAACCCCCACAAACGTTACATCCCCTGATAGCCCTGATCTGGGTGACCAACATATAAAAAATCCCCCAGATCAGTTCAGGGGTTCAGGAATTTCCTGGAAGTCATTTGTTTGACCGACCGCACGCATGGTCCCATGCCCAAAATAGTTTCAGAGAATCAGGGCTACGATTAAACTACTGAACAGAGTCAATGTTCTTACCCTGGAGCTTGTTCTCCTCATCCAGGCGAACAATTCCACCGAACCGTGCCCTTCTAACTTGTATAGGACCGAACGCAGGCCATTATGGAAGTTTCTGTGTTCCGATTTTAGTTGCATGAGATTCATGCCCAAACACCGCTGCCTGCGTACATGCGAACAAGATGGCCGCCACCTCGTGGTTGTCCATAGGAATATCGGCCACCCAGACAAACAATCAGAACACTGTGGTGAGAAACATTCCAAGTTGTTAATAGGTGTTAACAAGCTCCCAGGTGGTCCCGGGTGGTCCCTGGTTGGTGAGGTTGTTCGGTAGCCAAACGGGACAATGTTAAAATAGGAGGGGAATGCAATTTACCAAACAGAATAGCAAAAAAGGTACGAACAAGGTCCTTTATGAGCTTTTTTGCATGGCCCATAGTCCTGAGGGAGGAGACTGGCAAACAGGCTCCTTCAAGAACCAGTGGCAAGGTTACTTTTGCCACAGTGACAGTTACCCTTTAATTTATTATAAGTTATACATCCACAAAAAGAATTGTATAAAATGAATTGATAGTTCCTATTTAGAAAATATGTGTTAGTCTTAAAATAGCAGAATGATAACAGTCTGGTCTTGGAACAAATTGAAACCCTGTTGAATTCCTTTATCCACATGAACAAAATACCTCACACCTGGCACAATAAAAGGGTGGCCTTGTCTGGAACTTCCCTAGTGGCAAGAAGTTTTTCATGCTTGCCCTCTAAACTGATTTTTTTTTAGACAGAGTTTAGACAACTTTAGACAGAGTTTAGTTTTTACATGGTCCTCTATCTCAAGTTAACTCACCAGAGATTGGTCACAAAAAATGGCTGCTATAAGATAAGCAGTATTAATCCAGTTTTATTTAGTTACCCAACCATGTATTGAAAATTAATATATATTATTATTATTTTAATATTTTTATTTTCAGTTTGCTTGAAAGGACACTTTGCCCGCTTTTAAATTAGATCTAAATGACCTTTTTTTCCTTGTGTGTGCTCAGTTGCAATTTTAATTGTAATACCTAACATGTATAAATGCAAGATTTCTTTGAACACTTACTACTTATGCAGATAAAATAAGCCAGTTACTTATTGCAAAAATTGCCTAAACGGATATCTACTCTATATTAACATGCCACGTTTTAGAATAAAAAAAACCCGATGCTATCTCAATAATTATCACATTGGACATATACTAGAGTAGCAAGATGACCACTCGCAAAAATCACATGTTACTGTTATCCACATATACGACATAAAAATTACGTGAAAAATAATGAATAATATGAATAATGACAGGAACCACTCCACGATTCAGAAGGTAATTAAGCCATAAAAAAAAAAATCATAACTCCAGTGGTTTTTGTTTTAGCATCGGCGCTTGAGCTCACACAGGTCTCTGAAGTGTCTCGATGTATGGATTTATCGTTCTCCACCTCCCAAGCTCTTCTGCGGTGTTGTGACTAACCGATCTGTCATTGCATTGGCCTCTGATTTCTAATTAAATGATTGATTTTAGGTCACAAGTTCTTAGCTGGGCCTATTAATAGAAAATTCCCTGGATTAGAGAAGTCGGGTGTGTAAGCATTTCTTCCAGCTAAAGAATCTTGATGTCTCTTTTGTACATCGGTCTTTTTACACACTGTGCTGCCTGATTTCTTCTCATTCATGAGATAATCATAGTTAAGTCGACATTAGTATGTTTTCAAGGTATATCTGCCACACAAGAGTTGAATTGATGCACAGCTCTGTGTTAATGTACTCCTAGTTCCAAACATGATTTTTGACACTTTATTAACATTCATTTACAGAGTACCAATTTATTCCTCAATAACTTACAGGGCTACATTAGAGTGACAAACAGCAAAAACTTAAACACACGGATGATTATGGAGGATTCAGCAGCCCATGAACATAGTGAGATGTAACCGACTGCCAGTAAATTGCATTTTTTATTTTCTTTCAGTCGTCACTTCCTATTCAGCATTGTATAAACAAATGAAGAGAATAAAGAATAAACTAACTTCAAAATATAATTGGTTCTACTTTTTATGACATTAAAATGAGGAACAATGTGCAAATTATCTTTTAGAAATAAAGGAATGCTTGAACACCAAGGGGAGCTATAAATTAGTCATTTCTCACATACAACATTTAGATTTTTAAAATGTTCTACATATATAAAAAAAAAAAAAAAGCTATATTTAAAAAATAATAATAATAAAGGTACATACCGTTTATGGCATGTGAAAACGTAAGTTACATGTTAATTAAAACACATATGATATACAATGCCCATTTTGCAGGAAAAGAAAAATGCGCAAACTGGCACATTAGCTGAGAAGAAAATGGTGATCTCACAAATGGAAATTGGCCATCAAGAGCAAACCTCAAAATCTACAGTTAACTCTCCTAAGGAATGTTGCAAAGGGGAATCATTCGGCCTGAAGGCCACGGCACAAGCAGACTTAGGCTTAGGCCTCAGCTTAAGAATTTTAAATAAGCTTTTCAAACTATTTAATATTTTTTGATAAACTTTTAAAATTATGACATTTAAAAAAAAATCATATTTTGATATTTTGTGATCAACAATTTCCATCTGAGATCGCTGTCCAGAAGATTGCAGTTTTAGGAACAGCTAAGATACTGCACAGAACTATCAGATGATATGAAACTAAAGAATGCATATACCACCCAGGAGGGGGTGAGAAAATCTATTTAATTTAATATTTAAATTTTTTTATCCAAAAATATATTTAAAAATAAATACAAAACTATGAAATCAATGCTTATGATCTCAACTTACTGTTTACTGCTTACTTGATTCATTATTGTCGGCTAAGCTTTCCAAATGATTTAATTTTTTGGGATACACTTTTAAAATATTTTTTTCTAATTATTTAAATATCAACAAATATATTATATATAGAAAATGATCAGAAAACTACAACATGTAGTTATAGTTCATAATATTAAATCATTTTAAACATTTATCCAGAGATAAACTTTTATTAGGTATTAAAAATATTAAATCATTTGCAAAGCTTATCCAACAGTATTAAATGTAGGTGTATGTCGGTAATGCATTCAAATGTTGGCAAGACGACAAATAAAAAATTGTCACAATAGGGGGCGTGGCCGGCAGAGCACCAACGCAGACATCTTTTCCCTGAGCTCCGACCGGGCCTAGGGGAAACCCGCGACATAAAGCCACAAAGAGAGGATACTTACACCAAACATAGGTACCCCCCACAAGCAGAGACAATGGGGTGAAAAAACAAGAGATATCGTCAAGCAGGGGCTCCCTGTCAGCCGGATATTCGACTCTCCTTTGAGAGGCCGTGGCTGCCTCAGCCTAAAATGGCGCCGGAGCCGGGCCACGTGCCGGAGCCGTCAGAGGCCTCACTGGAGGAGGAAGATCCCCTTGCGTCTCACCACTCGGGGGCTACAACCCCCACCTCTGATTCAGGCGAGGACGAGGCCCCCTCCACTAAGGGAGACATCAGGAGGCTCCTGGTTGACATCCGGAGGGTATAGAAAGAGGACCTCCAGGTAGCCCAAGCCAAGATTGGTGCAGTCCACAAAAAGGTGAGGAGCTGGAAGGGAGAGTGGCTGACAGGTCCAAGCACCTACAAAACACAGATGACAAACTTGAAGGACTATCAGCCCAAGTCCAGCACCTCAACAGAGTGGTGACCACTCTAGAGATGCACCACAGAAAGAAAAACATCAGACTCAGGTGCATCCCAGAGCAAGTAAGCTCAGAGACACTACCCATCTTTATTAAAGGAATGCTTACACACATGGGAATTGAAGACACCCATGCACAGCCAATGATAGCCTCCGCATTCAGAGTGAGGAAGTCAGCAGCAGCACCAAGTGGGGCACCCAGAGATATAATCGCAGTAACGAGAGATATAGCAGCGAGATTGATGATTATAACCCGCTCGAGGGAGATGGGCACAATACAATTTAAGGGACACACTGTCGCTATATATGCGGACATCCCGTTCTCAGTCCTGGTAGAGAAGAGGAAGCTGGCTCCAATTGCTAGGCGCTTAAGAGAACACTCCATAAAATACCGCTGGGGAATAGAGGGGTCCCACGTGGTAGAGAATGGTGGAGAGACCATTACGCTGACGTCAGCAGAAGAGCCAGAACCACTCCTGCAGGCTTTGGAATTGTCCAACAACCCGCAAAGAACTTCTTGAGAGGTCAGGAACAAAAACACGACTACACAACAGCCAAAGACCATACCCAAGAAAGGGCTCGCACCACTAAGATGCCAGGAAGCCGACCTAGGCGCTCTGGGAACACTGACCAGACCAGACCATATCAGATGCCTCACATGACACGAGTCGGCGCTGGGGTCTGGAGACCTAACCACCTCATACTCAGAGACTGGGACTTACCTAGCACCGATAGCTTTCCAAATACCAAGTCCTCAAAGGTTGCCAAACCTGTTGATCCCAAGAGAGGCCCATTCCTGACATACCACCAGTAGTTATGTTGTTATAGTCAAAAAGTTTCTTACCAAACGTTGTTCATTCACCGTAACTAATCGACAAGTCTGTTAATGCTGTAATAAACTCAATAAAATACAATTTAAAAAAAAAATACACAATAAGAGGATACGCTCATTTGAGGTTTCTGTTTTTGCTAGATATCTTCTATACTGAACCCCAGAGAAAAAAACAAGAAGTGAATCAGCCAATCATGTTCGATCGACTTAACTTAATGACATCTTTTGCTTCCTTGCTCAATGAAAAATAACTTGTTGGGCCTCTTTTACATTAAGCCCATTGACTGTAATGGTTGTCCAGTAAGAACCTTTAAAACCAGGAAGTCATAGTGTTCAGCAGATTCTTTCTCTATAATTGGTTTCTAATAATTAATTTGTTAGCATGGATTGCATCACTAATCCATATGGAAATGAAAGACAGGGCACCTGTGCATGCAAAATAAAGCCACAACTTTTCCTACTCAGTTGAAGATGGCTTTTTCTGTTTGTCTCCCAATACCAGGAGGTAAGAAACCAGCATGGGTGTGGGAGTATGGTGGTTAGCGGAGTTTTAAGATCAACACGCATGCACACTAGGCTATAAGCAGCATGCCAGTTAGATGTTTGGTCAACCCCATTGCCGACCTGAAGATCGTTGCAAATTTTTTATTTGAAATCACTTCTAATTCCTGACAATTCACACTTCAGTCAATAATCTTGTTATAATACAGTCTGAGTCCTGCTTAATTTGTTGAAAGCCAAAAGCTGTCAATGTTTTGACAATAGCCAATGGGCATTTTGTTCGATATATCGCATGAAAAAAAATCTGTAATACTCTTGGGCCTCACAAATATCTTGCAGTTCTATTCTTGAGGAGAACTTTTGTATGTGAATAAGGTTAGAAAAATGGCCCTTTTTACCTGAATTTTATATAAAATTGGAACTGTGTATTAAAAATTATTTTTCCATGCATGATGAATGTGTATAAATTTTCCCGGGAAATTTGGAATTTCAATTTCAACAAATATATAGATTGCGAGATATGTCAATATGCTTGTCATGCATTGCACCCTTTCCAGTAATTTATTACAGGGATTGTGACTCTAGGCACTCATCTGTAGAAATTGACTCAAAATTCAATTGACTCAACATAGGAGTTCTCAAGGGAAGGTTTTGATTTATGTATTTTAACAAAGTAGTTTTATAAATATATATATATATATATATATATATATATATATATATAAATGTGTAACATATATATGGAGAGGACCTTGGAATACTATTTGCATTATTTGTTGAATAATATTAGTGGGTTTTGAACTCTGAGGCTATGAATGCTGTCTGTATAAAATGCATTTTGATGACACATTTATTTTGCTGCTATGAGACACTGCCATTTGGAATGTTGATTTGGACAGCAGTACACTTAAAAGGACACTTCAGACCTCTAAAGCACTTTACTTTGCTGATGAATGTGTCTAACTGCAAATTTCATTAAAAATTAACACTTTTATAAATTAACCTGGTTACACCCTCCCTCCTCTCCCCCCTGCCCCGTTGATTTCAAGGACATATCCGGTCCTGTTACTTCCTGGTTTGGTTAGGTCAGTGGAGCTATACTTAAGAGACGACAATGGCCCATAGCATCTGCCTTCCAAAGACGTCTCATTGAACTGCATTGGGAAGCCTGTGATTGGACAGTCATATAAAGTCTGGGTGGGGCTAGAAAGGGAGGACAAAACATCTGCAGGTTTTGCAATCAGTTTTTATATATACACCCAATAAAATGTATTATTAAACATATACAAGTTTTCATTTAAGGTATAGCTACTAAATAGGGATTTCCAAATTATTTTTGTATTTGTTCACTGGAGTGTCCCTTTAATATAAACGCAGTGAGTATTACCTCTTTTTATCTCTCATTTAGCTCTCTCTCCCTCCAAAAAAAGGCAAAAAGTAAAGCTTGGATGTATTGGAAAATAAAGGGACTTAAAGGGACACAATAGGCAGCCAGACCACTTTATCTCATTGAAGTGGTCAGGGTGTGCTGTATCTGTACCTGTTTTAGAGAAACTGCAATACTTTCAGGGTAAAGACGAGAGGCAGCCATGAAAGGGCTTCCAGCAGTTTCACAGAGTTTAGCTTTTCCTTTAAAGGTAGCAAATTCAAAAATGAAAAATAATACATTTAGTCAACAAGTGCTGATTTAAGGAGATTACCCTGCTCCAGTATAGTCACAGCTTGGCAACTTTAGCAGTTTGGTTTTCAAACAAGACAAAGAAAGAAAGAAAGAAAAATGTTAAAATAATGTCCATTAAGAGGGAACTTATGGTATGTAGACTAGGTAGGTTATATAGTGCCAGGAGACAGATCCCTGCTAAACGTAGTAGCAAATTTGACCCTGCATTCCATGGGTAATATATAGTTGCTACTTAAAATTCTATTATTCATGCTTTTTTTTGCTTCCTATTAGAATTGATAATATGTGCTTTTATTATTAATAGAATTGCCCATGAGTCAGTGAATGTTGATAAAGAATGGACAGCTTGTTGACTAAACTAATTCTGTTCACTCTCTTTTCCAGCTCTACATCCAGACCACTACACTAACCATATCCATGAGTCTTAGTGCCTCGGTGGCTCTGGGGATGCTCTACATGCCCAAGGTCTATATCATCATCTTCCACCCAGAGCTCAATGTTCAAAAGCGCAAGCGAAGTTTCAAAGCTGTGGTGACAGCAGCAACAATGTCATCTCGCCTTTCGCACAAACCCAGTGACCGGCCTAATGGGGAGGCCAAGACGGAACTCTGCGAGAACGTGAACCCCAATAGTAAGTTCTGCATTCAAATAAATATGACTACCTAATTCGTGCTATGGCACAAAAACATTTTGATGCTTAATGGAAAAGAAATTCATGTAATTAAATCTAGGATTAATGTGAAAAAATATGACTAGAGCATTACAAAACAAATATGGAAAGGACTGTTGGAGAATGGAATAGTTTTTCATTAAATTATAATTTACCTTTGAAGGACATACTCGGAGATGCCACCTCCTATGACTGTACTAGTTCCTGCTGTAAGGTGTCCTACCCTAGAGCAATATGCAGCTGCATCGTTATACAATACGGGTGCATATATGAGAAAGCGTTTGTATACTCTTTGTCCTGAAGACCTATTACTCCCTGTAGATTCTGTTATTAGCATTTTGCTTTTCACCTCGGAGGTTAGATTGTGCTGAATAGTTAGAGTGTGATTGCCAAAGACTTATTATGAATTGTCACCCCCTGACTCTTGGAAGATAATTAAATGAATTTAAATTGTGGTTCAAGTAAAGATGGGAGTGCAGTTTCCCGAGTTAAATCAAAAGGATCTATTTCTGCCAAGGCTGGAAATAATGTATCTCTGCTGGAAATGGAATGAGTAAAGTGGTCCTCTTTTTTTTTGCCTTGTGACTTTCAATTGTTGTTTTCTAATTGGATAATCTCAATTAAAGTTCTTCTCATACATCCAATATGTGGATGGTTTGGCTCCCCTGCAAGTTAACCATTTACGTACTAGATTAATGAAGTCTGAAGTACAACCACCTCTGCTACACTAAGTTTTCAGTCTACTAAAATATATATTTTTTAAAGCCCATTGTTGATTTAGGTTCTGCAAATGTTAATTATTCCAACACTACCCTCCATTGTCATTAATCAGTAGATTTTTTTTTTTTATAGACTTTTTTTCTTTTGGCACTACAGTTCTGCCTTGCCAGGTAGCTGTTGGTAAATATGTTCCAAGCTCACAAAACACGTATAACTTTTCCTAGTTTGCTAATTCTTTGGGCAACATGTGCCCAGCCTTAAACTCTGTGACTTTGGGCAAGACAGAGTTCTGGCAAATAAGAAATGGATGGAGCACTATCCAGTCTGAAGATACAGTGCTACCAGTGCTCTGCAGATTCACAATATGATATAAATGGCTCAGACAGCATGAGTAAATTACATAATGAGATCTGAAAGCTCTACAAAGAAACAAACAGCAGAAGCTAGGTGGATGGGTCCAATCGATTACCTGCTAGATGCCGTTAGGAAAACATGGCACATCTTGAGACATCAAAGTGTTAACACAAGGATCTAGGTGCTATAAATAGGATGTGTGAGGTCATTTAAGTCCTGATTCCATCTTTATCTGTCCTAGTTTCTAAATAGGCCGTTTTGTTCCCATTTTCTGCTGTTTCTGCTGTCGCTCTTTCTCCTTTGGGAGTGAAATCCTCATCAAACTCAGCATATGATGACTTTAAAAAGGCCCGTGGGAGTGATGGTACCTTCTCTTTACAAGGGATGAATCCATTACACGCTTTTTTTTTCATGCTCCTCTATCCTCTGGCTCACACCTTAGGGGGCATAGTGGCATCTACAGACATGAAAGGACAATGGCCACAAAAGATGGAAGTCTTGAAATGATTGTCCAAAAGCTTGCAGCTGGGAATACTTTTTTTTGAGACATAATAACAAGTCTATAGAACAGCCACTCGCCACACCAGTATGTGTTATATGAACTAGGACAATCCCACTGATCTTCTCTCTTAGGAAAAGTTAGAGCATTAAAATATGTCATGTGCAGTTTTTCTCTTCATTTTTACTGCAGAGATAGCATTTTCCTATACCACACACCAGGAGCACACTGAACACAGAATGACTTCTGGTAGAGATGAGGAAGCCTTGCACTAAAATTCTTGTCTGGCTGAGCTGAGTTGGCGACTCAGCAACTGGTGTGCAAAAGTAACGCTAATTTCTAATCAGGTCCACAGTGTGACAGACCATGTGACCAGAGTCCTAAATGTCGCAGATCGCTACATGTCGCAGATCGCTACGCCAAATCACCAATGTGAAGCATTGGGTGGGACAATAAGTGTGGACAATTGATAGAGCTTGTAGGGAGAACGGGAGTGGACAAAATTTACTGTAGGCATTTAGTCTACGGCTTGGGTCCACAGTCCTACAAGCTACTACTTGTAGATGCGCTCATAGCTCTACCTGACAGAGAAGAAGCTGATTACGTCTTTCACCAGTGCACTGTGCTTGCTGACTACAGACGTAATTTTTTTAACAAAACTCACATTATGCAGTCCAGAACTGAGTTATGGGTGCATAAGTCACATGTGCTTTGGCAGCAACTACTAAATTTACAATTATTTTGAATCAACTCTGAGTCCTTGACTTCAAACTATCCCTTATTATTTAGGACCATGTAAATTTGTACTAGCCCCTAAAATCAAAAAATCATCTCCTAGGGTGGCCCTTTCTGTAGCACTGGAGAAGACTATTGCAAAAAGTAGTGCAAATTAACTATAGTACCATTCATGTCTAATTGATTAAATTGAGTCTCTCTCTCTCTCTCTCTCTCTCTCTCTCTCTCTCTCTCTATATATATATATATATATATATATGTGTGGGAACATTCTGTACATAACATATGCTCAGGCGGTTGGCACACATCTGACTATTTAGATATCTGATATATAGATATATGATAAACATTATTACATATTCTTTGAAGACCTGTTTTATAGGATTGCATCAAAACTATGAGATTTATTGTCAAAAAAACAATGTGCTAGATGAAGTGTAACGCTCAAAATAATTTTAAATTATAAACTTCCAAAGGTGTGCAATACTCCAAATAGGTAGGGTAACACTCTACCATTACAAATACACAGTGTTTCTATAATTCTATTGTTGTTTTAAAAAAAAAAAAAAAATCTTCAAATTCTATTGTTTTGTTAACACTTTAACTATGTGAAACTATGTAAATGTTACATTTAGTCTGTGTGTATAATATTGCAATTTAAAGGTGTAACTTTAATTGCGCTATTTGCTTATGGTACTACTATTACTGTTAAAGATATACAGGAATAACAATTTATGAGTAACATTAGTTAAAAGGATTGTGTATAGTCTGGTATGGGAGGAGGTTCATGGTGGGGTGATACCATGCGTTACCTCACCAGGTAACACCAACCCTAGTGCCACCACTTAATGGAATATCTACATGCAGGATATCTTACCATCTCTATGGCAGTAATCTTCATCACTTAACTTGTACTGGTGGGTGAGGTTCTAAATGACAAACATTGGAACTTAAATGAGATCTCTCAACTAAAAGGGGTAAAACATTACATCCAGCATTGACCCAACTCTGTTAACTTTCGAAAAATAAATATATAAGCTGTTTTTCATTTAATTCAATAAAATATGGCGTTTCTTAAATACCCTTCGAAGTCAGGGATACCAATGGAGGACTGTAGGTTTTCAGAGAGAATTAACTAGACATGGTTAAAATAATGGTGGAAGAAGAAAGGTTATCTCATTTTTACTCATTTGCTAGCATGACATGCGCATACCGTATATACTCGAGTATAAGTCGACCCAAATATAAGCTGAGGCCCCTAATTTTACCACAAAAAACTGGGAAAACGTATTGACTCAAGTATAAGCCTAGGGTGGGAAATGCAGAAGCTACTGGTAAATTTCTAAATAAAATTAGATCCCAATAAAATTACATTAGTTGAATATTTATTTACAGTGTGTGTATATAATGAATGCAGAGTGTGTGTCTGTGTTTGTGTTGTGTGTGTATATAATGAATGCAGAGTGTGTGCGTGTTTTATAGTGTGTGTATCTAATGAATGCAGTGTGTGTGTATTTGTGTGTATTGGGTGTATATAATAAATGCAGAATTTGCGTGTGTGTATATAATGTAGTGTGTGTGTATATAATGCAGAGTGTGTGTTTGTATGGGTGTGTGTATGTAATGCAGAGTGTGTGTATATAATGCAGAGTGTGTGTTTGTATGAGTGTGTGTGTGTGTATAATGCAGAATGTGTGTGTATATAATGCAGAGTGTGTGTGTGTATATAAGCAGAGTGTGTGTTTGTGTGAATGCAGAGTGTGTGTGTGTTTATGTAGTGTGTGTAAACTGGGTGGGGGGCATTTTTATTATTTTTAATATTTTTTTATTTTAATATTATGTTATTTATTTTAATATTATTATTTTATTTTAATTTATTTTTTATTTTAATATTATAAAATGAAATATTTTTTTTCTGTCCCCCTCCCTGCTTAACACCTGGCCAGGGAGGGGGGCTATGGCAATCCCTGGTGGTTCAGTGGATGGGCTGTGCAGTGGGGGGGGCTGGCAGGAAGCGTTTACTTACCTTTACAGCAGCTCCGTGCAGCTCTGTGCAGCTCCTGTCAACTCTGTGCAGCTCCGTGCAGCCTCCCCGTTCAGCTCCCAGTGTAAGTCTTGTGGTCTGCGTGCCACACGGAGCTGACGGCCGCGGGTCTCACGAGACTTACACTGTGAGCTGAACGGGGAGCTGCACGGAGCTGACAGGAGCTGCTGTAAAGGTAAGTAAACGCTTCCTGCCCGCCCCCAACAGGACCACCAGGCTTGTAATGAGCCCGGCGGTCCTGGTCTGTATTATGGCAATGTAAGTTGCCATAATACAGACACTGACTCGAGTATAAGCCGAGTGGGGCTTTTTCAGCACAAGAAATGTGCAGAAAACTTGGCTTATACTCGAGTATATACGGTAGTTGTCTTATCTGCATCTTGATAACCTTAACCCATATAACCCCCTTATATCCATAAAACACAGACACATTGAAGTTGGGTTAACATTATTACAGCTTTATTATTAATATGAAAATTAATTTGAAATTGTATTTAATTAAAAAATAACAACACTTAATGACATCACAGCACTATAATTTTTACATGTAACTTTTTCCACAGACAGTGACCCCACCATAGTTAACATCAATACATCCATATAAACATTAATATAACACAACCAGTTAACACAGCCACCATGGGCATCCATTTCCACTTGTAGGGGTATACCGAGATACCCCTACACACCCAGGTCCCGAGCTACCGGCGAGCTGGAACCTACCAAAACCAAACCAAACGTCCTATTGCTCCCGAACTTAAAATATATATCCCACCTGTTGAGCCGATCTACTCCCCCCCCAATTTCTCTCTCCATTCCATGCCACAGCACAGAGCTTGACCTCCTCAAGCCATCTGAGTGCCCCCACCTGCCTGAATAACGCCTGCCTGAGACCGTCCTGAAAACCTAGATTCAAGAAATAAATGCACCCCATCAGGCCAGAAATAACCTGGAACCATCGCTTCCAACTCTTGGTGCCAAATAATCCCCCCACCTCCCTAACCATTTAATATAGACTGCCATTAAAAGATTGATCTTACGGCGACACCTATCAATTGCCGTAGGATCCCTAGCATAGCGCCAGTGAAGACGCGGCACCATTTCTGACCAAAAAATTATCACTCCAGGGCCAACCCCCTAATCTTATCCACATCTCTCTTCATGCTACGTACCAGTTCCCTCTGGGGCACCAGCCCCAGATCATTACCCCCGGAATTATTTAAAATAAAATCCGGAGCCTTTTCATGCCTTAGCCTTCAAAACAGTTCAGAATAGACATCATTCCACCCAAAACCACGAAAACCCAACGAGCGCAGGTTAACCAGATCTTGCGGAAAGCCCAGCTTCATGCCGTGGTGACGAACTATGGCTCTCCGGGAAGACCAATAGATGAAGGAGTGGCCTATCAGCCAGACGACCCATCCTGCAGGAAGAAAGAAAACAACTTAACACCACCATAACATACCACAAACCCCCCTTCCATAACCCATGAATCACACCAAACAATCGCATAGGATCGGAACCTAACTTATTCCCATCGCCCGATCTTCACCAGCTCATCACCCAACCCCAACTGGGCTGCCTCCGTTGCCGACCCTATACAAAAGGAATGCGTACCAAACTGTGACACATCCAAACTCAACTTCCCCAAACCGAGATGAAAAACACGAGCAAACAGAAACTTCGACAAGGAGGAACTATCCTCATGTAGGAAGAAAGATCCCCCAACATTGGAACGGACTGCCATGTAGTCCGAAGCACAACCCACCGGGCAGACAAGTGCCCCTGGTAAGGAAAACAACGTAATTAAGCATCCCTTACCAAATCGATACCTTATCACCACAGACTTCCACATCCGACGATGAAGACCACAACCCTAAAGCCGGCTACTACTTACCAGTTCACTGACTCGAAATAACCCCAAAAAGGCCCATACAAAAGCAACTGAAAATGGTAAAACCTCATAACTAGAGACATAAATACCCGGTAATACCCCCACCAGCTGGTGGAGCAATGCAAAAGACACTGGCCTCCGAGAGTCTGAAGCTTTCTTCCCTTTCCAAAAATCCTTTAGGGCCTGACAAACCAGCAACTCCACACTCCCTGAAAGACGCTCTGACACCTTCCAAAATCGCCTCCATGTCACGATCAGCAAACTTGGCAGCCATCTGAAAGACAAAAAACAAAAAATCCACACCAGCCTGCCAGAAACAAGTAGATGAAAATTTTCAATTAGAATGGCTTATACCTAAAATGGCCTCTCTCTCTCTCTCTACATATATATATATATCAGACCCTAAACCCCACCCCCTTTTACTAACTGACAAGACTCAAATTCTCCTATGCCTGCCTCCTTGCTATGTCAAGGCCCATTCCACCCAGCTTTGCTGTTCTATGGGTATCAGTTAATGCCTCCAGTGTCCCGTTAAATAAAAATACACCATCTTTATGATATTTGCTGCTAGGGCATTTGCTACCAAACCCCAAAATATTTTCCTGTTTCAGTGTAAGAACCACAACAATCAGAATGACTGGGGAAAGACAAACAGATTATATCTACCCTATGGTAGCTATAGCATTGAACCTAATCAATAGTGACTGCATGCATGTTAGAGAGGCAAATTAAGTGAAGCAAATAGTGTTTCATGCTTGGAAAGGGAAACAAAATCTAATTGTCATTCATATTTACATTGAATGTCATTTTTCTTGATTGCTTGACTGCAACTCTGCATAGAACTCGTCATGACCCCTAACTCTTTAATTCAGCGCTGTTATCCTGATTGATTACTTGTTTTATGTTTATTTTTTCAACCTTTGTGACTTTATTTACAATTGGTTGTTCTGAAGAAAGTGTGCCTTTTGCAGAGAGAGACTGTTTATAGGGGTACTCCATGCACTGTTACCACTTAAGTGTTATGAAGTGGACATGGTCCATAGAGTTCGTATGTGCAATATTTCAGAAAGAATCAATACTGAGATGTTTAATGTGGAGGTACATAAGCCAATTCTGTCCATATTCTTTTGTCAGATGTTTATTAATTGTCTGAGAGCACTCAGCTGACGGTTGTAGAAATTGGATGCGCGTTACCTGGCAACACAGTATGCTCAGCGACCGGCAAAACTCAGGCATGAGGGCAATCTGTTGCCCCAATACTGGAGAAAGGTGCCAGGGAACTGCTGGCATCATAACCACTACATCGGGCTAAAGTGGTTTTGACAAAATAAATTACTGGTAATACCGCACTCAGAAAAATGTTACTGCAAAAAAAGTAATTTTAATCTATCAGTATAGCATAGAAGGGGGCAAAAAATAGGTATCAACTGTAGACATATACTAGACGAAAGATATATCATGTCAATTATATCCTAAAGTCACAGATATATTGTGTCAGTTTGCATACATATATAGATTAGCTGTCACAACAGGTAACTAAAGCAATATGAGCCAAGAATGCTTTAAATATTGGTGGATCCACCTAATCTCATTACATACAAATATAATGTAGCTGTAATTTCCGTAATACAGGATCAATAGCTTGTAAAGTATACCTCTACAACAATAGTTATGAAAAAAAGGAAAATATAAAAAATCGAAAAAATGAAAAAAGGGAAAAGAAAAAAGAAGAAAAAAAAGGGGGGAAAAATTATCCCGTGTACAAAAAATGGGCATTGTCCATACAAACTGTATTAAAGAAGCATCCAATTATGAATGCTGGTTTGATCTCACCATAAGGAGTGTAGGCTAGGCAAAATTCCTAATGCATGTCTGCAGTGATCCATTCTTTTGAACAGTGTCCAATTGTGGCATTAAAGAGGGATTCTGTACCTCATCAATACCGGCACCTGTACTGAGCACTATTCCATGGACAATGTTTAGCAATTTGTTCTGGGCTGAGTGCTCTGAACCCAACTGTCCCTTCGAAGGCCCTGGAGTAATACACAAATGCCCGTGGGTATATACACCATATGTGGTTGCGTTCGTCTAGTCACATGACCCGGCATGCCTTCCAACGTGACCACGTGAATACACAATGTCTTAGAAGCAGCATAGGGCAACAAGAGAATCCTTAGACTGTCCCTGCGCCCCACATGGTCACGTTTACAATAACTTTATTAGCAACATTCAAATAAAATGAATATACAAAAACTTTATTGATAAAATCATTGACATATTTCTATTAAAAAGCAATGCTCCTTGTTCGCTATGGTAAAGAGATGGTATAGAGGAAATTATATTAGGGAAAAAAAAGTGGTTTTGATCCTTGTAGTAACCCTTTACTTTTAGAGTTTGGAGGAAATCTGTTATCCAATAATTTACAATTAAGACTTAAAAATATTAACACTACACAATGTTTTGTTCTGTCATGAATAAAGTTAAAATCATTGTTTAAAACCTATGGTAGCTATAACACATGCTTTATTTTTTGCTAATGTTGAAATCAGTAACCAGTTTTTACTGTGCATCTCAAACGGCTAATCTAAGCCAAACTCCAGGCTCAGCTACGTTACCCTGTATAGGCAAGTATGTGTGTCTGTGTCAGTGTGTGTGTGTGTCTGTGTGTGCATGCGCGTGTGTTCAGGTGGCTGTGTGCTGCAAGACTGCCAGGGCCAACCCCATATTAGATATATTAGATAATCCCAGTTGTATTGAGATCGTCTCAGTGTTCTTCTAATAGAGATTTAATGTAAAGTGACCCTTTCTCCCGGAGGGACATAAGTCGACTCTGCGAACCTGTCACAGTCCCAATGCCCTGTGACATATGACAGTGTGAGTATGCTGTCCCCACAGGATGGCAAGGAAGGAAGCGGCATCTTGTGAGGTCAGCAGCTTCCTGCCATAAAGTGCTTGGCATCAGTGGAGCTCGTTAGGGAAGAGCTGCTGAGCATGGCCTATTCTGTGACATTGATTTGATCAAGTATCCACTAATTAGATGCCATTTACAGTCTTGTTTTTATAGGACGGTTAGGGTGATACTGAGACGCAGTGTGCAATGTATTTCTAGGCAGATATTTCACTAAATGCCTTGCCTAATATCACATTTTCGCAATTTCTATCACTTATATCCTGTATAATGCACAGAGATTCAGACTGCTTCTATTAGTGTGTGAAAAACATATAATGATGTTGACGTGTTTTAATTGAGCAGGAGGGCATGGATCTATGCTCATTTGAAGGGAGACTGTGTCTGTGCACTTACTGAGTGAGTTGGTGTCATCGTGCAGTAATTGAATAGGGTGGAGTGCTGCGGATGTGCTTTAACTGAGTGAGATGCTGTACTGTGCACTCAATGAGTGAGATGCTCTACTGTGCACTCAATGTGTTAGATGCTGTACTGTGCACTCAATGAGTTAGATGCTGTACTGTGAACTCAATATGTGAGATGCTGTACTCTGCATTCAATGAGTGAGATGCTGTTCTGTGCACTCAATGAGTAAGATGACGCACTGTGCACTCAATGAGTGACATGCTGTACTGTGCACTTAATGAGTGAGATGCTGTACCCTGCACTCAATGAGTGTTATGCTGTACTGTGCACTCAATGAGTGGCATACTATACTGTGCACTCAATGAGTGGTATGCTGTACTGTGCACTCAATGAGTGAGATGCTGTACTGTGCACTCAATGAGTGAGATGCTGTACAGTACAAGCAATGAGTGGCATGCCATACTGTGCACTGAATGAGTGGTATGCTGTACTGTGCACTCAATGAGTGAGATGCTGTAACTGTGCACTCAATGAGTGAGATGCTGTACTGTGCACTCAATAAGTGGTATGCTGTACTGTTCACTCAATGAGTTTGATGTTGTAACTGTGCGCTCAATGAGTGAGATGCTGTACTGTGCACTGGATGAGTGAGATGCTGCACTGTGCATTCAATGAGTGAGATGCTGTACTGTGCACTGGATGAGTGAGATGTCGCACTGTGCACTGGATGAGTGAGATGTCGCACTGTGCACTCAATGAGTGAGATGCTGTACTGTGCATTCAATGAGTGAGATGCTGTACTGTGCACTCAATGAGTGAGGTGCAGCACTGTGCACTCAATGAGTGAGATTCTGCACTGTGCACTCAATAAGTGAGATGTTGTAACTGCAATAATTTAGTGGGATGATGTGGCTCTGTGCTCACTGGGTGGAATGCTGAGGGATGTGCACTCATGTAGTGTAATGGTGTGGGTGTGGGTGTGAGCTCATTCTGTTGCATGTTGTGGCTGTGCATTCATTAAGCTGGATGTTGTGACTGCACACCCAGCTAGGCGTGTCCTGTGTATACACTATAAGAATCCATAGACTGATAGAATTCTTTGGATATTCATTTATTAGGTGGGATGTTGCAGGTGAGAATACACTTATTGAGTGGGGTGTTTCTGGGGATGCTGTGTTTGTTGCTCTGTACCATGAATTTGCTGTATAGAATATATTGACCCACCGTTACCATGTAACATTCAGTATTACTATATAGCACTACCTGCTCACACTCTGGGGGGGCGGGGGGATGTATCGAGTCATTCAGATGGAGAGCTTTTACGCAGACAAATTGTCCAGAGCCAGCGCAGACGTAGAATGGATCAAACATAAACATTAACTAAATAAATAAGAGTTGGAAAGTAGAAATATAAATAAATGATGTGTGTTTTCTGTGACCGGAGCATCTTATCCTTGACTGTAAATAAAAAATGAGTGGTTTCCATGACTACGCACTGCATTAGATGCATTATCTACCTCGAAGGGAAAGAAGAAGCCTTAGTTTTGGGCAGGATAGCAGTACAGAGAGAACAGGACTGGGGTGGCCAGCAAAAGCCTTATGATGATGCATGATGCTGATGTACTGTACAATTCTGCATAATGTGCTGTGATACTACTGGGATAAAGCATAATGTAGTGTTAAATAAGCTTCGTAATACCTTTGGATAGTGTTGTATTCATAAACCTCACTGTACTGTACCATGCACAGCAAAAATAAGAGGTTTTTCCTACAGACATTGGATGTTGGATTGCAGCTCTCATCAGTAACAGCCATCCAAACATGGGATCACCACCAGCATATTTTACTGTATGTTTTAGATTGTAAAAAAAAGTCATTTTTTTTTCTTTTTTAAAATGCACTTGAGTTCTGTTGTTCATTGGATTTTTTCTTGTTTTGACCTATACTCCTCTCTTTTTGGCCCATACCGAACCTGCACGAACCTTAATTCTCTATAAGGAATCCAGTGCGGACTCTCCCTGGTTGGGGTCCTCCATTCATGTATAGGTATAAGCTGATTTGGAAAAACTCTCCATCTTTGTTATTTTAAATGAACATTGTATGCACCATAAACATTTCAACAGAAGTGGTTATGGTGGCTTTGAGGATTGAAGTGGCTATGTTGCCTGGATCCTGCATCACTGCATCAATAGCCTTTAATGACTTTATGGCAGATGTTTAGCTACAATTTTGCCTTGCTCCATACCATTTCATACCGGGGATTGGGGCAGTAAGTAGCTGAGAGTCCTCTCTGATGCTGAGCCAATCCTGGCCTGCAAACCCCGGTATTGAGTGAAGCAGAGCATAGCTACGAATCCTTCATATCATCACTGAAGGCCAGCGATTTTGAATTTCTACTAAATGGTGAATAAACCATTTAGCAATGATGCATGATCCAGTGCCTTCACACTCCAGGCAGCAGTGGTTATGGTGCCCACAGAGTACCTTTAGCATCAATTTTGCAATTCACTTTTAAGATCCTATGATTTGAAGTTTAATGAACAAACAGCATTATTTTACTGAAGACAAAAACAAACACATTTCTGTAACATATGCAAGGAGCACATTGTTATTCTTTGGTTGTCCATTTACATATTAGTTACCAGAAGGAGACAGGCCTCGGGCAGCAGCTTCCTCTAGCTGCATCCACTCACATCTAGCTATATTCTACACCTGAGATGCAAAGTGTGATTGTGTCAGATATAGGAACACCATGGTATTGTGTTACTTATAATATATAATGTGATGTAATGAAATATGTTGTGATGAGTTTAATTTCGACATACATTACAGCCCAATTCTTTTAAGTTTAGTTTTCTTGTGTTTTTTTTTTCAATCTAAAAAATAATGAGAATTGAATGCAGAATAAAAAAATAATCAGATCTGTAATCTGATTGGATGCCTTTTGTGTCCACTAGCATGCAGATGGAATTCGGGTTATGGTGACCTGAACATTAGCAAATGACAGTAAGCTATTGGCAGACTCGCTGGCTGCTATAAAATATAGATTTTTTTTAATGCAAAAAACATCTTTTAATGCCCTCTCTTACATAAGATTATGTTGGTTTTGGGCATTCCTAATTAATCTTTTAAAAAAAGCAAAGAGAAAAAAAAGATGTTTAAGAACTGATGATTATTTCGCTTTCTTACAAAGAGAGTTCTGCAGGAGTAGAGAATGTGATTGCGATTTTATAACAGATAATCCATAGTTTGTCCTTCTAGGTGTTTCTTCCATTGCTTTGATCCCATTTAGTATGAAACTCAGCTATGTCTGCTCGGGAAGCCTGGCTGCCGGCCTTATGTGCAAATCACATTCTGTTCCAAACCTAAGATTAGTTAAGAATAATATCCTGTATGTGTTGTGCCTTAAAAGGGCAGATAGAAACACTCACATGCATTTAAAAGGCTACAGGATTATTCCCAGTGATGCAGATCCCATCTCTTATTGACAGGAAACCCGCTATTTACAGGAAATTGTTGCAGATTTCAAATCCCCCAAGGAACTCCAAAATCTCGTGCATCTATTTTACCTGCTAGGCTCTTATTCCTTGTGGGAGTTGGAACGTAATCTGCGTGAATAAATCCCTTCTAATGGGAGTGGGTAATTGTTACTCATGGACGAGGAGTGGCTTCATTTAGCAGTTCTCCTATCCCTCGGGATGGAAGAATGCTACAAGAGCTGTTATGTAATTTGCCCATTAGTGTTGATATCGTTTGTGTTTGCTGATGGAAGTCAGAATAGATGTGTCATAAAAATACACCTCAATTGTTTCCCTCAAACACTCCGAGAGTCAGCTGAGCAAGGAAAGAACCAGCGAACGCGGAGAAGAAAATCTGCAAAACTACGATTTATCACCGAAGATACAAATTGCTATTTTTCACTTTATCCATCTCTAATTATTAAACCAACAGATGCCTATTACTGTTTTACGAAGACCCATATATCACTCGTTATGCAACATTTCTCGTGTACTTTTCTCTCTATCATAAAGGGGCTGAGTAATATTTCATGTTGCTTTTCCAGTGTCACCTGCGTTACAATTTGCCATTTCCCCGCTTGATATCTTCTGCATTACTGAAGGAAGATTCTGTTAATATTAAACAATGATTTATTAGCACAAACACAGCAAGTTAGACTTCATAAAAGCCTGATAAAGATCAACTTGGTTTTAAAACATTGCCTATTGCTGGACTTGAAGGAGATCTACTTAGGATCATAATGCTGCCTCTAGGCTTGGGGAAGATTTACTTAGGATCTAAAAGTTGCCTATGACAAGGCCTGGTGAACATCTAAATTAGACTACCACTAGGCTTCCTAGCGAAGCACTTTAAAGCATACCTGTTATAGGATTTTTTTAGTTTACTTAAATCAGCCCCGAATACATTGAATACATCTTGTATCCTACAGATTCTATAGCTTTTTCTGTGTCTATAGCTGTGTGGGACTTACATTAGGGTGGCAAGGTACAGGGATTGACAAACAAAATACAGCACCCAGATTATATTTGTTTAATGTTATAGCCTAGAAATTAGTAGTTATCAAATATTGAACTTTAGACCATTCTTTTCTACCACTCAGCTCTCCTCCAAGTCTCTGGAATCTAAGGGGTCTTTGTTATCCCACCAGGGACTTGTCTTCTGCTGTTCAAGTGGTTTTCTATTGCACTGTGGTCAAAATGCAATCAATCTATCACAAATAGTTGACTTGCTTGTCATTTTATTCCCCTTCCAAATCAATCATTTGATTAATGTTATATTTCTTTTTTTGCTACTATTTTGTTTAGCCTCCTCTTGTCTCATATCATAAGGTGTGCTTATCCACTTCATTGTAAAAAGTAGTCAGAAAAAATAAAGAATTAAACAAGTGAAAAATAAAACTGGCTAAAATAGACATTATGCATTAGAAGTTATCTTGTAGTTACTACACGGTTTCTACTCCCTTTTTAAATTTAGTATAATCTCAAGTAAGAACATTCATCAGGCAAATCAGACAACTACTCATAGTAAGTTGTTTATTGGGAAGAGCCTTACTAAAGTGTTTCTTAAGATGCTTGGTAATGATAATTACTATTATTTTTTTTTTAAATTGGTCACTGAGCCAATATGCCTGCTGAATAATCTGTTATGCCATATACATAATCTGAGTCAATGAGATAAGGTTAAGAACTTGTTGTAGTATAATAAATGTTGCAGTTGTCAGAGTACAGTCGACGATCCACAATCCTTCAGTCATGGAGAAGCTATCAATCAATGTTGTCAAAATAAATATTGTGAGTAATTCATCATCAATAGTGATAATCTGTCGGGGAAAAAAAAATCAATCATAAAAGGCAGATCATCTACATTTTGCCTTTGCGCCAATACCTAATAAATCATGGTAATTATTTGGTCAGTAAGTTTAAAGCAACTGAGGGTACTAAATGTTTCTACTAACATTTGATGCTACAAACCTTTAGCCATGCTGCTCCAACTATTTTGTACTCTCTCCCCCACACTTTAAATGTGCTCATTCAATGAAAAAAATAAAAAAAGATTTAAATCTTACCACTTAATTCAGTATGTATGTAGCATTCACCCTTTTTAACTTTAATGTGAACTTCAGCTATCTAAAACATTAATTATTTTGAGCCTGACTAGACATCTGTACATTGGTTCTATCTAGAGTAATTATCACCAATGAAACCATGTGTGTTATGTTTTTTTCGCACCTTACATTTAATATATTTTAGTTCTGGACAAATGCTATGATTAGTCTTACTATAAATCCAAGTTAGTTCATTTAATCTCTACTCTTTTCTCCAAACCTTCCTGTCATTCATAGAAAACAGAAGAGAACTATGTCGCCACACTTTTTGGGTTTGGGACATAGTGGTCAGTGTGGTGGTACCAGATCAACCAATGGGCGTGAACCCTGGAAATTATAAATACAAAGAAGTGAATACACTCTAAAGATGGGGGATTCTAAACTGAGACACCTTTTTTGACGGTACAGCTCCTCTCAACTATATAGTACACCACTAAGTACCTGCTCGATATGTAACGAGCATGAGGGAGGGGATCTTGTGATTCATTTTTATTACATCCTTAAAATATATATGTATCAGTAAATAAATTCTTATAGATGTTAACAGTTGAATATAACTCCTCCTCCGCCTTTTTCCGTCCCCCAATGAAGCTTAGATAGTGAATATACATTGGGAAAGAGCTTTATTATGAGGCTGGGCTAGAGATAATATACAATATGCCCACAATCTGCGAGTGTTGGGCGAGCGTTGGAGACGGGGCATGACCGAAGTTGAGAGGTTAATAGGAGGAGGATCTGTCGGTTTGTCTGTGGACACCGCCCTCCCCCATCGAAATTAGGACATGTGACTCGGATGGATATGTGGGAACATCTGATCGGTCCTTATGCATATAAAGAACTGGTTTACACAGAGAGAAGATTATCCCCTGACTAAGGTGCAGTTCTGTGCACCGAAATGTACTTCACAGGTTTTTTATTTTCACTCAGATTGAGCACTTAGAGCAATATGCATGCACTTGGTGTTTAGTATTTATTTCCTTTTGATTTGTCTGTCTTGGTAGACTGGAGCAGAGGGCATTTATCTAACCTAGATGCAGTTCTAGGTTCTAGAACACACATGGAGGTGTTTTCTAGGAGATTCAGGGACTAGTGGCAAGGTTAAGAGCACCTGTAACGAATCACATGGCACCCCAACTGGGTACCTCGGTTTGACGGATGCTCCTAGGGCTTCCCGAGGGCTCCAAGCACTCCACTAGACACCATAACCACTGCAGACCCCACGAACTGCCGCAGCTTGGACCTCTCCTAAATCCAGAGAGCAGGAACAAGAACAGCTCTTACAGGAGCTAGTGATTATACTCTGGGGAGTATATTGATTATAGCAATTCCCAGAGTGTAGGACTCCAATCCCCCAAACATGAGCCAAGACTTCATGAAGGGGTAAGCAGGTCAGTTTAATGAGCACAAAGGCATTTCTTATATACAGTTTTCTCCACAAGGTTACCACCCATGTGGACCTTGTGGAGCACAGGGCACAAAGTCACAACAGCCAATCAACACAGTATTGTATAGTTAGACACTCCCAGCTAATGTACACAAACCCTCCCCTCTGCCTGTGATACAATTACCAAACACAATGGACTAACTCAATTACCAAAGGCAGAAAATATCCAGGTTTACCCAAAGTTCAGAAACACCCCAAAACAACAACATACCCCACAAATTATACATCCATGGATCGCCCTGATCTGGGTGAGCAACATATCCAAAACTCACCCAGATTAGAACAGGGGTTCAAAAGTTTTTTGAAAGTCATATTTTACTTACCGCAAGCATGGCTTTCATACCCAAAACAGTTCCACAGATTTAGGCCGTGTGGCCGGTCTATCTTCTCCTCTATCCTGGAGATAATTGGCTTAAGTGGCTGTGGTAACTTAATTATCTCCAGCAACAGGAAATATCTCTAAGTCAAAAACTGTTACAAAAACCACAAAAAAATACATAACTCTTATAATACAATATTTAACCTATATGTCCAACATATCCACAGATAGCTTGGTTCTGAGCACTCAATATGTCCAATGTTAAAAGTGCCCTATAGTACAAGGAAGGGTGAGGTCATAAAATAGCAAGGGCTGATGGGAGATTGAGGAGGGACAAAGCAGCCAGTTTAAACTGATCTGGCATTTTCCCTGGGACAAGGCCCTGCTGGAGAAACAATAGGACAGGAAAAAGGGGGAGGGGAAGAGGCACATTTTCCCATGGATTTAAAGGGGCAAAAAAAGTGTTTTCAAATCCAATAAACCCAAATAAAGCTTTTAAAGTGCAATACATCCCAGGGGCCATAGTCACAGGGCAAGAGGCTGGCAAGCAGGCCTCTCCAAATCCCAGTGACGAAAATGCTTTCGTCACAGCACCTATGAGATTTGGCTGTTTTATATGGATGGTAACCCCTCTTTAATGAGGCAACTCAATATTTGCAGTCAGGGGGTAAAGGATACTTACATAATTTATGTTCTTCCAGTTGCTACAAGTGGTGACTGCATTTACCCTGCCTTACCCGGAAGTACTATTTACATCAACCTCACTCTATAATATCTCCTAGACATAAGCAGTACTCTGTTTGCCCTCCACCTTCTTTATTGTAGTTGTTCTATTATAGCTGTGCTTTGAAATTATAGATAAAGGATAAGAATTGGTGTGTCTATATACATAGTAACTACTTCTGCTCCCCAGCGTTTTCAACCTGTATCCAACTGTTTCCTGTTTATTTAATAAAATCTCTATTTTACTGGAAACATTTTGAACAAGTATAGCTGTGTGAATCTGGATTGTTGCTCTACTAAGCTCTCTGAAGAAAAGTTAGTTATAGTTAAAGGGACACAATAGTCATCAGAACAACTTCAGCTTATTGTGTTTGTTCTAGTGAGCAGACTCATTCCCTTCAGGCTTTTTGCTGTAAACACAGTCTTTTCAGAGAAAATGCAGTGTTTAGATTACTCCCTAGTGATAACTCCACTGGCCACTCCTCAGATGGCTGCTAGAGGTGCTTCCTTGGGCAGTGTTGCAGAGTAAGCAGCACTGTCATTGAGTGTCTCCACCCTCTACATTCAGACAATGAACTTTCCTTATAGATATTCATTGATTCAATTCATCTATATGAGGAGATGCTGATTGGCCAGTGCTGTGTTTGATTTGTGCTGGCTCTGCCCCTGATCTGCCTCCTTGACAGTCTCAGCCAATCCTATGGGGAAGCATTGTGATTGGCTCAGACCACCACTTCTGATGATGTCAGCAGACAGAGGAGGTTCACAGGCAAACAGGGGCAGAGGTAGCAGCTGCAGACTTGAGTACAAGTAAGATTTTACTATATTTAGGGAGGCAAGAGGGGGCCAGGGGGATTAGAAGATGGTTTTAACACTGTAGGGTCAGGAATACATGTTTATGTTTCTGACCTTATAGTGCTCATTTAAGCTGTACATACTTCTTTTCTCTTTTCTATATACCAGTTTAGAATCACCCATCTTTAGGGTGTATTCACTTCTTTGTACTTCGTGTCATTCTCCTTAAGCAATCCAGCTGATGCTGTAGTCCTACCAAAAGCTGAAGTGGCAAACATTCTCCATCCCTGTTGTATCACATAAATGGCACAGAACACGTAACAAGATAAGTCTATAAATGACATTCAACTGACATGAAATAAGTGTTTGTGTTCCTCCGCTGCCTTCTTCTATTAGCTTGTGTCCAACAAAAAGAATGATTGTTCATTAAAAAAAAGAACAAGAGAAAGAGGTCAGGGTCATTGATTACATTTGTGATGTCTATCTCCATAAGAAGTCCTTTGTGTGCCATTATGTTACTGATAATGACAATGGAACTCTCTATTTTGAAAGAGCTAGTAATTAGGTAAGCTCTGTGCCCTGTCCTAAAGGTGAGAGGACATGAGATTTATTCTCTTTTTACAGCCCTAAGTGTATATTACAAAACTTACATCTGCATCCCTCCCCCAAATTAATAATTCTTTAGCCACAGAGATAGTCTATTTCCAGACATACTAAAAAAACAACATGGTTAAAGAACATCTGAATGAATACCTTATAGTTCAAGGAGGTCCCAGGCACCTGCGTACATAAATTGGTTAAACCATTGCCAATTGGTTTAACCCCATAGTCTTCATTCCAGCACCCATCAGTTCAGCCTCTCCATTTCCAATTGAGTTTGAGGCTTCAATCAGGAAGCCACAAACATGAAAAGCTCCTCATTCAGAAAACAGACTTATAAAGGTGACTTTGGGATTAAACTGTTTGTTAGCGGTTTAACCCCGTTAGGTAAGCCAGCGTGGATATGGATTTATCAATGTGTCTTAGAAAAATTTCTAGCCTGAATGATCAATCTTAGTGTTCAATTCCACCATTAATTACTTTTGCACCATTTTACATGGTTTTGTTATTTTTTTGCATTACTTTTTTTTCTTTATAACATTTTACATTTATAAATATTTATACCAACGGAAAGAGAGTATTCATTTGGTTTTCATGTATTTTCTTGTGTCACTTAATTTTGTGCAGATAGTAAGGCAGATTATGTGCTGGGGACATTAGTGTGAAACTATCAGACTAGATAATGAAACAAGGCAACACTTTTCAGACTACTTTTAAAACTTGGTTTTATTGGGACACATTTTTAATCCACCCTTTTCAAAAATGACACTTTCGATAAATCTCCTCAGTGGTGGTTTATGCTGATAATTGTGGCATCAGTTAACATCATCATCGTTTGTAACTGTAACATTAAGTATAAAAATAACAGTGATGTGTGGAAAGAACAGGGAGGTGTTAAGTGATACTGCAGTATGAAAAGTAAAGTGCTTAAATTTGGAAGGTGGATGTTATGGGATTAAAGCCTGTGGGGTGACTCAGTGGTTAGTACCATGGCACGTTGCAGTATTTACTGATTCACGACAAGGTCATCTAAACCTTTTATCGTTCTGACTTTAACGAAATTACTACAATTAAGTTGGGAAATAGCACCTACTCTTAAGGGCATAATTAAAATCCATAGGAAGTTAAATATAGCTTTCCTGGTTTAACATTTTAAAAATATTATTATCATCAGTTTATTGTATGTCTGCACAGTAGTTATGGTACACACAATGCTACAATGCTAGAATTAAAGTTGTGCATTACAATGCTGAGATATTGATAATAAAGCACTTTTCAACTATATTCGCATAATGAATCGACACTATTTTAAAATTAGCAATATAAATGGTGGTAACCTTTTTTATTTATTATTTTTACCTTTATATTTACTTATCATACTTTAATTTTTTTCACTCTTTTGCTCTTTGGAAAAAAAAAAAAGTTGTGATTCACTTTACAGTGATATTCACTTATTGGCGTCTGTCTGGAACCTAACCTACAAAATTAGCGAGGTACTTGCTTAGTTTAATCTAAGGTTTTGGACTATGTGTCTTTGATTCACTGCATCACTATCATTGCTACTACCTCCAGGATTTCAAAGTTTGCTAACATTAAAATAGTGCTGTGTCTTTTTGCCATTGTTTTTACTAAATCAGTTTGTTATTGGTTTAACTGTTGATGGTAAGCTGGTGCCAGGAACTTTCTCGCACCATAACGACTTCATTCCAATGATGTTATGGTGCCTGAAGGGTCCCTTTAGCAAACATAGACCTCGGTTTAATATTGTTGGATAAGCTTTCCAAATGATTTAATATTTTTTAGTAAACTTTTAAAATGAATTCTTCAGCATTTTAAAATATCAAAAAATATATCATATTTAAAAATAAATCAATATATAAAAAATATCAAAATATGACAAAATTATTATTGTTTTCATTATTTAAGAAATGTTAGGGGAAAAGAGATTGGTTGATTTGTGTATTTTATGGGATATTGTTAAATATAATGACTTCCACCCAACCTTTGTCAGCTCTTCCCACCTTGTTAAAAGTCTGATGTAAGCCCCAGGTGTTGTTCTGAAGAATGAAGCTGTGAATGCAGTCTGTTATAGCTTTTTCCATTTTATTATAGTGTTATGGGGTTAGGCAAAAATAATACTGGAAGTGTGTCTGTAACTGGAATCCTCTAATAACACAAATATTGTATGCTCTGTCCCCACTCAATCTGTGGCAGGTGTACCCAAAATGTACATCTCCAGATGTTTTATAACTATAACTCACATTTTTGCCATTGTTGTGTGCACCGTTGGTGTGTGGTTTTGGTCCTATAGCTATCTTCCTTGTCTGGCTGGATACATCTGTAGTGAGTAATCTTGGAGTGGGTTCTAGTACGGTAGAAAACATTGGATTGCCATGAGCTTTGATGAATCATTCAGGTTGCTGTTTAAAGGTAGGATTACAGTTGGATAATGCAGATAGATGTGAAGTGAAGACTGATGTAGATGAATATAAATGAATCAAGTTATTTTTTTTTTTATAAAATGTGTTACCAGGCAGAATACATTGAGATTTCTCTCGTTTTCAAGAATGTCCTGGGACCACAAACATTGCATGGACGCAAGTCTCTTTTCAGCTATGTAACTATGTAACAATAGGGTACAGCATAATATTAAAAATACAAAGAAATATTAAAATACACAGCATAATATTAAAAGTAAAAAGTAATATTTATATACACACATACATTTAACACAGAACAGGTAATAAATATAATCAACCATGATTACAGGTGCATTCTGTATTGAGATATGTTGACAGGGATCTCAAAGTATGTTTGTGTGGAGTAAGATTAAATTGTGTCTGGGAGGTTGTTCCATACTTGCGGTGCTCTGTAGGAAAATGAGGATCTAGCTACTTTCTTGTTGTAATGCGGTATGCTAAATAAAGGTCTGGTACTGGATCGGAGGCTATAGGAGGTGGGAACAGCTGGGGAGAGCATTCTATTCAGATATGAAGCCTCCCAGAAAAGCTCTTAAACACAAGGCTGAAACATGGAGGGTGGATTTCAGCGATAGCAAGTTTAGCTCTTTTAACATGTCACACTGGTGGGTCATGTAATTACATTGTAGCACAAAGTGGGAGAACAAGTTATACAACATAGTAAGTTTATTAAGGTGGATTTTCGGCGCAGGCGCACACACTACATCCCGATATTCAATGACGGGCATTAGCATTGGTTGGATAATCTGCTCCCTTGTGGCTTAGGCAGGATTTGTTTCTTTACAGGGCACCTAGATTTAGATAAAGTCTTGATTAGAGATTTTTGATGGGGAGGCCAAAAGATAGATTGGGGTCTAGCAACATAGCTAGATATTTGAAAGAACATCTGGTGTGCTATTTGATTTTGATTTGATGCATAGCTCTAAATTTTTAATTTATGTAATTTATGTATTGTTTCAAATCTTTTGTCAGTGAATATGTGTCTAATATTCTACAGAAATCATGTAATTCACTGCTTTTCTCACCTTAATCTTGTCTTTCTTTCATTATTCATTATGCACATTTGTATTATTTTATCCCCCCAATTTTTTTTTCTCCATCTGTTCTTGCACGTCAGCCTCCCACCTACATCCACTTGATTGAACACGTATAAATAACTAATTCTCTCTCCTGAATCCATGATATACTGTGAACTTCAGAAGGTAGCTGTACCACCCTAAACTGAAGTATCTGTCACCCATAATATTTTTTTTTAGGTGCGAGGAATAGTTTTGCATATGTTCCAAAGAATTGCAATGATTCCTAATGCATTTGTGAAAAAATATGCTGCAAATTACCACATGTAGAAGATCTCATGGATGTCTATAGAAGCTGGTCATAAGAAAAATATTATAAGGATACATGTTAAAGGGATTCTATAGTGTTGGAAATACAAAGTTGTATTTCTAACATTATAGTGTTAGTGTTCCTTCTTCCCCCATGCTCCCCCTGCATATAAAGGATTAAAAATCTTTTATTCACTCACCTAATTCCAGCACTCCTCTGATGTCGTATGTATTAGGCCCTCTCCATAGAAAAGCATTGAATCAATTTGAATGACGTTGGATGGCATCATGAAGAGCGCGAGGACGTCCAGCATCAGGCAACCCAGGGTCCGGTAAACTCCCGGAAGCGTCTCTATGTTTGTCTGGTAGGCAGCCACTAGACGCTGTCTTAGCACTCATTGCAGTTTCACAAAAACTCATCCCAATGATGACCTCAATGAGATGAAGTGGTCTGGGTGTCTATAGTGTCCATTAACTGTATGTCGAACACATTCTAAATCATGTGTATTACACTAGTGATTGTTACTCCAAGCACAGGGATGATTAGGGAATATATTATTAGCATAACTCTATGTATATATCTATGAATCCAGGGTTAATATTTAATATTTAAATTTTCACAGTTACTTTCACTTGCACTCTAATATGGAGATTTTGTGCTTAGAAGTGCAAATCAAAGAATCTATAGGTAAATGTACTATTGATTTTCAATTTTAAAGTCTTAGATAAAGAAACTGCATTTGTAATTGAGTCAGTAACCCCCGTCTCTCCATCCTCCACTCTAAAAAAGAAAAAGCTCTATGACTGACATTCAAGGGACAGCAAATAATTGCTGGATTCTGGACAACTGTCCCATGTGCTGTGTGGATAATATGGCAGAATGAGCAGTATTCAGGCTTGATACATTAGTCAGCTGACTTTTTATCAGGAGAAAATGTATACAGTCTGTGGTTCGAGTAAAGCTTTGGCCGTCGGGAAGTGCCTTTTCAAACTCAGACACAGCTCGCTGCCCTCATCCTCTCTACGCACAATAGTTCTATCAATTCCTGTCTCTTTCCAGCTGTTGGCTTGAACAGAAGCTCAGAAATAGAAATATTTTCTGAATACATTTCAGCACTGGCTCAATAAGGTAATAAACCCATCTTGTCTAGAAGGAAAACACTATTACAACCACCCATCTGTTCATTTGGGGCAAGCTTAAATAATATAAAGAATTTCACACTCTGCTTGTCAATATATATATACACAAGTTTGCCTTTTGGATGTCTCATAATAACAGCTTCACTGTTTTTTTCTTTACTTCAAATTTGCAGACCAACGCAGAAATATTTATGATCAGTTACAAGCATAATCTGTCCAAATCAACTGTAGAATCTATGTTAAATGGCCCTAAAAACATCTGCCACCTACTGTGAGAACTTAGAATGCTTGAGCAGTGACCAATATTCATTTAGAATAACAACATCAAATTGACAAGTTAAAAATGTCAAGCAGCATACGACAGACAATGTAATGAAGCAACATTTGTCGTAGTGCAGCACATCTACATTAACACACATGACAAAGCTGTTTTTAACTCCAAACGTTGTTCTACACTACCCAATAAATCTAATGTTCCTATTTTTGGACATGGAATATACAGATTAGTTAGAAGATATACTCTGGCCTCATGAGCGTCCGAATTTTGTGAGACAGGCCCGATTTTAGGGTCCTGTCTAGGAAACTGTCCCCAAAAAGTGTAGCATGTGTGCATCTTTAGATGTTATGCGCTAAAGGCACCTAGAGAGCACCTTCTCTCTGCAGGGTCCTTGTGCTGTTACAAGACACTTTTAGAATGTAGATAATCCCTCTTTGAATTGGTAATTTTCAATGTTAATAGAGATATATATGCAATGCAGATTATGTTGGTGGTATCTTTAAATCTGGCCTCAAATGTACCCTTCATATCCAGTCTGTTGCCACATCCTGCCGATTACACCTGCCCACGTCCGCCCCTTTCTTATGCAAGATGTTGCTACGGAGCTTGATCATGCTCTAGTAACTTCTCACATTGATTACTGTAATTCTCTCCTAATTGGTCTCCCCAGAAGCTGTACTGTCTTGCTACAGTCTGTAATGAACGTTGCTGCCAGGCTGATTTTTCTCTCCTGTTGCTCCTCTCACACATCTGTTAATCCTTAAATTGACTTCCTGTACCCTATAGGAGTCAATTCAAAATACTAACTGTGGCGAAACCGACCTCGCCACTGGGCATTGGAGAAGACTGATTGCCAGCCTCCTGCCATGTGACTATGGCCCCTGGGATGTATTTTATGAAACTGTATTTCTCTGGCTGTGATAATTAGATTACCCATTGTGTTCAGTAATCATATCACAGCCAGAGGGGAGGATTTTGTGTGGGAGTGTCTGGGTGAAGTGTATGGATTGATTGGCTGTTTTGTAACGCCCTGTGGGCTGTACTATGTTTGTGGATTGGGAATAAAAGAGACTGTATGTGACAGTACAGGGAGTTCCTGTTTTAACCCTCAAAGTGAAGTGTCGTCTCATTATTGGGGGAAGGATTTATTGTATGCTGTTCCAGTTTGACTGCAAGGAGAGTAAACCTATTCGTATGGTTCCTATTCAACTGTCTACATCATTCATATGTTTGAGAGGATTCAAATGCTTCTCCGGTTCGGTGGTTGTGGTGTCTGCTGCAGTGCTTGGAGTCCTCAGGAAGCGCTAGGAGCATCCTTTAACGGAGGTACCCAGTCGGGGTGCCAGGCGATCCGTTACACTAACCCTTACCTTTAAAGTTCTGAACAACTCTAGCCCCTGTTACATTTCTTCATAAATTCGTAGGTATGCCACTTATCGGTGTCTCTGCTCTGCCTGAGACCTTCTCCTGCTCGCTGCTTGCACCCTTACTGTTAACTCGCACTTGCAGGACTTTTCATGGACTTCCTTTGGAAAAGCCTGTCTACCCCCATCAAACTCTCCCCTGGTCAGTGGCGGAACTACTGTAGATCATGCAAGATTTTTGGGGGGTATCACTCTAGTGCAAGATAGGTTGCCGTGGCTTAACTGGGGTCCTCCTGGGGCCTCTCCATCCTGGAACAGGTTAGGGGACTAGCTCTATTCCCTCCTAGGGACTGGACAACATACAGTCCTGGGAGTTATAGTCCTTACAAGGACTTTCATTGCTGAAATCTCCACGAGCTGGAACCAGATGCTGAACAGTGAATAGCCCTTTTCCCTCCCTGTAACTAGACAACACATAGTTCTGGGAGTAAAACTGATTTTAATGAGCCAAACTCTGCCTTTTATGCACAGACCCCAGCATAGGGTCTCCAAACAATACAATTCAAGCCCCTCCTGGGAATCTCTTGGTCTGGGAGATAATTGAGTTGAAGACCATTGAGCTAATTATCTCCCAGAAAAAGAGAGCCAAACAAAAAACCATAAAATCATATAATAACCCCAGATGTCCTACATCCCTAAACAGCCCTGATCAGAGCATCCAAGTTGTCCAAATAGCACTCAGATCTATGCAGTGTGTGGGGACAAAATTCTGACCGGCTGCACACATGGTCCTAGCCTAAAATGGTTCCAGAGCATTTGGTGCTTTTTCCAGTCAACTTTCGGAAGCTCCTGCATCCAAAATATGGGGGGCTCCGTCTGGCTCTCAGGGAGCATTTTTTCAGACATCTTCCCTCCAAAAAGCACTCTCCTGGTGTGTCGCAAAGTGGTTCAAAACCCCAAGTTGTCACCTAGCCGAAAACAGTTCATTGACATTTTCAGCTAAGTACCGCTGAGGTGACTGGGAACCATGAAGCCCTCATGCCAAAATTTGTAGCGGTCGCGGCTAAGTACCACTAAGGACCGTTGGTGGATTTGTTCATGTGAACGGCCTCTAGGGAGCTAGTGTTCGGTTCCATTTATGAGAAGCGAAAGTGCCGGAACCAGGGGCACCGAGGGAAAGCTGCTAATGGCTGCTGGGCAGGGTAACTCCCGACCGGGGTCTCACACCTGGACCATAGTCGGTGGGCAGGAGGCCAGCTTCCATACTCCTCTTGTGAACTTGTGGGTAGTGTTTGCGTTTGAATGCAGGGGTGTGTTTGTATGTAGTATTGGCTTTGGTGTGTTTGGATGTAGTGTTGACTTTTAAATGTGGATGCACATTTGTGTATTTTATTGGTGTTTGAGTGAAGGGATGAGTTTGTATATAATTTTGGAGCTTGAACACAGAAGTAGCCATCAGCAGCATTATAGTCTGGACTAATACAGAGAGGTGCTTAACTTGGTCTGTATTTCTCTGACAACAACTAGATTTCAGGAAGCAATCTATCTTATAGTTACCACTTTAAATTTTAGATGATCTTTAGATGTCCAAAAGAACACTTGGAAGTACATCACTTCAAATAAAGGATAAACTCATTAAATAATTCAAATTATCAGAGAAGGCAGATGTTAAACTCTCTTAGTTCCACTAACTTGCAAAGTTTGCATTCATATGCCCTCATCACAGCTCCTCTGACCTAGTACACCTATTGTTACAAATGGTGGTAATGTTATATTATCTAAGACTTACTTGTCAGACTATACTGTTGTTTTAATCCCATGCTCTCTCTGTCAGCAATTTCTCTCTTCTTAGCATTAATGAACAGTCATTAAAAAAAAAAAAAAAATCTCCTCTGAATGTTTCATGACGAATTGCAAGTATTCCCTGCAAATCCATCTGTAGGAGAAGTTAGGCGTTCAAGGCTAGATTTATGTTCTGAGCTGCCTTGGTAGTTAAAACCTGGTTTATAGCCTCCAACTTCTTACTTATATTGTGCTCCCTGCTGCCAGATTTAACCTCTGTCCTACCATGGCGGCCCGTACCTCAGACTAAGCCGGCTAATTTTGTCTGTCTCCCAGGCAGCGAATGGGTTCGTAATTGTAGAGTTTGACAAACCTGCAGAGCAACGCAAGTAGAAAATCAGTGGGAGACCACCAAATAACTGTCACTTCTCTGCATAATTCCCCTTTTTATGAGTGTTATTCCAGCGATATTGCTCATTTTAAACAGGGATTCATAATCAGGGCAAAACCACAGGAGGAGACAGAATTTTGACTGGAAGAAAAAATATATTATTGTGCATTATAAAACAGTCCACAGAAATTGAACAGATTGTCTAAGTTTAATTTTTTTTTTTGTTAATTTTTTTTTAAACTTAATTTACATTTATTTTTTAATTAGGATAAAGCATGTACTATCCAAATTAAATTATATAAACCCAAAAATAATTAAATATATTCATATTAGAACTTCTAGGTATCTGTTATATTTAAAGATGATCTAGGATAAATTAAACTGGTTGGCAGGGAATTCTAACATCGCGAATTACGTCAAAAACCTTTCTGTGATATTTAAAGCAAGAGCGATAGTTATTTTTGATTAATGGGATGCAATTCATTTACCATGAAGTCTATTCATTATGTGGTGTGCGGATAATTCACAAAGGAATTGTAGAACTTTGGAAAATACTAGGCCAGAAAAGCTGAGCAAGAAATGTGATTAAGTTGGAGAGTTTGGAGTATGTATCCTATGGTTTCGCCCCAAATTTTCAGATCATGTCTTTAGTTCCTGGTTTAGGGAATAAACCCCAGTACATAGCAAGATAAACTCTAAAGGCAGCTGTGGGCTTTGACACAAGTTTAAGAGACCTGTCACCCAACAATTGTTTGGATTTAAATGTTCTTTTAGGACATAATCTGACAACTGTCTAAATTAATAGCATACTTCCACGAGAGTTGTTTCCTTCTACTTCCCTGAGAGTTGTTTCCTTCTCTGTGTTTAATTGTAATTGTAACGGAGCTCCCTGTACCCCTGCCTGGGTACCTCCGCCAAGGGCCGCTTCCTAGCTGGAACAGGGGACAAACTGCAGCACCTCTGCCCACAGTCACCGTGGCTTGACTGTGGCCCTGGAACCGCTCCTTCCTGCAGCCGAATGGGGAACTCGCTCTATCCACCCCCAGGCACTGGATGACACTCAGTCCTGTTAGCTTTAGTCCTTACAAGGACTTTCCCCGTTAAATCCTCCACACTGGAACAAGCTGCAACAGTGATTAGCCCCTTCCCCTCCCAGTAACCAGACGACACATAGTTCTGGGAGTACAAGCTGGAATGCTTTAATCTGGCCAGATGGCCTACTTTTTTACCATTTCAGACACAGTTAAGCACGCCCCTGACACTCCCACACAAATAGGATAATCCCTCTTCTGGACCTGAGAGGGGACTAGTTACTAGTTACAAACTCCTCCTCTGTGCCTGAGAGATAATTGAATCAGGAACTGTACTAACTCAATTATCTCCAGGCACAAAAAAATATACAATATTACAAACCCCCCAAAAATACATTTAAAACACATAAAACCCCCACAAAAGTTACATCCCCTGATAGCCCTGATCTGGGTGACCAACATATCCAAAAATCACCAAGATCGGTTCAGGGGTTCAGAATTTCCCTGGAAGTCATAATTTTGATCGACCGTGCACATGTCCCTATGCCCAAATAGTTCCATGAAATCAGTGCCAACGGCTGGTCAAGTTTGGTAGTCTAAAAATGAACAAACCACCAAACATAGTCAATAGTCTTGCCCTGGAGCTTGTTCACCTTGTTCGTGGGAACGTTTCCACTGAACAGTGCCCTTCCAAGTTGTGTAGAACCGAACGCAGGCAATGATGGAAGTCCAGCATTGTTCGGGAGTTTCTGTGCCGATTACAGTTCCATGAACTTGACGACCAAACACCGCTGCTTACGTTTATGCGAACAAGATGGCCGCCACCTTGTGGTTGTTCATGCGAACAGTGGCCACCCAGATGAACAATTAGAACACTGTGGTGGAACGTGTTACAAACTGTCAATTAGGCTTAACAAGCTCCCGGTTGGTCCATGGTTCGTGCAAGTCAGTTAACTAGTCTTTTACAGGTTTCCTTGCAGGGCCCATAATCTGTGGGCAGGAGGCTGGCAAGCAAGCTCCACCAGGAGCTTGTGGCAAACTCACGTGGGAAGGGGAGTTTGTCACAGTAATCAAGAATATTTGATTTTTCTAAAGTTTTTACATTTTTTTACATTTAATGCATAAAGAGCACCGCTCGATCTGAGGAATTCGACCAGAAATGGACAAAAGCAAGCTGTCCTGTAGCTGAGCTTCCCACTAGCGAGGTTCTCATAAGAATTAAAGAAACTTGTTTCATATTATTGACTTCTCTGCAATAGCCACCTTTAATCAGGAGTGTTTTGTTATGGTTTATGGGTTTGATCTTACCCCATAAACCTCCAGCCAACAGAAGTTTGTGGGATAAGTAGTAGCAGCCATATTGCAACTATTATTAGCTGACAAACAGTCATGTTCACAATTTACCAAAGGCAACTTAGTAGTCTTCATGGGCTAAGTGGTGCAGTACGTTTTACAAGTTCTTGCAGTTCTAAGTGACTCTCTGAGCTGAGATTTAACACAGGAGGCTCTGTATACCAGTAACTTTGCAATAATGCTAACCTGTGGTGCTACTTAGACTGACCGTGTAAATAAACACTTTGGCCACTCCGTTTCAATGTTTGCATTTGAGGATGTGGAAAATGGCTGCTTTATATGCGTTCTTGTAGAACATGTTGCATCTTAATGGATCTAACTTACAAGTTAAATTGATACATAATAATTTTCATCTGCGGCTCTTTCTTCTCTGAATGACACATTAACTGTTTAAAATACTCATAGCCGCGTTGCTCATCGCTCTGGTTGATTACATGTGAACATCAGACAAATCCTTGTCATGTTTTTGGTAATGAGTGAAGTGTTCAAAGCTGTCACTTAAAGATGTTGCTCGTCAGAATGTCAGATGTTTAATCTTTAGTTTGTCTGTGTTTGTCACTCACTTTATAAGAGTCCTAATGTTTGTCAGGAAAATTATTCACTTTTACTTGTACCTGGTGCAGCAAACTGAGGACAGGAACCAATGCAGTGACCTTTTACTGTGTATTCAAAAAGCATTAGGTGGCATTCCAGATTCTATTAATATCCTGGACAGACATGGCTGTTATCACATTAATTCAGGATATTTCACTCCCGTCTGATGTTGCCAGCCTTCATTGAATAAAATAACAGCAGAGAACGGTATCTCTAGTAACTCTCTGGCAGTATACCAACTCGTTAAAAATAAACTTTGAAATGGCCCATTAAGCAATCGGAAGAGAAACAGTTAATAATTCCATGGCACTGAATTAAATAAGAAATCATATTTTTGATTTAGAAGCAGTTTGTATCTATAGAGCAAGTGATAATACTGCATGATTAAGCAATGTCCAATGAAGAACTCAATACACAATAAGAGCTGGAATGCTAGATCTAAGCTGATCCTTTGAGGCAGGCTTCCCCAAACTCCGGCCCTCCAGATGCTGCTGAACTACAACTCCCATGATTCTCAGCTAGTTCTATTTCATTCATAGAATCATGGGAGTTGTAGTTCAGCAACATCTGGAGGGACGGAGTTTGGGGAAGCCTGTTTGAGGCAAGAACCTTATCAGAGTTGGAGGTATTTCTAATACAGGTGTGATTAATGAATTTATACATCATCAGTTTTTGCCCCATAGGCTCTGTGCATGACAGCAGATTGATGGATCTCTGCGGCCCTGATCTATTCTCAGGGGAGTTTAGTGGTATTTAGTGTTGAACATCATGGTATTTACTATGAAAATAATTCGAACTACTGAATGGCAACTTGCATTTAAAGGGATACTCAATTAAAAAAAAAAAAACTAATAGTAAATAAACCCTTCAACAAAAATATGCTTCTAATTTGTTTTGTATGTTTTCTTTGGCGGTATGGAATCTTGGCTTGCAATACGTGCAAATCTAGTATCTTCAGCTACTGAACCATCACTATCTCCCAGGACAGACTTTCTGTGGCTGTCCAATCACTCACTTCATAATCAGCTATATTACCTATTTTTAAGAAGCCTTTCCAAGGCGAATGCTCTGGGCAATGGATTGCCTCTCAGCTGCTAAAATAATTATAAATTAATTAAATTTTTTTCGTTATTTAGTTATATATTTTTGTATCTGTATGCAGGAGTCGCAGGAGAAGTGTGATACCACACATCATATGTCGTGACTAGTCTGAAAGCACTTTTATTCATGTTTAACGAATAGCCATCTCACACAGTGCCTGAAGGTGTCCTTTTCCAGGCAATGTGAAAATTACATAGTGCATTTAAAAGAAAGCTCCTCAAGACTAATATTGCACCTTTCTTTAAAAAAAATAATACAGTTGCACTTTTAAGCGCTAGCATTCAATCTACACCTTGTATGAGTCAAAGATTCCAGCTGAGGTTAAGGGTGTGTTTATAGAAAATGTAATTACTTATAGGGATAATATATACTAGAAAATGTTATTGTATATAACACAAATAATAAAAAAAAACTGTCTGTGTTGCCTGGATTTGCAGCTTCTGCAGGGATCAGGATCAGACTGTGGCCTCTCAGCCAACCCAGAAATCCATGTGATGCAACAAAGCCGGTGTTTATAGGATAAATGCAGCTGTATATCAGAGTCAATACTGTACACATTTGTAGACCTACACACAGTGACAGATTGATCTACTAGTCCCTTCTCCTTTATGAATAAAACTAATTAATGCATTTCAAATTTAAGGGCAAAGTAGCCAAACTGAAAGCATAACTGACTAAGAGAATTTTCCTGTTTGGCCTTATATTTGAAATCCACTCTGAATTCCTCTTAATTCTCACTTTAGTAAAAATTTAAAAAAAAAAACCTGTAATTATTTTACAGTGCAATGCAAATATTTATTTGAGCAAGATATTTACACTGAAACCTGGAAATTAGGGTGATCAGTAGTTCGTATAAAATTATAATATAATAAAAGTCACCATTACTTAAATGTATGTCCTTTCATAGGTATGAAGGCAACAACATGAAGAAACCCACATCACACCATTTCATGCAAAAATAATTATTCAATTATATACAATATATCATGTCATAAGTATACAATCAAAAGTGCAATAAAGATAAGGTATGAAGTATCCACACCTTAATCCACATAAATAAAATGCAACAAGATTACCTTCAGAAACTGTATACTGGCCTAGGGCTAGAGACAAAAATACCCCAACATTTCAGCCACTGCCTTGATCACAGGAGTCTTGACAAAAATACCCCAACGTTTCGGCCACCGCCTTGATTATAGAAGTCTTGTTCAAAGTCCTGTGATCAAGGCGGTGGCCAAAACGTTGGGGTATTTTTGTCAAGACTCCTGTGATCAAGGCGGTGGCCAAAACGTTGGGGTATTTTTGTCAAGACTCCTGTGATCAAGGCAGTGGCTGAAACGTTGGGGTATTTTTGGAGTCTTCAGCCCTAGGCCAGTATACAGTTTCTGAAGGTAACCTTGTTGTAATTTACTTATGTGGATTAAGGTGTGGATACTTCGCACTTTATCTTTACTACACTTTTGATTGTATACTTATGACATGATATATTGTATAAAATTGAATAAATATTTTTACATGAAATGGTGTGCTGTGGGTTTCTTCTATTTGTATGTATAATCTTGATTTGGTAACAAGATTTTTAACCTATTGTAGCACCCTGCTTTAAATAGTGCATGTTTAGAACACACAGGATTACCTACTGGAGTTGAGCGCTTACTATATTTCTTATAAGGTAACAACATGAACCATGGACATTTTATGAAAATTTATGAAAAATTAGTGTGCAGCAAATTGTTGGAAGTTGTACAATTGTCCTGAGTATTCATTGATTTCATTAGTTCTTAAGTGAATCATGCATTTGTCAAATTATTGATTGGAATGGGCACGATTATGATGTGATAAAAGTATATATATGTTTTATATGTGTGCTAGAAAGTTCTATCAGTTAATTAAACAAGCACAGTTTATAGTGTATAGACGTAAGAATGAGGAACATGTACGATTAATAATACATGTATAAGGGTATTTACCATTTTATTTATTCACACAATTTCCGTAGAGGTTTAGAAGATGCTCGCTCATTATAAGATTGCAATTGGGATCTGGGAATAAATCTGAATCTAAACAGTTATTTAGACAATTAGACATGGATATAGGAAAATAGATGCACTGGACATCAGTGTATATAGTAAGTGCTACAAGCTGTGGGGGTTTAGAAGGTTATATCAATGATCGAGGTGATAATTCTGAAGTTTATAATAGTAGATAAGAACTGAGATTGCCCTGATAGTACCCTGGAGAGAAACTGTTTTGACTTCACCATTCTATTAAAAAAAGTATATCATATTAAAATTGATTTTGAACTCTTTCATTATTGTCTAATAAAAACAATGCTTGATTACACATCTGATCTCTTGTCTCTGCTTCTTTCTTTTTCAGGCCCAGCGACCAAGAAAAAATATGTCAGCTACAACAATCTAGTGATATAGGCAGACTCCTTGCGAAAGATTAAAGGAGCAGCGACATTTTCACTTCCTGCGTTGTGTGGTGCGGTTTGCTCCCCCTCCACCCAGTGCCTCTCCCACAGCAGCGGCCAATCATGGGAAGAGAAGAGCTGCTGGGACATGTCGGTGCACGGCCCTTGAGGACTGGGGACAGCTGCTTCATCCAAGCCATCTGAACTGTTCCTGGCTTGTCTCTCGGGATCTAGGACCAAGGGATGGGCGCCAAGCCCCGCGTGAAGCAAGTTTGTGAGCGGGCGTTACCCGGGCTCTTCTGCCTCTCTCGGGACCATCAGACTCAGACCTTTCTGTACAGTTTCTGAGGACTTTTTACATACAGACCCGTACCCTTCCATGTTCCTTTTTATTTAATATTTTTGGGGAGTTTATGCTCATGTGACCACCTTCTCCCCAGCTATGAGCACTTCACTAACTTGGCTTCCACGTTAAAGCACATTTCCTACATGGTCTATTCATTCTTCTGGTTGATACTTTTTAAACTCTACTCTGTTTTCTCTCTTCTTTTTGTCCTCTGTTCTTCTACTTTTGTTTTTTCCTTTTTCTAACATTTCTTTCATTCAAGGTTTTTTTCAAGACCAAAAACTGTGTGTGCAACGCAGACCATTCCTGAGTGTGATTGGCTGGCAGGATCTGGTATGTGATTGGCTGATGCCCTTGGGGTCTCCTGTCTCCGAATGCATGTACTTTCTCTGCATTATTTCTTTATTTCTGTCGGAGGATTCTACTGTTTGTGTTTGGTTTCTATTCATCTGCCTGTGACTGGGGTTTCGTTGACAGGACGTGGGGGTGAGGTGGCCATTGTTTAAACCTGCCTCTGGGTATCTGTCCGAGCCTAGTCCACGAGGGCCACTCTGTGGGCTCAGATGTGACAAAAAAAGCATGTATGTTTTCTACTGTTTGTAATGAGTATTTTCTGCTTACGTGCCAACCTCGTGAGACACCCTCCCCAAACCGCCCTGTGATATTGTCAGAGAATGTATCAATAAAAGATTTTGATTATGTTTTCTATTCACTGAAGTGACCAGATCTTGTGTATGTTACATATGACAAATATTCACATCAATGCCTCCAGGAACATGGTGTAAGCTAAGACAACATACACAATATACAGCCAACACTATGCAACACAAATGGCTAATCTTTGTACCCCAAATATTTGTGAACTGCATTTCCCATGATTCTCTGCCAGCCTAGAAAATGTTTGCAGACATTTAGGGTGCCAAAGTTAGCTATCACTACTTTAAAATGATCTCATATATTCTACAACATGTTTAATAATAGTACTACTCCACTCTATCACAATGTGCTTACAAGTAAACCCATGTTGGTGTTGTACAATACTGTATTCTTTCATGTGCCATGCAAAAGTCTATGTAAAAATGCTGGGGAGTTACACTACCAACAAAGTAAATTAGTCCTCCGTACTATGCTGATTTTTATCAGTATTGCTGGACAAAACATTAAGATACTGGGGGAACAAAAACATAAACTATTGTTATGGTTACTGCCACAAAAGGTACGGAAATTCATTCTTGCCACCAAAGATAGATTTTACTTGATCTAACAGGGTTTTTTCTTTAATTCCAAAGTTTTCGCAAATTACATTGGAAATTTCAAATTTAGCCGAAAATATTTAAGCTGTGCTAAGAGCTAACTTGGAGAATTTTACAATGGTTTTCCAAACGTATAGGTTACAAAATGCATGTATGTTTTAATGAATTTCCCTAAAACTATTAAAGGAAACACTGGTATTGACTTTAAATGTAAATGAAAAAATGCATCTATGTTTTCAGGAAGTGTGTAGGTAGACTCTGTAATTGCAAGCCAGGGGAGGTGTGGTTACACAAATACAGTAATGTATCCCCAACAGCAGGAGCATGATATATACACTAAAACTTTGTCATTAAGCTGAAGTTGTTTTTGTACTTAGACTGATCCAAGAATTTGAGGTCTCTTCTGTGACTCTGCCCTTTAAACAAATAAACTATAAAACTCTGTGCAAGTGAACAGTATTTAGCCACTAGACCCATATGCAGAAACACACCAAAATAGACATACCTCTATACAGGCAAACTACAGGTAAACTCCAGTTTTATGCAAAGATATACATGTAGAAAACATTCAATAAAAGACAGACATGTACAAACATGCTAATTAAGGTGTAATAAACACATACATGCACATGAACATGTAGACAAATACACTCATATATTCATAGCTGCATAGACATAATCATGCAGAGACAGACACACACAGATATTCAGCCACATTCATTTAATAGATAGACACTAGCCCCCAAAACACCCAGACACTCATACATAACCAGAAACACATAGACATAATTATTCATAGGCAAACACAGATACACTCATATACATATAGGAAACACAGATATGAAAATCTCATGCAAAGACAAACACTCACCTATGCACATAGACACTCATACAGATATATTGATGCAAAGTAAGAGCTAAAGTGAGGCAAAGTTGTCAGATGAAAACTGAAACTATGGAATCCTCAGATGCACTAATGCCAGGGCCGGCGGAACCGTTACGCAAACTAGGCATTCACCCGGCCTGCTGGGGGCACCCACAGGAATATTTCCTGGTGGGCTCCCCCTGTCCTGGACCACAGTGCTGGACGAGCGGCTTTAGAGCCGCCCCCCCCTCCCCGCTCAGCGCCGGGCCAATCCTCCAGGCGCCCAAGAGGAACCCTGTCACAGAGGGCCCAAGAGGTGGCCATTTGTCCGCCTCAGGTCACCCCTGAAGCTGTCCTTCAGATGGCAGGTGCCTGCTCTGCCGATAAATGCTGGAGGAGAGGAGGCTCTTCTTGCAGCTCCCCACTCCCCCAAGTTTAAACATTAGATCTCTCTTAACAGGAAGTGTTTGGGAACGCGGGGCAGGTGTGCCTAAGGCTATCTTAAAGGAGCACTATAGTGTCAGGAAAAAAAAATATTTTCCTGGCACTATAGGGTTATTAGGTACCCCCCTCTCTTGTTGCCCCCTCCCGCTGGGCTGAAAGGGTTAAAACCCTTACCTTAATCCAGCGCCGGGCTCCCTCGGTGCTGGTAACCTCTCCTACCCCTGCCAACGTCAGCTCCTGAGTGGAGCTGAAAGCGCATGCGTGGCCAGAGCTGGGCACGCATTCAAACCGCCCATAGGAAAGCGTTACTCAAGGTTTTCATATGGGGATCTGAACTCATGCTGCATGTGTTCAATGCTATTTTCACACTGAGAATCTAGTGGCTATCAGGGAGACATTTTAATCTGCCCTGTTACTCTGTTATCACTATAATCTGATTTATATAACCTATCCACCTTGACTCACATACTCAACCACTAATGATTATCCCCATACAATACACAAAGCTGCATACAATTTGGAGTTACTCATACCATACACAGAGCTAGGTATGATATAGAGATATCCAATTATCATATTGACAGTTACAGGGGCATTAGAGAGCCTATATGTATCCTGCTGTTTTAACCTTGTGAGTACTGTGTGCTATGAGCTGGTTCTGCTCTGGTAACAGTAAATTTGTAGCTCATTAGTTGAATTTACAGATGGATCAGAGCACAGTGCAATTAATCAGAAATACAAAGTTACCCACATATTGCAAGATGTCAGTGCAGAGCCTGCTCTCACTACACAGTGCAGCAGGACTGATAGACCCCTTAATGTCCTTGCAGCTGGCAATATTATCCATCTGCAGTAGTAATAGGGAGCTGACATGGTTTACAGAACCCACAATCATTACATATCAGAATCAGTTCAGTCACTGCCCCAGTCCTGCAGTGAGGAGCTTCACAACTTTTCAACTAGCCATGGCATCAGTGTCTGAGTTCTGGGCTCCAGAGTGACTGAGAACTTTAAAGATAAAGGAGGGCCCTGGATTACTGATACACTATGCAATATTATTATTATTATTATTATTATTGCCATTTATATAGCGTCAACAGATTCCGTAGCACTTTACAATATTTTCAGTGAGTTAATAAAACTATTAGCGACTCATACCTCCAAAGTGTCCCTATTTAGAAGAAGCATTCCCTATTTTATTACGAAATGCCTCTGTCCCTCTTTTCTAGGAGCCCCATATTGTAGGAATGAGTGTATAACAGAGCTCCACTGCATTATGACACACAGTAATGTATCTGTAAACTACAATGAATGTGTCAGTTTGTGTAATGGGATACATTGTTCTTGTTTTAAATAATATTTTAGTAACATAAAGTTATTAGTTTAGTAGTAAGTCACCTAAAATTTCTCATAACAGCTCACCCTTGTCCATACCCCATTTCCCTTCCTTAAAAATAAAGGGTCCCTCTTTTATTATTTGAAATGTTGTGAGGTATGTAATGACTGGCAAAACAAATGTCTAAAATCTCCCCTCCTTTCCATGTCCTCCACCTGTATAGTAGGTGTTTAATCACAACACAACTGACAGGAGCAAGACGTGTAAAACCTGCTGACATAGGGCAGGTTTCAAAAAAAGCCCCTTTATTTGATTTACCTATTTATTCTCAAGACCACTGATGTCGCGAACATAACATTTTCGAACGGCAAACGCAAACTTCCGCAAATGTTCGCGAACAGGCGAACTGGGCGAACCGCCATAGACTTCAATAGGCAGGCAAATTTTAAAACCCACAGGGACTCTTTCTGGCTACAATAGTGATGGAAAAGTTGTTTCAAGGGGACTAACACCTGGACTGTGGCATGCCGGAGGGGGATCCATGGCAAAACTCCCATGGAAAATTACATAGTTGATGCAGAGTCTGGTTTTAAGCCATAAAGGGCATAAATCACCTAACATTCCTAAATTGTTTGGAATAACATGCTTTAAAACATCAGGTATGATGTTGTATGGATCAGGTAGTGTAAGGGTTACGCCCGCTTCACAGTGACAGACCAAACTCCCCGTTTAACGCAAACAACCGCAAACAGTCCATTTGCACAACCGCAAACTCCCCATTTGCACAAGGTTGGATACAAAGCTAGCCAAGTCCTGTTCCTTGTCCTCACTGATGTCATTGAAGGTCTCTTCCTCCACCCAGCCACGTACAACACCAAGGGTCCCCAAAAGGTGACAACAAGCCCCCTGGATGCCTGCTGTGTTTGGTCTTCCACCTCCTCAAAGCCACCTTCCTCCTCTGACTCCTCTTCTTCAGACTCCTCTCTCTGCGTTGCCTCTCTCTGCGTTATTATAAGGTGTGTTAAGTAGCACTATTCTTATCAGTTTAATCCCTGTTACGTCCCCTATCAGGGGACGTGTATATGGCATCGATTTTAGGAACCGGGAGATGGAAAAAGATGCTTGGTCGGTCCTCCTTCTTCAAATTTGGGGCACTGCGCGTGCAATCTAATGTGCCACCAGATAGGAGTGGTGTGTTAAGTAGTACTATTCTTATCAAATTAATCCCAATGTCACGACTACTAGTGTGGTCCAGCACGCAGAAACTATGTAAACATATACATAGGCAAGAAAAGAAAAATAAAAGGACAGAGCGTAAACCGGACCTTAGAATGGCCGGACTAATACGCTAGAGACAGAGAATGGTCACAGGGAAAGCCGAGGTCAAGGAAGCCAGAAAATACACAATACCGGGGCAGGCCAGAAGTTCTATCGCAAATTGGGATAGCTCAGGCCACAGGTCAAGCCTGCACACCCAGTAGTCAAGGGGTTCATCGCTCCTCAGAGTGTCGATATCTGCAGTTAAGGCGAGGTAGTCTGCTACCTGTCGGTCGAGTCGTTCTCTGAGGGTGGACCCCGAAGGGCTGTGGCGATGCGTAGGACTTAAAAAGCTCTGCATGTCCTCCATCAACAACACGTCTGTAAAGCGTCCTGTCCTTGCCGGCGTGGTCGTGGGAGGAGGAGGATTACTTTCACCTCTTCCCCTGTTAGATTCCCGTTGTGCTGTGACATCACCCTTATACGCTGTGTAAAGCATACTTTTTAATTGATTTTGGAACTGCTGCATCCTTTCCGACTTGCCGTAATTCGGTAACATTTCAGGCACTTTCTGCTTATACCGGGGGTCTAGTAGTGTGGACACCCAGTACAGGTCATTCTCCTTCAGCCTTTTTATACGAGGGTCCCTCAACAGGCACGACAGCATGAAAGACCCCATTTGCACAAGGTTGGATTCCGAGCTACTCATGTCCTGTTCCTCGTTCTCAGTGATCTCACTGAAGGTATGTTCTTCCCCCCAGCCACGTACAACACCACGGGTACCAGATAGGTGACAACGAGCACCCTGGGATGCCTGTTGTGGTTGGTCTTCCTCCTCCTCCCCAATGCCACATTCCTCCTCTGACTCCTCTTCCTCACAATCCTCTTCCAGCGTTGCCGCAGGTCCAGCAAGCAATGCTGATAAGGCTGTTTCTGGTGGTGATGGTGACCACAACTCTTCCTCTTCCACGCTCATCTACGGCCTGATCCAGCACTCTTCGCAGGGCACGCTCCAGGAAGAAAACAAATGGTATGATGTCGCTGATGGTGCCTTCAGTGTGACTGACTAGGTTTGTCACCTCCTCAAAAGGACGCATGAGCCTACAGGCATTGCGCATGAGCGTCCAGTAACGTGGCAAAAAAATTCCCAGCTCCTGCAGAGGCTGTTCTAGCACCCCGGTCATGCAAATACTCGTTAATGGCTTTTTCTTGTTGGAGCAGGCAGTCGAACATTAGGAGTGTTGAATTCCAACGTGTCGGGCTGTCGCAAATCAAGCGCCTCACTGGCATGTTTTTTCGCCGCTGGATATCTGAAAAGTGCTCCATGGCCGTGTAGGAACGCCTGAAATGGCCACACACCTTCCTGGCCTGCTTCAGGACGTCCTGCAAGCCTGGGTACTTATGCACAAAGCGTTGTACGATCAGATTACACACATGTGCCATGCACGGCACATGTTTCAACTTGCACAAATGCAATGCCGCCAACAAATTTCTTCCATTGTCACAAACCACTTTGCCGATCTCCAGTTGGTGCAGAGTCAGCCACTGATCCACCTGTGCGTTCAGGGCAGACAGGAGTGCTGGTCCGATGTGACTCTCTGCTTTCAGGCAAGTCAACCACAAGACGACGTGACACTGCCGTATCCGGGATGTGGAATAGTACCTGGGGAGCTGGGGGGGTGCCGTTGATGTGGAGCAAAATGCAGCAGCAGAAGAGAACTCAGCCGAGGAGGTTATGGAAGAGGATGGAGTAGGAGGAGTAGAGGAGGTGGCAGCAGGCCTGCCTGCAAGTCGTGGCGGTGTCACCAACTCCTCTGCAGAGCCACGCATTCCATGCTTGGCAGCCGTCAGCAGGTTTACCCAATGCGCAGTGTAGGTGATATACCTGCCCTGGCCATGCTTTGCAGACCAGGTATCAGTGGTCAGATGGACCCTTGCCCCAACACTGTGTGCCAGATATGCCATTACTTCCTTTTGCACAATCGAGTACAGGTTGGGGATTGCCTTTTGTGCAAAGAAATTTTGACCGGGTACCTTCCACTGCGGTGTCCCAATAGCTACAGCCTCAGACTCCACCAGCTTGTATGGTGAAAGCTGGCGGGCTAAGAGTTCAGTCAAGCCAGCTGTCAGACGCCGGGCAAGGGGGTGACTTTGTGACACTGGCTTCTTACGCTCAAACATGTCATTGACAGACACCTGTCTGCTCATGGCGAGAGACGGAGGGGCGGATGGTTGAGAGGAGGCAAGGAGGACAGCAGTGGTTAACGTGGCTGAAGATCCTGGACCAGGAGGAGGATGGCGGCTTTGAGTTTGTGTGCTGCTTGTACTTATGTGTTGATCCCATAGGCGTTTGTGATGTGCGATCATGTGCCTTCGCAAAGCAGTTGTACCTAGGTGGGTGTTGAACTTCCCACGACTCAGTTTCTTTTGGCACAGGTTGCAAATGGCATTGCTGTTGTCAGAGGCAGACACACAAAAAAAATGCCACACTGCTGAGCTCTGCAATGATGGCATTCTGGTGGTGGCAACAGCATGCGTTGATTGGCGTGCTGTCTGGCTGACCCCGGGTGCCGATGCATGCTGTCTGACTGTGCCACTAGCTCCTTGCGATGACCTCCCCCTGCTTCCAACTCGTCTCCTCCTCCTCCTCTCTGTCTCCCCATGTTCTTCTTCTCTTCTAGCGGGCACCCACATGACATCCACGGACGCATCATCAACCGCTTCACTTGTATCTGACAATTCAGCAAAGGAAGCAGCAGCGGGTACAACATCATCATCATCATACCGTACGTCCATGTGTGTAATGCTGCCTGACTGAGACATATCCCTGTTATCTACATCCTCTGGCAATAATGGTTGCGCATCACTCATTTCTTCCAACTGATGTGTAAATAACTCCTCTGACATACCAAGTGAAGCTGCTGTGGTGCTAGTGTTGGTGGTGGCGGCAGGCGGGCGAGTGGTAACTTGAGAGGTGCCCGAAGCTAAGCTGGAGGAGGATGGTGCGTCAAGGTTCCGAGCGGAAGCTGTAGAAGATTGGGTGTCCTGTGTTAGCCAGTCAACTATGTCCTCAGAACTTTTCGAGTTCAGGGTACGTGGCCTCTGAACACTGGGCATTATTCTAGGGCCAAAGGGAATCACAGCACCACGACCACGACGGCCCCTGCGGGGTGGCCTGCCTCTGCCTGTCATTTTTTTTTCGATTAGTGGTACTATGCGTGCAAGCTACTGTGACAACAGATATGAGTGGCACTGTGCAGTGGCAGAAGTTGGCAGAGTAGACGCTGTAGGCCTGACACACATGCTTGCAGACAACTAACTGCTATTCAATCTATTACAGTCAAAATTTTATTTATTTTTTTAAATGTACACTACTGTTACACCAGATATGAGTTGCACTGGTGTGACACTGTGCCCTGGCAGGCCCTGAAACGCACACGCGTGAAGGAAACTGACTGCTATTATATTACAGTCCAAAAAGTTGTTTTTTTAAAATGAAAGCTATTGGGACACCGGATATGAGTGGTGGCACTGGGCAAGTGGGCACAGTATACACTGTGAGCCTGACACACACGCTGGCAGACAACTAACTGCTATTCAATCTATTACAGTCAAAATTTAATTTTTTTTTTTAAATGTACACTACTATTACACCAGATATGAGTTGCACTGGTGTGACAATGTGCCCTGGCAGGCCCTGAAATGCACACGCGTGAAGGAAACTGACTGCTATTATATTACAGTCCAAAAAGTTTTATTTATTTTTTAAATGCAAGCTATTGGGACACCAGTGAGTGAGTGGTGGCACTGGGCAGACCCTGAAACGCACACTCGTGAAGGAAACTGACTGCTATTATATTACAGTCAAAAAAGTTTAGTTTTTTTTAAATGCAAGCTATTGTGACACCAGTGAGTGAGTGGTGGCACTGGGCAAGTGGGCACAGTATATGCCGTGAGCCTGACCCACAGGCTGGCAGGCAGGCAGGCAACTGCAATTACATTACACAGAAAAAAAAGCAGACTGATGTTCTAGCCCTAAAAAGGGCTTTTTGGGTTGCTGTCCTTACAGCAGAGATCAGATGAGTCCTTCAGGACTGTAGTGGACACTGAATACACTAGCTTAGCTATCAATTTCCCTATCAAATAAGCAGCAGCTACACTGTCCCTCCTCTCACTAAGAATGCAGCTTCAAAATGAATGTAAAATGGATGCTGTTCAGGAGGTGGGAAGGTCTGGGAGGGAGGGTCTGCTGCTGATTGGCTGGAATGTGTCTGCTGACTGTGAGGTACAGGGTCAAAGTTTACTCAATGATGACAAATAGGGGGCGGACCGAACAGCGCATATGTTCGCCATCCGTGGCGAACGCGAACAAGCGATGTTCGCCAGGAACTATTCGCCAGCGAACCATTCGGGACATCAGTGCTCAAGATATATACACTGCTCAAAAAAATAAAGGGAACACAAAAATAACACATCCTAGATCTGAATGAATTAAATATTGTTCTGAAACACTTTGTTCTTTACATAGTTGAATGTGCTGACAACAAAAAAATGGAAATAACATTTTTAAACCCATGGAGGTCTGGATTTGGAGTCACACTCAAAATGAAAGTGGAAAAACACACTACAGGCTGATCCAACTTTGATGTAATGTCCTTAAAACAAGTCAAAATGAGGCTCAGTAGTGTGTGTGGCCTCCACATGCATACAACGCCTGTGCATGCTCCTGATGAGGTGGCGGATGGTCTCCTGAGGGATCTCCTTCCAGACCTGGACTAAAGCATCTGCCAACTCCTGGACAGTCTGTGGTGCAACGTGACGTTGGTGGATGGAGCGAGACATGATGTCCCAGATGTGCTCAATAGGATTTAGGTCTGGGGAACGGGTGGGCCAGTCCATAGCATCAATGCCTTCATCTTGTTTCTTGCTGACACACTCCAGCCAAATGAGGTCTAGCATTGTCTTGCATTAGGAGGAACCCAGGGCCAACCGCACCAGCATATGGTCTCACAAGGGGTCTGAGAAACTCATCTTGGTTCTTAATGGCAGTCAGGCTACCTCTGGCGAGCACATGGAGGGCTGTGCGGCCCCCCAAAGAAATGCCACCCCACACCATTACTGACCCACTGCCAAAACGGTTGTAACGGATCACCTGGCACCCCGACTGGGTACCTCCGTTAAAGGATGCTCCTAGCGTTTCCTGAGGACTCCAAGCACTCTGGCCGACACCACAATCACCGAACCGAAGAAGCGTATACCTTCTCTCAAGCATATGAATGCTATAAACAGCTGAATAGGCAAAAACCATACGGATGGGTTTAGACTCCTAGCAGTCAAACTGGAACAGCATACAATAAATCCTTCCTCCAATAATGAGACGACACTTCACTTTGAGGGTTAAAACAGGAACTCCTGTGCTGGCACACCCAGCCTGGTTTTTATTACAGTCTTTCACATACAGGACCACCCACAGGGAGGTATAAAACAACCAATCACATATCAGTTACATCCCACATATTCCCTCCCCTTATCCTGAGAGGAAACTCAATTACAATTATCCAGGGATAGAGGCAGACTCCATTGAGCACATGGTTGCAGAAAGATATAAAACACTTTAAAATACATAAAGTCACCGTTTACACATAACACACAGACATTTCACATATCCCCAGATAGCTGGGATCTAAGCGCACAAAACTACCGAATAGCGCTCAGATCCTATTCACACAGTTCAATTGCCATGGAGCCAAAGTCTTTAACTACATGAATGGGCTCCATGGCATAGCTATCTGGGTTAACACATTCACATAAAGTCTGGTCCATAGTCCAAAGGCAAGAGGTGGGCAAGCAGCCCCCTCCAAGGACACGTGGCGAGGTCTGTTTCGCCACATTTCTCCCCTTTACCATCCAGACTAACAGGGTATCTGACCTCCTGCCGGTCAGTGCCCTGGTTAGTCCAGCAACCCACCCACGAAGCACAAACAGCAATACAGCCCACCCACAATAACTGGTTACTACACCTGGATAAAATAGCAACTTGTCCATGTCCAGGTGCCTCACCACGGCTGTGTGGGGGCTGGTAGACTGCCTTGGTGGGTTGCTGAGTGTACAGAGACCAGCGGTACTCTGCCCGGGTGCCAGCGCTACCACTGAAGTAGCCTGGATGGAGCCTGATTGTGGGAGGGGGTGACCAACTGTCTCCCCTCTGGATACACTGCTCTGTGGCTGGGGCACAGGACCGACCGTCCCTACCCCTGGTGCTGCAAGTGCAGAGACTACGGTCCCATCTGCATCGTTGTGGGGCTTAACATCTCCACTTGGTGGGTTATGCTGCCGCTGGAGAGAGGGTGTAACAAGCTCCTCTCTCTGAACTGTAGACTGCTGCTGGGGAGAGAGGGTAACCTGCTCCTCTCCCTGACACTCTCTTTGCTGGTGGAGAGGGGGACCACCTGTCTCCCCTTTCAATATTTTGTCCTGCGGCTGGGGTGCAAGACAGACGGTCTCTGCTTCCTGGGGTACACACTGCCGCTGGGGAGGAAGGACGGCACCTTCTGCTCCCTGGGGTACACACTGCCGCTGGGGAGGAAAGACGGCACCTTCAGCTCCCTGGGGTACACACTGCCGCTTGGGAGGAAGGACGACACCTTTGGCTCCCTGGGATACACACTGCCGCTGGGGAGGAAGGACGGCACCTTTTGCTCCCTGGGATACACACTGCCGCTGGGGAGGGAGGACGGCACCTTCTGCTCCCTGGGACACACACTGCCGCTGGGGAGGAAGGACGACACCTTCAGCTCCCTGGGATACACACTGCCGCTGGGGAGGAAGGACAGCACCTTCTGCTCCCTGGGGTACACACTGCCGCTGGGGAGGAAGGACGACACCTTCAGCTCCCTGGGATACATACTGCCGCTGGGGAGGAAGGACAACACCTTTGGCTCCCTGGGACTCACACTGCGGCTGGGGAGGAAGGACAACACCTTCTGCTCCCTGGGCTACACACTGCCGCTGGGGAGGAAGGACGACATCTTCAGCTCCCTGGGGTACACCTTTGAGTCCCCGTAACGCACTCTGCCACCGGATAGGGCGGCCGATACTTTTGGATTGATCTGCCATGAACTGCAGGTACTCTGCTGTTAATTTCCTCACGAACTGTACGTATTCCTCAGCGGGGTTGGGTCCAAAGAAAGCCAACCGCATGGTAACCTCTCTGTCAAACCGCTCCTGAGTGTAGCCAGGCGCCATGCTTGCTCTGCCGCCGTTGGTTCCTTTGTAGATAGGGTCGCTGTACGGATACTAGCGTTGCCCTCACTTTGTAACTCCAAACGAACTGTGTCTCTGAGCTGCTTTACCTCGCACTAGGACGCCATCCCACCGCTTGCCACCAATGTAACGGATCACCTGGCACCCCGACTGGGTACCTCCATTAAAGGATGCTCCTAGCGCTTCCTGAGGACTCCAAGCACTGCAGCAGACACCACAACCACCGAACCGGAGAAGCATCTGAATCCTCTCAAGCATATGAATGCTGTAGACAGTTGAATAGGAACCATACGAATAGGTTTACTCTCCTAGCAGTCAAACTGGAACAGCATACAATAAATCCTTCCCCCAATATTGAGACGACACTTCACTTTGAGGGTTAAGCAGGAACTCCCTGTACTGTCACATACAGTCTCTTTTATTCCCAATCCACAAACATAGTACAGCCCACAGGGAGGTATAAAACAACCAATCACATATCAGTTACATCCCACATATTCCCTCCCCTTATCCTGAGAGGAAACTCAATTACACATACAGTTAAAACATACTTTCTACCCAACTTTCATAACTTTAAAACCATACATCACATTCACATAAAATTACATATTCACAATCAATCCATTCAGGGAACAACATATAAAAAAATGGCATGAATCCGACCAGGGGTTCAAAAGTTAGTAAAAGTATCTTTTGGGCCCTGGCTGGCACATGGATATCTGGCTCAAACAGGTTTTACAGAGCCCTCTATCCTGGAGACAATGGGGAAAAGTAATCCAATTATCCAGGGATAGAGGCAGACTCCATTGAGCACATGGTTGCAAAAAAGACATAAAACACTTTAAAATACATAAAGTCACCGTTTACACATAACACACAGACATTTCACATATCCCCAGATAGCTGGGATCTGAGCACACAAAACTACCGAATAGCGCTCAGATCCTATTCACACAGTTCAATTGCCATGGAGCCGAAGTCTTTAACTACACGAATGGGCTCCATGGCATAGCTATCTGGGTTAACACATTCACATAAAGTCTGGTCCATAGTCCAAAGGCAAGAGGCGGGCAAGCAGCCCCCTCCAAGGACACGTGGCGAGGTCTGTTTCGCCACAACGGTCATGCTGGAGGATGTTGCAGGCAGCAGAACATTCTCCATGGCGTCTCCAGACTCTGTCACGTCTGTCACATCTGCTCAATGTGAACCTGCTTTCATCTGTGAAGAGCACAGGGCGCCAGTGGCGTCTCTGGCAAATGCCAAACGTCCTGCACAGTGTTGGGGCGTAAGCACAACCCCACCTGTGGACGTCGGGCCCTCATACCACCCTCATGGAGTCTGTTTCTGACCGTTTTCGCAGACACATGCACATTTGTGGCCTGCTGGAGGTCATTTTACAGGGCTCTGGCAGTGCTCCTCCTGTACCTCCTTGCACAAAGGCGAAGGTAGCGGTCCTGCTGCTGGGTTGTTGCCTTCCTATGGCCTCCTTCACGTCTCCTGATGTACTGGCCTGTCTCTTGGTAGCGCCTCCATGCTGTGGACACTACGCTGACAGACACAGCAAACCTTCTTGCCACAACTCGCATTGATGTGCCATCCTGGATGAGCTGCAATACCTGAGCAACTTGTGTGGGTTGTAGACTCCGTCTCATGCTACCACTAGAGTGAAAGCACTGCCAGCATTCAAAAGTGACCACAGACCACTGAGAAGTGGTCTGTGGTCACCACCTGCAAGACCACTCCTTTATTGGGGGTGTCTTGCCAATTGCCTATAATTGTAGATTATGCTAGCTTTAGTGTACCTATAATCTTAATTTTATTAATAACAGGAGGCAAATATTTGCTTAAGTCTCTCTTTACTAGAACTCCACAGCAGGAAAACACCAGAGAGTAAACAACCATTCAGAAAAAAGTAAGGAGACCATATAAGTCCCTTCCCAACATTCCATTTCCACATAATGAGACAGAGCAGAAACCACACAGAGCTTAGGAGCCTCTCAAAAAAAGTGGTAGAAAATGGCAGAGGAGTCGGACTTGGTACATCTCGACACCGCAAAGGTCACCCCATCTGGAGAAAAAGTGAATGCGTTAATATCAAAAGCCCGGACATCGGAGACCCAATGAAACAATACCAGGCATAAGAGAAGTGTGAACTTGGCCGATAACTGTCGTAGAGAAAGGTCCTGATTCTCCGGCCACGCCTGAATGAAATCCAAAATTCGGTGCACATCCCAGAATGATGTATACTTAGGAGCCGGTGGACGTGACAGCCTGATTCCTCGCAACAGTCTACAAACCAATGGGCGCCCCTGAAGAGGAACATAAGCCGCTGAAATGGCCGATCTGGCAACGTTAACCGAGTGATATGACCTCCCTTGGTCAAAGAGGTAGGAAAGGAAATTCAGTACGCTGGATACAGGTGCTGTAAAGGGATCGATACTCCGTTCCATGCACCAAAGACACCATATGTTCCATGCGGACAGATAACATCTCCTCATTCCCGGGGCCCATGAGTCCCAGAGGAGGCTCCTAGCCGATCCCGATAGCTCATCGACATTCCAGGTACCCTGGAAAGAGTTCAAGCCACCAAGTGAAGATGGCCCTCCAGCACGAGGGAGTGATGGTTGCCCCGAGAATCCAACAGGAGAAATTGCGGAGACGGGAGAAGGAGCGGGTCTCAATATGACAGCTCTAGCAGTTCTGGGAACCAAGCCTGGCCTTGCCAAAGAGGTGTCAGTAACACCAACGAAGTCTGTTGACGTCGAACTTGGAGAAGGATCCTGGAGATCGGTGGAAATGCATAGGCTCCCTGTGCCGGCCAGTCCTGAAGAAAAGCATCCACTGCTGCGCACATCGGATCCGGGAGCCAGCTGAAGTAATTCGAGATCTGGAAGTTCGTCCTGGAAGCGAACAGATCCATCGTGAATGGGCCCCTCCGTCGCGCCACTTCGAGAAATACTGGTCGATGGAGACGCCAATTGCTGGCATCCCTCCAGTGCCTGGAAAACCAGTCTGCTGTCAGGTTCGACACACCTGGGAGATATTCTGCCTGTAGAGTGTTATTATGCTGAAGGCAGAAATTGTAAATCTCCTTCGTCACTTTCGTCAGTGCCCGTGAGCGTGCTCCTCCCAGGCGGTTGATATACTGCACTGCTGACACGTTGTCCATTCTCAGCAGGATGCAGCAATCGAACAGATGACCTGCCAGGCTCCGTATCGTGAATGAGCCCGCAATCATTTCCAGACAGTTGATATGGTACCCTGTTTCCGTGCTCGACCAGGGACCTCCCATGGAGGCAGTCGCGCAGGTCGCTCCCCAGCCCCATAGGCTTGCATCCGATTCCAGGACAAAGTCCGGGGTCGGACCGAAAATCGCCTTGCCGTTCCAGGCTGACATATGCAACATCCACCAACGAAGTTCGGTCTTGACTTCCTGTGTGATGGTGATCAGTTGGTCGTATGAGGGCTTCCTGCGGAGGAAACGTGCCTTCAGGCGTTGCATGGCCCTGTAGTGAAGGGAACTTGGGTAAATGGCTTGGATCGAAGCGGACAATAGGCCTACCACCCGTGCCAGGACCCTGAGTAGGATCGTCTCCTGACGGAGGATGCAGAGGATCTCTTTTCGAATTGCTGAGATTTTTGCTTGAGGGAGGCGTAGGATGCACTGAGTTGCATCTATCTCAAACCCCAAAAATTGAACTACCTGCGTCGGTGTGAGGGCCGACTTCTCTCGGTTGACCACAAACCCCATGGATTCGAACAAGGAGACCGCGAAGAGCGTCTGAGATTTCAGTCTGGAGGAGTCCTCGTAGAAGAGAAGTAAATTGTCCAGGTATATCAGACATCGAATGCCCCTGGAGGGCAGGCATGCTGTTATTGGTTTCAGCAGTTTGGTGAAACACCAAGGTGCCGAGCTAAGGCCGAAGGGTAGGCATGTGAATTGGCATGGCCTTCCTTTCCAGATGAAACGTAGGTATCGTCGGCAATCGGGTTCCACCGGTACGGAGAGGTATGCATCTTTCAGGTCTAGATGAGTGAACCAATCTCCTGGGCGTAGTAAGTCTCTTAGAAGATGGATGCCCTCCATCTTGAAGTGTTGATAGGAAACGAAGGCGTTTAGGTTACTCAGATTTATGACCGGGCGGAAATCTCCTGTCTATTTCCTGACTAGGAAAATCGAGCTGAAGAAGCCTCCGTCGTCCAGCGCCCACTGAACTGCCCCCTTGTCAAACAGGGCCTGTATTTCGGCGTCTATCAGGACTTGCAGTGCCCTTGACGACACTGGAGCCGAGGGGATCACCTCCTGGATTGGGGGTGAATGGAAGTCTATAACGTAACCTCGGACAGTTTGGAGTATCCAAGCATCCAAAGAAATGTCCCGCCACCTGTCGAGACAAAAACATAACCTGCCGGCATGTAACAGACTGGGAGAAACATGAGGTGCAACTTGTCTCACCTGTGGGCATTCTGCCTCTACCGCGTGTCCGGTTCCCTCTGCCATGGTACGACCTCTGGGAGTTGAAGGATCCAGAGTGGTAGCTGGGGAAGAAAGATGGTGGCCGGAATCCTCTGTGGCTCGATGGCCAGAAATGGCTGGAGGCATGACCCTTCCAGTAGCGTGCCAGAGAACAGCGTGCCTGTTCTCTGCCCGGAGAGTCGGGATCGGACTCTATCAGCGTGCGCTGAGTCTCCGATACATCCCTATCTTGGGTCGGCCGAGGCAGTGTGCGCGAAAGCGCTTTCTCCACCGAAGCGGCAACGGCCGTGTTAATCATTGCCTGTGGCTCTCTTGGGTAGGAGTGTCCATCCTGACCATAGTGTGACCCTAGGGGTAGAAATGACACGCGTCACCCGGTTATTACGGGAGTAATGTATACGGACACAAGTGTTATAGAGGACCACAGTATAAAAAACTCCTGTATAATTTATCTTATGGGCACAGGCAAGGCAGGCCAATCTTATGGGCACAGACAAAGCAGGCCAGTCATAGGGGCACAGACAAAGCAGGCCAATCTTATGGGCACAGACAAAGCAGGCCAGTCATAGGGGCACAGACAAAGCAGGACAATCTTATGGGCACAGACACAGCAGACCAGTCATAGGGGCACAGACAAAGCAGGCCAGACACTCTGAGAGTGTAAGGAGCATAAGGGTCACTTTTAGGAGGTAACCAGATATGCAAATGGGGTTGAAGAACCCAATGTAAAAGGGTTAATGAAGGCATACATACAGTGAAAAAGTCCCCTCCATATATCAAACCCAGTATGACACCTGGAACTGGGGGTACCCCTACCTCAGTTAGGGCACAGATAGAGCACTGAAAATGTATGTATAGTCTCATCCTTTACTGTGTTGATTCCCTTTATGTATTTAAATGTTTCTATCATATTCCCCCTGTCTCATCTTTCCTCCAAGCTATACATGTTAAGATCCTTTAACCTTTCCTGGTAAGTTTTATCCCGCAATCCATGAACCATTTTAGTAGCCCTTCTCTGAACTCTCTCTAAAGTATCAATATCCTTCTGAAGATACGGTCTCCAGTACTGCGTACAATACTCCAAGTGAGGTCTCACCAGTGTTCTGTACAATGGCATGAGTACTTCCCTTTTTCTACTGCTAATACCTCTCCCTATACAACCAAGCATTCTGCTAGCATTTCCTGCTGCTCTATTACATTGTCTGCCTACCTTTAAGTCATCAGAAATAATCACCCCTAAATCCCTTTCCTCAGATGTTGAGGTTAGGACTCTATCAAATACTCTGTACTCTGCCCTTGGGTTTTTACGTCCAAGATGCATTATTTTGTAATGGTTTTAAATTACTGCCAATAATTTGCCAATAAGTCAGGGACAAGCCTCCACTAGCAGGACTAAAAAAAATAAAAATAAAAAGTGAAAATAAAGAAAATAGCAACAACACTACTAGTTAATCAATCAACAGTTGAAGACAAGGTCTTTATGCAGTCGTATGATAATATTCAAAATTTGCACACTGAGAAATGATAATGTATAAATCATTATCCTCCAATGTGAATTTGGAAAATACGCAAATGCATTTAAATAGACCGGGTAGCATAGGTTGCACAAAATCAGTGAAATTTGCCAAAGAATGGGAAAAAATGCATAATTTGGGTTTACCTATTCATAATGTCCATGGATGACAGGGCAAAAAAACTACATTGTGGGATCAAATGTGGAAAAAAAGGTATAAAACGTAAATTAAACAAAAATAGCAATATACTTTTTTGTTTTACAAGAAATAAACCATACGTGTTAAGGTAGTAGAGTAAAGTGTTTGTATAGAAAATATGTATGGTATATTCTCACTCAAAAAGCCACTAGTTGTTAAAATAACTTCTATAGCATGGATATGTCAATATCATTAAAGGACCACTATAGTGCCAGGAAAACATACTCGTTTTCCTGGCACTATAGTGCCCTGAGGGTGCCCCCACCCTCAGGGACCCCCTCCCGCCCGGCTCTGGAAGGGGGAAAAGGGTTAAAACTTACCTTTTTCCAGCGCTGGGCGGAGAGCTCTCCTCCTTCTCTCCTCCTCCTCTCCGCCCCGCCGGCTGAATGCGCACGCGCGGCAAGGCTGCGCGCGCATTCAGCCCGTCTGCATAGGAAAGCATTTTCAATGCTTTCCTATGGACGCTTGCGTGCTCTCACTGTGAAAATCACAGTGAGAAGCACGCAAGCGCCTCTAGTGGCTGTCAATGAGACAGCCACTAGAGGATTAGGGGGAAGGCTTAACCCATTCATAATTATAGCAGTTTCTCTGAAACTGCTATAATTATGAAAAAATGGGTTAACCCTAGCTGGACCTGGCACCCAGACCACTTCATTAAGCTGAAGTGGTCTGGGTGCCTAGAGTGGTCCTTTAAAAGCTCTTTTTTTTAAAAGAAATGTTGCTGTTATGTTAATTAGTATTAATGTTTTCTGGGTATTTAATTTTGTTTTTGTTTTGTTTGTTTTAGAGCTATCTGGTTATATAACAAATGGCATGTAAAGTAAGTGTTCCTCATATTTGAGTATCATTAATATATAAATAAGGACATAAATAACTCTTAAATGCCACCAGATTTGTTTGAATTGAAAACTGAACCACACAATTTAGACTAAAGCAACTGATTTGATAATAAAGAAAACCTCCAAACTAGCTATATTCACAGAATGGCTAGTTTAACCAGACTTTTTTAAATTAACCTCATTTTACCATTCAGTGGATAAACACTTGTCTGTTACATGTCTGTTAACCAAACAAATAAACACAAATAGTACAATTAAGGTGTTTATTCAGTCATTTCTAACACCCAAAGAACAGAGTGGTAAGCCTACATCTTTCATTTAAACACAGTATAATAACAAGAAAGGTAACATAATACATGTAGCATGAAAACATAATAATTAATTATGTAGTATGTTTAACCCCTTGAGGACGGAGCCAAATGTACACGTTGTGAACGAAACAAAATGTAAACAAAACCTGGCATTTGCGCTACATGTCTGTCCAACCGAAATACACCTCTTTCATATTAAATGCACCCACCCTTATTATATATCATTTTATTCAGGGGAAACAGGGCTTTCATTTAATATCAAATATTTAGCTATGAAACATAATTTAATATGAACAAAATGGGAGAAAATAAGATTTAATTATTTTAGTTCTACATGACATTTTAACTGTCAATGTCATAATACTGTTTGCTTTTACTGCAATAAAATACACATATTTGTATTCAGCAAAGTCTCACGTGTAAAACAGTACCCCCTATGTACAGGTTTTATGGCGTTTTGGGAAGTTACAGGGTCAAATATAGCACGTTACCTTTGAAATTGAAATTCGCCAGATTGGTTACGTTGCATTTGGGACTTTATAGTAGCCCAGGAATGAAATTTACACCCAAAATGGCATACCATTTGCAATAGTAGACAACCCAAGGTATTGCAAATGATGTAGGTCCAGTCTTTTTTAGTAGCCATTTAGTCACAAACACTGGCCAAAGTTAGCGTTAGTATTTGTTTGTGTGTGAAAAATGCAAAAAACGCCAATTTTGGCCAGTGTTTGTGACTAAGTGGCTACTAAAAAAGACTGGACATGCCCCGTTTGCAATACCTTGGGTTGTCTTCTTTTGCAAATGGTATGCCATCATAGGGGTAATTTTCATTCTTGGGCTACCATAGGGTCTCAAAGGCAACCTAACCAATCTGGCGAATTTTTATGTGAAAAAATGAAACACAAGCCTTATATTTGACGCTGTAACTTTTGAAAACACCATAAAACCTGTACATGAGGGGTACTGTTGTACTCGGGAGACTTCGCTGAACACAAATATTTGTGTTTCAAAACAGTAAAAAGTATCGCAGCAATAATATCGTCCGTGTAAGTGCTTTTTGTGCGTGAAAAATGCAAAAAACTTCACTTTTACTGGCGATATCATCGTTGTAATACATTTTACTGTATTGAAACACTAATATTTGTATTCAGTGAAGTCTCCCGAGTAGAACAGTATCCCCCATGTACAGGTTTTATGGTGTTTTCAAAAGTTACAGCGTCAAATATAAGGCTTGTGTTTCATTTCTGTATATAGATATATATATTATTTCGTTCTACGTGTATTTTGATATAAATATATATATATATTAATATCACAATACAGTTAGAACGAAATAACACACATCTATATATTTTTTAATTATTTATTTTTAATTATTTTTTTAATTTTATTTTTTCACGTATTTACATATTTAATTTTTTAATATATTTTTAATCAGTATCAGTCTACGTGTAATTTGATACGTGTATTTGATAATTATATATATATTAATAGTAAAATACACCTAGACAGTGTATGTGTGTGTATGTATATGTGTATATATATACTTAGATCATATATATATATAATATATATATATGATCTAAGTATATATTTATTTATTTTTACACTTTTTAACTTTAATTAATTTTATTTAATTTTATTTCTAGCCAGCAGGGGGCCCACCTGTCATTACAGGCAGCAACCCTGCTGGCAATGCTGCAGCCAACTATCCCGGCCATGTGATTGTGAGGTCCTCGCAAGGACCTCACTCTCACATGGCCGGGGTGCTGCCAGGAAGAAGATCTGCTGCGGGGGGCTCCCTGGGAGTCCCCCCAACCGCGATCGCCGTCGTGGGACCGCCGGCGACCGGGTAAGTAAAGAAAGACCGGAGGGCGTACTATTACACCCGGCGGCGTTTAGAGCTGCCTAAAATAGGGCGTAATAGTATGCCCTCCGGTCTTAAGGGTTAAAAAAAACACAAAATTGATCAAAAATACAAGAGATAATTGCCCCATCACACACACTCAGCGCCCTACACACACACACAGCACCCATCACAAACTGCACCCCTCACACACACACACACAGCACTCTTCACTCACTGCACCCCTCACAAACACACACATTGCTCCCCTCACACACAACACCCCCACACACACAAACACACAGCAGTGTGTTTGTGTATTCAGTGTACTGTGTGTATGCACTCTGTATGTGTGTGTGTAGTCTGTGTTCAGCAGTCTGTGTGTGTGTGTCCTCAGTGTACTGTGTGTATGCACTCTGTATGTGTGTGTGTGTATTCAGCAGCCTGTGTGTATTCAACAGTCTGTGTGTACTGAGCAGTTTTTCTGTGTGTACTCAGCAGTCAGTTTGTGTGTCCTCAGCAGTCTGTGTGTGTGTACTCAGCAGTCTGTGCGTGTACTCCACAGGTTGTCTATGTTTACTCAGCAGTCTGTGTGTGTACTCAGCAATTTGTGTGTGTGTACTTAGCAGCCTGTGTGTGTGTACTCAGCAGTCATTTTATGCGTGTATTCAGCAGTCATTGTGTGTGTATTCAGCCATTGGTGTGTGTGTGTGTATTCAGCAGTCGGTGTGTGTATTCAGCAGTTGGTGTGTGAATGTATTCAGCAGTGTGAGTGTGTATTCAGCAGTCAGTGTGTGTGTGTGTGTGTGTGTGTATAAAGTAGCCTGTGTGTATTCAGCAGTCTGTGTATATTTAGCAGTCTGTATGTATTCAGCAGTCAGTGTGTGTATTCAGCAGCCTGTGTGCATTCAGCAGTCTGCGTATGTATCCAGCAGTCTGTGTGTTTGTGTATTCAACAGTCTCTCTGTGTGTGTATTCAGCAGTCTCTGTGTGTGTTTGTGTGTGTACTTAGTGTACTGTGTGTATGCACTCTGTATGTGTGTGTGTGGTATTCAGCAGCCTGAGTGTACTCAGCAGTCTGTTTGTGTGTACTCAGCAGTCTTTCTGTGTGCACTCAGCAGTCTGCCTGTGTGTACTCAGCAGTATTTATGTGTGTACTCAGCACTCTGTGTGTGCGTGTATTTAGCAGTTGATGTGTGTGTGTATGTGTGTTTAGCATTCTGTCCGTGCGTGTATTCAGCAGTCTTTGTGTGAATGTGTTCAGAAGTTTGTGCCTGTATTCAGCAGTCTGTGTGTATGTATGGTATGTATGTATTGCATTTGTTGGAGGTACCAATAAATATAAGCTTAATTTTAATTCATCTATAATACAGGTCTGTGTGCATAATATGCTGGTACAGTCAGTGCTCCCTGTATAGTGCTGCTTTCTGTGTAATACAGGTCTGGGTATCATATCCTGGGACAGTCAGTGCTTCCTGTATAGTGCTGCTCTCTGTCCCAGAATATTATACACACATAGACCTTTATTATACAGTCAGTTCTCCCTGCATAGTGCTGCTCTATATGTAGTACAGGTCTGTGTGTATGATATTCTGGAACAGTCAGTGCTCCCTGCATAGTGGTGCTCGCTCTCTGTATAATACAGGTCTGTGTGTGTGTATAATATCATTGGACAGTCAGTGCTCCCTGTAAAGTGCTGCTATCTGTATAGTACAGATCTGTTTGTATAATATCACAGGACAGTCAGTACTCCCTGTATAGTGCTGCTCTCTGTATAATACAGGTCTGTGTCTGTATAATATCCCAAAATAGTCAGTGTTCCCTGTATAGTGCTGCTTTCTGTATAGTACAGGTTTGTGTGTAAAAAAACCTGGGACAGTCAGTGCTCCTTGTATAGTGCTGCTCTCCCGTGGTGTACACATAACCCATGGGGTCACGGTGCGAAACTGATCCATGGAACTCCCCCTCCCTCTTCCCCCCCTCTAATTCCCCCTTCGACACACACACACACATACATACAGATACACACACACATACATACAGAGACATACACACGCACACACACAGACAGATACATACAGACACATACATACATACACACACGCGCGCGACACATAGATACAAAGACACATGCATACAAACAGACAGGCAGGCACATATACATACAGACAAGACACATATACATACAATCAGACAGACAGGCACACATACATACAGACAGACAGACAGACAGACACACACACAAGACACACATACATACAAAGACACATACATACATAAAAACAGACTGGCATTCACACACACACACACAGACACAGACAGACAGACACACATGACAAACATATATACAAAGACACATACATACAAACAGACAAGAACACAAATACACACAGACACACATACATACAAAGACACATACATATATAAAAACAGACAGGCACACATACATACATACATACATAAATACAGACAGATAGAATCAGACACATACAGACAGACACACACATACATACAGACAGACACACACACATACAGACACACACAAGACACACATACATACAGACATACAGACAGACACACACTTAATATTTAAGTCACCCTCCTGTTTCCTACCTTTTAGGTGCAGGAGGGTGACTTTCCCTGGGGTCCAGTGGTGGCTCAGGCTGATGGGAGTCAGAGTTTTCCAGTCACTTCCTCCCAGCAGTGATGATCTCATCACAGGGGGCCCGGTCGTGCTGTTAAAGTGCCCACAGCTGGTCGGGCCCCCTAAAAATCCATATCCATCAGGTGGCCCTGGCAGCAGGGCCGCCATCAGGGCATGACAACCGCAACGGTTGTCATGGGCCCGGCGGTCCTGGGGGGCCCGGACTGCTCAGGTCGTCCGGGCCCCACATTCAGTGGGTACATACCGGGTCGCAGGGAGCCCTGCGACCCAGTATGTACCCACAGGGCCAGCCTCTTCTCCTGGGGGGCCCAGCAGCCGGTAACCTCAGGGCCCCCCAGAGGCTGGCCCTGCAGACACCCGGCGGTCGGCGGGTGGCGGGCGGCGGGCGCGCGAGGGGGCACTCTCTGTGGGCTTCCTCTTCAGCTCCCTCGCGCACCGTACTGATGCCGGAGCCGGAAGATGACGTCATCTTCCTCGTTCCGCATCAGTACGCCGAGGGAGCCGAAGAGGAAGCCTCACAGAGAGTGCCCCCCGCTACTGGCCAGCCGTCAGCTCAGCCGGGCCGGTGGGGGCGAGGCGAATGAAATTCTGAGGGAGGAGGTAACGAAATGAGGGGAGGAATGGACGAAATAAATGGAGGGGGAAATGAATGAATGAGGGGAAGAACGAAATGGGGAGGGGAGTGAATGAAATGGGAGGGGAGGAATGGAATAAATGGGAGGGGGAATGAAATGAAATGGAAGGGGAAGAAATGGAGGGGGATGAATGAAATGGAAGGGGAGGGGGAAGAAATAGGGGGAAGGAATGGAATGAAATAAAATGGATGGGGGGAATGAAATGGAGGGGGAAAGGAATGAAATGGAGGGGAAATGAAATGAAAGGAGGGGGGAAGGAATGAAATGGGAGGGGAAATGAATGAAAGCGAGGGGGGGAACGAAATGGAGGGGGAACGAATGGAAGGGGAGGGGGAAGGAATGAAATGGGAGGAAAGGTGGAAAGAATAGGGGTCGGGAGGGGGAAATGAATGAAACTGAGGGGGATAGAAAATTCAAATTTGAGGGGAGGGGAGAGGAAGGAAATTTGATAGGGAGAAGGAAATTTGATCGGGGAGAGGAAGAAAATTTGAGGGACGGGGGAGAGGAGGGAAATTTGAGGGACGGGGGGAGAGGAAGGAAATTTGAGGGATGGGGGAGAGGAAAGAAATTGGAGGGGAGAAGGAAGGAAATTGGAGAGGGGGAGAAGGAAATGAGAGGGAGGGGGAGAAGAAGGAAATTGAAGGGGGGAAAAGAAGGAAATTGGAGGGGGGGAAGAAGTAAATTGGAGAGGGAGGGGGAGAAGAAGGAAATTGGAGAGGGAGGGGGAGAAGAAGGAAATTGGAGGGAGAGGGGGGGAGAAGGAAATTGACGGGGGGAGGGGGAGAGATTGACATCCATCACACACAATGCACCCCTTGCACACAGAAAAACACACAATGCATTACACACAGACACACGTACACAAGCAATGCATCCCTTACACACAGCAACACACAATGCACCCCTTACACACACTCAATGCATCCCTTACAGACGCACACACTGCATCCCATACATACACAAACTCATCTTGCAGCCCTTACACATACAAACACAGATTCACACAATGCATTCCTTTCACACATCAGGACATCCCCCACAGACACACTCCACTACCTGTGAACAAACTCATTGGTGGAACATGAAGGTGGACCCTGGGACCCAGACCTTGAGCTGTGTAAAGGGCCCTCAAAAAAATGGAGCTGCTTCCTGTTCTCCCAGAACATTGATTTTTGTGACCACAGTTACAAACCGCCTCCAGAGAGCCTGTTGTACACCAGACGGCAGCTAGAGCCCATCATCATCCTCATCTGGTTGTAAGTAGGCAATCTAGTATATTATTCGTGGCACTAATCTCTAATTTACTTCACATTAAAGGGACACTATAGTCCCGAGAACCACTGCAGCTTAATGTAGTGGTTCTGGTGTCTAGCCTGTCCCTGCAGGCCTTTTAATGTAAACACGGCGGCACTGCAGCACTGGTGTTAGTTAACATGGCAGATCATATGGGTGGGGCATTGTGATGTCACATGGGGGGCGGCAAACTTTACTTTTGCCTAGGGTGGCAAAAATCCTTGCACCGGCCCTGCAGACACTGCATCCCTGTGGGCGGATTCGGGGGGGGCAGCACTTTGGGCGGACTCAGGTGCAGGCACCGGGGGGCCCAGACCTTGAGCTGTGTCAGGGGCCCCAACATTTCTGATGGCAGCCCTGCCTGGCAGCATGGGCCACCCGACGGGCACCTTAACATGCGCTTTGCAGGGGTCTGCAGGGCAGCCGGGCCCCCTGGAGTGATGGGTTTGTTCACAGCTGCGACCCATGTGACCGGAGTATGTACGCCAGTGCTGCTCTCTGTATAATATCCTGGGACAGTCAGTGCTCCCTGTATAGTGCTGCTCTCTTTATAATACCCACAGACTCCTGGAACTAGAAGAATCAGAAGCAGTGGAGTGGTGACTGAAGCCTCAATCTGAGACATTCAACATGTTGAACTGGTGGCATGAAAATGGCCTAATGTAATATGTGCATATGTTTTCCTTTTGCTCCCATTACTCTCTTTAATTCCATTCTGTACATTCTTTTTCTATATCTTTCATTTCCTATTTTCAGCTTTTTTGTTTACTATAGTCACTCCCCAGTATAATTATTTTTGTGAACTAATGTAAGTTTTATGGTATAGACACAACTCTCTGACTGAAGCACATCTGCACAAGGTCTTTGTATATTTGTACTGACAGTGTCACCACTGATACCCAACTCACATTAAAGTGATAAAATGTACCTGCCTGATATAGATACTGTGCTGTGAATGTATCTATCTATCACACACCAAGGATACATGGTACTGTTGGTGGGAACTTGGTGTTAAAATGGTCTAATCAATAAAGAGAGAATAGCAAGGAATTGTGACAGGAATTTCAAACTTTAGGTCGAAATAGTGCATCTGAATAGAGGAATTTTTCCAACTTGGCTACTTTGGACTTAAATTTGCAATTCCCATCTCAATTCCCTGTAATTCTGTGTTTATTGAGTAGATCCTGTAATCGACACTATGATAAGTAGGCGGAGATTAATTATGTGGGTTGGACATAGTGAGCGGAGCTTTGCAGGAGTGGGTGTGGTAAATTTTCAAGGTAGTAAATGATAGCTGTCCCTGGAAATTGTTTTCAAACATTTGCAACTATAATTTGCTGTCTCATCCAATCTTTCTGTTTTACACAACCGAAGAAACACCATTATTTAGTATCCATAATAATATTTACTGGTTGGGTTAACACTTATATGGTTTTCTGTGTCAAAGATCTTCCAGTGTGAAAATGAGACTTATTTGTTTAAATAAGTCTTGCTTCTGGCCAAGTAATTGATGCTCTGTGCAATATTTCCTATGTTAAAGGTTGGTTTAGCATTTGTTACACATGACACTATGGCTCCAAGGCTAGAAGCCAGTAAAACACTTTACTAATAGAAAGTATGGGATAATGTAATAATACAATTCAATAATATACTCTACTTGCTGAATTTTCAGTGCATCTATTCCAGTATTGTGAATGGTATATCATGCTTTTTTGGGGGGTGGAGTTTGTCAAGAACAGGATCACTCCAGGTGTGACTATGACTTGGTACAGAGGGTGTAAGGATTAAAAATCACTTTTTGTCTACATAAGACCAAAAATAATTTAAAAAAAATAATACCTCCCTCATTGATTCTGAGTTAAAAGCTGTCACCACAAGGATCATTAAAACATGGAGAGTCCTAGGCTACACCAGCCAAATTCCACTAAAACCCCAAGACACACTTTAGTAAAATCTACAAAAGGAAGAAATTAATACCATCAATATCCTAGTAATCTTGTGGTGATGTAAATTATTATCCACTGTACACTGGCTCGTCGTATGGATTAAAACATTTCTAGATGGCAATAGATATTGTATACATTTTTAGTTCAGCTCAGATTGTTAGACCTGCCTTCCTTGGAAGTGGCAATGTTTGTAGAAGTCTGTTTAACCCCTTAAGGACACATGATATGTGTGACATGTCATGATTCCCTTTTATTCCAGAAGTTTGGTCCTTAAGGGGAAGACAATAAGTATATCCAAAACCTGGCTCAAAATATATAACAGAATGTATTTTTGTACGAGTGCTTTTTTTATAATCACCGTAAACCGGTCTAATAACATCCAGTTAATAAAACTAAACTTTTAATTTGCAACAACATCAAACATAAAAAAATTGTTCTTGCTGATATTATTATTAGCATGTATCAAATATATATGCACTGAACAAAATTATAAACGCAACACTTTTGTTTTTGCCCCCATTTTTCATGAGCTGAACTCAAAGATCTAAGACTTTTTCTATGTGCACAAAAGGCCTATTTCTCTCAAATATTGTTCACAAATCTGTCTAAATCTGTGTTAGTGAGCACTTCTCCTTTGCCAAGATAATCCATCCACCTCACAGGTGTGGCATATCAAGATGCTGATTAAACAGCATGATTATTGCACAGGTGTGCCTTAGGCTGGCCATAATAAAAGGCCACTCTAAAATGTGCAGTTTTACTGTTTTGGGGGGCTCTGAGCAAGTCATTGAAATTACATTTATATTTGGTGGGTTCTTAGTCTAATTTACTTAGGGAATCAGGGCACCCCATTTATAAATTGTCTTGGTGTGGGTAGTGTTAAAGGGGATTTGTTTGATTATTTCTTGTCTAGTGCAGACAAATAGCAAATTTTAACCTTTTCATCACTAGAAAGTCTCGCACACACTTGGGGTAGGGTGCGTTCATGGCAGGCAGGCATTAGGTTGCTTGGGTAGGACATTGAGGCTGGCTTATGCAATGTATGATTATATACTGTAACTAAATCCTCCTATATTTTTGCCTAGTTTAGGTGTTTTTTTTTAAAAAAAAAGCTCATATTCTGTGAGCTTTGAAATTGGCATTTTGTGAAGAAGTGAGTGTGTTTGTATGTATATATATATATATATATATATATATATATATATATATATATATTCTATGTGTGATTTTGCTCAGAAATGCTTCAGACTTGAGAAAGGGAGGTTCTCCCGAAAGCTTGTCATTAAAAAATTCTGTTAGTCCAATAAAAAAGGTATTACAAGATAAGAATTGTATCTGTTTTTTACATATATATATTAACACCAACAGCCACTGCAGCACTTTAAAAATATACATTGGGGATATTTACAACAAGTAATTGACAAACAAAATTAAGTTGACAGACACAGGAGGTGAAGAAAGCCCTGATCAAAATGTAATAAACAAATATGGTATGTCTTTCATATATAATGACCTGGAATTATAATTACTTCCCAAATCATTGAAGTAAAACAGGTGTTCGATAGGATCCACTGGGGCTATTTGAGAAATGTTATGGAAAAATGTAATATCCTTACACCGTTGATTTCGGCTGTATTTGCTTTGTATGGTCATCCCACAGCAAGGGTCTCTGCATCTGGTTTCCTATCTGATAGCTTTCCTTTGACAAATAGGAGAAGGTAGGGGTGTTCATTAGCCCCATTGTTATTTCTGTTGGCCATTGAAACCCTAGCAGAAATAATTAGGAAAATATCACAAATTGAAAGCATTAATATTGGTGATACGAGTCACAAGATAGGACTATTTGCAGATGACATCATACTGTCACTAAAGAACCAAATCAAATCCATGGCACTCTTAATATTATCTAAAAGAAAGTTTGGAGAAATGTCATATTACAAACTCAATACTCATAAAACCCAAGCACTCCCATTTAATATTCCATTGTTCGATTTGGATAAACTGAAAGAAGAATATCTTTTTAAATGGAGAGATTCATATATTGAATATTTAGGCATAAATTTATGCAAAAATGTATCGAAAATGCATAACCAAAATTTAAAAAAAGCGTGGCCTGGCTTACAAAGAGAGATGGAAAGGTGGTGCGATATGGAGTTATTGTTGATGAGCAGATTGACATCTACTAAGATGACTATTCTACCCAAGATATTATACTACCTTAGAACAATTCCTTTGTCCATTCGATTGTCCTTTTTTAACAAGATACACCCAACATTGATCAAATACATCTGGAATAATAAACCGAGTAGGATTAAGTTGATAACTATGCAACATTTAAAGGTGAGCAGTGGCCTTGGTGTCCCAGATTTTAGGAAGTATTATAATGCTTCTAATGCAGCTTCTGCTTTTAAGTTTAACATGGATCATAACAAGACAAGGTGGTTAGAAATGGAAGCAGAAAAGATTCAACCATATTCTATTAAAGAATTGTTATGGCTGCCTTTAAATGGATACCCTAGGGCTAAACACATGTTTCCTTCAGCTAAGATTACCCTCAAGGTGTGGGATATTATTTTAGTAGTGTTAGAACATCCTCCATTTTATCACGAGCAATTCCATTATCCATTCTAAATTATTACTTTTTGGCACTAATTATCCAATCTAATTATAACATTTTGGCACTCCCATTTTATATATAATTTGGATCATTATTTTTTCAGGGAATTACCTTTTAACAGTTTATCAATTTAAAGAAAAATTTGATTTGGATGATTCTATATTACCAAAATATACTCTAATAACAGACAAATTGAAAGGAAATTTGGAAATATTGGAATTGAGTAAAGGAGATAAATCATTAAAAATGTCAAATTTAGAAAAAATAAATCTCCTCAATCCAAATCGTAAAGGCATAATCTCATTTTGCTATTCCCATATTTCTCCTAAATCCACATCTAAATGATCTTTTATAGAATCATGGAAAAGAGATTTGGGAGTTCAATATGAACTGGAAGATTGTATACGTTTTATTCTCGCCTTGAGAGGTATCACGTAGTGTGCTGGTCATCATGAGAATCATTTAAAAATTCTTTATCGTTGGTACCTGGTTCCATCACGCCTTGACAAAATGAATCTTAAAAAGTCAGGTGTTGGAGGGAGTTTGATGAGCTCTTTACCATGTCACACATTTGGTGGTATTGCCCTAAACTTGCTAGATTCTAGAGTAATATTCATAAACTTGTTAAAACTGTTGACCCAAATATTACCACCTTTACATCGGAACTCAGGCTCTTAAAAAAAAATAATTCTAGAATCTATTAATAAAGTAGACAGAGTAATAATAGGACATAGCCACATCCTACTTACCCATATATTAAAAAACCCCTGCTGTACCCTCTATAGTTGATGTACTAAAGTTAGCATTAGAAAACAAATCATATGAGATGACTATTAGACAGCCATTTTTATTATGGGATCAGCTTCATTATTTCTGGACGGAGTGGGAAAACAAGGTTAAAAAATCTTATCACTTATAATTCAAGATATTCAAACTGTAAATTATTAGTTGTACAAACTTGTTTTATTCATTTTACATAGATATATTACAATTGTATTATTATCATCAATAAATATAGACATCTTAATATTGCACAAAAATTTCGTAAATTCGGATATTGTATATTCCCCAATTTTCTATTATTGTTCATTTAATTATTGTCATTTGTATTTTATTAGAATATCAAATACCTAATAAAAACTATTTGGAAAACAACACAAATCATTTAATGAATCTGTACATTCCAATAATTATGGTTATCTCAGCTCCCTCTTAGTCAGTTCTGGCCATAGATTATATTGTCTATATAATAAACAATGGCCAGATGTAGAACTATGTCCCATGTTTAAAGGACCACTATAGTGCCAGGAAAACATACTTGTTTTCCTGGCACTATAGTGCCCTGAGGGTGCCCCCACCCTCAGGGACCCCCTCCCGCCCGGCTCTGGAAGGGGGAAAGGGGTTAAAACTTACCTTTTTCCAGCGCTGGGCGGAGAGCTCTCCTCCGATCCTCCTCTTCTCCTCCCTGTCGGCTGAATGCGCACACGCGGCAAGAGCTGTGCGAGCATTCAGCCGGTCACATAGGAAAGCATTCATAATGCTTTCCTATGGACGCTGGCGTGCTCTCACTATGAAAATTACAGTGAGAAGCACGCAAGCGCCTCTAGCGGCTGTCAATGAGACAGCCACTAGAGGAAATAGGGGAAGGCTTAACCCATTCATAAACATAGCAGTTTCTCTGAAACTGCGATGTTTATAAAAAAAAAATGGGTTAACCCTAGCTGGACCTGGCACCCAGACAATTTCATTCAGCTGAAGTGGTCTGGGTGCCTAGAGTGGTCCTTTAATGCTTGTAAATAGTTTTAAATGCTTTTACCATTCTGTCACCCACAGAAAGAGAGATGGGATATATTTTCTATTTCAATTTCAAGGTATTCTCCAGAGGTCACTAATCCAAGGAGACATCTGACTATTTTGGGGTCAAGAAGGTTGTTTTCCTACTTTGTTGCAAAACTAGGTTTTTTCCTTCTTTGGATCAACAGCAAAAAACAAATGTGAGGTAGGCTGAACTTGATGCACAAAGTCTCTTTTCAGCTATGTAACTATGTAACTATGTAATACGAATACACCCCTTACATATCCCTTACCATTATCATCGAAGGTTTATCAGGACAGAAAGGTCTCTTCTACTACTGAATTACTCCACCCCTGTTGCTTATCTTCAAGGTTGGTGCGGTTTATTATCCCTACTTGCTCTTTTTCATTCTTTCCATTTCCCTTCTGAGACAGGTTCCTCTTACTGAAATAAGAGCGAGCGACTGACCTCACATATCTGGACCCACTGTGTATAATTCGGGAAAGATTGTGCAGACCTGTAAATCTTTAATATTCCCTTAACTAAATTAGCAGGGGCATAAGGAACGTCAGATCCCACACAATCCCTTCGTTTGTCACAGAAACTGAGCCTCCGCTGATGGCAAGGTGATGGGCTACAAGGTAATGTCTGCAATTATGTCTACTATACATCATTTACCCAGGAGGTGAATGAGTTAATACTGCAGCATAGCTCAAAAGACCAACATGTGCCATAATCAAAAAATAAAATCAAGAATGTTTATTTTAAATAGTGACCAGTAGACAAGATGCCAAAATGTATGTGGTTATATGTCATGAAAAACATGTTGTGAAATATATATTGTTTAATATACATTTTGCTCAAACAGAATGACTTGTCCATTAAAGTGAGTCTCTCATCCACAAATCATGTAGATGACAGGTTTGCCTTCAGGTAGGTTTATATTCAGTCTATAACAATATAGGCTGGTGATATTTGGAAAAAAAAATATGTCTGTACATGGTATATAAGCAATTTGGCTAGCAAAATGTATAGATTGCATTTTATTCTCTACAAAATGGCACCTAATCATGCTGGCTATGACAGGTGCTCTTTAAAGGTGATGTTTCACTTTCCTTGCTAAATTTAACACTTTTATATCTAAATATATATTTGTGAATATCATTGCAATTAACAGCCAATATAAAAGTTTGTATCATACCAAAGTTCATCATTGACGTTAACATGGAATTGTTTTTTAACAAGGATTTTTAACATTATGTTTACTTATCCGTTATACCCAGTGGTGTATCCTGGTTTTGTGCTGCCCTAGACAGGACAAAACGCAGGCGCCCCTCCCCTCCCCCCGCGCCAACCCCTCCTGCACCAACCCCCCCCCCCGCCTTCTAAATACACACACACACATTCACTGACAGATACGCATACACTCGCTAACAGAAACACACACACACACACTAACAGACACACTCACACTCACTAACAGACATACACTCACTAACACACACACACTCACAGGCAAACACACTCACAGGCAAACACACTCACACAGTCAGACACACACACACTCACTGACACACTAACAGACAAACATAGTCAGACACACACAAACAGACACACTCACTCACTAGCAGACACACACACACACACTAACAAACACACACATTAACAGACACACACACACTCACAGGCAAACACACACTCACTGACACACACACACACAGGCAAACACACACTCACTGACACACAGTCAGACACACACACATACACACTAACAGACACAGTCAGACACACACACACACACTAACAAAACACACACACATTAACAGACACACACTCACTCACTCACATTAACACATTTTTTTATTTATTTTTATTTAGCCCCCCCCCCCTTACCTTTGGGAGTGCTGGGGGGGAGGGGTTCATTACCTCCCTGGTGGTCCAGTGGATTCCGGCTGGGCTAGGCAGGCGGCTGGCGAGGGAGCTCTTCCCCTGAGCGGTCTGCTCAGCTCCTTCGCGCGCCGCAAAGTGAGGCTGGGAGCCGGAAGATGACGTCATATTCCGGTTCCCAGCCTCACTCTGCGGCGCGCGAGGGAGCTGAGCGGACCGCTCAGGGGAAGAGCTCCCTCGCCAGCCGCCTGCCCAGCCGGTCAGTTAGCCGCGAGGCTAACAAAGCATTTGCCTGGGCATTTGGGGGGCGGCTTTTTTGCCGCCCCCTGAAAAATGCCGCCCAAGGCAAATGCCTTGTTTGCCTCGCGGCTAAAACGCCCCTGGTTATACCTAACAAAACATGTGTTTGTGAGGTCTGCAGAACAAAATTTTTCACACACAAAGACACTTTCACTGATGATATCATTTTTGTGATACGTTTTACTGTTTTGAAACACTAATATTTGTATTCAGCGAAGTCTCCCAAGTATAACAGTACCCCCAAAGTACAGGTTTTATAGTGTTTTTGAAAATTACAGCATCAAATATAAGGCTTGATTTTCTGTTTTTTTCACATTGAAATTTGCCAGATTGGTTATGTTGCCTTTGAGAGTGTATGGTAGCCCAGGAATGAGAATTACCCCCGTGATGGCACACCATTTGCAAAAGAAGACAACCCAAGGTATTGCAAATGGGGTTCAGTCTTTTTAGTAGCCACTTAGTAACAAACACTGGCCAAAATTAGTGTTCATAATTGTTTTTTGCATTTTTAACACACATACAAATATAAATGCTAACTTTGGCCAGTGTTTGTGACTACTTGGCTAATAAAAAAGACTGGACATATCCCATATTGAATACCCTGGGTTGTCTTCTCTAAAAAAAATATGTACATGTGAGGTGTGATTCAGAGATTTATGACAGATAACAGTGTTACAATGTCACTATTGATACATTTTAAAAATATATATTTTGAAACGGCAATGTCCTACTTGTACTTATAGCTTTTTAACTTGCAAAAAAAAAAGCTAAGAACATGTTAACATTGGGTATTTCTAAACTCAGGACAAAATTTAGAAACTATTTAGCAAGTGTGTTTTTTTTGGGGTTGTAGATAAGTAACAGATTTTATGGGTCAAAGTTAGAAAAAGTGTTTTTTTTTAATTTTTTCATCATATTTTATTTTTTTTATAGTAAATTATATGATATGATGAAAATAATGGTATCTTTAGATAGACCATTTAATGATGAGAAAAACTGTAGATAATATGTTTGGGTACAGTAAATGAGTAAGAGGAAAAATGCAGCTAAACACAAACACTGCAGAAATGTAAAAACAGCCCTGGTCCTTAACGGTAAGAAAATTGAAAAACGGTCTGGTCACTAAGGGGTTAAAGTTTAAAGGAGAGGGGAAGGTATTGAAAAATAATGATGAGATAAATATATGTGTGAGCAAGGGTAGTTAAGATTATAGAAGGGCGTGAGATTAATGAAGGCATTGAGAGGTGAAGGAGCGCAGGAGAAACAATTCAACTATTGTAACTAAGTAAAATGGATAAAATGCATATGATGGAAGATCATAGTGAATCATGTCTGGAGGGTGAACTTAATCAGTTTATTTTATGAATAATATCAATCTCTTGTTTGAATAATTGTGTAAATGCTTAAGGTATGAAATAAATGGGGAGATAAGCTGGGGCTGGAAGTCAGAGGCTACATAGGTTAGATTTGTATGTATTGATTAATGAGTGGTAGTAATGTTGTGAATCAGAAGAGGGAGCATAGTTCAAGCAGGATAGAACAAATTCATAGTGGAGAAAATCAAGGCAAATCTTCTTCCACAAGTGTTCAGAATAATTTGCAGAGGGACAGAGAGCTAAAAAGCATGACTGAGAGTTAAGGTTGAGGGCAAACGAGGAGGATTGTGGAGATAATAAGGACGTTTTAATGGTAGGCTATGGAAGAGAAGTGTTGTACAAAAGGTTAAGAGGTGATGTTAAGAGAGCAGATATGAGAGAACTGGCAACAGAGGTTGATTTCTAGCAAACACCAAGTCTAAAGCTGTTCTGTGAGCTAGATTTAATCCACTGTTGAAGAATGAAGAGAGAGGTTAGATGAAGTAGCTGAGTGACAGAGTAGTAACAGAGGAATCATAAATGTGACAACTGAAGTTTCCGCTGGAATCGGGAAGTCAATAGAGAAGAAGAGAGTCAGCACTCGAAATCGGAAAATAAGGTTGAGAGTTGAGTTATGGATATGTATACAACTGCAATATGCTTTGGTACAGGATACAATAATTGCAAGGCATGATCCTCAATAAAGATGAGGGGATCTCCCCCATATCCAGTTGTATAAATGGGAAATGCAGAGGTTGGAGGGGTGGCTCTACTCTTTAACAGCTTGCCCAGCTTCTCTTCAACATATCCAAATGCCAACTAAGTGGTCAGCACTGGCAATGATAGCAGCACACAGTTAGATTCAGTGCTGGGAGGAAGTGTTGTTAAAGCACATCCTTTACAGGGATCTTAAAGAGGAATATGCGAGGAAACAAAACATCCTCAACAGCAGCCATGTAAGTGGCCATGCCCAGTCCCCACTGGACCCCAGGAAAGCCAGCTTCCTGCTGCTAAATCATAAGCAAAGAAGAAGGTGGCTTAAATAATGTTATTGTGAATGTGCGCATGTAGTAGTGGACACATTTTATGTGAATGTAGCATTTATGCAGCAGTGTATAACTGCATGCATGCATGTATTTTGCATTATGACAGTGTGTATTAGCTCAGTATGTATCTGTGTATGTGTATACCAACAAGTGTCTGTGTATCCATGTCTGGGAGCATGTGTAAAACATATAGACATAGCCTTACCAGAACCCTACCCCCCACAGAAAAGCTACAAAATGCCCACACACAGCTTTACAAGCAAACCCAACACAAACAACACCACTAACAATCCACATACACAGACACAACACCACAGGATACCAAAATCTGTTCACACATGTACACAATAACACACCCATATATTCACTCTGCACCCCCATTCTCTTACACACACCTACTAATATTCATATACATCCATGGCCGTATACACACACACACATTAATATACATATACACAAACTCATACACAAACAAAGAGATACATAGAAACACATATACTTCACATATACTGCACACACAGACTAACACACACATAATTCATATACACACATTTGTGCCTGCTTTAGGTGAAGGGAGATATTGTACTATATTTAGGCACTATGGGTATATGGGAACTATATTAGTTAAGCAGTGTAGTAGAGACCTCCTTCTGAAGAACAGAGGGGATATGTGTTCTCCATTTTTCTGTTTTCTTTCTCTGTGTGGGGCTTTTCAGAAGGTGCCTTGTAAAATGATGATAAATCAGTGTATAAACAGAGTAGGTAAGCCCAGAGTTAACTTGCTAACATTATACTGTTTTATTTATTTTAAAAGCAATAATGAATTGTACTCTAGGAAGCTAATAAAATATCATCAATTATGTTCGACATGCGGATTGTACTCTGATGGAAGCTAATAAAATATCATCAACTATGTTTGACACATTTTTATTTAGCTTTTCTTCTAGTTTCCAACATTTTATGGTGTTGCATTTGTACTTTTTGTCTTTTATCTCTTGTATTGTCACAATATATCACAAATCACTTTCCTGCCAACCCAGAGTATATATATGAGATCATTTTAATTTTCTGTTGCAGCTCATTTCTCAGCCTCTCTGTATCCCACTCTGATGGGAAAGTATTATGGGTCAAAAATACTGGGATACATTCTACCAGAAAATGAGGAAGTAAGACCGAGTGTCAGGATTACAGTATGATCCAGCACATAGAATTGTGGACTGACAGGTAACGAATACCGGACCTTAGAATCGCTGTACTAACGTACCAAAGAATAGTCAGGAATAGCCGAGGTCAAGGGATACAGAAAGAGACACAACGATAAGGAAAAGCCAGGGGTCAGGGATGCCAGAAAATAGGGAAGTCAAAAACAATTCCAAAGTCAAATAACCAGATTAACCAGAATCAATAACATGCTCTCAGACAACCACAAAGGAAACTACGACAGGGCACTGAGCAGGATGAGAACTGAGCCTAAATACCCCTCCTCTGGATCTGATAGGATGTAATCGGCCTTTGACCCCAAAGACAGTTACCAGGTTTCCATTTGCATAATTGCTGCTCAGGACAGTAATATTGTTTGGTACAACTTTTGCTGTCTGAACAGTAAATTCCATTAATCACATTTTTATATGCAGATGAATACGTGACACCGAGAGTGCATTGCAGGACTTCTTGGCAGCCTGCAATGGTATTAAAATACCCAGATTTTACTAATATCATGACGTAAAGTCATGATTTTATTAAAGACATGGAACCACATATTATGTTACACTCTTTCTTTAATTCCCTCAGCAACAAAGCAAGAAAACAATAAAATATTTGAAAAAAACAATGGAAAATGAAAACAATTATATATACTGATCAAGAACCCTGATGCAGTTAGGGGCAAGCTAGCAGGCCCAAAGAGGGAGACAGCATCAGTTAAGGTCCAGAGTTAAGGTCCAGAGTTAAGTAACTCACAGACCCACTGGGGAAAAAAGGACAAGAATCAACTTACAATTGAGCAGATGAGCAATGAGCCGTCCGGGTACTAAAACAAGCTAAGGGAAATGGCACCCAGGCAGCACCTCAGAAGGGAGGTGTAAGGGCGGCTATTGCACAAAGCGAAGGAAAATCACAAAACAAAATGGCCGCCGCAACCTGTAGGAACTCCAGGAAGATGGCCATGAGTAAGGATGGCCACAAAAAGATGGCCACCGCCAGCGAAACCAAAAGGATGGCCGCCGCTAGCAGAATCTGGCTCCAGAAAGATGGCTGCCGAAGTTTGCGGCACTCCGGTCGACCGCAAACCGGGTGGCCAGAGTCCCAGGTGTAAGGAAGGTTGATAAAAACAGAGGGGTAGGTGGAGCACTTCAGTAATCCTTGACAAGGTATATGTGAAGAGAACCAGAGAAAAAATAATAGTGTAGTATTTAAAACTGTAGTGGTGATAAGTAAAATAAAAGTTGTGCATTCACACTTTCCTGGAGCTTCAATACAGCTCCAGTGTATGCGCATGGGCGGAATAATCCCCGCCTATGGATCAAGTGCAGAGGCAATTCTTCTAGTTATAGGTGTGGTAGGGCGTATCCTCATAAAAACAAACAAATAAAAATTATGTGTAATGGAGCCGTAAAACCTGGCTCCTCTGATAGTGCTTGAAGTGGTATGATCCCCACTCAAGTATACAGGTGTAGATATAAATTCTTCCGTCCGTGTATATGTGGAGATAAACAAACAGAACCAAACAATCCAACAGCAGTTATGTCCAATTAACAAAGTACTTTAATGTTAACAAATAATAAAAGTAATACAATATATAATATAATAAAATAGTGATGAAAAAGTATTTAACAATACACTTAACGCGTTTCTCCAAAAAAACACTTTTGATAAAGCTTATCCAAGGAGTAACGCGTTAAGTGTATTGTTTAATACTTTTTTTAATCACTATTTTTTTATTATATATTGTATAACTTTTATTATTTTTTAACATTAAAGTACTTTTTTAATTGGACCTAACTTTGCCGCTGTTGGATTGTTTGGAGCTATATCCCTGGTGGGGTCATACCACCAAAGCGCTTTGGATTGAGCAAACCGAAACTTGCTCTTTAGCATGTGAGTATGTTTAACTTATTTATTTCTGCTTACACTGCTTTTTACGGTGTACACTATTGCTGTTCTGTTTGTTTATCTCCACATATACATGGACGGAAGAATTTATATCTACACCTGTATCCTTGAGTGGGGATCATACCACTTCAAGCACTATCAGAGGAGCCAGGTTTTATGGCTCCATTACACGTGAGTGTACATTTTATAGTTTTTACCTACCCTTGCTTCATAGCTCTACATACTTCACCATATACAATTTTTATTTGTTTGTTTTTATGAGGATACCCCCTACCACACCTATAACTCGAAGAATTGCCTCTGCACTTGATCCATAGGTGGGGATTATTCTGCCCAGGTGCATACAGTGGAGCTGTAGGTCAAGGAAAGTGTGAGTGCACAACTTTTATTTTACTTATCAACACTACAGTTTTAAATACTACACTATCATTTCTTCTCTGGTTCTCTTCACATATACCTTGTCAAGGATTACTGAAGCGCTGCACCTACCCCCCTTTTTTTATCCTGTTTTCTGATCGGAAAAGAGAGACTCCGTATTGGTGTTCAAGCTGCTTTTGGACTATTATCACTTTGCTTCCACGCTGAATTTATTTTTGTGTGATTGTGTATGGAAGGTTGAGGCTAGCCGGGATAAGAGCAAGGAGTGGCAAGGGAGGACACCACAGCAAGGGACAGAAGGGAACACCCACAAATTTACACAAATTAGAGTCCCACAAAAAAAATCAGCAAATGTTATACGTAACACAAACAGTCAGTAATAAGATATAGAATCAAAAGAGGTCCAGTAAGAACTCTGGGATCCCCTCCACAAACAGGGGTAGGTGTTATTCCGAGGCACCACAGGACCACAGTAATAAAGGTATACTTAGCTGAGGAAGCAGCAAAGAAAGAGGAAGTGGAAAGAAAGGTCCTGCATTATATAGGATTGTGCCTGTATTTCATTGGATGATGTGTTGTTATGCATATGATGTATGTACAGGATGTTATTTTTTTTTTAATTTTCCATTGTTTTTTCAAATATGTTAATGTTTTTTTGCTTTGCTGCTGATGGAATTATAGAAAGAGTGCAGTATAATATGAGCCTCCGTGTCTTTAACCTCTTAAGGACACATGACATGTGTGACATGTGATGATTCCCTTTTATTCCAGACGTTTGGTCCTTAAGGGGTTAATAAAGTCACTGTAGCAGAATGGCCCTTTTCCCTTCCCTTTGTTCGGCTGTCCGTACCCATCGTTCATTTACCTAACTCCCATCTGTGTGTGTGTCAGGATTACTAGTTTATCCAGCACGTAGAATTTTGTCACACAGATGACTAATAGGTAATGTATTACCGGGCCTTAGAATGGCCAGACTTAACGTACAAAAGAATAGTCAGGATAATTGCTGAGGTCAGGGGATACAGAAAGAGACACAACGATAAGAGAAAGTCAGAAGTCAGGGATACTAGAATACAGGGAAGTCAAAATCAAAGCCAAATCAAAGCCAAAGGCAAAAACCAGGAGAAACTTGAATGAGGAACACACTCCTGGACAACCACAAGGGAAACCACAACAGGGCACTGAGCAGGATGAGAACTGGGCCTAAATACCCCTCCTCTAGATCTGATTGGCTGTAACCGGCCTTTGACCCCAAAGGCAGTTAGCAGGTTCCATTTGCATAATTGCATAATTGCAGCATTAACCCTTCTGTGGATTTGGTTGCTGCTCGGCACAACTTTTCCTGTGTGGACAGTAAATGCCATTAACCACATTTTTATAAGCGAATGAATACGTGACAGTGTGGTCCCTGATTTCAGTTATTTTAAAAACCAACCACCCCTGGCTCTTAACCTCCAGTTGCTCATTAAAGAAGGGTTCCCCCTGTGTGGCCGCCGTTCATATTACCGAATGCACGTGTGCAAACAAACAGCAGCCATCTTGTCTCTCAAACGTGGGCAGCGGTATATGGTCGGCCGGCCGCGGCCTGGAACATCTGGGTATCTACTTTTGGTCACCCCTGACCATGG